>CM021736.1:4212226-5437495 GCA_011075105.1 Heteronetta atricapilla
CGGGCCGCGGGGCGGGCGCCGCGCCCAGGCCGCAGCCGCTGTCGTCCGAGGCCAGGCGTTGGCGCTTGAGCGCGGGCTCCGCGCTCGGGGCCGCCGCCGCGGGGCCGCCGCCGCGGGCCCTGAGGAGCGGAGCCTCCCCGTCCGCCATCTTGGAGCAGCAGCCGCCGCCCCCCTCCCGCCCGGCGCCGCGCGCAGCAGCGCCGCCGCCCCAGCCCCCTCCCTTCCCCCCCCCCCTCCCGAGGGAGCGATTTAACCCCGGCACGTGACCGCGCCGCCGCCCACGCGGGCACCCGCCCCGCGGAGGCCGCAACAACAACAAACCGCGTCACGTGACGGTGAAGGGGGCGTGCGCGGCCGCCGTCACGTGACACGCGGGCGTGCTCAGCCCTCGCGCGGAGGGGCGCTGCCCCCCTCCGCGCCCCGCGCGCGATGGCGGGTGTCCGTCACGTGACCGCCGGCGGGGCGCTGCCGCCAAATGGTGGCGCGGGGCCGGGCGCGGCCGGAGGTGCTCGTCCGCCCCCTGTGGGGCCCGTCCGCCCGCAGCCGCGGGAGGCGGGGCGGGGCGGGGGTGTCTTTCCCCTCGCACCGCTCCGGACGGCGGCTGTCAGAGCCCAGCCCGCGCTGCTCGTGAGGGGCCCAGAGCAGGCAGCAGGAGTGCGGCTCTCCGCCTCGCGGCGGTGCCAGCAGCGGCCGTTCCAGCGCAGCCCCCGAGGGACGCGCGCAGCTCCCGGCTGCGCTCCCGCTGGGGTTCCGCGCGGGTCCGTCCCGCCGCGCGCCCGAGGCGTACGCCTTGTGGCGGCCAGCCCCGGTGCTGGGCCGTCGCCGCGTAGTAACCGCCGAGCTGGCGGCACGGCTCCCGCGGCCGCGCTGCCTCCTCCTGCCCGGAGCCGTGCTTGGGCGCCCCGTGCCGAGCAGCCGCCCGCCGCACGCGGGGGTCGGGCACGCTGGGGGCTGCCTGGCTTGGGCCTCCGCGAGGCAGTCCGGTTCTGAGCAGGGTTCCGTTGCCCCGCGTTGCGCTTTGTGGTGGCCGTGACTTCGGCTCGCGCCTCCCTCGCCTTAGTTTCGTGGCGCGGGAGCGGTGCCGGCTGCTGGGAGGTGCCCGCCCCTCACTGCCGCTTGTCATCCACGGCTCTCTGCTGATGCGCCTTGCGAGGTGTGCCAGCGCGCAGGCAGCTATGTGGTTCCGATCTTCTTGCCCCAGAGGGCTATTTGAAACGGGGAACTTCAGAGAGCAACGTTTTGCACTGGGCACAGTTGAAGCGTGGTCAGTAGGTGTCTGCATAACGAGTCTTTAAAAAGTAGAACGGAAAGGAAGAAGGCTGAGGGAACTGCCCGCAGACGGCGTGCTTGATGCTCTCTGCCCTTACTGCACTAAGCAGAGTTCCAGTGCAAACGCAAACGTGAAGGATATTTGAGAATGCTTTAATTTCTTTTGCTTATATTTCTTGCTGTAAATTCTAGGCCCAGAAACGTATAATATATTTATTTTCTCTTCTGCAATGATGAATTAAAAATAAAATGACCTCAAACAGCTCTGCAGAGCGTGGCGTGAATTGGTTTTACATCATCCTTTCATTTGTTGAGTTGATTCTGAAGTGATAGGAATCAGAGTTTGCTTTCAAAAAAGACTTTTTTTAATTATTTTTTTTTATTATTTTTTAATGAGGAGTGTTGCATATTTTGCATCTACTTTGGTTTTGTTGCCTACCTGCACATAAATCTTGATCTAAACTTTATGAATATAAATTGAAATATATATATATGCTTTTAATATTACAGCTTAATGTCACCAACTATTTACATAACAGTCTTAGAGAACTTAGTACAACCAAAGCCCTAAGTTTATTGGCAATACGAAGATTGCAATTTCCCCTTTGCAAGACTCAATCAGCATTAAAAAAAAAAATAAAATACATACTTTTGGCTAAAATTGTGGATACTTGGTTTTGGCTTCAAAAGGGATTACTTATGGATAACTGACTTCAGATGTGGTAGATGTGTTTATAAGGGGAACAAATGTGGTTCTTTCAAGCATTAACAACCCCAAAAAGATTTACATACCATTTTTCATGTACTTTACCTGTATCTCAGAAAAAAAGTTCCAGATTTGAGCCACCATAATTCCATTATTCTCTGCAGGTTTGTATGCATTCTTTTTCCTTATTGAAACTGAGGGAAGATTTAGATTTTTAAGCATGAAAAGGAGCGGTGTAACTTTTAATGTTGATATTTTGGTGCTTCTTTATGCAAAGATGGTATTCTAAGGAAGACACCCTATGGCTGGCATAGGTGCATGGTATAGAGCTTTTTGTGAAGCTAATGGCAAGGACATGAATCAAGGAGCCTGAAGCTGATTGTTACATTGTGAGCATTTACACACCATGATACTGTTGCAGCAGTCGCCCCTGAATCGGGAAGTTTGGTAGTGGTCAGGCCCTCTTCTGTTGTTGCGGCTCTAAGCATAGGAGCATCCAAGGATGGGGCATGAAATGCAGAACTAATTGAGTTCTGTTGTGCCTTGAGCTTTCTAAAAATGTGTACTCTGTCCTTGGGAAGCAAAACAGCTAAAGTTGCTTGAGAAGAACCGGTACTAGAAGATGGAATGAATTTTATGGGAATAAACTGAAATACTCCTTTCAGATCTTCCTGGTTAATTTAAAGGGCTGTTTCAGGCTTCTGCACGTTCGTGGCAAACCTCCTGCTATGCTGAACCAGGTTAGTTTCACTCTTGACTCTAAGCAAGCAGAACTGTTGATTACGTGTTAGGAATGAATAGAAACATTTTGTTCGTGGTTGGGTACAGAGAACAAATACGAGATTTCCTCACTTTCTGTGCTGTTTGTATACTCTGAGCAACACTAAAACACGTGAATACACATAGCTGTGCCGTCTCCCTTGCCGTGATTCTTTCAAAGTTTATCTTCTGAGGGTAATCTTTGTATTTTTGTACACAGGTTCTCTTACCCTCCTTTTTGACAATGTCTTGCTCTGGGAGTTGTCCCGGTGAAGTCAGAAGGAGTAGCAATTGACTGCATATTAATTCAGTATTAGTATTTTGCATTATCCATGCACAAGACTTCAGACTGTGCTGTGGGGCTGTTTGTGTCCCGAGCACTGGAAATCTCTGGGTGGAAGGAAGACAAGAATGCTTGCTGCTGCCATTGGGATCAAGGCGCTTGTGCATTCAGTCTGAGCAGAGTACAGATGGGAAACTTCCCCATGAACAAAAAGCTTGCAAGTCTCAGGGTTTTGTCTGTTGAATCCTGCTCTTGGATCTGCAGTTCACTTTGAAGGAAAAAAAAAAAAAAAAAAAAAAAGCCCCTGAAACCTGAAGGGAAAAAGGGTTAAAGATCCTTCCCTTTCACCTTATGCAATTATGCAAGAAATACTTGGACAAGAATGGCATGTCAGGAGAGCTGCTGGGCAGGAGGGACAGCTGTTTGTTTTTTATCCTCCCCCAGAGTACAATCTATTTAAATATTTACATGATCTCTTGCTAAAAGGCTTTCCTTTCTTTATTGTACTTTTGTGGTTCATTATTAAGTTAGGAATGGAGAAGAGGGAGAGGTTTGTAATTGTTCCCTCTTCTACTTTGTTGCAAAAAATCTATTGCTTTATATACTCTGAAAAATATGATGATAATATTTTCTAACCACTTTAAATAATTTCGCAGAGGACTGTACTTTCCTGTTTGATAATACTGCTTCTTCCCTTCATGTTTTATATATTTTGCAATCTGAACAGGCTATCTGAATACACAGTAAAAATAAACCTTGGACAATACAATCTTGAATAGAAAGCAGTAGAAGGCTCGTAGGTAGGTAATTTCAGAAGATTAACAATATACATAATAATAACATAATAATAAAAAAGTTGTAAATGCAAAGATTACCTATTCTGTATTGCATTGACAATTGCGCTTTGCCACTAGACCCTTTGCTCATTAACATACAGCTGCGATAGCCTCGGTCACCCTGTTCTGCACAGGCTACTGGGTCACTGCATCCAAAATTGTAGGGATGTTCAAGGCAATGTATTTTGAAGTGTAAGTGTTAGTTTAAAGAACCAGCAATATTTAGTGGCATTGAACATCTTGGGTTACAAAGCTCTTACAGGAAAGTAAAAATAGAGCTCCTCAGGCTCCAGAGGAAAGCCTTCTGCGAGTGGTTACCTTTACACCTAGGAAATATCTTTTTAATTCAATAGATCATAGGCGAACACAGTTAAATATGTACATAGTCTTTGTTGGACTGAGGCCTTGACCATTAATTACAGTTCAAATTAAAAGGTGCTCCACTTCAGTGTCAAATGAGTTTTACCAAGAATGTGTTGTGCACACGATACAGGCCTTCAAGCCACAATTTGTAGTAGCTTTTGCATGAGCGTCTCTTTCTTTTGATAACAGGAAGTACGCTGTCTTTTCAGTTTTCATTCTGTCAGAAAAGGAAACTGTACAAAAGCAATGAGTTGTTTGTTTTTGACTAATAATACAGGTGTGTGCTAGGTAGCCTCCAAAGACTACCGATTCACCACCCTCTGTGAAGGGACTGGCAGAACTAGAAGCTTTGGCAAGGCTGGGACTTCACTCACAAAAGTGTGTAGCCCTGAAATCAGTATCTTGGAAGGAATTCTTGCTCTTTTCAGTAACTACCTCTATGATCCCCTTGTCAATGTCTTGGGCAGCAGTTGCAATTAAAAATTAAGCAGAAAATATATCCTTGTATATGTAGACCCTGGGGCAGGAAAGCCTTTAGCTATTTTACCTGGCTATATGGCAAGATCTAAACCTCCAATAAATACAGCTAGATTTTACTTGGCACCCAGTAATCTTTTCAGTCTGGACAAGAATCAGCGTTTAACGTTGAAATGAGATGGACAACTACATATCCCAGGGAGCACTGCTGTCAGCAGGTTTGTGCGAGAGGATTGGCATCCTGCAGGGACCAATGGCAGGCAGAGAAATCAAGAAAATTCATGTGTGTCAGCTCCCTGTATTAAAAAGCGCTGGAGAGAGCTGCGGACCTGTGGGGAAATTGCCTGTTTCCCCGGGCTACTTTTAAACCCGTTTGTAAGCTTTGTATTAATATAGTATTTTACACCCCCTGTGCCTCAGCTTGAGAAAGCCCACTGGACTAGTCCAGATGGATGCGATTTTGAACTGCAGAGCGGATGACTTGGAAGATTACTACAACTTGCTAGGATGTGATGAACTGTCCACGGTAAGAGCCTTCCCCGCCTCCCCTCCAGGTTAAGAATGTTTTGAGTGTGCTTGTGTATCTGCGGGGAGGATTTGAAGTCCTTTAACAAGGTAGGACTCCTTGAAATGCATTGCAAACCTTCCTTCCAGCCACTTTTATCTTTCATTAACTTCCTTTGCAAAGCTCAATTTTCTGACCTGTCTGCCTATGTTCAGATCCTAGAATAAAGCTCTTACGAAAAATGTCTTGTAAACCAGGACTGTATTACAGATATAAGTGAAATGAGATTTCCTTCATTAGTTTAGTTCAACACATGGTATGGTTATGAATCGTGAGCCAACTGCATAAATTTGACAACATGCGAATAACATTTTGGAATACCTTCACAGTTTTAAAAGATGAAAACAGCTATGCATATGCAACTAATTGAACGTTCGTAGCTGCAGGTGACAGATAATGCTATCAAGTTGCTCAAGTATTTATCTTATACTTTTCATTTTTTTTAAATTTTATTAATTGATGGAGGGAAAATATTTTTTTTTTTTCATTCATTTTACTAATGATTTCTAAATGATAATTTAAATTGTCTTCAAAAACTAGTTTTAGTAATTTGTTTTGGTAGCAGGTACATCAGGGTGAGAATTCTGTAAGAAATTGTTGAATGATTTGTAGGTAAGCAAGTCATTTTCTTCCTAAAGATGTCTATACAACCTTTATATACAATCTTTTTTGGATAGTCAGAGTTAGGGGTGTGCTAATATTTTTTAATCTGTCTGCTCTGTTAACTGGAACTGCGTTCAGACTTTAGAAAGGGAGCTTTGATAGTATACTCTGCTGTAATTAATGATATATTCAGCATGGATAAAAGCTGTATTTTGCTCAGTAAATTTAATCAGATGCTTTCCTTTGTCCTAGTGGTCAAATGCTGGGATAACACCTCTGTCTGTTTTATCACTGTAGGCAAATCAGTAAGCATCTTTGTTCTGCTGCAGACGGTAATTTTTCTCTTTCCTGAGAAAATCCTCTTTTCCTGAGATAACTTCCATGTCCCATCCCAGCAGAGGGCAGTATTAAAGTTCCTATCTAGGCTTGTTTCGCAGATGGTATTTCTAATTTTCTGGCTCGTATTAATTCCTTATGGGTTTATTAATTAATGAATAGTTCAAACACATGAAATAATGATTTGTCAGATTGCTTCAAATTAAATTTAAAAGGTGAAATAACTGCTAATGAGCCACGAAAAATAATTGGTCAAGCACTATCTATTGAGAGAAGCAGCAGATGTTACAACATTATTTTGGACTTCAGAGTACGAACTGAGATCCCAATTTGACTGGGCACCATGATGGCCTTCTCTCAGGATAGTGCACATGATTAATTTTAGCTTTAAAAAGAAATCCAAAGCGTTACAGATATTTTGCAATCACACTAATTAGTGTAATCAAAGCATTAACTTTGTAGTGGTACAGGCTTCTATGCATTCTTCTTTAGGCATATACAGAAGCAAATTTACTCTTACGCGCTCTCAGCTGCAGTATTTTTGCGCAAGGTGCTGAATATTCTGTTCTTGATCTGAACTGCTTAACTTGGAGCACAAATAATCTCAGCTTCTTCAACAGCATTTCTCTGTATTCAGGTAAATACCTGTGTTCATTCTTGGCTTCTTGAAGAACTGAGCTCATAGACAACTACTTCATCTTCAGACTTAAGAGGACGAGGAGAGATCCCTTTCCTACATCCTTCCAAGAAACATGTTATTCATATCCACTGGGTTTTGGATAACTTTCTTGGTAGAACATATCATTGAATATTTTATTGAATATTTTATGTAAATTTAATGTATTTTGTATAAACTTCATACAAACTTTTCTTTTTTTTTTTTTTAATTATTTAAACTAAAGACTTCCATGCTACCCTTCTGCTACTGCACATGGAAGTTCCCCTTTATGTAAGTTTTAGCGACAGTGGCTGGCTATGCAGTACCCAGTTTCAATAAGTTCTCTGTATAAGATACCTATATATTTTTAAGGGCCTTATGACTGGAAATATACCACCTCACATACATACCTCTGGAGGAAGTTACTGAGAAGAGTGAAAAGTATGGAATTCTTAAAGTACCATTATAGACCACATTTTTCCCAGCGTATGACCACATAATTTGGCCAGGTGGTTAAGAGAGAAGTAATTTTATTTTGAAGAAAAAAGATCTTCTGACTTGATTTTGAAATACTTCATTTACATCTTATGTGGACATCAGGGGCTGATGGATGAGGAATTCATGAGCAGCTTTTCCAGCATGGAAAAAATAGCAGCTAGTTGATATCATAGGATGAATTGTTGTAATAGCTTGAGCTGTACAAGAATGATTCAAAAAGATTTGGCATATGAATTGTAGGATGAAACAAGATACCCTGAAAATCTGAAAATTTGAAAATCTAAGCCTATCCCATCTCCAGGGTTTTCCTGCGTTTTGTTAGCTGTTAAATGTGTCTCTGCTTCTCCACAGCTTATAATAACTTCTGGCACTATAAACTGTGTGGGAGCTTGTGAATAATATAAAGTAATACCTTTCAATATTCCAATATTGGTTACAGATTTATTCTATTCCAAGCCAATCTTTTGCCCAGAAAATAAAATTGACAGGAAGACTGTGACCTGTTGCTTGTCCAGCCTTGTGGTATCCATGGTAGATAAGGCATGTGACACTGGCTAAGTTTCTTTGCCGAGGATATGGAGAAAGCCACCCAAACCCACAAAGTGATCCTTAGCAATACAGAAGGCTTTCGCTTCCTGCAGTGAGACTTTGAGTAAAGATACGGTTGATTAAACAAGATGAAGAGCAACTGAAGTGATGCGTTTTACTTCTGTGGTCAAAAGTGAGGAAGGGGTTTTGCACACATCAACTTCACACATTTTTCTTAAAGTCAGCTCACTGTATTGGGTGGCTGAGCTTCATAAAACCCAAAGCAAGGATGAGTGCACAGGCACTGAAATTAAATAAGCAATGCCACTGACAGATGGTTGTTACCTGTTTTGGCTGTACTAAAAATGAGTAGAAAAAAATCAACATTCTCTGTTGTTCCTCTCAACTCCTTTCAAAGAGCAAATCTGAAAATCTTTAATGTATGTATGTATTTACTCACTTTAAATCTTGACATTCTGTTTAGGTTGAACAAATTCTTGCAGAATTTAAGATTAAAGCCCTTGAATGTCATCCTGACAAACATCCTGGAAACCCCAAAGCAGGTACGTGTTCTTCCCTGTTTAAAAATGATCTAATCTTTCATAAGATAGCTAAGGTGACTAAGACAATAAATTGAGCCTTAAAATTTTATCAATTGTTCTCTTGCCCAATACATTTTAAGTGTCATGTGTATTGAGCATATTCTTTAATTAGCAATCCTTAATATTTTGTTGAAAACTTGCACACTGCTAGGTGGTGAGAGCAGAAAGTCACTTGTAGTGTTTTCATTTCTAGGAATATCATTTATTTTCCTATGGTAGAATATCTAATCTAGAAACTGTTTATGGAGTGTATTCCGTTCTAGACCTCTGAAGTTGGCCTGCTTCCATGCTCAGTGGCATTCGAATGCCACACTTGCGTCAACTAGTTAATTTGCTTCCATGAACAAGCCCATCAGGAGCATATTAAATGTACTTTAGTTTCTTTTAATGTAATTTAATGACTGGAAATAAAGAGAACCTGGCACCACATGAGTAGCCATCTGTTTGCAGAACATCAGCTAACATCTGAGTTTATGAAAGCATGCATGCAGTTCTTCATATCCAAGCCATGCCTGTGACATCTAAGCAGCACCTGAGTTATTTGGAGACAGTCTTACCCAGTTGTAACCAAAGATAGCTCTTATGATGCTCGCCTCTCTCTGAATAGTTTATATTCTTATAATAAAGGCCGTTCTGATCTTAACTATGGTCCCCACTAAAAAATGGTTGTAGAATAATTAAATATGCTTGTTGTTTTGCTCAATGCATGAAGTTTTTCCCTGGGATCCTTCCTATTAGCTTAGCTATAAAGCGAACAATACAGGCTTCCCACTTCTGTGAGTTTGACCGCATCCACACCCTCCCCTGGGACGGCTGAGCTGTGAGGGTAGTGGATGTTACAGGCGACTCCCACTGCACTGCCTCAAGCAGAGCTCTCAGCCAGCTTGGCTTTCCCCCTTGAAGTGCCACCCAGGTCTAGTTTCAGTGAGTTCACAAGACAGGGTTAAAAGGCAGAATAAGTGGGATTTTCCACTCTTATATTCCCTGACGAGGAACCCCGTTAGATTTACCCCTGTAGCAGCTCCCCCTAAATTCACTGAAACCCAGTAACTCAAAATGGGAGGCCAACTGCCAATGTTGGAGCAGCTTTGTCAAGAAGAAATATTTTATACAGTATTTAACGTGATCATCTTGCCTTTACTTTAAATACCTTTTTACAGTACTGATGGAAGTTTATATTTTTGCTTTCATCTGTTTAACAAAGCTCAATAAAGAGTAACTAATAACTTTTTATTTGTTGAAAACTAGTGACACTAGAGAACTGCCTCCCCAGCCTGTTGTCTGTCGTTTAATTTATGATTATCAATTTTGATTAGTGCTTGGGCTTAGTGTATTTCAAAAGAAATCTAATTTGTGAAGTGGAATAAATGAATAATAATAGTCATAATAATAGATCACCGTAACGGAAGTGACTCATAGATAAAATCTAAATCTTTATAACCCTTCTACAAACAGTAACATGCAGCTGCATCCTTAGTAGCTATTTAATGAAAAATTACCCTGTAGGGAAAAGTATGGACTCTCATTCATGCAGGCTGGTATCCAAGATAATATTTTAGCATACGTGGAAAAAATATCCAACAAAACTCACAAGGTAGTTAATTTACACTATATTTAGGTTCCTCTACATGCTTGTCAGTTTTGCTTGTCAATTTAGCTTGCATTGCTGGCAGCTCCCCTTTCACATCTGAATTAATTTGTTTGAAAACAAGTGTTGGCTTTAGCATCTTTTTGGTTTGTGTTCTAGTGGAGAATTTCCAGAAGCTGCAGCAAGCTAAGGAGATTCTTATTAACGAAGAGAGTCGAGCACGCTATGATTACTGGCGGAGAAGCAAAATCACCATTCCGTTCCAGCAGTGGGAGGCCCTGAGCAACTCTGTGAAAACGGTTGGTGGTTGTCTATGTTGGGGTTGGTGGTGTCTATGTTGGGGCATTCAGGAGCGGGGAGGTAGGGCTGGCCCTGCAGAAATGTTCCACTGAGTGAGAGGGTGAGTTGCAACACTTCTCCAGATGTAGGTTTGCAGGATGGGGTAGTGCAGAGTAATTTCTAAGAAAACTCAGATAAAATTGAAGGGCTGCAGAAGCCTGTTCGTAGAAGGGTTTTAGGCTATTAGTTTTACAGCAAATTTATTACAGTAATTTAAAAGCTGTTTTCAAATGTTTCATCACTCTTTGCCTTTCTTTGCAGGGACCTTTAATTTGTTTTCCAAGTTAAATTAGAACTAGGATCCTTGAACTATATTCTAAATTCCTGAAATGCTGTATTGTCGGTCAGACTCTCTGGAGTTGCACTCCAGCTGTGTTCTGAGATGACTAACAGCACAAATGACCCTCCTAGTCAACCAGAAATGCAGCTTACGTAAAAACGGTGGGACCAATTTCTTGTGTCACAGGAAACACCGCCATTTAAATACCATTATTTCCTTGTAGTAAGGAAGTACTGTTGGTTTGCACAGTGGCTTAGAGACACATGTTTTGAGGATGGATTTCCTTCCTAATTTTGCTAGTGTGATAATTTGGTGGTATGTTCCTAGTAGTTCCTGATTCCGTGATGTTTGATTATTTTCTCCCTTGCTAGAGTGCATGGTAGTTAAAAATCTACACGGTCAGATACTAAGACAAGCGAACAAATATGTTTCTCATCCCAATTCCGCTTGCCTCAGTTCTGCTTAGGAGTGACATTTGAGAACATCTACAGCTGAAGCATCATGCCTGAGTTTAAATGTTTGCTGGAAGTATCCCACCAAGCATAGTTTAGTTCCAAACAGAAATCATTCTGCAGACTTTAGTAGAACAGATTTCAAAATACTCCTGCTTTCAAAGAGCATCTTGAAGTCAGAGAGACCTTTTGGAAAAGGAGAGAGAAGTCACTTCAGTCCTCTTAAAAAAGTGACTGAAGTCACAATGGAAGAAAATGGAAAAAAAGTCCCTCATAATTATTTGATGTACTCCTACATGTTGTTCTTAATGTCTGCCTCACATAAACTATCCTCTTAAATGCTGCTTGCAATATGTTACCATGCTTTCCTTATCCTATTGACATGCAAGCTTCTCTAGTATGTGCTTTTTTCACCATTTATTACCATAATAAAAGAAAGAAAACTTCTTCTGAAAATCTTATAAACCAAGGGAATTGGTTCTTTGTTTTTTATTTTTGCATTTCTTTAGTCAATGCACTGGGCTGTCCAAAATAAGAAAGACCAAATGCTGGAAGCTCCTGACTTGAATAATAGCAACAACACAACTAATGAGATTTGGACCCAGCAATCTGAAAATGATGAAGATGGATTGTCAGATGGGAACAGGGAGCAAAAAGATGTCGCAATTCCTGATGAGAAACCACAGTCTTCAAAGAATCCAGACTCCCCAAGTAAGTAAAACCAGCAGTTGCAGAAGATTGCAGTAGCCAGACTCTGGCCTGAAACTGAGGCTTTCAGTCATGAGAAATTCTTCTCTGAAGCAACACATTTAATTGGTAGCTTTTAAAATGTGGTTTGGGGCTGGGGTTTTGTTTTAGTTTTTGGATTGTTGTTATTTATTTATTTTTGAAGCTTTCAGACCTTTCTCCCTCCCTACCCCTTGTTTGCCTGCCTGTTTGCTAGTAAAAACAAAAAAAAGAAGAAGAGGAGAAAAGAGTTCTTAAACTGAAATGGAAAACTCAGTTTTCCTGTTAGACTGAAGTGAGTAAAAATCATCAACTATTTTCAGTGATTTTTTACAAAATAATTTGAAAGCACATTACATAAAACACGTAGTTACTATATACATGTATTTGTTAAATCCAGTATTTAATACTTATGCACAGTTTGCATCTGATGAGCTCATGAGGACTAAAAATTGAGGCTTGAAGGCTTCTTTTGTTTATTTGCTATATATGTATGTATATGTATATGAACAACAACAGTGCATGCACCTGAATAAATGTGTGTTTCAAAAGCTGTCATCTGGCTAGTTAGTATTTCCTGTCTATTTTAGGTAATTATCTGAATTAAAGTTAGGACACTCTCTGTTCTGCTTCATCCTTTAGGAGTTTCATAATCTTATGTTTATATTATCAGAGAACTATTATTAAACCAAGTCCTATAATTTCTTCTCAGCTTGATCAAACAGGGAATTAAACTAAACAGGGAGGGAACAAAACCTAGTTTTAACCCAAGTTTTTGTGGAATGCAGAAGATAGGTAAAAAGTTCTACAAACTAATGTTTGTGAAACATAACTAAAATAATATTTAAAAATTATGCCTTATAACATTAAAGTATTTTGTATTTCAGGTGATTAAATCAACATTGTCATCTTTGTAAAGGAATCAAATTTCAAAGTAAAGAAAATGTCACCTTAATCCTTGTGGTAGCTGGCTTGCTTTGCAGGCATCTTCTGTCTTACAATTTTTTAAAGTTTTAATTTATTTTTCATAGATCTGAATGTGAAAATTATCAAACACATTAAATGATTCCTTAATTTACCCAGTGAATGCAAATTACTGTTAATAAATGTGAATATTAGAATGCATTTATTTGTCAGAGCCAGTATGCATATCTATGTTCATACTTGCTGTTAGGATGATAATGAATTCTTGTTTGTTTTTGCCAAGGAAAATTTATTACATTGGATCCTCCTTTTAAATGGAGATATTTTCAGTTTCTGTCTGCTGGTCGGTAAGAATTACAGACTACAACTCCACATAGCTATTTCAACCTGAATAAAATACTTTAACAATAAGTCTGGCAGCCTCCTGATATGGGAAGTTCGCATTTTAATATTCACAGCTCATAGATGATAAAAACACGGCACTGTGCCAGAAAAACACCATAAGCAAGGGCCTGAAAAATTCTACTCCCTTAAGTGTGAGAAGAACCGATACACATTCCCTTTATGCTGCTGCCTTTCACATACACGGAGATTAATCCTGTAACCCTATCTTCTTTAGATTAAGCAAATGCAGTTTTTCACTCTTTCACTTTAAGTTCTGTTTTCTGTACTGCTTATCATTCCTATTGTTCTCCTTTGGACTGTTTCTAGCTGATACAGATCTTGAAGTTCGGTGTTTGCTTCAAGAATGCAGAGATTGTCCCTGCTAGTCAAGAGCACTGGCAATGACCAAATTTTGACTTGCTTTTTTGGGAAGATTACCAATTATTTTTTTCAACAACTCAGTTTTATACAAGTTTATAATAATGTACTTGCCTTTTTTTTTTTCTTTTTTTTTTTTTTCTCAGGGTTTTCAGAGGCAAATTACTGGCACTTACGTTTCCGCTGGTCAGGGGATGCCCCATCAGAGCTTCTGAGGAAATTCAGAAACTATGAGATCTAAAATGCAAAATACGCAGGAGTGTGAGATCGTCTGTTCAACAATTCAGTATTTTTTGCAGCAGCTTTAAGTTATTTGTATTTAGTATTCATTCACTGTGATGTGAACATTGTTTGAATAGATGTCTTAATACTTATCTGTTAACACATGTTCTATGAGCATTACAGATGGAGGTTTTGTTTAATAAGCAAGCTTTAATAAGCAAAGCCCTTCTCAGTATTAACATAAAGTAATTTTGTGTAGTTATCTATTATCTTGCGTATTGTTTCTTGTATTATTAAATGTTACGTAGTAAGTAGTATTTTTCTCTGTACTGTGAGGTAAAAATACACTCTCAGTAGAACCAAAAGTCAATGCTAGACTCCGGGATTTTATGCTATTAAGTGATGATCTTCCAAAAGCTGTATGACAATGAACTTCAAACAAAACTGTGCTTATTTCTAAACTATGTACTTTGGTTATCTTCTTTTATTGCATTGTACTTACTATAGTGATTTGTAATGCATGCATGCACAATACTCTAACCAGTTGGACAATTACTTACAATGTAAATGCAGCAAGAACCTTCTTATTATCCAGAAGGTCACTATGCTGGATCAAGCACTCTTAAAAATCCCCTGCATTCTTAATAAGTAAGTTTTTCTGCACCAAGTATTCATTTTGGAAGCAGTTCCAGAATCTCACTTCAGACAGAAACTTTCTTGTTACGATTTACTGGTGGATATCTGATACCCCTTGTATATATGCCAGCATTGTCCTGGGTTAGTAGTAACTGCCCTCCCTGCTGTGGCCTCATATATAGAGCCGTGTCAGGGTTTGCATGCTAAGTAATGAGAATTCAGGCCAGTCAGCATTCATGTGTTTAAAATCTTACAGGTCCAGTTTTTGATATTTTGAACAAACTTTTAAAATTCTATGTTGTACTTGTTCGTTTTGCATTTTTTTCCTTTTCTGTAACCCTGGCTAAATGTCAGTACATTGTACTTTTGTGTACACAAGTAATTCCATCAGTAATTTTAACAAATAAAGCTACATACATACAGAAAGGGTTGATTTCATTTTTTTAAGTGAAATCCTCTACTCACCGCAGAGATCTCCCTTGAATTTCTTGTCACTTGTCCCATAAGTGGGGAAATGCTTAAGGGAGTCTAGTGATAAATCCTGGGTATCTCCATGGAAAATTTTACCTAAAAGTGGCACTTTTCTCCCAACATGGAAAAAATATTAAATCTGTCTGCTCCTGGAGTGACACATTTGGCCTTGCTGTGCAGTGGTATGATGTGCTGACTGACTTACCATGCTTGTGCCAGTCCGTGCCAGTGGCTCACCACCCTCTGAAGAACTTCGTAATGTCTAATCTAAATCTACCCTCTTTTAGTTTAAAACCATTCCCCCTTGTCCTATCACTACACTCCCTGACAGAGTCCCTCCCTTTCCTGTAGCCCCCTTTAGGTACTGGAAGGCTGCTGTAGGGTCTCCCTGAAGCCTTCTTGTCTCCCAGCTGAACAACCCCAACTCCCTCAGCCATTCTTCATAGCAGAGGTGCTCCAGCCCTCTCATCATCCTCATGGCTTTCCTCTGGATGTTCTCCAACAGGTCCACATCCTTCTGTTGATGGGTACCTCAGAGCTGAACACAACACTCAGGTAGAGTCTCACAAGAGCAGAGTAGAAAGGGAGACCTTCCTCTCCCTGCTGCCTACACTTCTTTCGATATAGCCCAGGACAGCTTTCTGGGCTGCAAGTGCATTTTCACAGCTCATGTCAAGCTTCTCATCCTCCAACACCCCCAGGTCCTTCTCCTCAGGACTGCTCTCAGTCCATTCTCTGCTCAGCTTGTATTTGTGCTTGGACTTGGTCCTACCCAGGTGCAGGACCTTGCTCTTGGCATTGTTGAGTGTCAGGAGGTTCAGGTGGGCCCACCTCTCAGGCTTGCCCAGGTCCCTCTGGATGCCATCCCTTCTCTCCAGCATGTCGACTGTATCACACAGCTTGGTGTTGCTGGCAAACTTGCTGAGGGAGCACTCAATCCCACTGTCTACGTCATTGACAAAGACGTTAAACAGCAGTGGTCCCAATACTGACCCCTGAGGAACACCACTTGTTACTGATCTCCACCTTGACATTATGCCATTGACCACAACTCTTTGAATGTGACCTTCCCACCAATTCCTTTCCCACCAAGTCGCCCATCCATCAAATCCATGTCTCTCCAATTTAGAGACAAGGTTGTCATGGGGTGACCGTGTCAAATGTTTTGCACACGTCCAGGTAGGTGATGTCAGTTGCTCTTCCCCTACCCATCAATGCTGTAACCCCACTGTAGAAGGCCACCACATTTGCCAGGCAAATGTGTACATCTTATTAGCTTAATTAGTATCATTATTCTGGTGCCAGTTTTCTTTACGGGGCAATACCAGTGTTGTGTTTGCTGATACTGGTTATGTTTACACCGATCTATTTATAAAAGCTCAGAGTAATGCTGGTCTGTTGTTACAGCTACACTGACCCTACCTTTGATGGCATCAGGAGTGACAGCTATTTTTACAACACATAAACTTGCTTATCCAAAATCTTTTGAATCTTTCTAGATGCTTTTCCCTTGTATATTTTGCACCTGAAAACATTAAAGGCACAAAAGTAATACTCCTCTGTAATTTCTGCTAAATGTGATTATTTTCTTCTAGTGCACATGCTGCTTTCCTCTATAGAGAGGTACCCACCTGCATGGGTGGGTAATACAGTGTAATTACAGTGTAATAGTCTTCCCTCCCCATTTCACTAACTCCTAAAGGTACAAGGGGGTACTTTGAGTGCCTAATCAGGTAGTTAACTTGACAAGTGAATATATACCAGGGCTTTGAACAGACCTTGATGTCTCACATGGTTAAAACTGGTCTGTTTTGGCAAAGCACCTGTGGATATTTGTTGCAGGTGTTTGGAAGGCTCTGATCGCCTCAAAAAGCAATAGCAAAACTTGCATTTTGCAACATAACTGCTAGAGATCAATAATTTTATTCATATTTGCCCTAGTGAAGGAGTAAGTTGCCCTAGTACACTGATACAAACAATTCTTATACTTGCATAGACACTTTAACTTGAAAGGCCCTATTTTCTGTGTTTCCCAACTAGGGGGTGATTTAACCTTTCCTAGCAGAGCAAACTTAGTAGCACTGGAAAGCAGGAGGAAGCTGTGCAGCCTCTTTTGCTCCAGGAACAGTGCTGGTGGGACCTGACCTGCTCACCAGCAAGAACAGTTAACTGGAATAAGCGGGCACCCCAGTTCTCCCTCACCTTAGTATGGAAAACAATAAACACCTGACAAATTTCTGTGGTAGGTGATTCAGGACCTTACCCACCCCTCCCCAAGCAGAAGATGTTTTTTCAGCTTGTTTGTTTTTAATATATATATAGTGGTTTTAGAAGTCTTGTTGTCAGTAGCATCAAAAGACCAGTAAACATCCCATATGACATTACTAATTATAATGTGGGGCCTTGGCCTCTGCACTTAACATGCTTGACATGCTTAAATACAAATTGCCACAGGGGCTGTAAGCTGGGTCTCTCAAGCTTTAAAAAATATGTGATGATGATAGCCAGATAGATGCGGCTTCCTAGCAGCCAAAGAAAGAATTAATCTTCCTCTGCAAAATGGAGACAGCTGCAAAAGAACAGTAACTGCAGGTAGTGCATTAGGATTAGAGTCTGTGAACTGCAAGCTGGGAAGAGGGCAGACACCTGCAAAACCTGCTGGGGAGGGGGATAAAGTCCTATTTTCCTCTTCAGCACTCCCTATAAGTTGTTTAAGTAGACAATAAAGGGTTCTGAATCTGGTGGGTATCTGAGGGGTCTGACTTGGTGTGTCTTTTGTTACATAAAATTAATATATCCTTAATTACTGTTGTATTCCTGGTTTTGTGCAAATGTTGCATATATAAGACTGAGAATGTTCTAGTTCTTCACAAGCTTCTTGTTTTTACCAGTCGTTTTGCTAACATTTCTCAAGTGGCAGTGTAAGAATTAAAATGTTGATGATGAATACAAATAGTATAGGACTTAAAACCTCAGGCTGAGTAATGCTGAATGATAGGTATGGTCATTTCCTGAATGCTTGTTTTCTTCTTCAGGAGAGAGAGGAAAAAAAAAGGCAGTTTATATGCTCTATAATAGAAGTATCCTGATGATTAAAACAGATACTGACTAGTTTTAATTTCCTGAGCACGAATATTGCTATCTTACACTTTCATATCCTGAAATGAGACAAGACTGCTGGGAAGGTAAGCAGCAAAGCTGTTATAAAGCTGGTGAAATTACACAGCAAAAGATAAAGTAACTCCGTAAGTCATCAGCCTCTGTCCCTGTCAGATGGGGTGATACTTATCACTTAGTTTATGCTGGGTATTTTTATTGCAGCTCAGTGTGTGTGCTTGTGCTGTGGTTATGAGAGTCACCAAGCCTCCCCCCTTGACGTAGGTACTGCATGTTTGGTGTTCCATCTTCATTATATTAATCTATTCTGCCTTCCGTGTTAATGAAGACGAGGCTCTTCAGGCGCTCTGTTTGTCCCAGCTGTGAAAGGCTAGCATCTGAATGATTACAGTGCTGCACAATATAGAGAATGGGAAGCTTTACAAGTCTTAGTTCTCTGGTGTGTATCAGAACCTGTCACAGGCAATGGATATTGCAGAAAGGTAATTTATTTTCCCCTCTCTATAGCATCTTCACGGTGGTTTGTTCCTGCTCCTTTCTCTTGGAAGGGAAGTGAAGGAGCAGGGCTACTTCTAAAATATGAGATTCACTGCCAATGTCCTGATTTCCAGTCTGGATGTACAATGTAGTTCTGTTTTGGACAAAAAGTTTTGCTTGCCTCTCTTTCAAACTGCTACTGTGAAGACATAAAACTAACTTACTTACTACAGCTCTTTCATGCAGATGGAGTTTGACTTGGGTGTCAGTCCTTACAGAAAGTAGATGTACCCATCAAGACTGTTAGAGGTGATTCTTCAGTAGCAGTTAATGTCCATGGTGCCCCCAGGTTTCTGCTGGGTATAAGATTGCCAGGTCTCCCCCTTTCTGATCCAACAACACTGTGCGCGTGATACCTATGGGAAGTGGGGCAGGCACATTAGCAGAAAGATTCAGAGGCATAACAGGCTGCTCCAGCTGCTTGCACCTTGGTGCCTTTGGCATTTTTCTGCTCCTGGTAGTCCTCACTTCCAAAGGACCTGAGTCCTCCCCAGGACTCCCATGTCCATCCTTGACCTGCCACTGCCAAAGGACAAAGCTCATTGTTTCAGTATGGGTAGATGATGATAAAAAGGAGCCTGGCTATCTTAAGCAACCCTGTGCTAGATGTACTGTGAGCCAAATTTGGGGCAGAAAATTGCACAGATATGTGGAGCAGTATCATGCTGAGCCCACATGTACCATTTGGGGCCTGGACTCTAGAAACAGATGCATTACTGCTCTGCTTTTTCTCATTCTTATAGCTGAGGTTTAAAAAGGGAAGCAAACCAGAACAGTAGCACTTTTTGCTCTCTACTACAAAGTGGAAATCAAAAGTGACAGGAGTCTAGGAGAGAGACCTAGTGGACTAGGACTCTAGTGCTGCTGATGTGCATATAGCTTTAGCAGACTGTTTGGCAGTCCTTACTTTTTGTGTAATTACAAACAAACAGCAACACAAAAAGGCAAAAAACCACAACCAAACAACAACAAACCATTACAAAAAAATAACTGCAATTAAAACCATATGGTTTCCCCCCCCGTAGTGCCTGGATGGGAACATTTTTATAAATCTTGCTGTAGGGGGAGGGTGGGAAATAACTTGGGTGTTTGCTGCTGCTTTTTTGTTTCAACTGCAAACTTTAGGGAAAATCACTTTCAAGTAGGAAAGTTTCATCAAATGTAAATACTTTATTAGACAAGTAGATTTGTGCTGCTATTTTGACAGACTTATTATTTTTCAATCCAAAATTTAAAATAACCCTATCTTTTGGTGTTGGTCATTTGACATTTCCATCACTTGCAAGGTTCCCGTGGAAGGACGTGTTGAAGATGAGATCGTCTTAACTATTTATTGGGTGGTGCTTTGTCTTTGGATCTATTAATGTGACAAAACACGTCTTTTTGAAACAAAACACTTAAAGTGGTCAGTAAAAAACTGGGCACAATTTCAGTGCTTTCATAAAAAAGATGGACTTAATGCAAAGCCTGCCTGCTGTGTTTTGCATTTTGACTCTTTTTTATGAATTTGGAATGCTACCCAAAACTACATTTCACAAAACAGAGCTTTTCTCATCTGTTCCAGATTAGCAGGGTGGGTGGGATCTTCAAGTTAAAAACAACAACAAAAGAGTGTTTACATTCTTGATGGATTAAACAAAATCAAGTCCTCCATATGAAAAAGAAGTTATGTTTTGGATTTCTTCTTCAATTGATATTTGAAACTTACACAGTCTTTGAAAACTGCAGAAGCATGCGAGCAGAAAGCTGTAAATCCTTAATGGAGATCTACGAGTAATGAGCTCAGCTTCATTCATGAAAAGGAAAGTGTGGTGGAGAAAGTGCAGTCAATATAGTGTAGTCTGCTGCCAGCAAGAGTTTATGTATTTTGCATCAGCTGTAGGACATGGGGGACAAGAATATTCCTCTGGGCAGATCAGCACAGGGTGTAACGTACAGGACTAATCCTGAGCTTTGTATATGGGCAGCGTTTCTTTTGGCCATAGAGGGCCAGGGTGGTGAGCTGCAGGGACAGCAGACACCCCAGCGAACCCTTCTCTCACCCCTGTCAAGTAAATTTTTTTTCACACGTGCTTTAGATGAGAAACACTTGCCCTGGGCCCTGCTGCTGCTTTGGTACTACTTTTTTGACAAGACCAGATGAGCACTGTGGAAGCACTACCTACTGAACTGCAAGAGAATAAATACTAGAGAACGCCTCTACGTGCTGCAGACTCATGTTCAGCCCCGTAAGAAGACACAGGGATCAAAAGCGGCACGGCCTAAACTGCAAAAAGGAACCCCCACCGGGCCGCAGCGAGCAGGGTTCGAACCTGCGCGGGGAGACCCCATTGGATTTCAAGTCCAACGCCTTAACCACTCGGCCATCGCTGCTGCTGGTAACAACACACCCTTGCACAGCTCCTTACGCAGCCTCCCTGCGCGGCCCTCCCCGCCCCCGGCGCTGCTGGCAGCTAATGGGAGCCGCCGCCGCTCTTCGTCCCGCCTCCGCCGCGGCCGGCGGGGCCAACCGCGAAGGGGCGGGCGGGGCCAGCGGGGCGAAGCCGCGGCGGGCAGGGGGCGCCCGCAGAGCTCCGAGCCTCCGCTGGGGCTGCGGGGCGAGCCCCGCTGCCTGGCCGGCTCTGGTATTCTGCGCTGCCCGGGGCGCTGCGGGAGGCTTACGAAGAGCTGAACGCAGGCTCGGCGAGCTAGTTTTAGGGCTTCTCGTCAGCCTGAGCTGGGGAAATGAGAGAGGGGCGTTAGGAAGCACGGGTGGGGCTGTAATGTCGCATAAAGCACTCGTCTTATTTTCCTTCTGTAATGCTTGCTCAACTCTGTCGATTTAAGTTAATATGGCTAAAAAGCTGTAGTGTGCGTCTTACACACCCGGTGTTAGCAATGAGTTCGGTTGGGTTTGGGCCACTGTCTGGTACCAGGGTGGTGCTCAGTCCCATTGTGACAGCCAGCAGAGAAGTGGGCATTGGCTCCCATAGGAAACTGGAACGGGCGGTCACGGGGCTTCGGCAGAAATGGGTGGTTCTGCAGTTGGGTGCAGGCCTGTAGTGCTAACAGACCTCCGACTGCCCCTGAGAGCAGGCGGTAGAAGGCTGGTCTGGTACAGAAATGTGCTACTACATGTTAGGGGTTGTTTGTTTTCCTGCACGTAACTGTAGAAGGTTCAATGCCACTGGTATTATCTGCGTATTTCTTCATTCTCTCCCACATGTCTCTTTGTGTTGTTGTGTATCTAGTTAAAAAGAAGATCCCAAGCTTCATTCTGAATTTCTGCTTGTGCTGTTTCATGCTCTAGATGAAGAGGAATATTTTAAAAACATGAACATATAAAATGGTTTTATTATCCTGCTTTGTTTCCCCCTATCTCACTCATTAGTTCAGCATCATAATATTTTGTTTAAATTGCTAGTTGTTTAATGTGATGTTTTCCTGACGTCCGTGTAGTTTTGTATGTTAGGGTAAGGCCCCCACAGGCTGCATTACGCCTGATAAGGTACTGTCTTCATAAGCCCATAACTTGTACCTGGTTACATAGACATGAAGGTGCAAAACATGATTACGCTAAATTCTTATGTAAGCAATTGCTCAGCAAATACCAAGTGGATGAAGAGCAGGGTGAGGCAAAGTGGTGCCTTCAGTATGGCCTCGTATAGACAAGGGGAACTTAGTAAAGAAAAGAAACAGAAGTGGACAGTCAGGGATCATGTTGGTGGACAAACAAGTATTTGTCAGGTGAAAATGCCAGAAAAGACTTATTGGGGCTTTTAGTACAAATTTGATTTCCTTGTTTTTATTAATTTGAGGACAAGGAACAAAGCTATTTACTTTATTCATGGATCTGCTGCAGTTTTACTTTCTTTACAGAAAATAGATTACTGCCATGGGCGGGGCCCCCTCCCAGCAGCCCAGGCTGCCCAAAGCCCCATCCAGCCTGGCCTTGAACGCCCCCAGGGGTGGTGCCTCCACAGCTTCTCTGGGCAGCCTGTGCCAGTGCCTCACCACCCTCTGAGTGAAGAAATTCTTCCTTATGTCTAATTTAGATGTCCCCTCTTTTAGATTTAAAACTGTTACCCCTTGTCCTATTACAATACTTCCTGAGAAACAGTTTCTCCCCAGCTTTCCTATACACCCCCCCCCCCCCCCCCCCCTTTAATTACTGGAAATGAGCTACTTGATTTAAACTCGGCACATGTGTGATATTTAGCGCTGAGGTTTGCAGTCATCCAGCAGGCCATTTGAAGCTTTGACTGAACTGATGGATATTTACAAACCCCGGGGGTTTACACAAAACCTTGATCTTCTGAACAGTACATTTCTAGAATGAGTAAAGGGCAACGACTGGGACATAAATCAGTTGGTTCCATTCTGGACATGAATGAAAGTCTCAGCAACTTTAGGTTGTTGAATGACTTAAGAGATCTGTGCAATAGATAGCTGATGAGAGCAGGTGGCCACCTGAGTCTTGTATGTTAGTTGTACAGAGGCATTACTTTATTTTACCCAGAAATCATAATACAAGACTTTAAAATGCTCTGTATTTTTTATTTTACTCAATGTTTAAAGACTACAAGAGGAAAAAATTCTCTTATGTAAATGAAATATAAAATTGTCCTACCCTGCTTTTCTAGATGGTTTGTTTCCCATTGAAGGAAAATGGAAAAAAATTCCATTTTACTGATGGGAGTCAACATTCTCAAAGTCTAAATTAAAATAGTATTGGTTTTAGACTGTAGAAACAATTCTTGCATTTAATTCTACTGAAGAACTACTTCATACAAAGGAGTACTTATTACACTAGCTTTGGAGAACTCTAGATATTTTTTTCCTGTATTTTATTGAAGAAGGGTTTTTCTTAATCCTTTTCTTGACTGAAGTGTTAGAATTCATGTCTTCAGTTAAGAATTCTCGATAGCTTCTATGTTCTAGAATTACCCTTTTGTAAGCTTAAAAAAATATGGCAGTTATTACCTATCCACAGAGAGATTTTTGAGCTGAGTAAGGAAAATGCTCAAGAGAATCAAATCTCGGTATGTTTATTAATATTTTATGTGGGTTTGACGGAAGCAAAACTAATGTGAATGGTATCATTAATGTCTGCAATATGCAAATGATCACATTGCTACAACTCTCACATTTTTTTTACCTCTTTTCTAATAACTGCTCCAAAGTGTAAGAGCACAATTCTTGCATCTCAGCAATTAGATTAACTGGCATTGATATTTAATTATGCAACCATATTTTGGAGTTCCTATTTGATCTCCTTGTCAAGACATATGTTTTAAATTTACTGAAAATTATGTTGGAAAGACAAGTATATGCCTTATAAGAAGGAGTGGGCTGACTATAGAGATTAACTTAGTATGTCTGCAGAGCCAAACTCAGACTTAGGATTTGATGTAAATGCCCCACTACCTATTAGCAGCAAATCCAAGCTGCTTCCTTAAACCAAATTTATTTGATACCAAAAACAAGGTTACCAGTCTAAACTTATAAATGGCAAGACTGTATCCTTGGGAGAACTGTATAGTTAAATTTTGTGTGGTGACATAAAGACTGCTCACAAATGGTCCACCTGGAAACCCCTGCGTGGCTGACAGCTACATAGACATAAGCCAGTGTGTTTCCAAGACCGCTCAGGTTTGAGGGTTTGGACCTACAGCTTGAGGAGCAGTTGATTGCAGCCTCACTCGAGTGACTTATGACTCAAGTTGCTTATGTAAGTGACTCACTCGCTTATGCAAGCCTTCCTTGAAAGGTGAAAACACCATAGTCAAACCCTTCCAGTCCCAGAGGCTTTTGCCAGGCTACAAGGAATGGTGACTCAGACATCTCAAACATACATGTGGTATTCTAAGACACTGAAACTTGGAAATATGTTCAGTGTCCTTTGTGGCTGACAATTTATAATGTATAGCTTTTATATTTTGTATTCAGGAGCCTCTACTTCCTAGCAGGACAAAATAAAAACTTTATTTTTTTCTTTACATGCCTGTTATAAGTGGTTTGGATTCACTTGAATCCAGAACTTGATTTGAAAGTGTAATCTCAGTAAAACAATCACAGCAGTTGGCTGACTGGTGTAAATGCCACACACAGTGTTGTGTTTAACCAACTATATACAATTTAACCTTGAAAAACATCCTCTCTCCAGTTGTCACTTGAGCTAGAGTGACCTCCAGTGTTCTTTCTGCAAACTGCAAGTAACGCAGCAGATAAAATGTGCTGCAGGTACGACAGGCAGTAGGAGCAGGCTTAAGAACCTCTATGTATAATCTGTGTAGGTGAACAATGGTCAAAAATGTATCAGGTAAGAACAGTATGTACAAGGTGCTACTTGAATTCTAGCACTTGGCTTCAAAGCCACAATTATTGCTAAGAGAGAAGATCTTGCTACAAAATAAATCAATGAACTATTCTAAACAAAGCCTCAATTAAAAATGTCATTACATGTTAAGTCCTAGATACTTTAAGATAGTAAAACTTAATATCTAAAAAAAAAAAAATCATTAAAACCTCCAGGTATAACCCTGAAGTAAAATCCTGAAACAAATTCTTAAACTAATAAACAGCTTGCCAAATGCTGGCGAGTTTCCCCAGATGTGGGCGCTTAATTAATAAAGCACGTTACCTATTTTACACAATCTTATTTTAAAGATCTTGAAGTCCAAAATATCTGTCTTCAAGAGGTTTATGCTATGTAAGAAGAGAGAGGTCAAAAGAAAACTGAGTGAGTGGGATTGAGCTTCCCTAGCATTCAAGTAGGCACTTGACTTTTGGATGCCATAGCTGGCTCCTCGGGTCACTTTCTAGACATTAGAGAGAGGGAGATCCTTGCCCTTGGTGGGTGATTAAGTTCATCTATTTTAGAATGGTATGAGCAATTCCTGAGAAATACATTCCAGTATCAACTGAGGGCCCTGAAAATGCCTAGGTTTGAGAATAAAGGCTTAATGAAAGCATTTCATATGTTATTGACGAAAAGTAGAAGTAATTTTACACATACAGATAGTTAATTTGCATACAATGATACTGCCACTGCTTTATAAATGTACTGTTCTATGATTTTAGATGTTTTGAACCTATAGCATTTGTTTTTAAATAGGAAAAATATTATAGCCTTCAGGAAGGATCGTATCATTAAGAATGTTCTCATGAACTGGAAATGCAATTTTAAAATACTTGTATTGGGAATGCAAGCTAAACTAAAACTATTAATACTTGGAATTTTTCTTCAGGGTAGTACTAAATGTGAAGTAAACACTAAAAAAGCTTTAGTATATCTCCGGGGCTTTTACTGAAGATTTAATGAGTACATAGGATATATGATATGAACATAGGATAACACGTAAAATTTCCCAGTGGATAAGTGTATTTTGGAAAGTAAGTTTTTTCACAAAGGAATCTTAAATTTCTTATTTCTTTAGTCAGTTAAAACTAGCAAGAACTGGACATTGGAATAGATAATGCAGAGAGAAAAAGATGTTTATGGACTTAGATAAAATAAGGTTAACAATATTTGCCCATATTTTTTCATGTATTTAACTTCAGTAAGTAAAGAGCTTAAATACTGCAAAATTTTTCACAGGAATATGGACAGTTCATTAAAAATGTAGGAAAAATATGTAATTGATAATCAGTATCCAAAGGTATTCTTTAGTATTACATAATTTCTGTATTACTGACTGAGCCACAAGCACCTTAACTTTGTAAAAATGTTTAACTTTTCTTTCTTTTTTGACCTCAAATGCAATGTTCATTTGGTAATACCTATTCCATGCCTTCTCACTCGTTTCCTCTGTGCCCTTTTACTTAATCTATCTCTATCTGCTTTACAAATGGAATAGTTTCAACATTTATTCCTGTTAGTAAGTATGCAATTCTTTTATTAAAAGCCATTAATGTTATGCCTCTGATGTTTGCAGCAGAAAAAATAAATTAGATTCTGCCTGCTAAGAAACATTTGCAGCAATGTTAGTGGAACAGCAACTTAGTGCTTAAGTGTAAGTTAAAATATTCAAGAGTAAATTTTACATCTCCTTTGAAGAATGCAAGTGAATTAATGAATCCAATGCAAATTTCATATTACAACTGATAGTGCTAGCACCGCTAGACTAAATCTTGTTTCATGTTTTATTCCTGAAAATAATGAATAACAAAAATGCCGCATACTTACTTCATTTTCTGTAAACCCATTCCGTCTATCAGCTTTGTAGATCAAGTAACAAAGCTGAATGCCTAAACCATACAATCAGGAAAATTTAAAAACAAATTACTTCAGAAAAACCTGTACGGCTACAACTTCCCATTTTGTGTACCTAAGAATGGATTTGTTTCAGGTACAGAATCAACAGTGGCTTCATTTTGGGGATGTTTAAGGTGAAACCCTTTCTCTGATTTAGCACTGTGTTTCCTTGTTTTGTGGCTCCCCTCTCTTTCCTGGGGCAAGATCAATGTTTGTCCACTTTTCTTACGTTTGGTTGAAAACATTCTGACACAGATATACGAAAATTTCGTATTAGAAGATTGCCAGTTTGTGAAACAATTTACTTGCTTTGCTTTACTTGCTTTATGCCACACTTATAATCCCAGGATTTATTGCTAAGAATATCTGAAATGCTGTTTCTAGTGTAATATAATGCAAGAGCATTGTTAATCAACTGATGTGCTTAAGACAAGACACAATCTGATCTAGTAATCATGCAGTGACGCACGAAATGTTGAATGGAATCCCTCTATCTTAAACCAAAAAGTTTTTTAATGGATATTGTAGATCTTTATCTGGATAAAGAGAAGATTAAAAACCCTTCCCTTTACTGAGATGAAGACATTAATTATTGATTGGAGACACGGTAATGTTTCTAGACATTTTCACTTTGTTACTCAAAGTCAGAGTTCTGCTCTGGCTTCCCCTCCTCTGGTTTACATCAGATATGAATAGTAAGTACTGATCTGTCTGTCTCATAGACAGCACTAAATAAAACCTTCTCTTTAATGCTATTTTACTGTTTTCTTTTTCTGTCATGGATAGCTGTAGAATTTAGTGATTTTTTAATTATTATTATTTTTTTCCCCCAGGATTGAACTGCAACTAGAAGATGCCAAGAAGCGGAGGACCAAGACTACTTAGGGACCTGTTTATGACATACTGAACTTTTAATCATTTAAAATTTGTGAGTGACAAAACTGGTTGCAACATAATAGCTGCTGGCAGCTTCTATGCAATTAATTGGTATCACAAGCTTATTTATTTATCAAGCAAAAGCTCATTGTTACATCTGTTACAGAAAAAAGGGTCAAAAGCATTCATGTAACTCTTTAAAACATTAACAAACTATATATAGTCTGCTTTGTCCTTTAGCTTTCTTCTCATATGTTCAGTAAGCTTTTTAGAAAGGTGCTAATAGTTGTACTTATGTTTTTAATTAAGTTCCGAGTTCATTGTTATAGGATTATCAAACGATACCACTAAACATTGTTGTAGATGTCTATGCAGTCAAATTTTTAGCTGCATTCTTACCTTTAAGTTAAAAGTATAGTCATGTGTAAAGTACACTACTAGATCAGGGCCTTTTTCCTTAACATGTTTTTGCACTTCTATCAGATTTATACAGTTTTACACAAAAAGCATATTCTATGCCTCTTCTTGCTACTGTTTTATATACAGGTTTAAGATGCATTTATGGAAATGGAAATGATCTAATTGCATATGGAAATACCTCTCATGTTGCATGTAAATGGTTATGTTTTCATAAACCAAATATGCTAAATACCATATGAAAATGCTACTTTTTGGGCCCCAAAAGCTCTCATGGTGTGACTATTAATTAGACCCAGCTTTCACAATTAATCTGCCATGCTGTAAATACAGATAGAGTAACATATTTACCACCTATATGAACATAAAGTATGCTTATGGCTCCAATCCTGCATTGCTTGGCTTCCGTCCCTATTCTGAGCACAGATTATCATGGAACTATGGAGACCCTGATTTAATTCAAAGTTATTGTCTTTTGTATGATTCAAATGTTAGAAGAAAATATTTGTAATTTCACCATCTTTTTCCAGATTGATAGATTTTTTTTTCTACAGTATATATAGAGCCTGCTTAATAGTTAATTAAAAGCTATGATTTTGCTGAGTTTTACTAGCTATTTTCCTCATTGCCAGTACACAAACAGAGGCATTATGGTATTGGATAAAACCGGTAGGTGCATCTGAAGCAATATCCTGTTTTTTTGGTGGAACCTCCATATTACTTGTTACTTTAGAAAAGAGTTTAAATGCAGTAACAGTGAGCAATTATGCAACAATCCCCACAAGAGAAAATATTTCTGTTGATCTGCTTGGCTCAAACCTGAAATACAAGTTTGTGCTTAAACATAAGATCCATTTGTACCATTAACAAGTTTCAGTTATCCTTTCTAAATGAATAATCTAACTTTAATTCCTATTAAATCTCCATTATAGATAATAGCAGTAAACCACTGTAATTTTTCATACGTGTAAAATCAAATACTTTGTATGTTTTGAGTTGTTAAAGAAGAGGATGTTGAATGTAGGAAAGCTAAATATCTGTAACAGATGGAATGGATGCAACTCTGATTATTCTTCTAAGTCAGTTTAGCAGGGGTCTTTCTGCTCAATTTCTTTGTTTCAAACTAAGCTTGTACATATACATCACTACACAATAATAAAAGATCTGCTAACTACACATGTACTGTCAGCATTTTGCTTGTGCTGATATCTATGGAATACAAAATTAGAATTTATGGTTAAAAGTTTGGTTTTTCAAAAGTCTCCATTGTTGATGATTTCTGTCTGTGGTGCACTGTAAGTGGAGAAAGAGTGCTAAGGTGCTTTTGCTGAATTGTCTGAGCATCTAGTGATCTTCATTAGTATTTTAATCTCTTTTTTGTTCTTTAGTTATTTTCACCTTTAGAACCTACATTTCCTACTGAAGAAAAATAGTCCTGCTGAAAATTCCTGCAGATAGTTTGAAGAATTAAATCTCAAGCAATTAAAGTCTAGAACTTTGTGTCTTCTCTTTGTGTGGATCCCAAGAAGACATGGAAAAAAAAAAAAAAGGCTTCAGGAACTGCAGGCACTGCTGTTTCATTTCTACAGCTCATAGTTATGATTAATTTTGTTGTGTAAGCTTCTGTACCGCTAATTTCATACTACATGGCTTCTCAGTACTAGTGGGTAATGCCTTGTAAGCAGGCTGTTTTAAAGTAATAATGTCTATTGATTGTATTAAATTATAGCTTATGTATTCAATTACAATTCTGACAAGTCTGATTAAATAACAATGTACAAATGTGAAATACATTAGCTCCATTCAGTATTTCTATTAAAAGTAAATAAATTAGTAAAGCAACTGAAACTAGAAAGAAAAGACTAATTACTGAATTTACTTACAGGTAATAGTTGAAGGCAAATGGACTGTCAGAATATTGAAATGTGCTGTCTGTAAAGGCTTATGTGCTGTAAAGGAAAAAAAAAGTGAGTTGTTCTTTAAGTGATTTAAGTGACAGCAGCATGAAATTTTCTTAAAGAATGTTATTTTAAAAATCAGCTTTTTGTTTGTTTATCCCTTGGCTTAGTATTGTCCAAATATTTAAGCAAACGTGATTATATATATATATATATATATATATATATATATATATATATACACACCAGTGGACCCAGGGATAACTCTAAGGTCTTGGGTCTGGTCACATTATTCTGTCTATGCCCTGATGCCATGCAGGAGCTAGACTCAGCCATTCACAAGTTAAACCTTCTTGATTTGGCTTCTGTGGGAACAAAATCCAGGTCCATGCAAACTGTGAAACCCTGAATCAGCCAGGATGCTCAACCTCGTGATCGGGGACCGAGACTGGGATGCACTGCAAATTGTGTCCACCCAATGCAGGCCTGGATACCTTGTTCCATGATCTGAGATTAATTTGAAGGTCCAATGTGCTTTGCCAGAAGTGCTGGGTCCGGTAAGGCCTAGCTTTTATCGAAGCTGTGAAATCCTATCCAGAATGTGCTATATCAGAATATATAAAAGCAGAACCTTGCTTTGTGAACCAAAGAAAAAATTACGACAATTTTTAAAACAGAGAGAAAAACAAAGAGCGACATAACATTTGACTGTCAAAAAAAAAAAAAAAAAAAAACAACAACAAAAAAAAAAAACCTTCATGCACTTCAATTCTCAACAGCTACCATTAGGAAGTGAATCTGACAAAGTTGCCAATAGTGGCATCTGTTTATGGAAGTTTAATTTTGCACTCCCTGGGCCTGGAAGCATTGCTGCAGCCCCAGGTCTTCCCGCGAGCTCCCTCAGGTAACAGCTTTCTTGGTGGGCACCCTTTGCAAACATGCTGCAACGCAAAAGCTACTTAACTCAGGGTTTTAAATAAGAAGCCTTTTTTAATGAAACAGCAATTCGGCGAGTGATGGGCGAGTTTCGTGAGGGACTTTCCCTCAGAAAGTTACCTGTCAGCGGGCAAACCGCGACGGCAGGGAAGAGGTTCCTCAGAGCACCACGTGCCGGGCGCGTGCACAGCCGTAGGGGCGGGGCCGTGTGCAGAGGTGTTGGCTGTGGAGGCAGGTGAGGGGAGCCGTAGGGGTGGGGCCGTGTGCAGAGGTGTTGGCTGTGGAGGCAGGTGAGGGGAGCCGTAGGGGTGGGGCCGTGTGCAGAGGTGTTGGCTGTGGAGGCAGGTGAGGGGAGCCGTAGGGGTGGGGCCGTGTGCAGAGGTGTTCCCTCACAGGACGGCTGCGCTTCTCGGCCCTTCCTTTTTGTTGCGTCTGTGGTTGTAGCGAGTTTTGTCGTCGTTCTGCTCCAGTTTGCGTGTTAGAGCTGAGTGAGGAGGAGGAGGGCGGCAGAGAGTTTCCTCCCTTTCTCTCCATACTGCAGTCCTGCCCTCGGATAGGGGTGTGTGGTTCTGCCTACCTCAGGTAATGGGGTATGAGCAGCTGCATCCCTCTGTGGAGGAGGATGAGGGCTGGGAGCAAGGGGTGAGTGAGGGGGGAGCAGGGAGCTGGGCACATTAGGGCATAGGTGAGTGTGTTTTTAATGGGCTGTGGGTCAGACAGACCCTTTCGTATGTAATCTGGGAAAGCTCTCAGGTGCAAAGATGATGTATGTGAATTCTAACCCTTACTGAAGAGGAAATGTAGCTCTGAGGGAGCCACATATCTAAACATACACCATGTCTACAGTAAATATAGAAAAAACCCATTGAGCAAACTCCAAATTTTATTTCATGATACGTTTAGTGGAGTTTTCACGGTGAAGTGACTGACACTGAAGTGGTGATGATCTGTTTTTCTGTTTGGATGCCATCAGATTGCATTGACCGTTAAAGTGTCGCAGAACAAAAGATTAAAACCAAAGAAATTACTGAAAGATAATCTAGGAGTACAATTCAGAGGATTAATTTTGGTAGGCTGTAAAAGTTATTAATTAAGAAATTAAAAATCATTTATAGATACTGTATATTAAAGAGGCTCAGACAAGCCTCTTTTACAAGAAGGCTGTTAAGGAAATCTGGAAGACAGGGTGAAAAAGGTATAGTATCATATATAGTGGTTTACGGTGATTCATGCTGTTAAAATATTTTTAGATATATACTTCAAAATATGTGATGCTTACTCGTAATAACACGTGCCTGCTACTAAAGAGTTTTGTTCTTAAGCAATGAAATGCAAGATCTAGTGGAAAATCTTTATAGCAGTAACTTTCTGGGAGGATTTGTTAAGGTAAAGGCCACTTGGGAATGATTAACCATAGAATCAGAGAATATCCTGAGTTGAAAGGGACCCATAAGGATCATTGAGTCCAACTCCTGGCACCACTCAGGTCCACCCAAAAATTCAGGCCATGTGATTAAGTGCACAGTCCAAATGCTTCTTAAACTCCGAAAGGCTTGGTGCAGCGACTACTTCTCTGGGGAGCCAGTTCCAGTGTATGAGAACCCTCTCAGTGAAGAACCTCTTCCTGATGTCTAGCCTAAACCTCCCCTGCCTCAGCCTGACACCATTCCTGTGGGTCCTATCACTGGTGACTAAAGAGAATAAATCTGCACCTTCCCCTCCACTCCCGCTCGTGAGGTAGCTGTAGGCCGTGATGAGGTCTCCCCTCAGCCTCCTCTTTTCCAGGCTGAACAGGCTAAGTGACCTCAGCTGCTCCTCATGTCTTCCTCTCTAGGCCCTTCACCATCTTCACCATCACCCATTAATGGGTGTGTACAGCCATATTAGATGCTTTTGGTCTCCTCCAACATCCTCACATTCAGCCCTGGCATTCGTGTTTGAGGTTTGTGGGGACCCGCAGCATACTGGATGCTTGTGAGATAAGTATCTTAAGCATCTTGTGCCATTTTAAATGCTAACAAAGTGAACTGAATTCCATTCCATGTGGTAAAATGCAAATGGAAGGACAAAGAACATGAAATAAAACTGGTATTTCCCCCAACTCTTACTCATGTATCTATTAAAATAGGGAGGATTTCTGTTCACCAACATAGTTATTGGCTTCTGAAAAAAAGCACTGATGCAGTTACCAAGATCCAAAAGTATACTGAAAATCGAGATAAATTTTACTTGCCTATTTTGAATCTTGGAATTGAGTGACTTGCTTTTTTGTTTCAAAAAACTTAACTTTCAAATAATGTTTATGAAGTAAATGAGAATTTAGAAATGCTGAGAAAACCCATCTTGATTAACAGTAATTATTAATATTTAGGCTTGGTTTGCATCACAGTTTTGATACAGTGCTCAGGAATTTGATTCTTAATTAGCATAGCTGCTGTCTTCTCTGGCTGTTGTTGTTCGTGCCTTTGAAAGTCATGAGTTGGAACTGAGCAAAGAGTTACCTTCCCAGGTTGACTCTTAAAATTCTGAAGGGAAAGAATTAGGAATGAAATAGTAAGTTTAATATAACAGTACCAGGTCCATTTCCCCATAATAAAGAATCTGGAAAAGTATTTTTTTTTCATCTAGAAAAGCTTCCTGTGTTTCTATGAATAATGTTTGAAGCTGTTGCAGGGGGGAAGAAATCTTCCACAAGATGTTCTGTATACAATATCACCTTTTGCCTGAATTCTGTGCAGCTTTAAGTCTTTAAGTGCAGAAGGTGCTGCTGGAGTCAGTTGGCCTTGCATGACAGGGCCCAATAGATACTGTTTCACCCCCTCCAACTGTCTCAGTACTGTCTCTTAATGTCTGTCCCAGTCTTGTGTTTTCCTCACCTGTGAATAGTTGTAATATGTACTCATTGTTCCTCTGGTTTCTCTTTTTTTTTTTTTTTTTTTTTTTTTTTTTTTTTTTTTTTTTTTTTTTTGTTTCATGCAGTTGAGTCCCTCCAGTGTTCTTCAGCTGGTGTCAGATTACCTCAGCCTTCAGGATGTCTGTGCCCTTTTCACCTCCAAAACAACTAATTATAACCAAACTGTTTTGGCTGAAATTTTCCAAAAAGATAATTCAGCCTGACACAACCTGTACTGTCTGAAAACCTGAACAAAACTATTGAAATCTTAAGCAGTAGAATAGATGGTTTCTTGCAGGATGAAGAGAAGTATTGAACAGATTTTTCCCTTTTTAAACTTCCTTCCTTTTTGGGGGGGACATGTGTATTTCTGTATAATGCAGTTTGAGTTTCTCAAATTTGCTATAATTCCTATTTAGCAAAACTTCACTGTGCCTGTTTTAAATGGCTGCCTTAGTGGAAAATACTATAAATATGAGTTTATTCAATTGGAAATACATTCTGAGTGTTTATTTTGTGTTATAAAGGTAAATGAAAACTCATGTAAATCGTGTTTTGCGTGAAAGCCCCTGGTACGTACATTGCAACTGCATTTGAGCTGAGTTTTATAGTAATGGTCTTTGCTTTCATTCTTCCATTTTGCCCTCCCATGTTCAACCTCAAACTCACTGATTTCTGAGGGGGCTTTACCATTGGTTTCAATGGCATCTGATTGAACGGCTAAAAGCTCAGTGACAGACCGTGTTCCAAGACCAATAATAAGCCTGGGCTTTTTTTAAGCACTGTTTTCAGTAACACGTTGTCAGTAATGTCAGGAACATACAGCTTGGGAGGAGGTCCCAAATGGATACTCTCCTCCCTATTCTGACTCTTCCCCTCCTGCTTTTTTTTGTAGGTGAGGAAGGGCAGGCAGTCATTTGCTGTCTCGCTGTCAGTGCCTCTAAAGTCAAGCACCATCAAGAGGAGTTCTTCACTGACCTGTTTCTGGGATCTTGTGTTAGATTCTTGATTTGAAAGGTAAGATTAAAGAGAAATGAATTTTCCATTTAGGGAAAGAACATGAGGCTTTGAGTTAAACTAGTCATTAAATAATCAATCACTTTGAGGCCTGAGTTAAACGGATGAGTTTTCCTAACATGCTTCCTAGAAAAAAAAACTTCTGAACATTATTATTTTTTTTTTTACATATTCTGAATATTCAAAATGATGATCCTACCACTTCAAGCCAGTATCCAAAGGTGTCCAAAGGGTAGGTGTATTTTCCAAATAGGAAAACAATATCAGGATATTGTTAAAGGAAAGATAAAATGTTGTGTGAATGCTATTATTTTATGAAAGATTTACTTCCTTGTACTTGAAATTTTGCTTATAATGCTAGGAAGGTTTATGGAAATGTACGTTTATCACCTAGTGTTGAAAACACAAGGCAATTTTATACAATTATTTGTTATTAAGATATAAAAGGTACTTGTTTCTAAGCGAGGGGTAATATGTATACCAAGGCTATTTTCAGTTACGTAAAATGTATTTGGATTCCTCTTATTAAAGATGTAAGGTATGTGCAGACCTAGTGAAGTCCCAAAGACTTAAAACAGTAAAGAATTAAGCCGGTGATCAGTGTTTAGAAAAAGTACGTAATGAATTGTTGCTCTTTTATCCTATTCCTAATCAGTTGGTATTAAAAAAATAATTTACTTTAAAACAATTTTTAGTGGGTTATTCTCCATCAAATGCCTATTGTACTAGAATGAGAGTAGAGTCAAAAGGGGCAGAATTATCTTCAGTCAATATTTTTGAAGTTGTTTCACCAGAAACAGTACATCCAGTAAGGTTTCTCTTCTGGGCCACACTTTGATTTGAAAACGGTTGTTGGAGTCAATAGAGGAAATAAGGTGCCTTGCTGTGCCAGGAGCCACATTGGAAGAATGAATGTGTGTGTCTTAAAGTCACGGGTCTGTCCATGCGTACAGTTTTGTTTAAATATTGTTTCTTTATCCCCATTTTTCTAGTTAATGCCTTTTTAGGTGCTGGCTGGTGAGCTGCTTGTGGGCATCCAAAATGGTGTGGTTTCTCTTTTTTCCATGCATTTCTCAAAACGAATGCATACTTAAAACCCAGTGATTTGTATGTGCTACTGTTAATTTTGAGGTTGATTCCTGCATGTCAGGAGACAGCAGGGGAGAACAATGTAACTGTTTGGGTTGCTGAAGAAGATGAACAATGCAAACCTCCATGGATTATATTAATTTGAAAATAGTTGCATAAAATGGTACGTGGTGGTAAAGCATCATGGGTAATGCGTGGGTATGAAATATTCTCTTTTGAAAATTAGCAACCCTACAAAGAAGGGAAAAATATTTTTTAACTCATTGCAATGCAGTAAGAAATAAACATTTGTTGCACAAAGCATTATCAGTGTTGTAGTAGATAACCCCCAACAAATAACAAAAAGGATAAATGGAGGAGCTACACCTAACAGGAAAAACATTAACTCTTACGGTAGTGCATCGTGGAAATTATTGTTTAGTGATGTGTTTTTTTTTTTTTTTCTCCCACGAGCTGAACAATGTCCTATTTTTAGTGGAAGGTCAACTTGAACTTTATATGAACAGTCTCTGGTTCTGAATAGAGATAGGAACACTTTAAAAGTGATAACAAAGGGGAGGGCTTGAAGCCAAACCTTCTTAACCTATCATTACCAGCACAGGATAGCCATCCATGGAGGAACTGTAAGCCACTTAAAGAGAAAGGGGTTGAAAGGTCAAAGTGCATCCAATGGAAATAGCCCAGAGTTTCGTTCATATGTAAAATACATACATATATATATATATTCTTATTTTTAGACCTACTCTGTATTCTTTCATAAAATATTAATGAAAACCTTCTCTTTTTGAATGAAATGGTGCCATTTGATGCCATGCTGCCTTTTTTTGAAGTAAATACTGTTTTAATATGTTAAACATTACAACTGTAGTTCTGAGACACAAAAATTCAGTTCCTGGAAAAATGTAGCTTGGAAGGAAGCGTTAGGAATATAGGATTGTTAAAGTATCTATAAACCAAGAAGGAGTGCTTAGATTCTGTTCTCAGTGGTGTATATCCTCTAGAATTTCAGTGATATCAGGGGAATTATTTAGTTTACTGCTGATAAAATAGCAACACTGTCAGACCTGCAAGTTTCTATAGTGATACCTCAGTGGAGGAGGTTTTCCTTGCTGAGGCTGTAGACTTGGGACCATAGCACACATTTCTGAATAGTTGTTGGTTGAAGTGTCTGGCATGACACATGGTTGAGTCTGGCATGCTAGTGCAAAGCCAACTGCTTTGCAGCTGGTCAGACCATAGGATTCACACCTCTGCTGGAATGTCTCCTAGAACTCGTCAGTGTGTTGCAACTGGCTGTGAGAGAGTGCATTCAACCAAAGCAGTAATTTTGATAGTATATTTAAGGGAGAAGAATGTGTTAGCTGATGTTACTAAGAATAAGAAATAATAGTATCTGAGTAACTTTGACCTGAGTATGGAAGAAGAAATTAAATTCTTTAGATTTATATTACAAATTGTGGTTAGAATTTTTTTTTTTAAACTCTTGAGCCTGTTTTATTGGCCACAGTTAAGTGGGAGTAAGGTGCTCTAGTGACTAGGGAGTTGCATCCCTGATTCTGCCACTGGCACTCTGTATGGTCATAAGCAAATAACTTATTTTCTCGGGGATTCTCTTTGCTTAAATATTGAAAGATGACCTCTACATGCAAAAGTGCTTTGATGGAATGTGCTATATGAAAAGTAGGCATGACTGTTTCTCAAGGAAAAAAGAGCACATCCAGAATGTAACAATCCTGGGAAAAATCATAACTTGGTATCTCACTAGATGTCAGACATTTTGCAAGAGACATGTACACCGACTGAGGTATAATGTGTTCCCCATCTCAAACATTTTTTTCTATAAACCTTAACTGAAGCTTTTCACACCATTAGTTCAGTCGTAAGCTGTTCCTCACCATGTGGATTTTTCTGTATACAGTAAGAACTAGGCTGATACTTCATTCTTTTTCTTGGCAGATTCATTTTAAAGGATGATGTACGATAATCTCTTGTTATTTATGCTGAGAACAATGTTGAAAAATTTGGTAGCAATCTTTCGTCCATTGGATTTCCATCTGTTTTTCAGATGTGGTTGAAGTTGGTCAAAGGATTAAAAAGAATGAAACACGGAGGGGTGAAAAAATTTTAGAATAAATACTTTTTTTTTTTTTTTTTTTTTTTTTTTAACCCTCAGCATTAAAAATATCTTTTGGCTACTTCATTGTAAATGTACCTCCTCTAAATGCAAAGACTGTTAGTAGCCTTCAGTTAGTCAATTCTTGCCACCTTCTTCAGTTTTCCGGCTATTCTTTTCTTTGTGCTGCCTTTGCTTGAGCAGATGTTTTTCCTGTTGCTAATGATAAGAAATGACAATCTGAAGTAGTTAGGGTGTAACCTGACAGCTTTATATGGAAATCTGATTTGCCAGGTGCATTAAGGATTTTCCCCAGTGTTAAATGAATGATACTCTCCCCCGGTGTTGGAAGTTTTGTTCCGTTCCAGTGCGTGGTCTGGCCCTTGAAGTACAGCAGGCATTAAAACAGGAAAGTCCATGCTATTATTTTGCAAACATAACTAGTACATTTTAACAGAAAATTCCTTGTTTCTGAATATTTCTTTTTTCATGCATCAGCTAGAGGATTAAATAAAAATACAGCCACTGTTTTTGTTGCTGCTGTAAAACCTGATTTGTTCTTCCTATACTTTACTCTGTAGCAAAAACTGATTACAAAATTAAAAAAAAAGGTGTTTTCACCAATTGATGGAGCTATTACATAATAAATATGAATTAAAGACAAAACATTCTTTTAAATATTCTCAGCAATGCATCGTGTCTTAAATCCTCAGGTGTGCTATGCATGTGTATCTTGTTCACAGATACTTATCTACCCTATAGGCCCCTGCATTTTATGAAATGGATAGGATAATATATTGTATGCCGGTGTTTAATACCATACAATGTTGGGAAAAGAAAACAAATTTGGTGCCAAGTGACTGATTAAGAGCCTTATGAATCCTTTTGCTGTCCAGTTCAAAAGTCTGAGTCATTGCCTTGACACAGAAGTTGGCGTACAACCAAAATGCATGGGGAAACAATAGCCATGCTGAAAATCACAAGAAATAAGCACCAGAAATATGAGTAATGGCATGTTTCATGTGATTTAGTTGTTCGAATTTGTTTTTATTAAAAGGGTTTTTAACATTTTTCTTTTTTTACATGTCTATGCTCTTGAATATAGCTTTAAGGATGCCCATCCCCCTGCCACCCCTTCAGCAGCCGCTGTGTCCCGTCAGTCATCCTGAAATACACTGGAGAGCTTGTCAGGCAGTCCCTTGCAGATGCCTCAGAAGCCAAATAGTGAGCCAAACAGTTGCACTGAAGCTCCTAACACAAGGATATTTAATAGGCAGTTGCTTTAGTTCTGAATATGGACCGTTTGTATTCTAGGATAGGTGAGTGATGTGCTATTAGTTTTCTAATGACTTAGCAGGAAATGGGTTCTAAAGTTAACTTTTCCTAACTTGCAGAATATCTTTGGCTCTGAATTCTGACACTGACCAGTTCATCTATGCCTGTATACAGTTTACTTACCAACTGCAGTTTTCAGACTATGTCTATGTTCACATTATGCTCACATTATGTTACAAACTTTCACTTGTCTTTGGAGTGTCTTTTTTTCTTACACCAGAACACTTGGCATTTTCAGTTTGGATGCCTTTGCTGACAAGACAAAATTCTTGTTTTAAGTTTGCAGCACTTGTAGAAGTGTGCAGGTGGTTGCTTTTCTGGCTGTTCAGAGACAGAACTGTATCTTGCGACACATGCTTAACATCCTAAGTGTTGTAAGAGCTGTTGGTCTACAGTGCTGAAATTGCCTACTGTAAAGGTTAATGTAACCAAGTGTGAGGTTATAGCAGGCTTTTACCAAAATATCTTACAGTCAAGATCTATGCTGTAGTTAGAGGGCATATAATATGGGAGTAGCTATATATATATTTAAATAATCTATGACCTAAATTTCTTTGCTGTATGAAGAAGTTGTTGAAGGTCAGAAGTTTACTTTCTAAGTGGAAATGTCAGAAAAAAGCCCCAGAATTATCTTTGCTGCCTGCATATTTTTCTTTCTGTCTCATAGTATACTATATTTAAAAAAAATCAAATACAGATTTACTAATATGATAAATAACACTAACAAAGAGATCGATAAGTTAAAAATACATGGTCAGAGTATCAATATAAAGTTTGCACTCTTCACTGCATTTGCTTTCAAATTTATTTTCCTATTTTGGCTGCTTAAAGGAAGCATTAGAATTATAGGGGGAGGAACAACTAGAATCAGGATTTGAGCCTTTTAAATAGGTTATACCTTAGAATATAATGAAAATTTCCAGAAAGCAACTTTTGCCATTTATTTTCAGTTAATGATAATTTATGAGCCTGCCTCAAGGCAAAAAAAAAAAAAAAAAAAAAAAAAAAAAGACATTGTTGAGTTGAAAAGGCAGCTGAATGAGGAATGGAGCAAAGAATAAAAATGCCTATGTTAGGCAATATGCTATGGTTTAACAATCTAAAAACACAGAAGGTAAAGTCAAAGCATGTGGAGATCTTTCTGATCCTCGAAAATGCAATTGGATTTGTAACAAATCTGAGACTGTTCAGTGGTGGCGTGCTGCAGCAGAATGATCTTTAGTAAGAGGAAGTGACTATAATTAAACTGTACTTAATGTGCCAAATTTTATAAAAGGTCTGACAGTCAGAGGTGATCTGTAGTGTAGGAAGGTGCCCTGAGAGAAAAGTGGAAAGCTCTTGCTGCAAGCAGCAAAGGTCTAACTTCTGAATTTTGAGCAGAGCAGCTGTTAATACCCTTCTACCAGTGACTTGAATTATCTACAAACTTAAAGCATGACTGTATGCACAGAAAAAATAACCTGGCAATCATCTTGTGGTTTCTTCAGATCTCAGTAGAAACATAAAATGCTGTCTGTATCCAGTTCTTACTTGTCCCCTTGCAACTGATGCATGTCTTGCCCAGAAAGAATTCACAACAGAATCAATATAATCTATTTGCAACTATAATGATTGATTTCAAAAATACCTGTATTCTGGGAGGCTTGTGAAAATCATGTCAAAGTAAGGGTTGTGAACCAGCAATATCATATTTAAAACAAACTTTTTTTGGTGTAAGTAGAAGGGAGGTTCATTGTAGTGCTTTAGAGGACCACTAAATCATTGAATTGCATATAGCAAGAAAAGACTTCTTTTTAAGGATATGGTTTGTTTTGATGCAATGCTGTAGAATTTGGAGGAGAGTTTTTATTGAATTAAATGAACTTTTTATTCAGTGGTGAATGCAGCAGAAAAAACTTTCCAGCAGTGTGGGTGCTTCTTTATTATATGGGCTGTACCAGCATGCTGACAGGTAGGGACAGGAATGACATACACTCTGTGTGCCCATATTGTAATATCAACCAAAAGTGTATGCACTACTGGTGTATTATGGAAGAGACATGTTAAACAGCTATTAAATAGGAATGCAAATACAGCTATCGAGGAAGAATGCAGTATAAAGAAGCCAAGGAGTGTAGCAGGTATTATAAAACTTTTATCCTAAACATTGACTTTGTTTTTAGAACATATATTTTTAACATTTCACATTCAAGATATCCTTTTCTATGACTGAATGCTACTAAGTGATAAAGGTGATCTGAAGTATTTTAATCTTTGGGTACATGTGGTATAGTTAACTGCAGATTTGTGAAGCTGAAAGAACTGTTACATTGGAATCACAAGCTACTGAAATGAGGATAACGTGCACACATAACCTACTGTTTTATTCTCAGCACTGCTTTGTAATCTTAGAAAGTCACTGTCAGTTTTCAAAAATTGTATTGCAATTAGAACTCAAAGAAACAAGAGCTGAGCTTTGAAACAATAAATGCAGTCCTAGCAGAAGAGAAGTATAAACAGATACTGTTAAGATTACTTTGTCAGGATGCCAGCAGAGGTAGTTGCACACTATTTCTTGCCTGAATTTAGCTCTCCTTACAAATCAGTCATGGCTGTGCTGCGATAAGAATGAAATGAGCAGAATATTTTAGTCATGAGTCAAATCATGCCCTAATATCAGTGTTAATTTCAATTCATTGAGAGACCAAATCTAGTTCTGTGACAGGATGAAAGTCTAGGAATGAATCACAGGCCCCACTTTAGTGTGTAGCAAAACTTACAGATGGCTGCAGCTTCATTAAAATGATTAACTGGACTTGAAATAATTAATATGGATCAAAACTGGGTGCTGCTTAGTTGCATTACCTGAGTGTAATACCTTTGGCTTCAGCGATTTTGTGCTTGCCATATTGGGTTTCCAAGTGCAATTAATTGCTGGTTCACCTGTTACTGTTTTGTTACTGAAATGCTTCTAATGGAGCCAGAATCTGGATGCATCAATTGTAAGTAGTTATGCCTACTTTTTTTGTAATGGGGACTGGCTCTCACTTGACAGATTTTTCAGGAGCAGTGTTAATTTATATAATCTGGTCTTGTGCTCTGGAACAACCTATGGAGAGTTGAAGAGAAGGTGGTTACTTCTTCTAAATATTAGAATGTAACCATTTAGGAAATATTTTCCTGAATACAGGTAATTGAAACCATGTAAGTGTTTTCTAAACCAGTTCCAGTATTGTTCTCAGGCTATGCGTATACCGTGTTGTATTTTTACCAATCAGATGCATGGTGCCATTGTATTTGAATAATAAAATTGATTTGCCCCAGAAAAAAAAAAAAAAAAAAAAAAAAAAAAAAAAAAAAAACTTTTAAATTATGACTGTCTTTCCTGGTTGCTTTTTTGTGGGCATATTCTACTGTATAAGGTGACTCTGAAAATGGGACATAAACTATAGAGTGCAAAACAATTGTTTGCTGACTAATAGGTCCAATAGAGAGCTAGGACTGGTAAGCCACCAAACGAAGCATTAATAAGGCCTCTGTCCCCAGTGTTTTCAATTGCCACATGGTTACCAGTCAGATGGGAAATGTCTGGTTTCTGTTGTTTTTGTGTAGTGGACTGCTCCTTGGATATGGAGTTGCTTTCTTCCAGCTCTCCCTTTTTCACCCATCATGAAGTGGTTTGGGTTGGAAGGGATTAGTTCTAACGCCCCTGCTGTGGGCAGGGACCCCTTCCACCAGACCAGGTTGCTCCAAGCCTCACCCAACCTGGCCTTAAACACATTCACGGATGGGGCATTCACAGTTTCTCTGGCCAACCTGGGTCAGTGCATCAATGCCCTCACAGTAAATAATTTCATTTGAATAACTAATCTAAATCTACCCTCTTTTAGTTTAAAGGTATTATCCCTTGTGCTACCACTGCACTTCCTGATAAAGAGTCCATCTCCATAAACTTTTAATGTCAATGCTTTTTCCTCTAGATTTATTGAGCTTTTAAATATTACTGTTTTGACAATTACATGTGAGATTTTACTTTCTTCTTTCAGTTTTACACGTAAAAGTTTGAATAGATCTGTCAATTAATAAAAAGTGCATCCTTAAATGGATCCTAGGTTAGGGATATGCCTTCTGATATCCCTCAAACAGTTCTGGATGCTGGACATGTATGGGAAGAATGAACCATAGGAAATAGACAGGCTTGCATGTCCTCACTGTATAGCCTGGCCGTGATAAGCATACTGGGCTGGAAGGGCTGTTATGCTGATCCAGTAAGATGTTTGTTATGTTGAATGTGCTTGTATGTCCTCTGCCTTCCCTGGTTCTCATTGGTCTGAAGTACTGAAAACACTACTTGAACAACATTTGGAAACAAAGTGTTTTGCTTCCTGGGAGCATTCCTTAGCCACCAGTGTCTACAGCTACACTGTGTTTTAACCTATTGCTATCCTAGCTAAGTGGATAAATAAGTACTTTACATTGAGTGTAAAAGAATCAGCAGAAGATATGGAGTCATCCAGCTCAAATCCATCTCTAATGGCTGCAATGAGGTTGTGGGAATAAGAGGTGGAATTTGTATTCTTGGCATATGTACAACTTTATCCCATGAGATACACGTTAGTCTGAGCTAGCAGAAGAGCTGCAGCCCCTTTGACAAGGACACATCTGTGTTTCTGAAGTGGTGAATGATGGTGTGTGTGCAGGGTCACTTCCCTTCAAACAGAAGGATAAGTTGCATTGGAGTCTCTTAAAACTGGGGGAGTAGTCTACTTACCAATTCTTTGGACAGAAAGAGAACCACTGATGACAGTGATTTTGGCTTCCTTTTTTTTTTTTTTTTTTTTGTTTGTTTGTTTGTTTTGTTTTGTTACAAGTGTCTAAGAACTAAATGTATAAAATATGGCCAAGTGATTAGTGTTGACATTTCTGAAGTTCTCTTTTTCTGCAAACTTCTGTGGAAGGAAAAGGGTAGTTCTAGTCAATTTCGTGTCAGGTTTTTGTTCTATATCCTTTGACTTGGAAATAGAATTAAAACTGAAACATCAGTTTTTAGCATACTCTCAAATGATTGTGTGCAACTGAATTGTGGGGAACCTAGAGTTGCATCTTGTGTAGTTTACAGTAAAGCACAAAACTTAGTACTTGTGTATAACCATTACTGGGAATGGTAAAAACCTAATTCATCTCTACCCTTAATGCTTTAGTTATCATTCATACTATCTATCTTTGCAAGTGAAATGCGTATACCTATTATGAAATAATTTGGCACAATTCTTATACAATTTGGTATAGAAACCTTAAATCTACAGTGTTGTGTTAAATCAATGCTAGGTTCACCAGAAGGTGACAATATATCTTTTCAGCTTGCACATTCAAACTTCCTTATTACTTTATTATACAGCATCGATGGTTCTAGTAAGTCCTGCTTAAAAAGGACAGATATCCAGTACTTGTGTGCTTGAAGTCTGTATTGGATAAAAAGGCTTTGCAGAGCTATGTTTTATGGGAACCTAAGTTGCTGGAAAATGAAGTCTTTTATTTTAGAGCAATAATTAGTTGCATTCCTACTAAAGCATGGTTATAATTCTTTGCTGGCACACGCACATTTCACTGCAGCTAAAGGCCTCCACCAGGTCCTGGTGAACTGAGTGAAAACCCTGAAATTAACATCAGTGGGCTTTGGATCAAGCTCCTAATGAATGATTGATTCACTTTAAAGCCCTTACTTAGCTTTAATTGTGTCTTACTGACTTCATTTATAGGTTTTCTTGACTTAATCTGCCTTAACACTTTAAAAATATTTGCTATTACAGGTTATTTTATAACTAAATGTTTCACTTACTCCGGTCATTAATTACCAAGCCTTTTAGGAGCTGCTCTGTGTGTGTGTTCACAAACTGTTTATTATGACCATTGTGATTGAACACATGGAATAAGATATAGGTGTTGTAGACATAGCTGTAGTGTTTTTCTTCCATGATAAATTCAGTAATGCAACTTTTGCAATAGATTTGATAATTCAATGTATTGTTTTCTTTATAGCTCAATTTCATTTACTACTAGAGAATTTATATTGAAAGGACTTATAATGCATTATTCTCATAATTTTTAATATGTAGTCAATTTAGAAATCTCACACAACAAGACAATTATGCATGTTTTAAATCTATTATTTCAGTTTGTGCAAGTTTCTGTGTATTTTTTTCACAATTAGGAAGCAAGTACTAACAACCTTAATTGTATCTCTTGAAATCTTAAGCCTGTTGTGGAGCCAAATATACTCCAGCAAGCAGTCTCTGGGTACTGACAGAGGGCAATGAGCTGTTATGGCTAATGATTGCTTATTGCATCTTTTTTGCTTTGTACCTAGGTGAAATGTCAACAACAGTGCCAAGCGTTAAACTGAAAATTGATCCTCAGGATCTGCACATCCAGACGTTTACAGTGGAAAAATTACTGGAACCATTGATAATTCAGGTATTTTAATATGCAGAAAATAAGTTAGATAAGTGGGTTGCTAAGTGTGTTCAGGCCTCTGCAGCAATATGTTACAGGGTAAGGAACAGAAAGGACCGCTTCTATTTTGAATATCCTTTTCGTTTTACTTAGGGCAAACATGTTGAAGCACATGCTTCAATTAGTTACGTGTATCACAAAGATACTAGACTATCACTGTCCTTTAGCTTTGCCAAGATATTGCAGACAAAACTACTTGTCACAGCTGTACACTGCTTATTTAGTAGACTTCTTCCTGGCGCCTCAGGGAATATTTACATGGCAGTCATTGCTCTGGCTGCAGTTTGGGTAGGCACAAAAAAGCGTGACTTCACATTCAGATCTCTTATTCATTTGGTAATATGCAAAGAACACTTTGTAGTTTTTCAGGTTGTGACGATGTCCAGGTATAATGGCTATGAAATAGTTTCTGTGATTGCTTGATTAATATATTTCCAAGCTCATTGACTAATGCCTGCTAAAGACAGTAACTTTTTATTAAACAGTATATGCTAATAAGCAACAACAGAAAAAACTTACTGGGAGAATGACCATGTAAATAGAGCAAAGCCAGACTCAATCATGTATTCTGGCTGTTCTTCTATTTATAGACATGTAAGAATTGGGAATATATAGTTTATTTAAGTATATGTATTTACCAAGTTTTCTGTTATTTCTTTTTTTTTTTCTAATTGCAACTTCCCTATTTAAAAAAGATCAAATCATTTTTTTTTTTTTTAATTAAGGTTAATACTGTTGTTGAACAAGTATTAAAGGAAAAGTATTTTTTGTACAGCTCATTAATTGGCATTTTTTGATTGCACTTAGCATCTTTGTTTTATGGTAAATTTTTATTCCAGAAGTACACTTGTCATGCACTGGTATCTGTCACACATTGTTCTGGGAGCCAGTCCTCTGCATCCTGGTTCCCTGAGCTTGCCAAAGGATTGTGATCAGATAGAGGTACTGTCAGATTATATAATCAAACAGGCAGCATATAACGATATGATTGGAGGGAAGAAGAATATGGAGGTGAAAGATAGAGAAAGAAAATAGAGAGTACATTTTGTGTGATGATGATTCTTATGTTGATTTGCAGTTTGACAGAAAGTTCCTTTATTCTAGAAGTGCTCTCTACATGGACTAAAAACTAGGAAAAGTAAAGAGGTGCTGATCGTGTTTTATGATAGATGTCTTAGGAAGAATTTATTTTAAAAAGCAAACAACTTATTGAAATAACTTTCCCTTCATGAAAGCTCTGTTTTCCTCGTTTGAATCATTTGTCTTTGCCTATCTCTCTCATCCATTTTTTTTTTTTTTTTGTGATTGTCTTGGAAATTTCTTCTTTCATTTTTGACTTGATGTTCTTTTCCTTCCTTACTTAATTGTTCTTTCTGGAAAATTCTCTTTTTCAGAAAGTAACCTTTTCTTTTTATCATTACGTCAGTTTAAACTTTTGTTAACTGAGCTGCCTCCTACTCTTGTGTCTTCCTTTTATTTATTTCTGTATGGGTGTGATTGGCAATGTTTAAAACCTCAGTAACAGCTTAGTGGTTTGTGGGAAGTTGTCAAGATAGACCATTGTATGTGGATGAACTTTAAAATCTAGTTTGAGTGGTAGGCTTACAAGTCTTGATAGACTGCATTCTGAAACCATCTCTTAATGTGCTGCTAGGTCAGCCTGTGCTCAGGCAGCTGCAACACTGGGCATTTTTTATAAGAAATGAAGAAATTTATATTTTGGCCTGAGTTTTGTTGGATCAAAGAAACATGATAAATCAAATACAGTCTCAGAACAACACAATAACCATCTAATATATTAAAAAATAAATACTCTGAAGCATCTATGAAAAGCTTCAATGTTAAAAATGGAAACCCCTTTGGCTCAGAGAATACAATTTTGACTTTTTCCCTATAACATTTTTGCTTTGTTTTGTAACATCTGTGGAAGGGGAACTTGCAATTTTGAAGGGGGAGTAAACCTAAGATGAAAATGCAAAAGCAGAGATCAAGAACTAACATTCACCGAAGGATGATTAAGATGCTAGACAGGTAATAAATGAAAACTTACCTATGATTAGAAAGAATCAGACCTGTTACAAATAGAACAAGAGTACTCAGGTACTCTGGCCTGATTCACTTAGCAGCTGCTGCTTTGAACACAGATAACCTTAGAGATTCGTATTTTTATTTATTTAGGAGTCTTGTGAAGCTCTGTTAGGAAAAAGACTGGAAGTGTATGATGCTCCAATTACATTAAGTCTTAGGACAATCATTTGGTTAATGGCATCAATATAGGAGGAAATAAAAATAAATAAGCCTGTGTGGAAGTCACTTTAGAAATGACTTGGCTAGATTCCATCTCTTCCTTGCAGTCTGCAGTTGACAGCGGTGATCTCAAAGGGTTCTCTTTGCCCATGGCTTTTATTTTTTTCCAGGTGTTTTGGGGACAGCAGGTTTGAAAGGAAGGCTTTTAAATACAGTTCTCTGAGGAGATTTTCTGGTAAATGTACTGGCACATAAAAAAATGAACACTGTCAAAACTTGGCTGACAGCTGCTTTGATGTACATTTGGAACATAGTTAGACAGTCTTTCTTGAATTCTGGGCTTCTATCAGAGATGTATCCTTCAATGGAGCAACTGGTGTGAAGCAATAGGTAGATCATAAAGTATTTTCATTATCATACCTAATATCTAATAACTGTCATGCTTGTGCTACACTTACTAATAAAATAATGTAATGGAAAATATCTTCTATCTCATCCTGAGAGTGAAATGTGTTTAACCCCTGAGCAGTAAAATTAGCAAGGTGTTAATAGTTAGGTTCAGGTATCAGTTGCTTCCATAGTGTTGTGGTTTAACCCCAGCATGCAGCTAAGTACCACATAGAGTGAGCTGTTCATTCATGTTCCCCAGGTAGGATGGGAGAGAGAATCAGAAAGGTAAAGATGTGAGAACTCAGGGGCTGAAATAGATGGTAGGTAGAGCAAAAGCTGTGTGTGCAAGCAAACAAAAACAAGGAGCTGATTCATTACTTCCATCAGCAGGCAGGTGTTCAGCCACTCCAGCAAAGCAGGCCTTATGAGGGTTTCTTGGGAGGGCAAACGTCATCACTCAGAATGTTTTCCCCTTCCTCCTTCTTTACCCCAGCTTTTATGACTGAGGATGATGCCATGTGGTATGGGACATCCCTTTGGTCAGTTTGGGTCACCTGTCCTGGCTGTGCCCCCTCCTGGTTCCTTGTGCACCCCACAACTGAAAACATCAGTGTGTTACCACCAACGCTTTCATCAAAAAAAATAAAACACAGCATTGTTTGAGCCTCTACGAAGAAAATTAAGTCTGTTCTAGAGAAAACCATGGCACGTGGCAAAGTAGCACTGGGCTTATTTTCTTTTGAATTTACATACAAGCAAAAATTACGAAAAAAATGACTGGATGAGATTAATAGGACTTCACTAATTCATGGAGAAAATGCTTCATAACTACCTCTGCTCTGCAGTTGTCGCAAGTCTTGTAAACTACCAATGAGCCACTTACTTGGAGAGTTTATCAGAAGTGTTCTCTCTGTATTTGTATATGTACACACTTAATATATGTTGTGTGTACATGTATAATTAAGCAAATATTTTTAAGAGCTTTTCCATATATTTATATTCCATGCATATATACAAGCTAAGGAAAGTTTATGGCTGCTAGAGAGGTATGTTTTACAGACTACATACAAACACACGTAATTTAGGATCTCTTGTATTACTGATGAAAAATAGGCAAGTGTAAAGACATTTATTCTCATGTCATCCATACTGATAAAAGTTTGATTGCTCACACAAGTGATATGCTCATTTTAGTTCCATGTATGGGGAGTTTACTTTAGGCACAGCTAAAGGAATTAACCAGTATTTATTTGTATGGGCAGCACTGTTATTTTCAAACTTGAGATTCAAAGGATGGTTAGCATTTGAAACAGTGAGCAGGTGCTTCTGCCATTGTCATTAGATTGCGGAGTTCATATGTTGTTGTTTAAATGTCCGGGGATTGCTGTTACTGAACTAAATACTTTTTCAACGCTGGTAGAACGTTCTGTGATTGATGCTTTAAAATACTACTATAATAATAACAAAGGCGAATCAAATCTTTTGGTATTCAAGATGTTAAGATAATGTTTTTCTTTAATACTGCAATATTAAAAGATTGTATTTTAAAGCCTGGTCAGACACTGAATATAGCATTGGAAGATCTGCTGCACAGTTCCTTAGAAATTCACTGATAATCATGACAAAAATGAGAAAGCAACCCTATAGCGACAGCTTAATAAATAATGGCAGTAACTGGTAACAGTGACTCAGATTTGCAGCTGTGGTGGTATATGGGGCTTAAAAACAACACTTGAAAAAAATGTTGTACCTATAGCTGATTTCCCCAAAACACAAAATAACCAATGGTATTGATTTCCATTGAATGCTGGGAAACAACCGTGTTGTGTATGGTAATGAGTGTGTGTCTGCATGACAAGAACTGTGAAATACAGTAGGGCATGAATGGGACCAATGGGGTATGGTTCCCTTGCTTTTTCTTTTCCTTTATTCCTTACAATGCTGTAATTTTGATGGCGTATTCTCTACTGGTGTACACTGCTGTGCAACCTGTGTGGACAGTGGCTCAGAAGAACATGCTTTATTAGCTGCTGTGTAGTTCAGTTCTTGGTGTAAGATCAGGATAAAGTTTTTGCATTCCTCACTGGGGTTTTGTGCTGGTAAACTGAGTTTTTTTGTATTACCTGCCATGAGCCAAGAGCTACCCATCAAATTCTAACTTGCATTTGAGATCACAAGCTGCCTCTGTCAAATAGCATTGGGCTGTTTTCCATGGAGATTATATTTTAGCTTCTGATTTTTCCTGGCAGTGATGATGAAGATGAAGGGTCTTAAGGCATTTAAAAGACATCTTTTACTTGATATGTTTTGGGGGCAGCATCTTTTTAAAGTTTTGTCATTCTTGTTAGAAGCATCAGTTTATAAACTGTCTCTTTAGACTATGATCACCAAAGCCATGCTAAATGCTCCAGAAATAGTCATTTTTTTTTTTTTTTTTTTTTTTTTAAGATATTGAAGTTGTTATTCCCAATATATTCTCTACCAGCTGGCTGGTTTATGTGCAATAAATACTTGCATTTACTTTTTTGTGGCTGAGTAGAAGAACACCCAAATCCTTTGTAATAATATGACCCAGTATAAATATAATTTATGTTGCTTTATTCCATTTGATATGCCATAGCAGCTGATGTTAAGTGGCTGGTTTTAGTTCTCTATCCCCAGATTTTAGATAAATGAAATAAGGGTCAAGGCTTTTTTCTTTCAAAGATGAATTAATAGAAATTCTTCCCAGATAAAGGTTTGTCATTTACTTCTGTAATTGCTGATTGATAAAAAGGACAAGCATGTATGTATTCACAGGAGATCTAAAGGTGAGTGAGGGCACTGGATCTTCCTCTCATAGAGCTGTGAAGGGAGCACCATTCCATAGACAAGCTCAAACCACAGGCTGGACTGAAATTCCGACACGGCTTTTGCTTTCCTTGTACAATGTTGTTATCAATTCCCTTACTGCACAAAGACGTGGACTGATTTAGGATGACTGGAATGCCATTTAATAAAAAAAAAGCAATTTGTACATATAAAATATGTTCACTGAATTCCAGGACTAGCTCTGTACTTCATATGACGCTGTCCATGATCTGGCACAGAATAGAAGGATGCTTAGTGAACTTAAAATAAAGCATGTCTTGAAACATCCATATAACACTTATTTAGAAATCTTCTAGGAGTGTTCCCATATTGCTGGCAGCTCGAGCAATGCCTCAGAGAATAGTTCGTTAGAAACATTCTGTTGGTGTGTGGAGGTTGTACTGAGATGGCGAGGAATGTGGAGTGGGATGCTAGATAAAAATAACTTCTTTATGGATGTTAAAGAGCATTGTTAAAAAAACTCTAATTTAGACAAGTAATCTGTGTTCTGGTTAAAATTTTGTATAATTCTAATGCTGAAAGCTCCTCAGAATTCTACAGTGTTGAGTTTTGGCCACTGCAGCCTTTGTCTGTAAGGAGAGAAAGCATTTTGAGACTAAAGAGGGAAGTGTGGGAAGATGCAAAATTGATGCCTGCTTGGCTGAAGCCTCCTTAAATAGCAGTAGTAATTTTTATACCATGAGGAAACTTTTATAACAAGTCATGTCAGGAGTTTACAGCAGGACTGATATGACAATGATATTTCCATTGTATTTGCTTTGATCTTAGAGAAAGAACGTAAAGATGACGCATATTAAGTGTTCTGTCAAACTGGATAATTTTGCACATTCTCAGCATGTGTGCTGGGCTTGCCTGCCCCTGTCTGAAGCAGGGGAAATCCTATTGTTTATTCTCAACTATGATATTTTTAAAATTTGAAAACAATATAAATTTACTTGTTACAGAACTTAAACTACTGTTGTCTTTTTGTTTCTTTTAAACGTAGGTTACAACACTAGTGAACTGTCCCCAGAATCCTTCCAGTAAGAAAAAGGGACGTTCCAAAAGGGCTCGTGTCTTGTTAGCTTCTGTGGAAGAAGCCACTTGGAATCTGTTGGACAAAGGGGAAAAAATCGCCAAGGAAGCGGCTGTCTTTAAAGAGGAACTTCATGTAGCACTGGCTGATGTCCGAAAAGAGAGTAAGTGTTATGATAAATAACTTTGGCACCATAAGGAATTAGCGTACCGAAGCAAATTTGCAAAATGAGGCTGGGATATCCATGAGGAATGTCTTCGTGTGCAGTGTCTGAACTGTAAAAAGTCTGACTGTATGCTCTCATATACCACTGGTAATGAGGTACAACATACAAATTGGACCTTATCATGAAAAAGCACTGATATCAATGGCAGCATTGCCTGTTTTATTTTTTTCTAATGAAGGTAGGATCCCCCTTGTTGATTTTAATGGCTGTTAAGCACAAGTTTAAGTTGATGCATACTTCAGTGCTTTTCTTGAAAAGAATGGCTTTCCTGAATCAGGATTATGGCCTTTTCTGAAGGAAACTTTTTTTTTTTTTAAACAAAGACATTCCCTCTTGGATGCAGTAGTAAGGATTTCATTAAGGAAGATGCAATAGGATTGTTTGGAGTTATATTTTGAGACTTTAGTAGGAAGTAGGAGGATGATTGACTCTTTAAGCTACTCTGTTTTATCTCCTTAGGATTGCACGGCTTAACTTTGGCCAGTTCCTGCCATATTCTATTTTCTGATGACCTCTCTATGTTTCCAACCAGGCTTCCACATCATTAGTCGCATTCTTTCAGGCTCTTTGTTTCTTTCTTGTTTTTTGCTTTCCTCATGTATAATCGGACCTAGCTGGGTGAGTAATAAGCTCAGGTTTGAATAGTTGTAAGTTGGGTGACAGACATTTAAAACAGCTTCCTTCGGAAATTGTCCTTGAAAATCGATTCAGGAGAAGGTTTTGAAGGAAAACGGGGACAGAAAAGTAATGTTTTTTAGTGCCTGGTCATTTGGCAATGATATCCTTTAACCAGCACTCCATGAGTTTTAGAAGTGAGTGGTGCCCAAGTGTTGCCTGGGATCAAATTAAGAGTGGCTGATGAGTCTTCTCAAATGAGCAGCAATAAACAAGCAAAGAATTATGGTCTGCACCAGAAAACTGTCAGGCTATGGTGTTGAATGTGCTAGTAATCAGCATTGGTGTTGTCACCCAAAAAAGTGGACTTGAGTCACCTTTTCACTAAGCAGTGTAGCATGTATTCTTATGTTATGTGACAAGTTGTGCCTGAAGGACTGTGTTGGCCATTTAAATCAGGTCTCTGTATCACCCTGCCCTTACTAAAGCTGCAACTTCTTTTTTTTTTTTTTTTTTTTTTTTTTTTTTTTTTCTGATATGTTGTCTTCCTCCTCCACGTGGAGTTGGACAAATTTTTGAGTCTCTGCTGTGGTTCAGGCTGGTCATTGCTAGCTACTGACTTCTTCTGAATTCAGAGGTGGTTGCATTTCTGAGTCCAATATGTATGTATGGTGTCTGAGATACCCTAAGGTAAGGTACTTTGAGATTTAAAGCATTATGACAAGCTGTTATCGTTGTTATCTGTCACACTAATCAGCTGAGCTTTTTGAAAAATCATTTATTTTGGAATAGTCTTAAAATGTTAGCCCATCGATTCCAGGTCGATAACACAAGACAAGAATAAAATATATAGTTTCATATTGATTTTTATACATAGATAATGTAAAAATATTTCACATTTTCAATTTATTTATTGATTCTCAGCCAAGACCAGAGATGACTACAAAAATAAATAATACATAAAGTAGATTATATACACCTCATACATTTTAAAAGAAGGTTAAATCAATGTTATTACCTATCATTATGCAATGACAAATTGCATTGCTTGCAGCCCCATCTTCCTCCAACAATTTGCTGAACTGTTCAAGTTAATTTTAAGGTGGTGAACTATCATACAATAAATAGCAGTTTGTTGATTTTTGCAGGTATTTTAAGTGCTTTGTAGCTCTGCGTTACTTTAAATTTGTGGTATGTAACATCACATGTAACTTTGCCTGTTGCTGAAGTAGCATTCTGCTGCTGTTAAATGTCTCCTGTTATTTTAAGCTCTTTGAAAGGGTCTGGGTCACAAATTCTGATAAACTGTGCATGCAGTCACCTGCCATTCATGCCATTATTTTTCTGTGGGTATATTTTTCCATGATGACTGGCAGATACTCATATGCTTTAAAATCAGTTAAGATTTTTTGCGTATTGGCTGCAGATTATTTTTACTACATACTATAATTTTGAAACAATCTAGGTAATTTCACTCAGATGTGAACCAAACCATCAGACCTAGAGTTGTGTAGACAAACAACTGGAAAGAATAATAAAATCTTTCCTCTTCTGACATTTTTATCTTATTCACTGAGCTTGTTAAGTGGGAGACTGTGACATTAGAATTACACCCTTACTACTTTGGAACATCTATGGCCAGTGCGAAAATGCTGCTTTACTACTTTTGGAGCTCCTTAATAGAGCTCCTTTTAGAGCAGTGATAAATGTTTTTCACACTGCTGATTAAAGTCCTATTTGTAATATTTTGGGGAGTAAAGGGGCAAATGAACAGGATAAAACTGAAGAGCAGAGAAGAGAAATAGAAGATGTTGTATTTAATATACCTGATGTACCAGTGACTCATCTAATGTCTTTAGAAACGGGTGTGGTTATGGCTTCACTGATTATAGTCTTGACAAATAGTGTCAGTATATGAGATTTTGGTCTCAAATTCAGTTGTCTTTTGTTAGTGACATCTGAAAGCAAGTTTTGCTATGAGGAATGGCAGGTATATTCCCTCGATAAGTCTAGTTTCTGTTTCTGTTAACCTCTGGAAAGTTTTACAGAGGAGTGATAGTCTTGAAGGTGATTACCTTAATACAGAGCTCTGCTGCATTTTGCTTTGAGGTTCAATTCAATAATGTACTTTTCAAGGCCTGCTTCCGTACACATCTTGATGGACCTTCTGGAACTCTACTAAACTCTTTGTCTCTTCTGGGCATGCCCCAAGTTAAGGTTCTCCATTCTGGTGATGTGAATCAGGGTTTCCTGCAGTGATTTGGCTTGAATCTCCCTCTTATAGCAGCACCTACAGTTGTGTTGGTTTTTGTTTCTTTGTTCAGCCAAACACTGTAAAGTAGCCTTCTGTTTATTAAAGAGATACAAAAAAATGTATCTCAGGCCTTGCTGTTGGGTATTTAACAATGTTTTTTGACATGCCATTGAAACTTTGCTATGTAAGCTGGCCACAACTCTAGAAAAAATAAATGTTTCAAAGCTACTTGCTACTAAACTGCGAAGGGAGAGAGCTTGAGAGTAAAAGTGATAGCAATACATTATTTTACCTACACAGTGAGTTCTTTTGAGCTACAAATACTATTTTGTCTTCTGAATCTATGATAGTTATAGAATACAATTGGTCCTTTATAGTGTTGCTTTGATTTTCCATTATCTCCTGTTGAACTACGTTTTGTTTTTTATAGCAATTAGGTTTTATTAAATACATTCCTTTGGAGATGGCTGACTTGCCTGGAACTATCCCTAGGTATGCATTTACTGTTGAACACAGTAGTGTTGATATGTTTTTGTTTCTTGTTTGTTTGCTTGAGCACATAGGCTATTTTCTCAACTTCAGGAGGTTTGGAGATGTTTCCTGGTGTTTAGCTATTTCAGTGCTTCACACTAATTTTACACAAGCCCTCACTAGAGAAAGCAATTTGTACCAAATATTCAGCATGTAAAAATAGTTGCAAAAAGTAACCAATGAACAAAAAAGCAAATGCTATTCTTTTTAATGTATTCATTTACTATTTTCTAATTGCTTGAAGATTGGGATCAATATTTCCTATTGATAATGGCAATTGGTTTAGAGCTTTCTGTGTCTGGTTAGGTAATGGCAGGCTTTATTTGGAAGCAGTCAAGCTAAAGCAGGCCTCTGCAAACAGTTTCAAAGTTCTGGCTGGTATATCCCACATAATTCAGATTGTATATCATGTGGAAACAGGCAGATAAAGCTGCAACTTGATGGGTCCTGCATTTTTGCCATCTAACCTTACCCACAAAAGTGGCCTAGAAGAAAGCTGGAGGACTCTATCAGGAAGTGTAGCCATGGAACCAGGAATAATGACTTTGAACAAACGGAGGGGAGATCTAGATGAGATGTGATGTGAGGAAGAAATTCTTCACTCGGAGCACAAAGCGCACATGGGAATTAGGGCTGAAGATGCACCTTGCTTCTGTTCTTTCCCATAAAAAATATAATGAAATTGCCTAAAAAAAACAGTGTTAAAAATAAACTCAAGGCATGAGATGGGAGGTGCAGGGCAGTCCCTGTGGCCAAGGCGCAGCCTTTCTCTTTACCAATCCAAATGGCCTGGGAGAGCCAGCCCCAGAAAAGGGGCCCTCAGCCCCCCAACCTTCCTCCTTGTCCATGGGAGGGCATCTTCCAGGCCACTCCCTTTGGCCACACATGGGCCACTCCATCCCAGAGGCTTGATGAGGTCACAGTGGCCACCACTGCCCCGCCTTTGCTGCGGGCCCTATAAAACAGGCCCCCTGCAGCTGGCCCACCACTCGCTGAGCATCTAGACCCTCTGACTGCCGGTGGCATGGGACCGAGGCGTGGGACTGGACGACCCCCTGGTTTGGCACCCTGGCCTGAGAACATCCCGGACGGAAGGCCTCCCATTTCTGAATACTCAGAAAAAAAATCTTGACATTTTCTTGACATTTATTCATTTCTGAATATTCAGAAAAAAAATCTTGACATTGGATTTCATGTATACAGCATTTCAAGAAATTGCCTTCTGACTCACAGTATGTTATAAATTAATTGTAAAATAATTGACACCTGTAAGTTCAGCCAAGAACACTTCTGACACTAAACATCAGGCTAGAACTAGTGTCCCAGTTCTGATTGCTTAGTCAATTTTAAGACAAAACAGTGATGTGATTTATATGGAGAAACACTGTCATAGGAATGTATGTTAAAGTCCAGTGTCATACTTGCATTTACATTAAGGTGCGATTCTATTATAGTTTTCAAGCAGATGTACAGATGTAACTGAAATGTTTGGTATTTATTGTCATTGCTTACTGACTATATAAGGTCAGAGACACAACTGTTGTTGCCTCCGTTGTTTCCATCTATTGCAGTGTTAGTGTTACATGGGTTTAGCTGTTATCGTGTCTCAAGTGTGTTCCTAGATAAGCCTTACATCACACATAGTGAATTGAAAGCATGCTACTTGTTAGAGTTATATTTTGAGCTTTCAGTAACCATCAAAGAGGAAATGATGTGGAGTGGGGATGGGACTCACCTTTCAAATGTCTGTATTTAGTTTCTTTTGACAGCAAAAAGGGAAGCAACACATTGGCAGAGAATAAACTACCACTCACAAATTTAGCAGAAAAGGAGAAAAAACAGGGAGGGCACTGTAAGGGTATTTACTAAAGAAAGGGGATAGTGCTGACTTCTATTATACTGTATTCTTATCCCCCTGTGGTGCACACTTGTTCAGTGTACCCGAGCAGAAAAGCTTCTGAGAGCTCCATCACTGGGCTCAGATGTCCCTGAGTATGTAAAGGGAAATGAAGACGTTGGTGTAAGGCATGTGGGGGGTGTATGTGGTAGCTTTGGTTACACATTAGGAAGAGCAGTATGAAATGTGGAAGTAGAACTTCCTAATATACAGCAGTAAAATAGCTGCAGTGCAACAGAATACAATGGGGTAAGAGCCTCTGGCAGGAGAAAAATGTCCTGTGATGTCTACTGTAAGATATTGCAACAAGGTGATTTATCATGGTATTGAGTATTTAGAATATGCGGAAGGTATCCATCTGCTTAGCTTTGACACTGTTGGTGCTAGTTTCAGCTCCCTGGCTGTAGCAGATAAAGATGATATCTAGGGGAGCAGAACAGGTGATCATACCGGCCATGAGCATTTTTTCATTTTTTTCTTTTTAGAAGATGTGGGTTTTATGTTGTGATGTGATACTGATTCCTAGCCTTCTCTGGTTTCTACAGGCATAAGCAGAATGCTAGTGTAAATCAAGGTTTGTAAGTTTTCAGTTGTTAGTATAAACCACTGATTTTTCTTTTGTTTGAGACTAGAACCCCTAAATGACAAATGGCTTTTGAAGTACTTGTAGAGGAATCATTACTGAAAGACCTGCTACTACAAGATATGCAGACAGTAGCAGTCATACAGGTATTTGTTCATCTGAGCTTAATAGCCAGAAGATTAATCCCTGTTTTAGATGTAGCTGGCAGTAGTTCATATCTTTATGGTTCCCAAACACATAGTAATTACTGTTACATAAACAAAAACTTCCTCCAATAGTGTTTTTTTTTTTTTTTAATTATTAAAAAAAAGCCACAGAAAACTACACTTGCTGCAAATCTACCTGTTGGAAAACTGAGCATGGAAGAACATGTTTTGATGCTTAATGTGTTGCCTATCCCAGGGAATATCAGATTTGAAATCCTCTCCTTCTACTGGCTCCAATACCTGCTTCCCTTCTTCCTTTAGTTCATGGGCTCCCTTTGACAGCTGTGTTTACTGGGGGACTGTAAATCCACCAGCCTTAAGGATGGGCTTCATGGGAGTGGATGACAGGACTTTCTTGGCAGCAGTACCTCCTTGTGGGAGGACACAAGAATGACGTCAAATTCACTGCATTCCGTGTGGAATTCACACTGCTGCAAAGCAAAGGAGAAAGCTAGATGTAAAAACAGAAGAATGTGATGTTTAGGGTTAAATAGAAGGAAGAAAATAAATTCAAAGAGGTAAAAAAAAGAAAGCATTACTTTGATGGTTTTGTCTAAAACACGGAAGAGCATTTAGCTGTTGCCTGAGTGTCATCTGGAGCACTGTCTCCGAGGGGTGCTCACCAACTGCAGGAAGTGACATTACTGCAAGCCTCTGTACAGACAGCCTGCCCTTGACTAGCAGCCTAGCAGATGTGTGTACCTTAGTCAGCAGTTGCTAGCAGGCTCACTCATTTTTAAAGGTGTTTTCAAGTAATTTTTATTTTATATTTTTTTTTTGGTGCTAGAGAAAGTGCATGGGTCTAGTTAAAACACAAATCAAACAAAACTTGTGGCTGAGCTGTATTTTCACCTTTCCCCTGCCTGAGCATAGTCTTACTTTTTTTCATTTTTGGTATACACATGCACAAATAGCATTTGACAGCAGCAGTCAGTAGCTGATCAGCTTATGGTAGTAACACTGTTTACTTTAGGAATCGTCTATCTCTGTGTGCTATGCTGTGCCTTGGAGGTATCTGATTTCCATTAATTATGTAGTTAAGATGTATTCTGACTTCAGTCCTCTCAATTTCTTTTCCCTTGAATGTCTGAAATAGCTGAAATCCTATGAATACTTCATCTTTTTTGCTTCCCTATTTATGCTACTAAATTAGCACTCTGTCATTTGTGTTTCATTGTTTGTGACAAATATAATTAGGGAAGAAATCTACTTGATGGGATTTACAATAAAGTGGATTAAATTGCATCGAACTGTCATGCTGTCTACAGCATTTTAAGAAATTTCTAGCGTCTTGGTGTTGGAGCTGTCATTTCCTGCTGCTTGTATATTCATAGTTCCTCTCTTCCTAGACTGCATTGGAGCTGTATTTTGGGATCGTGGTCCATTTGGCATCTTATACTTGTTCATCTGGTTGTCCCAGCTTATATCTAGCTCATTCGAGGGGGTTTATGTTTCAGATCCTTCAGATTTTGCTCACTCATTTGTCAATGGTGAATTAGATCCAACCTGAATAAAGAGTAAGGTTCCATGTGACTGACACCACTCAATTTCAACCTTGGCTGGAGTAATTCTGTATTGCAGACGTCCATGTAGTCTAACTCTTGACTCGTTCCCATGTAGTGCAAAAAGAAGAAAATTGTAGAAATGGATGTGAAATGAGTTGTAAGCATGGCCTTAAGCCATGTGCTTTAGGAGTCCTGTGGGGCTAAAATGTTGTGTGGTAATGCTCTCTAGGATACCTTTTCTTACAAATTAATAGTAAAAACATTCAAGTAAGTTTGCATGTCATGCAAACAGAATTACTATTTAAAACATAAAGGATGTTTTAGATGTTTCAGTTCCAACTCTTACCCTTTTCTTCCTGAAACAAAGTAGTGGCTTAGGGACTTCTTCAGCACACAAAGAACATTGAAATGCTTACAAACGGGGGAAAAAATAGAGAATCAGGAAAACAAATAAACCTGTTGCAGTGCTGAGAACCACATTTCCCAGATGTGACACACTCATGACAACAACATCTAAAATGTGTTTCAGTTTTCTTCTCAATGCATTTGAAGTGTTGTGGCTAGGAGCTGGATCCATAGAAACAAACTAACAAAGTTGGGAGCTGCCTAAGGCAGTTGACACAAATATGTCTGGGTAGGAGGGTGTGTATTAAATATTCACCTGTTTGTGCTGTGTTGTGGCTTCTCGCTTCATTTGGCATGCTGTAGAATCACTGGAGTATTCAGTAAGAGCTGGATGTCAATGATGAGAAGATGGTCCGGATTTTTCAAAGGTTAATGAAAGGCTTGGCTATTGGGACAACAGAAGATAGGGTTTGTAGTGTGCATAGAGTTAATAAGATGAGTATTTTTATTGCTACTTACTAACAATTATTTAATTTTGGACCTACATGCAATTTAATTAAATGATGGGTTTAATGAAGAAGACAGGAGAGGGAGAATTTGGATGTTTATGTGCAAAGCCCTTTGAATGGTTTGTGTGGGGTTTTCTTTTCTTCAAAGACTGAATGCTGACAGGAACATGATGTGCATTTAGATCTGGTTTGGGAAACTTCATGTTGTAGAGCTGTATGTTATTATCTACTCGGCACATTTGCTAGCCTCATCGCTTAGATTTAATATATTTTATGTTGGTGTCAGATGTTTGGGTATATGAGATTCTCATTCTGTTAAATTTTATTTATAATGAGAAAGGTAGTATTTGACTCCCGTCTGTGACCCAGAATTATTTAACAGTAAGGACAGCAGAACATATAATGGTATAAAAAGCAGGGACTAGAGCAGTTTAATACAGAGTCCCTGGCCTTGTTGTGTACAGTTAAGATTAATGATGATTTCCAAAGGAGTTATTTCAGAATTAAACGATTCAGAAGAACAGAAAGGGAACATCATTCAGAATGAAGCACATTCTGCGTGATCTACAGAAATTGACCTTCATTCCAAGGCATGAGGGCAAGAAAAATATACCAGATTTTTTGATAATAGCTGTGAGCTGCCAGATAACTTAATGAGTTTTAACTATTTTTTTTTCCAGAGTTTTGCAATATATTCTAAGTGAATTGGTCTTCATTTTGCAGGTCAAGCCCTGAAGGTATCAGCAGAGGCATTTACCAGTGATCCCTGCTATCTTCCTAAGAGGCAGGCTGTTGTCCAAGCAGCACGATCTCTTCTTACAGCTGTCACACGGCTTCTTATTCTGGCAGATATGGTGGATGTGTCATACTTACTGGAACATCTGACTGTGGTGAGTAGAATTTGACTTAACTAACTGGGTCATCTTTTATTTTCCTTGCTCTCTGTACACAAATGTTAGTCCCATTCTTCTTTTCCCTTATAAAACTAACCCATGTTTGTTACTGTTACTTAACTAGGCGAAATAACCACAGCTCTGTTCACAATTCAACATCAGAATACTTTCCTGCCTACTTAAATGTGAGTTCCTTTAATGTCAGCCATAGTATTTCATGTGACTTCAACATTACCAGATTGTGCCTCTGACTACCAAAATGCTACTAAGTGAAAATGCTCTGGGAAGAGCAAGGAAATATTCTACTCTTGCTCTTTTTTTTTTTTTTTTTTTTTTTTTTTTTTCCTAGCATCTTCAGTAATGAGCTATAGACTGCTTAAAAAAATCAAAGTTGTATTGTTTTCATAATGCTTCAAAATGGAGGTGGACAGTCAGTAGTCAGCACCACCGCTTTGAGCAGTACCTTATTGCCACAAGAGGATGCAGTGACTTAATTGTAGTTGTTTAAGCATGGGGGATCAAAATTTAGCTCCCAATCAGGGTAGGAAGAAGTGTTGCTTCGTCCTCCAGTATTTCATAGTAAAGCAATGCTTTGTGGGTTTCAGTGCTCCATTTGAAACATCCACTTTGGACAATTGTTAGAGGTACAGCACAGGCTAAATGAGTACTGTCTTGCAGAAAAAGTTTATATTGTTATATGTGTATGAAATTCTCCACCTACAAGACAGTGCCCTGTCTTTGGTACTGCTTGTCGAAGAAAATTTTAAATGATATTTTCATTGGTTGCCATTCCATTTTTATGTAAGTGTTTTCATAATGCTAGATGCACCCTTCTAAAATGCTTTGAGTATGTTTTATATAGGAGAACTAAAATTGAGTTGTCTTCTTTCCTGGAGTTTCAGTATTTCCAAACAACCCTATAATTCACTTCTTGATTTTCATTTGAAAATGAAAGCCAACTTTAACTGGAAATCAAAAGAATGCAAAGAATCATTCAGAAAAACTCCAACACTGTAAAGAGTGCAATTAAGTTATCTTTCTCTTCCATACTTTAATTTAGTTCTTTTAATAGGAGTAAGAACTAAATTCCTCACCTAAGTCTTAGAATAAATTAGTGTGGCATAACGCTCCAAAATGCCTGTGTAAAAGGACTCACCCTAGCCCTGGGAAGATGGTACATTTCCATGCTTATTTGTTCTCTGCTCTGGTTGTTGAAAATACCAACAGTGGTATTAGTTGTAATGGTTTCTTTTTATGTTGACATCTAATTAGGAAATGGACTTAGAAGATTTACAAGTAGGTTTAGATTAGATTTTGAAGATTTAGAAGACTTAGAGGTAACTTCAATGTATGCTACTGAACCGCTTTTAAATGCCAACCAACTGAGCCAGATTTAAATAAAACTAAAGTACTTAATGATTCTTAATTTGCTCTTTTCAGAGTCCTCAACTTCAATAATTGTATGTCAGAACTCCCTTAGGAATTCCTTTTTCTTCAGTGTAGGCTTGCTCTAGGAAAAAGGCATTATATTCAGTGGGTATAGAATAGAAAACACTTTGTATTCGCTGTATCAGGTCTGATATTCTCAGTGTCTGCAGGTTCATATGACTTGAAAATCAGCTTCATTATAAAAAACATCATTAGCAGTTTCCTTTTGAATTTCTTACAAGGTTTTAATGCTTAATGCTCAGGCCATTTTATCCTTCTCTTCACAAAGACAAGAATGTTACAGCTGTTACTAATCCTTTGAGAAGAGATGAGAATTTTAATTGCCTTTTTATTTCCATGTCTCTGAGCTCTGTAACTGTCATAAAATCAAGATGTTTAAAGGACTGAGCCAAAACTAGCTTAAAAATGGGGAAAATAAAAAATAATTGAATTAGAATAATGAAATGAAAACTCTAACCAGGGATTTTTTTTTGTTTATATATATAAAATGAAAGAAGGTAATCCAGCATTATCAAAGATCTCTGTAGAATATTAATTAAATCTCATTCATTATGAAATATTTAATAGGGCATTATTTATGTATGTATTTTTTTAAACCTATTTATCAAAGTGCTGAAAGTTTTGCGTCTTGCACATTCAGTAAATCTTGTTAATTACAGCACTGTCATTCAAAACATTTAAAAACTTGCTTACTTCTACTGACAGTACAGTCTGGGTTTTCAAACTTCATTTTCCTTTGCAGTTTTAGAACAAGAATAGCAAGGTAAAAATGACAATATGACTAGCTGTTATATAAAGGCTCTTCTAGTGTTACCTGTCACATCTGCATTTTTCTAAGTATGCCTAAGAAAAAAGATGAACCTCGGCTACTTCCAGTTGGTAGCCTCTAAAACTATTGTGCTATCTGGCTGGGGCTGGCAGGGATCTCTGGGTCCATCTGGGCCAACCCGTGCTCAAGCAGGGCTACTCACAGCAGGTTGATCAGGGCTGTGTCCAGGTGGCTTTTGACTATCTCCAATGAGGGAACCTCCGCTACCACTCTGGGCAGCCTGTGCCAGTGCTCAGTCACCTCCACAACACACAAGTGCTTCTGGTATTCAGAAGGAAACTCTTGTGTGTCCATTGCTTCTTGTACTGGTGCTGGGCAGCACTGAAAAGAGCCTGACTCTGTCCTCGTTGCACCCTTACTTCAGGTATTACAGACATTGAAGAGATCCTCTCCCCAGAGCCTTTTCATTTCTTGGCTGAAGAAATGCGTCTCTCGCGTCTCTCACAGCCTTTCCTCATAGGAGAGGTGCTCCAGTCCCGTAGTCATCTTTGTGGCCCTATGTTGGACTCTTTCCAGTGTGTTCATGTCTCTCAAACGTGTTGCTCAGACTTGGGACCATTTTTTACTTTTATGTAATAAAATCTTACTGTTAAGCAGAATGTAATAATGAAAAACCTAATTTTTGTCAGAAAAATATTGAAATGCTGCTTTTAAAGTAGAAACTTAGTCAGTTTAATTGGAAGAATTTGATAAACGTGTCAAGAGTTTCACTCCAAATGAAAAAATGTCCCAAACCATACCATTGTGTACATGAGAATCTTTTATGAAATTTCACTAGTAAGGTAGTAATAATTTTGGTTCTTTATTTAATTCTCTGGCATCTCAGCCTAGCAAAGAGGATATAAATAAAGCATGTCAGAGCCAGCACAAAGCTTCGGTGACTGACTGTATTTAAGCATAGCACGTTCATAGCCATTTGTGGAATGTGCAGCCTAATAAGAATATGATGGTGCAGTACAAATGCTTATTTTAATTAAAATTGACTCAGAAAATGAAGTGCATCACAGTGATGAGAACAGTTGGTTTCTTTGAACAACTTTTGCCTGTTTAAATAGTTGTACACATTGGATTTCCCTTACTTAGCTTGGAGTTGGAAGTCTAATCAAAACTGAGTTGTGAAAAATGTAGTCAAAGGGCCGTTTCACAGATCTCACTCTTGGATTCAGAACTGCATTACCAGCCCCATTCATTATGGTTAGTGATGCTCAATATTTAATTAAGTGAATTAACAGACTAATGGAACTGCTTGAATGTATCGATCAAGGGAGAACAGCAAGACAGTAACAAGCTCTGAGCATTTCATTCGAAGTGCATTGGCAGTCTGTCTTTCTCTTATCAATTTCATTTCACGCTGAGCCAGCATGTTTTGTTTTCCTCTTTCCCCTTCTTGTCATGCTTGTGGATGAACTGTTTAAGTCTTCTTACTTCTCACAAATGCCTCAGACAGTGCAATCTTTGTAAAATGTTTGCTTATAGTTATCTAAAACTGTTGTCAGGAAAAGAAGGGCTACAGATGAGAAGCAACTTGTGAACTCGGACACTGGGGGTATGGTGCTGCCTGTTTCTCCCTTCCCTGCAGGGTATCCATCAGCATTACAAATGTTTTGAGCAGAAGAGAAACATTATGGTGGCATAAAAGAAGAGAGGTTTAGGCTTACCCATTCTTCTGGTTAAGGTGTTTGGCTTGACCTTCATAACTTGCATAAGCTTTATACAAACTGTTAGTGCAACCCTAGTATAAGGGGATGGGGAGTGAAAGGAACAGGGCTTTCTTGGAATGGATAGGGCTTGCTTTAAGTAAGGTAGAACTTTTCTGATTTGATTTAACATAAATGTTATGAAAGATACATTTTTTTTAATCAAAATATTTGTAAAGCTGTGTGACTATTTTCAAATGAAGAAAGCTTAAGAATAAAGCTTAGGGATAACTATGATACAAACGTTTATACAATAGGTCAACGTGGAATGCATGCAGTTTCCACAAGTACAACCAAGTGTAAGAAATCAGTGTTATGTCTGGTGATGAAGAGGTTTGAAAAGTATTTTGAGAAAGCTGCAAGGTGGGATATTAGTAGCTGACTGCTTTTACTTATTTATTTGGACTATGTAGCCATCTGCATGCTCTAGTCAGGGACCTAGGACTCCATTGTGGTAGCTTGTCTTGGAGCTGCTGGTGAAAAAAGAACATTTCTGAATTTTCTTCTGAGTAGTTATAATTGTTCTGCTGCTACAGCAACACTTACATTGCAGTGCAGTTCTTTATAAGAGAGTAATAGGGGAATGACACTGAAATTTCCTTCTGTGAGTGTTAATCTTGGAGGGCAAATTCTGGATTAGTAAAAGCGAACTTGGAAGTTCAGTTTCTCTTGGCAAATTATTTATTGGTAGTAAAGTAATGAAGTCAATATAATGTAGAATAGCTTGTCTGATCAACAATTATTTGTATCTCAGGCATGCACAGATCACTCTGATCCAGAGAAATTTATTTTATAACTTCCTTGGAGGCAGATAAAAGGAAATGCATGCAAAACAAACAGTATCTGCTTTATCATCAAAATGCATGTCTTCAGACCCTCTTAAAATGAGAGCCAAATGATGACATTTCCTGAATGAAGGAGGTAGCGTGACACTCTCCATAAACATCTACAAATAGGCACCTTGCCCATTCCATTACAGCAAAATATTGAGAACTATCATAAATGTCTGCATTTAGTAATTGGAATTCTAGAGAGGGTTTTGAATATTTTTCCAGCCTTGTCTCCTGGTGATATAAAATAGTCTATTTAGTGTTATTTAGTCTTCTAAAGTGGTTGTACATATTGAAACAGGAAGGCTTTTTTAATCAACTGCTTCCTTGTGTCAGAATGGAAACTAAATTTGCTTTTCTTCCTTAATTCATCAATACTAAAAGAGATTTTAGAGATGAACAAAACAGTTCAGTGCTCTTTTGCGGTCCTGCGCTACAAAAGATTGAAATTTTGAATGGCAAATTCTGTTTAACTTCTGTGAGCCATTTCTCCTTTTTATATTGAATAATGAACTGGTTTTTGCAGCACTGGCCCTAAATGTGAGCGAGGCCCATAATGAGATCAATGGGAAGTGATTGTCCCCCTGCACTCGGCTCTGGCGAGGTCGTGCCTCGAGTACTGTGTTCAGTACTCTGTGTACTGCTGTCTCCCACACCTCTTTCTGTTTGTGGGCATTATATGGTTATTACCAGAAATAAGACTTTGTACTTCATACTTAATGTTTCCTCCCACAGGTCCAGTTATAAGCAAATGAAGTACTTTGCACTGCATATTTATCATCTCATGTTTTTGTGGCCTGGCCTCTTGTTTAGTTGACAGGCTGTTAATTTTCGTGGTGCGTTTTGAGATTCCCAGCTGTATCAAGGGAATCCTGTTAAACTTTGAGTGAATTTTGTCCACCTAAGATATCTGTTTGCTTTTCAAGGATCCGGCTTGTGTCAAGTCCTAAACCAGGATGCTTCTGATCCAACTTAGTGACTTGAACCAAAACCTCAGACTAAGTCAAACAAGCTCAAACTTGTCTAGTGCAGGAACTTTCCTTGGGATACCAGAAAGGATGCAAGGATGCTAAGTGCTGTTGCAAAGAAACGCTATCAAAATGTTAAAAATCAGGTATCAAGTGCTTTTAATATAATTATTCATTCCATAAATACTCTTGTTATAATTCTGTTTGCTTGCAACAGCTAAAGAGGTAGCAGTAGTAAACAATTAAATTAACCTTTCACAGAGAAGTGCAGAGCTAAGCTACAACATTCAAAGAGTGTAAAGTTTATTGAATTGAAGAAATTAATTTGAATAAAGACTAAATGTAGTAGACTTTAAGTATCAAAATTTTAGTATAATTTCCTGCTGAAGCATTATGCAGATACTTTGTATGTGCCTCAGCCTCTTCTCTTTGAACCCATTGCCTGATTTTCATCACATAAAGCAGAAGATCAGAGATACCAAAACAGATAAAATAATAGTTCAGACTGATAGAGGAAAATCCAGACATGGGTAAGGTTTAAAGGATATTCTGGTAACTTTTTGTATGTCCAAAGCAGTTTTTTTTTTGTTTTTTTTTTTTTTTTTTTTAAGTTTCCTTTTGATGCCAGTGAAATGGGAATATGGATGTTGTCTTAAAGTTGTTGGCATGTTTTTTGAATTTACTTTTGAGTTAAACTTTTCCTCACATGTTAAGACAGACTTACTGTAATTGGTTAGTTTCTTGAGGCTGGCCATCACAAATCTTTTTTTCTATTATTCAAATATATTATCCCTAAAATTACACACTTGGTTTCTATTTATTCATCCTTGCTTGCTGGTTCTCGTATCTCTTGTATCTCAGCCAAACACATTATTAATATTCAGGTTGCTTCAGGACATGAGGAATCGAGTGAGCTTGCTAGCAGAGTTCCTGCCAAAGGAAGAATTGGAACTATGACATTAAGTACATCCTTAAGAGGATGATGATTCTACTGCTCTACTACTTGTGTCTAACGTGTTGATGAGAAAAAAGACTGCTTTGTAGTAGCTAGTGAGTTTGGGAATCATTCGTGACCCAGAATTGCTCAACCCCGTAACAGCGTTCAGGATCTTTGAGGCACTTTCTGGAGAAGTGTGTCATGGGTTTGAGCTGAGCAAATATGGTGGGCTGGGACAGATACATTATGAGCAGTTTTCTAGACTCATCAAGGAGCAGTTTTTATTTAATTGTTTAAACTTTACCCCAGTCTTGCTTGCAGTGATGTAATTAAATTGCTTCCACCTTACAGGACACGCTGCTTGAGAGTGAATTGGTGAAAGCAACCTTTGCAAGTTCAAAGGTTTCAGAGCATCTCTGAAGCAGAGGGAAAATCTGAGGGGGGGGGGAAATGTGCAAGATAATGAAGTTAAACCATAAAACTCTTAATTCTTTTCTGTTCATCTTAGCATTTATGTTTTCTCAGCTGTGCTGTTAGAGAATTCAGTGCAGTATACCTTAGATGAGAAAGCATTCTTTTATTTTTTGGTAGTAAACATTTGAACTGCAACTGGAAGGTCTCAAGTTAACCTTGAGTGGTGCTGAATGAGGTGTAGTAAGGTAAATTACAAATGGAAATAAATACTGTTTTATCTTGCTTCTTAGTTCTGAGAGCAGTAAGACTGAAATATAGGCCCACAGCATGTGGACAACCAGAATTGGTGACGTGCCTGGGGATTCCAGGATGTGTCTGCCAGTTGCAGATTGCCAGCTGAAATCTGCAGCTGTTCATCCCCAAAGTGGGCCTACCTAGTGGCTGTTGAGCAGTGTCCACAGCTGAGGTTTCCTTAAATGCCCACAGAACAAGTCATGCTGTGGAGAAGTCTACATCCAGGTCAGCACTAGCTGCCAAAGCTGCTGTCAGCTTTTAAAGGGGGACCGAAGATGAGTGGAGGTTGCCTCTTTTTTCCTGCTCCTGTGCTTCCTTTTTCCAATTCAATGACTGTAGTGTTAGCCAAGGTACACAGAAGTGTGCTGTAGTTGTTACTGCAGTGCTTAGTTTGCCAGAAATGACTGGAAAATAGTTAATTTCTTCAGGTCATCTGCCTCATGTCCTGGACAGTAGTACCACAATCCAACTTAGAGTAGGTAATTCACATACAGGCTTTGTAACTGTAGAAAGCTAAGGTAGTACATAGGATAGATACAGAAAACATGCAGTTTTTCCTGGTTATCAGTGTAAAATGTGTTTCTAGACTACTACTGGTGCTAATTGCTGAGATGACAGAATATTTCTAAACTACTTGTGGCTTTACAGCTGTTATGTGCTTATTTGAGAAAAAACAATACTTACAGATGGTGAAACAGCAAAAGCCAGAGAAGTGATTTCCTGAAGCAGCGAGGAAGCTGCGGCAAAATCAGATGTCTGACCTTGTCAAAAAGATAGAATTCCATTTCTGTAACTGCGGGTGTGAATGACTTCAGTCTGCTGTTCTAGGTCTTGAACCTGAAATACTAACAGAGCCATGGGAGGGCAACTTCCTTCCCTGTGCATCATTTCATAACCAGTAGAAGAGATATAATACGCCTTTGTTTTTCTGGAGCATCACATATTAACCCCTGGAGTGCCTGACAAATCACTTAAATGTATCAAGGCTAGGATCAGCTAGGGTCTGAGACATTTCAACCTGCTCATGTTTTCTTTAACGTAACGGAAGAAATGTGGTTGAGGAGGTTTGCTGTTTAGGTTTCTTTAATCAATACACCAATTCATATTTTCTCTCTACCTTCTTTTAAAATTTGCTTATCTGTGTGTATATTATTTGAGCAAAGTCTTCATAGTGCTTTTTTTCCTTGTATAGCAGCTGTTAGATACTGGTTTCACTGAGGACTCGAGAACTATATTATAAACATGTGGTATGTGGGAAAGCTTTTTTAAAAAAGTAATTAAAGTATATCTCTTAGAAAAAAAAAAGACTTATAAAATCGAGTTTTTATTTTGTTGTTGTTGTTGTTAGACACACCTGAATAGAGAAGAGAATATATATCTTGCTACTACTTTATAAGCTCAGGAAGTTGTGTACAAAACACTTCTGTAACTTTATATCAATGATGTAGCAAACATCCTGATCAGACCCTAAAATATGTTTTTTTTTGATTTGATTAAAATTAAAACTAGAAACAAACGAGTTTTATGTTTGCTGTGACCATCTCTGTTGCCAAGTGCCAGAATGTGTGTTGTGTCCATCCAGCAGTCAGACCACACGATGCTTGTGTCCAGATGTGAGGACCAGGATCTGTTGTGAAGTTGTCAGGTTGTTCTCAAATCTCCTGGGTTGTTCTTAGATTGGTGCCCATGTGCATATCTGGGTTGTCCTTCTGTACCTTTTTAGACCTAACAGACATCAGCTTCCCCATCCTGTCTGAGAGTCCTTTCTAGTCTTTGTCTCCAGTTCTGGATGGCAGTGCGGTTGCTCCTAGGTGATAGATGCAGTGGGATCCTGGTGACCTACTAATTTATGGGCCATTCTGAGAGCCCTTCCCTTGCTGTGTTCCTTCAGACGGCCTGGTATCTCCCGTGCTGGTATCTCCCATTCTCCTTTCACACAAATCTTATCCTTTCTGTTGCAGTTCCCTGCAGCTGGGTTGGTGATAAGTACCAGTACTGTTTTTAGTAATAGTGTGTGTGAAAGAAGTGCTACATTTAAAAGTGAAATTTCAAAGTATGACTGATCTTGTCACAGCTTTCCTGTAGTATCAGAGCGCTTTGCCTCAGGTGAGTCTTCAGCCTTGCAGAGTATGGTAAGTAAGTTAACTTGATAGTACCCTGAAAAAGAGGATCCACTGTTATGCTTGCTCAAATGAGGAGTTCATGGCCTTTAGGAAGCTGCGTATGCTTTTTGTTAGTTGTGGAGCAAGAGGGGAAGTATCCTGTAGATTGATAAAGAACTGATCTTTACAGATCAGGCAGATTGCTAGTGTTTTGTCTTATGTAAGTCTTATCTGTGAAGTTAATTAGAGGATTTAATTTACTTAAACAGGATGTGTGTGCTATACTTTGGGTAATGGAATTGATTTCATAGTTGTAGAAGTGTGCTTGCATCTATAATATGTTATACTTGAAGATGACAGTATTTAGAATAAAATTCTTAGTCACACACAAAAACACCATCAAAAAACAAACCAACAACTGTATGAGTGACATTTTTTTCTTTACTATCACAGTTTCAAAGAACCTTTGAAATGCTAAGAAATGTGTCCAGTAAGTCTGATCTACAGAAAACCTACCAGAAGTTTCGGAAGGATCTGGAAAATCTCGATTACTTGGCATTCAAACGTCAACAGGTAAGGAGAATGTGGAAGCTGGGTTGGGAGACATAAAGTACTGGGCAGAAGCATGGTAGGTGGGAGAAGCAGCATTTGGTATGGTTATTGTTCTATCAGTAGAGTTTGATACCTATGTAATGTCATTGTGAAAGTCAGTAGGAAGGGTGGCAATTCTATTTAATGCATAAGGTGTTGGAATGCGTGGTACTTGATTTCTGAAGATTTCTTTGTCATAGAGCAAGGTAGGTATGGCAGGTAGGTGAGGCTCAGCTGACTATTAAACTTTGCATTAACATAAAATGTTTTTGTTAAATGGCGTACAAGTACTGTTTGGATTTTTTTTGACTTGGGAAATGAACTTAAATTCACAAGAGTCAATGAAATCAAATGCTAACTGTATGTACAAACCATCAATTATTTTTTTAGTAATGAATTTACAAGGCTAGATTGCACAAAACCGTGTATACAGTCTTTCACTCATGCTGGTGAGATCAAGGTTAAATCAAATTGTTAACATGTATTTAATCTTGGACATCCTTTCTGTAACTTGTGTGATATCTGTGAAATTGTCAGCTCTCATATCACATCTTAATTTTTGCTTTCTTGGGGGGAAAAATAGGCTTTGTGTCTTCCAGATCATATTGATGAAGTACACTAACATTTCTGCGTGGGCTGTTTTATTTGATATTTTTCTGAATTCTGTCACTTGGTGTCAGTGTTGTCTAACACTTCACTTGCTTGGAGGCAGCTCAGTTCCAGTTGTTTATATCAGGTAATTGATTTGATAGTTTAAAAAATGAGGAAAGGGCTCAGGGACAGATTGTATCTGAACACATGAATATTTGGTTCTTGAATTGGGGAAATCAAGGAACAATTTGCTTGGGTGAGTTTTGGAGTGGTGGGAGCTGTTATTCTGAGAGACATACAGCTTATTTCTTTGTGCCCTTGTACACGGGGCTGCTGGCAAGCAAAAGAGTGTTTCAACTGGCAACTAATGCTAGTTCTAGCCTGTAATGCGGGTTTGTTATTTGATCTCATAATTATGTCAAGCATAATAAATGTCACATCTGCAAGGGTTTTGGAGTGTGTTTCTGAGCCAGGGAAGTGTAAATTCTGTAATTGCATCTCAGGCTATCACCACACTTTTATTGGGATTAGCTTTCTCTAGTCTGAGTTCTCATTTTGATTTTACAAAATTCCTCATCATTTTAGGTGATATATATCTGCTTCTCTAGCAGACTCTGAACATGCTTCAGTAATATACTTCACCTTCAGCAGGGTGTCTTTTCTCCTGATTTCAGATCTTTGCTATTTTTCTTTCCTGTCTGTAGTACTTTGAAGCCATTTAGAGAATCTCAACATTTGTTTAATATCAGGTATCCATACATCTCCTCATGCTATTTCTGATGTCTTTCTGCTCTGTTTCTGCATTGCTAGAAGCTTTTGCACTTGTAGGTACTAGAGGTGTATTAGCTGTAAAATTATTTCCTGCTTTCAGTCACAGAAGATAAGTTTTTTACTAGGCTGTGCATCTTTACCAAATGAAATATAATGCTATTAAGAAAATAAACTAGGCCGAGGCTGAAATCAGAAAAAGTCTAGAGATGTGCTCTGTATCTCAGTCTGAATTGCATACCTGATCAGTAGCTCTATGGTTTGGCAACTTTTTTTGAATAGTAACTGGCTTTGATACTGAGATTTTCATCTCAGTAGAACTTTCTGGAGATTGAGCAGAGAGGAATTTGAAAAGCTGCTTCTGTTAGCTATAGAAGACACTTCAAATTGCCTTCTGCTTTGGAAAGAAAGTGATCTCTCTTGAAAAGGTTAAGATTTGCTTTGATTACCTATGGAAAAAGCACAGATCTAGATTGGGACTGAAGCTGTTCTGAGTTTGTGACTTTCATTACGGTGTTCATGGAGTGTACCTTTACATGATAACCTATGTGCTCTCTTGTTAGATTAAGGGATATTCATAGCCCAACTGGCAAACTGTTGAGTCACTGTAATCTATTTGGAGATGAACAGCAGTTGTACACAATACCAGTATGAATCCATTTGTCAAAAAAAAAAAAAAAAATAATAAAATTGTTTCACTTTATCCAAAAAAAGAAAGATGGAAGCAGACAACTATTTCATTCAAAAGCAATGTAATTCTGCAATGTTGGAAATTTTCAGATCAGGGGGAAATTGTTTTTTTTTTTTTTTTTTTTTTTTTTTTTTTTTTTTTTTTTTAAGGATGTTTAAAACGACCCATTTTTTAAGTATGGACTAAACTTCTATGAGTCGTAGAAGTATAAAAGAGACAAATGTGTTTGGAATGATGGCTTATGTTAAATATTTAGCTGGTAAATCTCAGAATGGAATAGAAGCTCTTGAATTTTCAGGTAGCCAACAGATTGCTGACATAAACATAATTTCAAAATTGTCAAGAGTCCAGTTCTGGCTCTCTTCATACAAAAGCCTCAAGTTTGTTAGCATGTGTTGGTAAATATTCTCAGTTTTCAGACTGTAATTTTGCAAATAGTCTGAGTGGATGTGTGAATTGGAATGGTAGTGGTCAGGGTGGCTAACTTTGTTGGTAATTACGGAGGAGGAAAATTGAGCCTTCTTGGAGTCATTGATGTTTCAAGGGTGAGCTGTGTGCATGACACCTGGTGGTGTGCTCAGGAAGCTTGCAGGATACTCTTTGATTCTTTTGTGACTTAAGCACATGAAGTATTTTTACATGTGTATGCTGGATCTAGATGCTGTTACCGTGGTGAACTCCCACCATATTCAAGTCTGCTCTACTATGCTGCTGTATGTCAGCTTTCCTTTTTACTGTCAGTGGAAGACACGTCTCCATCTCTACAGGCTTGCCATACATTTCCAACAGATGCCTTATTAGCCAAGTCACTTGGAAACATGCTTAACTCAGGTCAGGCAAATAAAACATTTATACTCAACAGCCAAACGTAGGCAGACCTCTTGCAAATGTTGATAAATGGTGCAGGTGAAGAAATGCACCGAGCTGTCTGCTGGTTACTGCAGACCCACTCTTAGCCCTGGCATGGGCTTTTGGTTTACATGCCTTTTATTCTTCCCATTCTGGCATTTGTGTGATCCTACACAGAGATACTTCAGTACGCTAAACTGCTTTTTGGTGATCTCATTATTTTGTTACTCACTTGCTTAAATTGACATTCTTTCTCCCTCAGCCCCATCCAGAAGGACATCCTTTTGTCCATCTAACTTCCTGTAGACTTCACTCACAAGACACTTGCTGGCAACTTAGTCTTTCCACACACTTCTAAGGTTGGGTTGTATCTGCCGAAGAGATCCATTTCATTTGAGAATAACAGCTTATAGCAGTCTCCCATTTTGAAGTCTTCCAGATCTGTGTCTCAGATTTTTTTTTTTTTTTTTTTCATGGTTGGTTTAGTAATTCCTTTGAATTACAACAGACTTCTCAGTTTCTTGATACTGACTATTGTCTGAAGTTAAGGAAACATGCAAGCATTTTACAGTAGAAGGACACCAAAAGCGATATTAAATCAAAAAATCTCTATATGGTCGTAGACAGAGAAGTGTCTTTCTTGTGAATTCTTGTGGACTGCTGCCAAATATAAGGGAATGGAATGGTATCATCAGTGAATCCAAGAGATACAGAAGTGTAAACAGAGGAAAGCATAACTGAAGATAGGACAAAAGATACAGCATCAAACTTGATCACAATTGTTATTCACAATTGTTTTCCTTTCTAATTATCCTGGCCAAGGAATGTGATTTCATCTTTAACAGAACTTTTTTAAAGTGTTTGTGAAGATGCATGAAAATTAATGGGATTACTTGTTGGAGATGTTTGAATGCATGTTCTTCCCTGTCTTGCAAAGCTCCTGTTAGGATGGAGGATGTTGGGGAGAAAAGAAGCAGCGGTAATATGGGGATGAAAATGGATGAGAGGGGAGAATGGGATTGTCTTCATTCTTATAGGTGTTATTTTGAGGCAACTCAGTGTGTCTGAAGACAGACACATTGAGTTCTGTATGGATTTTCTTTGTCGATAAGAGCCATTTGCATGGGCATTAGGCAAGTCTAAAGATAACTGTAGATGTCAGCAAAGAACCTGTGATGTTAAAACTTAGTGATTAGTGGGGAACACCCAGGCATTTTCTATCCTCGAGCATTTGTGGTCTTAGGACCTGCTTTTGCTGTGTATAGGAAGATTGTGAATGTTTGTTTACTTCTCCCTCCTGCTGTTTGCTTGAATGCCCTCCTCCACTTCTATAAATCAGTAGAATTATACCGTTAGTAGCTTCTACGGTTTTTCTCTATTTTGCTAAATTGTGGCATTCTACCTAGATTGCAAAATACGTTCTGTTGGCTGTTCTTACTGGAACAATAGACCTTCCACTTGCGAGTGGAATGCTATATAATCTGTCTCAGAACCAGGCAAGGAAGGACAAACCCTTCTATGTTCAAAAGTCATCAGTCAGATGAAGCATAAATTAGATTTCCTGTGGTTCAAACACATCTCAGGAACCTATCATTAATATATCTTAAAATGGAAAGAGGTAGCAGAGGAGTATTTTAAAGAATGCATCTTGGCAAGCGTGCTCATCTTCTGTGTTTCTGATTTGCCATCATAAAAAATACTTTGTCAATGCAGGTTTTACAGTATATATCTTACAATTTTGTATCATATCTGTAAAAATTTCCATTGACAAAATATATACATATACAATATATACACATGTATGCACTGTTTTTTATAGTCAGCACATTTTGGAAAGAATGTGTTCATTGTTCATGTCAAGATACAGCTAACATATCCCAAGGCAATCCTAAAAATTAAGGTAGGCTGAAAATAACGAGGTCAATTATTTGATAGTGGAAGTTCCTCTGGTTATAGATGTCTAGTCTGTTTGTAGAAACAAAAACATTCTTTCCAGTTCTGGTAAGTCTTACTTTAAAAGAAAAAAAGGATAAGAGACAGTTCTTACAACAACAAAAAAATAAAGACGTTAGCTATAATTGAAATAAATGTGATTACCAGAGAAACTACATACAAAACTCATTTACAAGGAAGATAAGTCTGTTTTGACAGGCACAGTACGTTTATCACAACACCTGTCTCTGTCACTCAAATAGTATTTTTCTCCTTTTGTTTGCTTTCTCCATTGTATCTGCAGTTCTCCTTTTCAGAAAACAATGGTACTGTAAGCATTAATGAGATTGTAGTCTCCTGCTGTCTTGCCTGCCCATTCTCCCCTGAAATGGGTGTGCTGTAGTATTTTTCAGATGGAATGTTGGAAATGCATCGTGAATTCGCCAGGAATCGCTGCCAGCAAATAAGTGGTCAGCCCTAGTCCACAGACCTAGTCCTACTGTATTTATGCCAGACAACTTTGAACCTGGAGCTCTGCCAGTAGATGAGGTCCCTGCAGTCAAAAGCTTTCTGCCTTCTCTTTGGAAACCAGATCTTGTTTTACCATATGTCTATATGAGATCTTTAGGGTAAAGATCCTGACCTACTGTATGCATTACACAATGCCAAGAGTGTCCACTACTTAAAATAATTCCACTTCTTATAAATGCCATCATAATACTCTGGGCTGTGAATGTCAACAGGCTACGAGCCCACCAGTTGCCTGGGTTTTCCAGGGCTTGCCCAGGATTTGAAGATTTTTTTTTTTTTTTTTTTTTAAAAGAAAAAAGGCAAATGTTTTTAGGTTTTTTGATTTTTGCCCCCCCCCCCCCCCAATTAAAAAGCAGATGCTTATTTTTTTTCTTGAGGCATACTTTTCTTCCTCCCCCCTTCCCCCCCACATATTCCATTTCCAATTTTCATTACATTGTAATGTTCGTAAGGGTTTGGTGTATAAGAAGGAGAATATATATATTAAAAAAAGGCCAAAATGTATGTAACTGGGTCACAGAGAACTGCAAACAAGGTGCTAAGCTTAATTGTGGAGATGGGCATGAAGAACAGCAGGATGCACTGTGGAATGTGGCTTGCTCTGACCCCCAGGTAATGCACCAGTATTGGTGCATTTTACTTTGATTTGAGTTTATCTTATATGGTGCTATCCTTAAGTGTGCATTTATAACCCCTGGTATCTCAGCTTTTAGTTGAATGCATTTTCAGAACTTGGCTTAGGGATAGGTCTCCATAAGCAGCTGCTGAGATTGGCAGAGCAAAGGGTTGAAGTATTGACATCTGCCTTGCCTGCACTTCAGCTTACATGAGGTATAAAAGCAGAGTTCCTCCCATGTTCCCTGTGGGGCTGGATTGTTGCTGTCTACCAGCCCTTGCTTTTACTGAATCCTCCAAGATCATGTGGAACGCTGCACCATGCAGTTGTCCTGGCCTTTTGCCTTTCATCCCTGTTCTCATGCAGCTCAGCAAAGCGGGTCAGCAATTTGTCCTGCATCCCATTGTTTCACTAATGTGTGGATCCAAGTGGATCCATTATATGTGGTGAACTTCAGTGGTGTTGAAGGTGTGCTGTGCACCCTATGACATTTTATGTTGCTGGGTATGAGAGAGAAGGGTGAGCTATCAGGTGAGATATATAATGTTTCAATGTTTTTTGAGTCGCTTACTAGGAAGAATGTGACTAGCTGCCCCTGGCCTCCCTGCCTGCAATGGGACTTGACGGTATTTTGTGTGACACAATTCTAGAGATAGAAATGCAAAGAATTTATCTATTAGCAGGAGAAAACTAAGCGTTGTAGGCTACAGAACACAAAATTCAGCCATATAAGACAGTGATCTCATGGGCTAGATACTTTTTTGATAATTTTGCGTTGAATTCTAATTAGCTCTCACTAAGTTCTCACAGAAAACATCCTGTAGTATTTCTAGTTTTCAAACTTTCTTTTTAATGTCTTTTACTCCACATAGCATTAGTGGGAATAAAATTCAAAATGCTGGTTTTTTGATTCTTAACAGTCAAAGGGGATGAAGATAAATAGATGAACAAACTTAACTGAAAATTGCAAGAGTGCAGGAGATCAAAAGCAGTGAAGCACTGAAGCAATGAACTTCATCAGTTATAAAAGACAACTTAAAAATCTTTAAAATCTGGCAGATCAGTTCATAGCTTCCAGGTGATTCCCTGTTACTGGTATGCCCTAGATGCACTTTAGAAAATGGATCTCAACGCTGACTTAACAAAGACCAGTAATTATTCCCTATAAGACTTCTGTATTATAAGTACAGTTAATGTAGGTAACATGTAAGTATGTTACCATTTTTTTCCTCTGATTTTCACCTCTTAAAAGTAATTTTCAGGTACCAACATGGTTTCAGTGAACGCAATTTCAAGCTCAGGCACAGAGAGGTTGCTGATAATATCTATTTTTTTCCTTCTTTACCAGTCTGTTGCTGGGAAAGCTGCTTAGCCTTGCCAGTAATATGTCAAAGCAAATCTGTTTTGTGCTGTTGAGCTGCCCATGACATACCCATCCAGGTGAGGGAGGAAAATAGACAACAGAAGAAAAGATACCAAGCAGCAAGAGTTTTAATGCTGCCACTGCGAGAACCAGCTATTACATGTTACTCTCTCCACTCAGTAGACCACCGGTAGTGAAGGCTGTAAGAAAATGAAATATATCAAGGTTCCATCTTATTTCTTGTATGAATGTGGTCATGCTAAAATGAATGTTCTCACTGTTGAATGAGAAAAACAATCTGAAACCTAGAGGTCTGTGAAAATAAAATAGAAATCCATTACATTATGGAATGTACAACCAAAAAATCCTACTGTCTTCTGAGAATTAATACATGCCACACAACTCCCCGGTGATCTAACAAATCTATAAATAAGCCGACGCTTTTTCTACTAATGAGCTGAAAAAACACATTTTTATTTTATACTTTTTTTAACGGGTTTAGAGTTTGTCAGGTATTCCATGTTGGAATAATCTGATAGAAGCAAAAAGTTCCTTAATTTAAACAGTTACTTTTTTGTGGAATTGGTTTTCAAGGGCATTGGACTGATTACATTCAAGTTAAGACATGAATACTTTGTTTTAGACCATGGCATTCAGCTGAATTCAGTACAGCTAACTATGTAATACAAGGCAGAGTAAGGGAACAGACTATTCAGAACATCAGAAAGTCAGAAGTGTAGGGGGCAATGAAGCATTTGCTAAAACTCTTTGATCATGCAAGGTGGATTTGTATCACTTGTCTTTTCTTGCTGATGTCAACTAGTCTTTGAAGAAAGTAATGGGCTCTGATAGCTTCTTAACCTCAAAAGAACATTCTGTTTTTAGTACTCTTGGAAAAATATTCATGACACATGCTGTTCCCTAGACTGAAATCTACCTCATTACTACAGAAGGCAAAAATGTGGTCCTTTGGAGTTTGTGCAGATATATCGTTTTAAGGCAGCTAGTACAATACTAGCTATAAAAAATGCTCCTTAAAATAGTCAGTACATTTGTTTAGTGTTCTAAATGCAACTAAGTGCATTTGTTTGTGAGGAGCTGTATTATACCTTGATTTAGCTTGCCGAGGTCATTAACTAATTTTGCTTTAATGAGATGAAGTGTATGTAATATCTTCTAGTTCTCATCTTCTCTGGAAGTGCTGCAAATACTTATCTCATGCAGGAAGAGTATTTGATGAGACTTTTCTAAGTTTACAATTAAGGGGGAGAAAGTAAATATTAATCATATAAATTGCTGATGAGGGATGAGTGTTGTTTTAGGAAGAGATGAACACAAAATAAAAACAGCTTTTGTTTTTCCACATCATGGAGCATGCAATGATTAACACTCTGAGTAGGGCAACAATCCACGTATAAGTTGTAAGAGACAGGAAACACAGTCTTCAGTTAGGTGACTACACCAGCTAAGGGGAGAAAATTCACATCCAGAAGAAGCATGTTGCCAGTGAGAACGTAATGCATTTTGGATGCAAATTGTAGTTACAGTCAGATAACTGGCTTCAGTTTTGCGGCTTAACAAGTTTCTGACGTGCATTTGCACCCATGCCACTATTAGTGTGTTAGCTTTTCCTGTGCTGACCTGTGGTAGTGCCATTCTGCAAGAGCAGTTGTAGGTTATTTGTCGCAGAATGTTTCGGTAATAGGATCAGTGCATTTCTGCTTTGGCTTTTATGGGACAAAGCAATTATTTCTGTGCAGGCTCTCAGAATATGAATGGTGCATAAGAGATCATTGTGATAAAGTAGCAAGTATGCTTGTTATGGCTTCTATATATGGGTGTTATGGGACCCTTGTTTAGGAGAATACAGGGGAGAAAAAGCTATTGTTTTGTACACAACTTGCATGTTGTGTTTACTTCCAAAGTTTTGCTTTGGCTTTCTCTGTTGCTGTTCCTCTGGAGGTAGAATGGTTAAAAACATTACTGGGTTTGCGTGCCTACTCTGTGGTCCGCAGAGGTCTGTGTTAGTGTAGACTTCATAGCTACTTGCAGCGACACCTTAATTTATTGAACAGAATATTCCGACTACCCTTGATGTAGTGTAGAAAGTAATATTGATTTGGAAAAACAGCAAGAAGGATATATAAATAAGAGTGATTTGTAACTGGGGATGCATGTTAAATGTGTGTGGGTGGGTGATTTGGGGAAAAAGAGTACATGCATGTTTCAGACAGCATTGTTCTATCAGTGGAGACAGCAAAAGACTAGTACACTTGTGAGTGTAAAGTATTGAAAGTATTGTAAGGGAGGTGGGTGTATCCCAAGTGTTAGGATTAACCTTTTACTTGAATCATTTATGTGCTTGTAAGGAAGTGATAATGTCTTAATTTTTGAGATTTATGAGTACCTTCAAAATTGTTATGGTGCTACTTCTTGACACTGAATTTAATTGTCAGATATTAAATCATTTGTGGCTATTTTTCAGATTTACCTCAAAATTCGTTGAGACTTAAGCATGCATGTGTCCTGGAACTGGAGGACTGAGTATTTTCAAAAGTAATCTCCATACTCAGATAAGCTGTATTTGATTTCCTCACTCTAATTTGTGCATATGCATTTCTCTTTGTATTTGGCAATCATATGAAATAAGTATTGTTTTTTTTTCTGAATGTAGAGAAGGTTGTAGCTATCCCTATCAAGGATTAACTCTTGTTACCTTTTTGTATGTTGCAGAGTTATGTGTAAACCCTGTGAGGTTTGAAGCAGTAAGTTTACTAATTGATGGTCCTTATTTCCCTATCAATTAACCCAGCAGGATACCTGCAAGAGAGCAGATTCCACAGCATTCCTTGGCTGTTCTTGCATTTCATTGAAAGTTCTTTTTTTTTAATGTCTAACCTGAATCCTCCTTAATACATGCAAGTTCACTGCACCTTGTACTTTCTACCATGGATGTAATAGAGAGTTTATTCCTTTTCTCTCTGTAGTATTATCAACATGCCTTCTCTCAGAGTTCTTTGCTTTAAAACAACTATCCTCGTAATGGTTCAGTCTTCCCTCTTAGGTCATGTTTTTGAGACCTTCTGTTATTCCCTAAGGTTTAAATGGTTCTACTCTTTATTAAAGGATGAAGTTTTCCTGATAAGTAGAAGGGAAGGATTTTTACTGGTGTCTTCTGTTTAAAACATGTGATCTTACTTGTATGTGCAATCATCTTTATGATCCTAGAACAACTTTCTATGAAGTTTTACATAATTTTGCCTAATTTTGTTTCTAATCATACATTGTACAGCTGAGTGTTCCTGCCTTCATGTAGTGCTGTGTACTCATCCTTACTGAACTGTATCATACCTGAGAGCATCATGCTTTTCATTCTTTTGATGTTGAATCCTGTCCTTTTTCTTCCCACCAGCGAATCCCTTTCTGTTTTCTTATGCAAGTTGCACTGAAGCACCCAAAACAGACCCCGGCAGAAAGTCATTTGATGCATTCTTCTCTAGCAACAGTGAATTGCTGGTAACTGCTCTTAAGAAATCTTGATTGTGTAGTAATTTAATCTAGTACTTCCTGTACTATTTACAAGAAAGGCACATGAGTGTCAAAAATCTAGTCATATTATGAGACCCTGCTAATCCTCTGCCTACAAAGAAACGAGGAAGAAGGAAGTCAGATGGATTTGGCAAGCCTTGCTCATCTAGAGCAAACCTGTGGTGGCTATTACTCATTCCCATGTTCATTTCTAGTTGATTAAATAGTGTACTGCATTATCTGTTTTATTGACTTTTTTTTTTTTCCTGAAAAAGTGACCATTCTGAATCCTTGTTTTTTCTCTTTGAAGAAGGACTAGTCAAATTTGCTCCCTTTGTTTTCCATTATCAGGCAGGTCTTCATGCTCTCTCACAGGGGAATGCTGGTAGCTGGGAGCATTGTTAGTTCTGTCATGAACCATTCAGTTCTCTACTATACTAGGATGACATTCATTCAACCCAACTAAGTCTAATGAAACCTGCTTACTGCAACACATTGCTGTTTATTTTTTAGGTTTTCATCCTGCTTCTCCAAAAGTAATAAATGCCATTATTAATCCAGAGTGACTTTCAGAGCTTCACACAGTTTTCTGTGTTGGCCAAAATAAAACCTGAGTTTCCCTCTCACTGCTTTCTCTACTTACTCTATCAAATATTTATGTATTGCAAGAACTTGCTGAACATTTTCCACGGTACTGTATTCCCTTCTCCACTGGATAGTTCAAAGTGTACATGGTAAGTCCTGTACTTTGGATGTCTCTACACAAAGGAAAGATTTTCCTTATGTTCTAGGCATGGAGTCATGTTGAGAGATTCCTCTCCCAGCCAGCTCCCTCTTGCAGAACTCCTGTATGCAGCAACTTGTTTGCAGATCTGGCTGGGACACAGGACTGCTGGCTTTTAATGTCTTCATTCATACACCTGTCAAGATTACAATATTGCATAAACCTTGTTGAAAAACCTCTGCAACACCATGTTTTTGTACAATGTTAAACTTGACAAAGCTTTTATTTAAAAAAAAAAAAAAGACTTTACTAACAGTGCATGAGAAGCAATACTTATATTTGGGCTAGGTCTAGGTACTGAATTAAATATCTCTGAAAACAATTAAAAAATGACCTGAAATCTGAAGTGTTAAAAGGATGCTGCTTCCAAAGACTTGCTGACTTTTTTACCTGTCTTGTGGATCTACAGCTCAATACGTTTTTATTGGTTGAAATCATCACCTAGTAATGTGATGCATAATTCTTAGCTGTAATTGAAAGAGAAAACATGCCCTAATTTTCTGGGAAGTAATATTTCTCAAATCTTTTAGAAAAGAAGCAAGAATTATAGAGAATGCCTCATTTGTTGAATGCTGTCAAAGGTGATATATGAGCTATTTCTGCTTAACTTTTTTTTTTTTTTTTTTTTTTTCAACTAAACCAGTCTGGAGCAGTAGGGTGGGTGGTGGTGAGAGAATAAGGTTTTCCTTACTGAAAAGTGTAGGAAGAAAAAGAGTAAATGCTCATATAGATCCTTTCAGCATTTTCAGACTTGCTTTCCTGTAGTGTTGTTTGACCTTGAGTAAGCCACTTAGCACCATCCATACTAGAGGATGTTTTTAAATGCCTACACCCAAGAGGTAAAAATCAGTGGGTGTGTAATGACTTGCTGGTAACATTCTCTGGGTATTTGTCAGACTGTCTGCTTTGTCAGGAGCAGTTGGGTCATCTTACTGTATTTTTCTAAGACTGAGCTTGTGTTGCACTTACTGTGAACACTACTTGCTCATACTTCAGTAGACTTCAGTAGTTTAGTAGACAGAACATTCATGTAGGACACAAAAACCATGGATTTAGTGCACTCAAACCTGACAGAATTAACGTAGAATTAATGTAGATTTTTTCTTTGTGTGAATACCCCGGACCGCCTGGGTGCAGGTCAGGAGGCAGAGGTTATTTGTGTGTCTTCTATGAAGCTCGTATCTCTGTAAGATTATATGATGGGTAAGCTTCATGGCTCACCACTAGTGAAGAACCATGTTTTCAGTGAAGGGCTCACGAACCCTGTTTATGGGGTTTCTAACACTTGGCTTGCAGGTGCCAATACACCCTTTTGGCTTCCATCTGTTGGAGGATATTGCTAAGCTATGCAAAGCAGAAACATTACCCGAAGAAGGGAAGTCAATTATGTGTGTGCTAAAAATTACTTGGTAGTCCTGTCTTGAACCCAAGACAATCTTTTGATTTAGTTTGTGAAATTACTGGGCTGGGCCTTTATTCCTTTTCTCGTATTGTCTCCCAAATGCACATGCACCCAGCTCCCCTTTCCCCAGCAAATATTCTGCATAAAATTGAATCCTGTACTTTGCATAATGTCACCCATGTGCAGTTTCCCTGTAAAGCTCACTGTATTCATTCAGCATGTATATTTCTTAGGCAGTCACTGCATCAATTTTAGTTCAATCTGTCTTCTTCCTCCAAGCCCTTCTGTCATCTGTCATCCACATCTCATTTCTGCTTGTTCACTCTAAATGTATTTAGTCATTCATTTTGCTCATAGAAAGATATTTATTGCATTAGACCTAAACAAGCAATTCTAACCATACATACACCATTTCCCTTTACTTTTTCTGTCCACACACAAAAGATACAGTACTGTTGGGTGTGTATATTTTCATATGGGGTCTAATGGATCACAGTTAAGTGTTGGGGGGTGGATGAGTAGTGACAGGTCACAGTGATTTTGTGCATGGAGGAAGAGGGCAAAGCATAAGTTGTGATAGAAGTCACTGCCCCAACCTACTCTTCACCTTCTTATTATGAGTTTGTTTTTCCTGTACCTTCGGAGCTCCAGATCCTGGTCCCAGCCTAGCCAAAATGCATCCGGTTGTCTGTGATGTATGGGCCTGTCCTCACTGACTCTTTCTCTCTTCAGATATGTGGGACAACATAATGAGACCTTCCCCTTACTTGGTGGGATGCACAAGGCTCTAATATTTTCCTCTATCACCTGTCTTTTTTGTTAAAACAGGAGGCTGTATTTTAAGATCTTCATGGTGTGAGTACTAAAGCTAGTTCCTTTTCAAAAAGCTAGATCCTTTTCAGTGTAGACCGTATTACTTAGTTGATCTACCCTGAAGTCTGCCTTCATTGTTATTGAGGGAGTTATTGAAGGAAATTATTGAAGGATTTGAAGGCTTTAGATATGGCCATTATGGACTAAAACCCTCTTTGTAGGTAAAATCTACATTCTCAAGTTACAGTTCCCTTGTCTTTTCTTTACCAGATCAGTAGACAGCAAACAGCTAATTTTCCAGCAGCAGCCAACAGGATGTCTTGGCTCAGAAACAAACAGTGTTCCTTTGGCTGGGAAAAAATCAGTTATCTTTTTGATATTGTTTTATTAAAAGTGTCTTGGAGGCACGTTCGTTAGAGTAATATGTCCAGTTCATGGCAAGTACTCTGTTCTGGGCATATCCTAAAGCACCAAGGACTTGGTATTGAGGAGCAATTGGAGAAAGAAGGTGTCCTTTGGAACTTATTCCAACAGATTTTGAACTTGTATGACAGTGCTTTTATAACTAATGAGAATAAATTCTGCTGGTAGTACAACAGTGAATGTTTTCTTATGTTTAATTTAAATTTAGGTTTATTTCCTTGACTAAGATTTTTTTTTTCTGCATAAATTTAAAGATGCATCTGATTTGTACATTGTAAGAGCAAGAGATAAGATGTAATAATCTGTGTTACTTCAGTCAAGCTTTACTTATGTAACAATGAGATGAATTTTTAGCTGTGATATGGGAGGCTATCACTGGGAGAAGGATGAGCATCCTCTTTGGTTTGTAGGAGGGAGGTACAAACTGTACCGCAAGGAGAATTTTATGTAGTTTAGCTAGTCCCTACAGGGTTGCAAAAAAAAGTGCAAAGTGCTATATTTCATAATTTTACAAATTTGCATTAGCTACATTCAAGAAATTCAACATTGGATTAACTTAATTATTGAAGAGATTAACAAACCACATTGTCAAAGAGTACAGTAAAATATCCTCCAAGGAAAGGAGAACTGGAGGCCGATAACTCCTAATGATGATTCCCCTTTTCATTTTTGGGATGTGTGGTCTCTGAGCAATCCCTGCAAATGGTATCTCTGAAGTGTGGAGTTAGTGTACCAAAGAGAACTATTTCATTTGCACTTGGAACATGGCCCAGAAGTAGAAAAGGGACATAGAAGAATTGCTGTTATGGATCCAAAAGGTCTGATTAGCATGCTGCTGGTGACCTGTGTGATCTTGAGATGATCTAGGAATGTGCAGTGAGCTTAGAATATATATATATAAAGTTACAATTCAGAGATACTACCAACAATGTATTTCAGATCAATACTATAGTATAATCAATACTAAATCTCACTTGGAAAAGTCCAATTCAAGCACAGTCAATTCAGAAAAGGCTTGAGAATAAAGCAGCTATTGCAAGTGTTGCTTGAATGGAAGCTAAAAGCTTGGACAAATCAGATGTATGAGGCATATTAATGATTCAGTTTTAGTGTATGATTCCTGATTAGGGTCTGAAAACCTTAAAAAAGCTAGATGCTGCGGAGTGTTATTGCTATCTTCCAGATCTTTCTGTATGCTGCTGTGAAAGAGAAAACATTTCTATTTACACATCAGGCATTTCACTATCAGATTCCATCCTCAGCATATCCTCTTTATGTGCATTTCAGTGATATTAAAGCTTAATGGAATGGCTTAAATTAACTTCTGCAGTCATTATAGATAAAAATGCTTGTCATTGCTGCGTTGTTGGCTTTCACTGGTATTTCTTCCTCAGTCTCTTCTGTAAGTGATCAAGTCCATTACTGAATTTCTTGTATGGAGAAACCTAGTTGCACACCAGCCTAATACCTAGTTGGATTCAGAAACACTAATGGAGTTTTTGGAACTGTAAGTATCTTCGAAAAACCCCAGTGACCATTGCAGAGAGTGGGAAACACAAAGGGAAAGTATGAGGCTGAAGTCATTGCAGCTGGTGATGGTAAATACATTCAATATATATATTGAGCTCTCTGTTGGTTATTTATTCTTAATATATATATTGAGCTCACTGGTTATTTATTCTTTACTGACTGATGCAGGTGTTACTGTGCTTCTGATACAGAGACTAGATAAATATTACATGTTTCTTCATACATTCAGATGAGTAAGCTAATGTTCAGTTGGTCTTTCTATGAGCATCTTTAGAAATCCTGCAGTGTTTCTCCTGCTTGGTTAGAAGAGCCCCATAAACTATTATTCCAAGATCTGAACAGAATGTGCAGCGTTCCACTAAATTTCCTTACTGATCATCAGTATTGTAGACAGTCTGTAGACAAAATACATGTGCTAGAAATCAGCTGCTCACCATGTGTGTTTGGTAGGCTTCCTAGTAAAGGTTGCATTTTCACTAATTGCAAGCATTCTTAGGGCAGTATTTGAATGTCTGAACCTAAATGGAGGGGATAAAGTCTGTGGAACTAAACTTCAATTGCAAACCAGAGCTTTGGAGCTGCTGATTACATTTTATTGCTAAATCGGTAGATCAGAAAGGAGAATATACATATGGAGACAGTACAGAAACAATATAAGGAGTAATATTACTACCCCACACACGTACTTCACAGATAGGTAACAATTCTTAAGCAAAAGCAAAATGATAGCTAAGTGTCCTGATGCACTTGAACCTGGCCCCTCTGAACTCAAGATTCTGGGAAGATTTTCTTAGAGTAGTGCTCTCGATTTCATCATGGGGAGGGCGAATGTTTTCATTACTATGGTAGCTGTAGAATTGAACCTGGAAGGTCAGGGAAAGGAGTTAACAAGAAAGACAGTTGAAAGCAGAGTAGAGAGTTCTTGATCATTGCCTTGGCCACTTTCTTGGCTTATTGGATATAAAATGTGAAGGTTTTTATGTTGGTTGGAAAATGATTCATTAGAATTGCAAAGAACAAGCTCAGAAGCTCTAAAGAACCTAAAAAAAGGCTAAAACAAATGAAGATTAATTTGAAGAAATGTACTTCTGCCTTCACGCTTGCATGAATTTGGCCTAATCTTTTTCCACCATCTCTGCAATGGTGGTCCAAAAAGGCAATGTACTCCCTTTACAGTGTCTTTAGTAGTTCAGGGGAGAAATGGCAGATGCTTCTGACATAGTTGCAAAATAACAGTTGGCAGGAGAGGGAGGAAATAAAATGATTATGAAAAGCAGTAATGTAAAAAAATGAGTGCTATTGGAGTCCTTCAGAGAAGATGCGGAAGAGAAATATTTTAAGAAAATTCAAAATAATTTCAACATATCATATCCTCTGTCTTTTTTTCTCAGCTTTTCATATAAACTGAGCAATAATCACATAATGATTTCTAAAATATTATAATTACCTGTTTTATACAAAACACCCACACCCTAAAGACAGTGGCAGTTTCCCTGGAAGTTCTTACACTCTATGGGCATGAAACTGCCAAGTGAGGTGATTAAAGGAGACAAAAGAATGAGAGCCACTACTCAGATAATTCAGATCTAAGAAATGGTTTAAAAAATGGCTTACATAAAAAAAAAATAATCCAAGTTCTGCTATTGGCTTTCATCAGAAAAGGATTGTTGCCAGGGTCTGTTATTAAAACATTAGTAAATTTCCTGTGCGTGCAATAAAGCTTGTCTTTACTGCCCAGCAGTATTTTCTGTACTACAGTGTTATAGGAATTCCTTGTTAAGACTTTGAAAATTAAGTGTTGCTTTTCCTACATTTGCCTTTTAGGTTTATTTATTTATTTATTTATTCTTATTGAGGGCGGCCAGTACAGAATTCAGAAGCTGGTAGAAACTATGCCTAGAAAAGGAACTTGCTTATAGGTAGAAAACATCTTTTTTTTTTTTTTTTTTTTTTTTTTTTTTTTTCTGAGAGCGCTTTTATAATCGTTCTTGAAATCATAGTTATTACAGACTAGGTTCTCTGGCATCTGAGGGAAGTGGAGCTGTCGTCATTACCTTTCCAAATTCTCATAAAGTACCACTGCTGCTTCATGTGTGTGCACGTACAGACTCAGGCTGGTAAGATGGGGTGATGAGTGGACAGTCGGTACACTTTATGCCTACAACATTCAATACAGTTGCTGATCCTGAAAAAGTCATTTTTGATTCTGCAATATTGAAAGCAAGCATCTGTTGCAAGGAGAAATGTTTTTATTAACGGGTGTTATAATATGAAGGGAAGCGTTCCCATGCTTCTTGTGCTAAACTGGGAACTGCATCACTGTAGCAGTGAATCTCCAAGACACAGCGGAGGGGTGTGCAGGACATCCAAGTGCTGTGAGAACCAGAGAAGTAAAGTTTATTTAGTCTCTAGGTAGTCAGCTTGCTAGGATAGAGATCAACCTACTTATAATAATAATAAGAGCCAGAAAGCAGTTTTTTTTTTTTTTTAGTTGGATGTCAATGTCCCTGGCAGACAGACAAAGAAAAATGTGTTAATTGAGTTAATTAATTGTTCTTTCTGCCCTTCATTTACAAATACTGTTGTTCATGGGACTTGAGACAAAAGGCTCGAATGGGGTCTGTGTTGACAAATCAGAAGTTTATGAAGCTATGTGTGAGGCATGCAGTGAGCTAGATGCACCAATATTCATAATTTTCCAAGTTCTACTATAGCAAATACCCTAAAATCACAACCAGCCATGTCAGGCCCTTGCACATTCCATCTGTATTCTGTCTCAAGCTGCTGCAATTGACCTGTTCAATTGAAGCAGGACATCCTATTAAGATGTCACAGGATACTTGTTTAAATACATATCTAGCTGGATCCATATAGGTTATTCAGGGTATTCTTTTTTTTAAAAAACAAAAACAACTTCATGGATGCCTTGTGCATGTGGTCTCTGAAAGTGAAGTATTCTGCCAAGAGCTTGTTTTTTCCAGCCTCCTGATACAGTAGGACTTTGACAGATGTAAGACAAACATGAAGGCGTGCTCTGGAAAAGTTGCTTTAGGAATGGAAATGATCTGTGTTATAAAGAAACAGTTTGGTGCTAATGCACAGCTTTGGTGCACAGAATTTGTGCTAATGCAAACAAGGTGCCAGGTTATTGCGTGCATTCGCTGTCCTTGCCAGATGGAAGGATAGGCTTACGGGACAAAATGAGTGGTTCTAGTCAAAGCATCCAGTTTGAATTAGAGCTTCCTTTGGTGGTGTTGATGTGAATTCAGTACTCATCCCTAGTACTAGTGGGAATTACTCTGAAAAATCTTCTGATACAGACAAGATTTATTGACACAGAAAATCAAAGTTAAAAGCTGAAACATGTCCAGTACTTAAATAATAAAATGCATACTTGCCTTTTAGCAAGACATGCTTAATTGTAGTCCTTGTTTTCATATGGAAGTAATTCTAATAAAATCTAACTAGTTAGATCTTATAAAAGTTTTAATTTATACCTTTTAACATGCATTTAAATTTTACCATGTTCATAGCTATAATAAGATAGTTTGTGAACTGTAATTTGCAGAATTTCAAAACTCAAATACTTTATATTCTTGTATAAAGACCACAGTAATCATTTTGCTGAAATATTATTTTATATGTCACATAAATGTTACAATGCATTATTTATGACTACCACCTCCAGCTTCTCCTCAGAATTACAGAATCACAGAATAACTGAGGGTGGAAGGGACCTCAGGAGGGCTCAGTCCAACTTCCAGCTCAAAGCAGGGTCTGCTGTGGGAGTGGACCAGGTTGCTCAGGGCTTCGCCCAGTCACATCTTGGAAACCTCCTATAATGGCACAGCCTCTCTGGACAGCCTGATCCACTGCTGGTATGTTTTCCTGGGGAAGAAGATCTTACTTACATCTAATCTAAAAGTCTTCTGATTTATGCCTCTTGTCTCTCGTCTTCCTACCATGCATCATTGTTCAGACCCTGACTCCCTCTTCTTGTGGGGTGGCTGCCATTAGGTGCACACAAAGCCGTATCTTCCCCAAGGCTGAGCAAACCTCTTCCCTCAGCCTCTTATGACAAAGAAGTGCTTCAGCCTCCTATTTATACAGGCGGGATACTTTGGATCCTTGAGTTCCCTAAGAATCTCCCCAGAAAATTACTTTGGCACTATGCTTGCAAAGTCATACCTTCAGCAGGATGACTAGTGTCAGTGAAGCATGTGTTTGAAGGACTGTGGTCTTAAACTATATTTTGTGTGTATATGTTAGACTGCAAATCCTTGTTCGGTGGAAGTTGCATTTAAATAGAATATACTGCATACACTTTATAAATTCTTTCTATAAATAAAATGGTGTATATCTTTATGGTTCAGGTGTCATTACAGACAGTATCCTAAAGCTACTTACTGTATTCCTTTACATGTGAAGAAATTTTTGCTTACAACCTTGTATTCTTCTTTGTTTTGTAATTTGCAGCAATGGCAAGCCAAATGACTGAAAATCAGTGGGTTGGTAGAATCACTGGTCAATCCAATGTATTGTTTTCTTGAGTGGAAGAGGCTTTAATCTTTTTTAATGATTGTTTTGCAGTTGTCTTAGAAAACAAATTCTTTTCCAATATGTCTAATCCATAGTTATCCTGAGTATAGGAAAGTTGTCACAAAAGCAAAGCAAGCAAACTCTTGCTGGACTGAAGTACTGTTTCCTGGTTTATGTTTTGTAACTCCTAAGAATTCGAATTAAGTAAATGCATAGTGATTGCTCTTTGCTGCAATGCTGCTGGGACCTGCCACATAGGGAGGCATGCTGTTATTTCACAGTAAGTGACTCCTCTCTATATTTGCTATTCCATAATGCGTTGTGATACTGTGATAAGTTGTGATTGTAGTCAGGCTTGACATGGGAAGGGGAAAAGCAATCTGACTGTTTGTAGACATGCTTCCATTTTGTTGATTCCCTCATCCGTCTGGAAACGGTTTGCTTCTCTGACGTCTGTTTCTTTGGGCACCTTTGAGGAGCTGTGAATACTGTTGAAGGAGCCATCTGTTTTTAAGTCTCTTTCTGAAACTTTAGTTTTAATTCTTTCTCCTCACTGCTGCTCTTATTTTCACATTGGCTCCTTAGAAATGTTATGCCAGCATCTCTGCTAAGGAGCAGCCTTAGGACAGTTTTGGCTAGGCCTATGGTTGCCCTTTCTATGGATTGTGATTGGCATTTAAACATTGTGTCAGCTCTTCTGTCCAGAATCGTTATTGCTGGTACAATTCTTAGTAGGTGTTGTAGTTTGATACCTGCACTCCTTCACTGTAAAAGTTACCTGTGTAGCTGTTTGTTTGGAAGAACTGTACAACTCACAAGTAGGTGGTCATAGACCTAATTATAAGGTACTAGCAACTACCTTGTAGAAATAAAGGGGGGTTCATAAGACAGAACTTTGCTACCTTTACCATTAAATCTTACCACAAAAGTGGAGAGAGACATGGAGAAGTTTGTGAATGGACAGGCTTTATCTGTACATTGTAATTGATTATGATGTTGATGAGAATTTAATTCTATACAGCACAGAGGAAAAGTTATTTTAATACTATAAAACATAAAATTGTTTTCACGTCATGCCTGTTTAGTGTAATCCTGTCATGACAGGAAGAAATGCTTCTGCTGCACTAGAAATGGAACAATGAGTGGTAGGAACTCTGGTACAGAGAATCATTAATTTTTTAAAAATAATTTTTAAAGAGCAACACATCAGAGATTCAGGTATAAACAAGACTCGGGGACAGCTCTAATCACCCGTGTTTCCCATAAGCTTTTTACACTGCGAGCTGGACTGTGGCTTATTAAAATGATGTTCTTGGGTGCATCTTTATAATGATATCTTTCTGTAAATATATATAACAAGAGGTGTATATATGCACGTACTGTAAATTCTAAATTTAAACACAGAGACAATACTAAGACGTGCTTCTTCTGTTTCAAGTTTATCTGCTATGTCCTGTGCTATTAGATTGCTTTTGTAGTGTTGAGTCTGATCATGTAGAAGACCCGTTACTGGACCAGATCAAGAATCACTTTTTTTTTTCCTCTAAGTCTTTCATTTCTCTTTTATATACTTGTAAAGACAGTCTTTCAATTATGTTACTTTAGCCCATTAATAATTGCTTGTTATAATTGTAGGTTCTCTAGTCAAAACTAGTAAATTTAGATGAAATAATGTCTTACTAAAAAGAGGTTTTTTTCATTGGCATGTTTTTGATTTTTTTTTTTTTTTTTCCCAAATTGGACTTTCTCTCTTCACCTTCCTGGTTTTCTAGTTAAGTCAGCATTTCTTGAACAGCAGTGACAATTTGCTCTAACACCTAGAACAGTGTATTAACTTCCATTTTTTATCTGTTAATGTTTTTATAGATAAAGAAGTGATTGAATGCAAGGTGTATTTCTTGAAAATTTCTGGCATGTAAGATCAGAATGAAATAATTATATATATATATATATATATATGTATGTATTTACTTCACTTTTTTAAACTTGTCACTTCTTCCTGCCTGTTTGTCCTTTTATAAAGGATTTTTCCAAACTGCTAATTCCTGTGCCCAGAAAAACTTTTGCCATATGCTCTATTGTTCTTTAGGTGAGTTAAACTGACATGAAGTACCAAACTTGGCAGCAAAATGTCACGTCCTAATATGAAGGTTTAAAGCCAGTGATTGTGTTGTAGGGGAACAGTTGTAATGATCTGAAGATTACAAACTTGTTAGGGTTGTAGGCAAGCTAATGATTTTATTAGGCCAGTAGGCAGTGCTTTTGACCAAAACTTGTCTGCATTTTGTCTAGCTCCATCAGTTCTTCTAGTTGGAAGCATTCCTGGCCTATAAAGAATCCCATTGCTTATATGAATGCTTTGTCTTTTATTTTTGCCTTCTGGGAAAAACAAAAACACTAAGTTAAATATTTCCTTTAGTTTGAAGATGCTAATTCTTGAAATAGAAGCAAACATCTCCTGGTGGGGGGGAGCTTTATCTCCGTACCCTGCTGTTTTTATTTTAAATTTGGACTCAAACAGGCATGGGTCAGAATGGATTTGAGTTCTAAGTCTTCTAATTCTAAGGTCTAGCATTGACTTACCCCTCTATATGGGGAAAAAGCTCCCCAAAAGTACAAAAAACTGCTTCATACTTTCAGTCAGTTTATGGAAGCAATTCCCTGTCTTTGACTGTCTTCAGTATAATAAAACTGCCCGTTTTATATTTATTTGTCACGTGTCTGTTGATGGTAATAGACTTAATGATCAGGTAGGGACTGTACATGTCAGTGAAGTGTTATGATTTTATTTGAATGGTAGCTTGGATGTGTAGCTCCTGGTATTTTGTACCATGACCTCCAGGCTCTTTTTGAGAATGATTTAAACCCTGTTAGACCAAGCTAGGACTACTATCATTTTGCCATCATATATAATGGTTGTGAATGGTTAGAAAATACTTCATTTTCATGGCAAAACAGTAAAAAAAAGGTGGTAGCTTTATCAGCAGTTAAAGAAGTATTTCCTTCTGGGAAAATCATATTATTTCATCTGGAATTATTTGAACAGGGTAATCTTTGTTCAAGTGACCTTTTTATGTTTTGTGTTTCTTGCAATACTGGTAAAAGTCAACAGAATACAGTGTGAATATTTAGCAGGTTATATCTTGTATTCATATTTTAATGGCTTGTACATTCTTGGGAATGTAATGATATTGGATGATGCTGTTTAAAGAAAATAATGAAGAAATTCAAAGACTCCTTCAGGATAACTCATGCATGACAAGCATTCAGTGTTTCCAGGTTATGTACTGTCTTCATCTGGGAAATAGGATGTTTCACTGTCCCCTAGTAGCCTAAAACACTTAATTAATCAGCAAGAAACAGTGTTTCAGGGGTGTGAAGCGGAACAGTTTTTGAGGTACTATGAACTCCCCACTGAAAAAAAATGTGAAGTCACTTAACTAGGCTTACAGTTCCCCAGTGTTCAGCAATAAATATTTTATTAAGGAGTTGTGAGGGCAGTCAAAATAAGAAGCAGCAGTATATTTTGAAGGTAAAATATAAGCAGATGCACTGGACAATAGGAGGGCAGCATAAAGCAATCTGCAGGTGTAGAGAGCAGCAGGAGGTTTGCACAAGTGAACATTCAACTTCATTCTGGAAAAAAAGTAATAAAAACTGAAAGAACCATACTAACATCTTTATAATAGGGAATTCATTAATGACCACTGACTTGAAATGGATTGGAGAGGACTGGTACAGAAGTAAACTGTTTTTTAAAAAGTCGAGTATTTGTAGAGATATAAATGTTATGTGCTTATTTATGACAGAAATAAGAACAACCAGTTAGAAGCTTGGGCAGTAATTTATTTTCCTCCAGATCTGTGAAAGTCTGCAGGATGTTAATGGTTTGTTCATTAAAGCATTACTCACATGGGTAATTTTACTGAAGTCCTGTTTAGCCACCTTAGCATAAAGGAATGGCTGACCTCTAAATCGGTTACTTTACAAGATGAAATTCGTTTCATATGTGTGCCTAACTTTGGCAGTGAGGTAAAGAAAACAAAACAGTAAAAGGCTGCTATGTATTTACATAAATATTTTAAGTTCACTGACTGAAGTTGAATGCTTTCCTTCAGAAATGTCTGTGAAAGAAGAACAGACCTTGTGGTTTTAAAGAATCAGCTCTAGTTTTTGGGCACAAATCTTTCCTTGGGGTACTGGATATTGCTCGGCTATGTTAATTCATCCTTAGGAGAATAGACTGTCAATAATTCATGTGACAAGCCAAAAGACCATATGGCCTTACTTCTGCCATTTTTTAGTAGATGAAAATCCCATCGAGTTCAATGAGACTTCTGTGTACAGAGACTTAAAGCACCAATTTTCATAGCCATAATCCAATAAAACTGTTTAAATATGTAAGTAGATTCACATGCACAGAGTGGTGGTGCGCTAGAGAATATATTTGTATATTCTGCTTCCAGGAGCCAGTAAACTCTCTGAAAATATACATTGTGTTTACACCTCAGAAAGAATATTGGAAAATAATTCAGTTTTTGAAAATGCATTTCCATTGAAACTAGCATATAAAATATGTTAATATTGTCAAGTCTTCATTTGCAGGGAAAAAAAAAAAAACTTGGAAAGCTTTGGCCATATTGAAATGCTGTACTTTGGTATTTGTTGACAAGGAAATACTAATTACAGAACATTTGGAAAGTCAGTTCAGTACAGGTTAAAGACCTACCATCTAAGACCATAATCAACCAATCAAAACTTACACCTTACTAAGTCCTGTCCTTCCTCTGTGCATAGTGCTGTTACTGTTAACCTAGCATATCAGTAAGTGCTGTAATATTAAGAAAGATCAGTTGTCTATTTTTTATTCATGCTCTAAATTTTTAATTGTTCTGTATGGAAAGAAGACACGACCTTACGTGTACGTAGGGATTATTTGTGTCACTTCGTAATCCTTCTTGATTAATCTGCTTGTAGGATAACAAAGAATTTAGATTGCAGTAATTATATAGAAGACAGAGGAAATTCACAATAATAAAAAGTAAATGCTAACCAACAACCCACAAGCTGATTGATCAAAAATGTTATTAGCCTGTAGATTAAAACAAATCTAGCTATTTTTTCCATAGGTCGCAGCATTTTATAGAAGTAAGGTTGGCAATGTAGCTTGAGATTGTAGCCTGAATCTATGGGCATTTGAGTGAAAATAGATATCAAGGCATTTTGGAATGTAATATTTTGATCTTTCATTTTGATCAGATTTTGTTTAAAACATCTTAATTATCTCATCTCTTTGTAATGGTCTTCGAGGTGATCACAAATCTGAATGGAATGCAGAGGCACCTTGTGAACTCTTTTGCCAAGTGGCTAAATCAAACTTACCAAAACAACCTTCTTGCCATTTAAATTGGTGAGATTTAAACTTTGGTAATAGACAGGAGACTTCTATGCAGTCTTGAAGAGTTGTTGTTGTATTATGAGTAGATACAAAATGATGTGTTTTTTTTTTTAAGTCCTAACATCCAGTGAATCTCCTCTATGTTGTCTCAGCAGTTATATCTTTGAAGAACTCCAGCAAATTCTTTTTCTTACACTCATCTTAATTACATGGGTATGTAATTTCCATCTGTCGAACATTTCCTTAACACCAGTATTGATGCTTAGTGTTTCTCTCATCCATGGTCAGTCTTTATAATATTTTATGTATGAATGAAAAAGGTGGTTCATACAAAACCAAATCTCCTCAGTCGTTTTTTTTGTTGTTTGTTTGTTTTTTAATAATAAAAAAAATGCATTACACTTACATGCAGAGGAGCTTTGGACTCCTTTTGAACACTTGGTATCTCAGCATGATTCCGGTTCCTTAGGCAGTTTATGGCAGGAGATGTATTTAAACAGCGTAGTTTGGGTTATTTTCTTACTGTATTAGCACAGATTTTGATCAAATGAATCTGAAGGTGTTCAGTACCGTGCAGTTCAAAATTTGGTCAGATTAATGCTACTTCATTTTTATAAGACGTTGTCTTAAGCTGCTACAGCATAAGCTGCGGCTCTGCAGTCTGTCTTGAAGTTAGTCTGTAATATTTGGAGGCTTTATGGTGAAGAGAGGCTGTTCTCAAATATGAAATAGAGGGAGTTCAGTAAATGGACCACTTGATAACCAGACTGCAGGCTGCAGAGGTATAAATAAGCTAAAAATAATTGCGATGACTGTGAAAACATTAGAGATTTTTCTTGCTGTTTTAGGCATATACTTGACCTGTGTAATATATATGTAACATTGTAATATGTAAAATGTAAGTATCATTTACAAGCAATGATACTGAAACTTTGTGTTGCAAGGCTTGGAAGGCAGTTGAATTTCACACATATATACTGTCATCATAATTGCCAATGTTAGTATAATCCAGGTCTATTTTTACCTGTTTTATTGGATATCTGCGTGGTTTGTTAACTGTCTGTTTACACTGCTAACTGTATGAGACACGTGCATCCGTCTTCTTTCCTCCTGTGAAGATGTTAAAAAGCTTTAACTGATCCACATATCCTTCTGTGGACTGCCACTAACCCTGAGCAGCACGTTGGATACAGGGTTAATGGACTTCGTAGAGCTCAGGCACCACCTTCCTTTACGTGTCTGGGGAAGCCAAATTGCCAGGAAATTCTTGGTTGAAAGGCAACAGACCTTTAAAAAAATAATAAAAAAAGTAAATAAATCCAAGTCCACGTTGAACATTTATTTGCTTTCTCATCAAAACTTATTGTTGAAAGGTTATACATTCATGAATGTGATACAGGATCTCTAAGTAAAGACTGCTATTAACAAGATGACATTACATTTACAAGTTAGCAGTAACACTTTCTTCTGTGCAAATATATTACTTCTTCCTGTCCTCTGGGACTCTTAAATTACATGATATTACGTGATGCTGCCAAGACTTAGGATACCTGTACTTTCGCTGTCTCCTGTGGACCCTTACTGTGAGCCTTTGGACTTGGGCAGCTGCGGAGCTTCTTGCAAGGTGTCCTCATGCTGTGATCCAGGGAGTGTGTTGGTGCATCTAGTTGTCATTCTGTGGCCCTTCTGCTGCAGGCATCTAGTGCTTGTTTGTCTTCAGCAGCAGTTATGTTGGGCTAATTAAGCTAGATTTATGTTCCAGTGCATGTATTTATCTCATAACAATTTCAGTGATTGTTTTCTTTTTCATATTAATAATTATGCAGTTGCTTACATTCATTTGCACACATCATCAAGATATATTTTTTTACAGGGCATGTTGCATTGTTGATTGGAATTGGGTTAGGGAGTAAAAACTACTTTTTTTTTTTTTTTTTTTTTCCCCCCTTTTCTGCCTGCAGCAAATATCACATTTTGGCATAAATAAATAAGCATACAATTTTGTTAGTTTTTTATTTGCTGAGATGAGAGGAGAGTTAATTCAGTTAAATGGGTAAAAATCTGGCTGGATAGTGGAAGTGTCTCAAGATGTGTTTTAGTGAAACAAAAATGCAAGGCAGCTTTTATCCTAAAATAACTGTTAGAAAATAAGACGTATACAGGCCAGAAGAGCTGGCAGTGTTGGAGATTTTGTCCGACTTGTGTTGTCTGACTTGTGTTGGAGATTTTGATACTGAGTCTCTAATAATCTAATCTATTTGTTTCTAATATGGTGAAGTCTTTTTGGGTTACTTACATTAAAAGCTTGTAGCCTTTCCACACTAGAAATCTTCAAATAAAATCAGCTTATTAGAAAAATTTGCATAACAACGCATCAGTGATTGTTCTATGTGAAGTGTTCATGGTAGATTTAGGGACTTTCCAGTTGACTGGATTGCTAACACCAATTTGCCTGAGTACCCGCTGGAGCAGAGGAATAGAAAGATGCAAAAATCCTTACAGCCTTTTCTTCAATTTTACTAGGAAGAAGGCTAGCTAGAATCTGTTCCGTGCTTGATAGAGTGCTTTGGACACTTCCAGCACACAGCAACTATTGGCCTTTCATTTGCATGCCTGTAGGACTGTGGTAGCATTAAAAAACTGAGGGCATCCAGAACTCTCACTGATGGCTCTAAATCTAATTTAATAAATAAACACATTTTCTATGTATGCATCTTAAATCCTTTAAAAATATTTCTCCCTATTTATTACAGGCATACTTTTGTAGTTTGCATGAAAAGAACCCTGAGGTTTAACCTAGGCCTAACACCTTTCAAACTACATTTCACCTTGATTCGGATTATGTTTCTGTGTGCTTGACACTGTAGGATGATGCCTTTTTGTCTGTGGCAGTGGGATGCAGCAGGTATGGCCTCAGTATGGACTGACACCTGAAGAGCACAGAGGTAGCATGATGAGGGTTCATTCCGCTGGGACCGGTAATGATGGAAGACCTGGGGACAGAATGGCCAGAGGGCTGTCAGGGTCTTGGGTCTCCTATTGGATATCTCTCCTAGCACTGCTGGCTGATGTATTGCCTTCTATACAGATCGCTACAGTTCATATGAAAGCAACATAAACACTGACTGCTGATAATTCTGGCCTTCATGTATTTGGAGTAGTTTTCCCATTCCTAATCAAAACATGTATGGATGTGAAACACTGCAGAGGCAGCCCATCAGGGTGTATTCAAAATTAATTTGAGCCCCAGATGAATTCAGCTTTTTTTTTTTTTTTTTTCTTTTTTCTTTTTCCCAGCTTTTTCTCTACCATTGGTAGATGAAAAAAATATACCACTTTGCTCCTCAGAGTTATTTATATTCTTTCCAATAGACGTTTATAGTGTATTGTTTTATTTTTGCCCTCTATTAGAGTCCTGACTGCATCTTTAAATCTAAATGTTAGCAGAGCTGTATTTTACAGTCTTCTGTGGTTCAGATTGCCCAAAAGCCAATGAAATCACAAACTCATGTCAAAGATGGCTGAAATGTGGGGTAGATCGGGACTCCTGTAAGTATTTGAAACAGTTCAAGGTGTGGTATACAGTACAAATCCATGTTTGGTAAATAATATGCAGTGCATTTAATCATGTATAAATCATTATGGGGAAGAAAGTGGGTTAGTACATAGTGCAAATAATGGAGCAAATGAATTATTTAAAATGCACATTGAAATAGAAAACTTTTGACCTTTTTTTAACCTGCTCTTCCTTCTACCAATCATCCCTGAAAATGAGTAGAAACAGTTGTCAACCTTGTTTGTTTGAATGTGTATAAAGTATTTTCTGCTTATTTACTGCCAGTAGTGAAATAGAAAGAAAAAAGAACATTTTTTACCTAGTAAAAATACAGGAAAATATACATAGATGTCTCTGCATACTTAATGTTTAATTGAGAATCTATTTGCAGCGTTGGAATGGGAGACTGTAAACCTGAAATAGTGCAAACAGGTTTTAGGTAAATAACTTGCAAATAAATAAATACACATTATGCTCTGTATTTAGGTTTTCCAGTATCCTTGCCTTTATAGAGTGAACTTCTAGGTTGTAACCTTTGGATTGGAATGGCTGAGAGAGAGACTTCTTGATCTCTGGTGTGTTGCATTAATGCTAGTGTGTCATATTAAAAGAAACTGCAAAATGGACATAATTAATTGCTATTCTGTAAGGAAAAAGAAGTCTACCTTTAGGCTGTTAATATCAGTTGTAGAAATAAATCCAATGAGGTTGTTACCCTCTATTAGACTTTGTACCTTAAGTTTGTGCATGAATTCCTTATTGTTATTGTAAATACAGTTTAAAAATGTGCTCTACCATGCTCTTAGATTTTTTTTTTATTATATACAGTTCCCCTAGAAAAGGGGAGTTAATATGTCTTTGATAAACTTAATTTAAACCCAGAAAATCATTTTTTTCAAAAGGAATGAATGGCTTTACAAGAAAAGTAAATTCCTTTTCTTACATTTTGATGAGGAAATAAAAATTTTCGGGGATCGTAGAATATATTTTTCCCTGAAAATCTGCTTGTTTGAAACATTAGTTGGATCGGAGGTTTGAGCCACAGTATTTTCCTTTTGGCATTCTGTTTTATATGCTCAGAGCTTTGCAAGTATTCGTCCTTAAGGCTGTTATTTTTCATGGATGACCTTTTCTCAGAGGTGAACTTATTTTTGAATGCAGGAGAAAATACTGTCTAGTCCCTTTACTCATAAAGTTATGGGGAAAAATAATTTAAAAGTAACCTTTGTTTGGTATGTCATATGCTTAGTATGTAGTCCTGATATGTGCTTGGCTGCTATTAGGATTAATGTCCTTTTAAAATGGCAGACAGTATGTGAAACAACATACCTTGAGATAGTCTGTTACTTTCTGATATAATTCTAAACTATCCCTCAATTCTTCATCAAACATAAAATCCACATTTGAATATAACTTGAAGATGACTGCAAAAGAATGATCTGTTCCAGTTCTCCCTCCCTCCTGACTCATGATATTAATGTTTTAATCACGGCAGCTTTTGCAGGCAGGCAAATGCAGTTTCTCTTTTTAAATAAATTCCCATAAAGCCAAGAAAGAAGTAACTTTATCTGTACAATCTGGAAACTTGGGAGATTATTGCAAATGTTTGTTTGCTATCTGGAACTACTGGGGTCTGGAATCAGCCAAACATCTGAATACCTTCTTAACCCTCCGTGAAATAGTAATGAAGTAAAGAACACAAAATAGCGTTACAAGGAGAGCGTTTATTAGAAACATATTTATGACACTGAAACTTCCAGAAGGAAAATCTACCTCTTGGGTGATGTTGGCAAAGCTTCATGCCCCAAATACTTCCTTGCTCTGAAACAGCTACCTCTCTAAAGGCAGCCAGACCTGGCCTTCCACCTAGGTAATGAGTTGAGGCAGTATGTTGTTTGCAGTTGATGAGACTTCAGGAACTTCAAAGCAGGTTTCTTGGGTAGAAGAAACTTACTGCATATTCTAAAAGCAAGTTGGTTTTCGTGGGTCTTCTCTACAGATTTTCTTTTCTCTCACTACCCCAGTCTGTAGTATCTTCCTTTTTCTTGCTTTCTGACTTTTCTCTGTAAATGTTTTCCTACTGCAATTGATGGACTTGCTGAGCAATCCAAGTCTTCTAGGACTTTGTGCAGGGTCATGTGTAACTCAGTTACAGTCCTTGTATTGCACAGACTTCCAAATCAGTGTTTTCAGAATTGCTAACCACACCTTTGTTCTCACGGAATGGTTGGTGTTACATGCCTAGTTCTTCTTAAGAATACATCTGGTGGACTTAAGACCTCAATGCCTAACTGGTTGACCACACGTCAGAAAAAATAATGCTTAGGTAAAATAATGCTGAATTTTTTTTTTAGATGTAGAGCTTAGGGATATGGTTTAGTGGGGACTGTTAGGGTTAGGTTAGAGGTTGGACTCGATGATCTTGAGGTCTCTTCCAACCTAGAAATTCTGTGATTCTGTGATTCCAAACCAGCTGCGTTACAGGAAGATGGCTAAGGGGAAAGTGGAATATTTTTTTAAAGTGGATTTTATGAAGCAGAAATGAGTGATGTCTACACACATATAAATGTGTTATAAAGAGTTGCTACAGGGGTACTGATTTTAACACTGCTGCAGAAGCTTACAAAAAGATGATTTTTCTTGCCTGTAGACTTGCTGTGCAGCCATTTCTTATGCTGAGTGGTAGTGCTGTATCCTTAAGTCAGCTTCCTTGAATTATGCGCATTGTATGTCCAGTATACCTGCTTTTGATGCACTGTGCTAGTTTCAAAAAAAACCCTGTTCTAGTAATATGAAAAATACCAGTAGCCTGCTAGTATTTTTTTTAAAAAGTACATCAATTAATCTGAATATTCTGGTGTAGATGTAAACTTAAAAAAACCCAACAACAACAAAAAAAAACTACAGCATTTCTTTGGTTTAAAAATGTTCTTTGGTTTCTAGCTTGTTAGTGAAATCAACAGGAACTTTTCATGTAATGCTAAGCTGCAACAAAAAGCAGTGTGTTTTGACTGATGGGGATATTTGTGAACTGAATTTATAGTTTGGAAATAAGGGGTTATTTCCTGCTATAAAATAAAATCATTATGTTGAACAAAACCTTTATGGTTTAAGTACAAGAAAATGATTCCAACTTTAACCTTAGCACAGTGTGGGACTGAAAACATAGAATTCTGTAAATCTATTGCTGGGTAGCTTTGCCAAGTTGGCACCAGCAGTTAGGAGTAGCAGTAAATCGAGATGCATTTTCTCCCACCCAGGTCCTAATACGTTGGTTACCTACATATTTCAAGACATCTGAGACTACAGATATAGTAGTAATTATTTTAAATACTGTCATACACTATGCTGATGACTGTTATTTAATTGTGACCTGTTACTCAAATACCTATTAATGCTTCTCACATCAAAATCAGACTGTGGTCAAGGTGGTGAAGAGACGCCACTGAGTATTTCTGCCTTTGTTCTTCTGTCAAAATTAATAGCAGCCACTTCTAAATCTGTACAGAAGAACCAAATGCGAGCTTTTTCTTGTCACTGATGCTTCTGGCTTGGGCTGCTCGGGACCTTGCAAACATTGTGCTTTTCTCACAGGAGCAGTGTCGAGATAAAATGAGTACTCACATATAAGTTAAAAGCAGCTTCTAAATAATGTTTTGCAGAAGATTGTGTGCTGACTATTTGAAGTTACTTGGTGTCTGAAAATAGATGACTGCAGACTTGGTACAGCAGGCAAACTGCCACGTACTTAAGTCAATCATTCCCAATTAAAGAATTAACAGTCAAGTAGAAAATACATCTCTGTTCTATGTATAAGTACTCACACAGTATATTGTATCAACAAAGTCAAATGTAATGATTGTTTCGGGTATAGGAACTTAAAATTTTTGGAACAGCACACAAAATGTAATAAATAATCCAGAGAAGTTATCTACAGGTGTGTTTGAAACGTGTGTAAATAAATGTTTCCTATACTTCTAGGTAGAACTGAATGTGTTCAGTAACTTCTGTAATTAAAATTTATTTATAGTTCCTTTCCAAAATGGTCATTGTTTCTTACCTCACACATTAAGCAGTTCTGCTTCTCCACAGAAAGTTTCCTTAGACAGTAGCCAGAAAATTATATGTGTATATATATATATATATATATATATATATATATATGTATTTACAGTGAGGTTTTTTTTCTGCAGCCCTCTAGGGCCAGGATGAACAAGTAATACTGGAACAAATTTTAGAGCCACTGCCTGTGTGTGACCTTGAGACATGCAGGTTTGTGCTGCCCTGCAGCAGTTCTGGCTTTCTGGTCTGTGTTGAAGGCTGAGATGCTTCAGCCAGCCCAGTAACTGCATTAGGTGTTTGCCTAGCCTTCCCTGTTTTAAGAAGTTGGCAGAGGATTTAGTTGAGTTCCAGTGCATTCTGCGAGTACAATGATCATGCCTTTCATTGAAACCTCTCTTCTTCAGGCGGTGGGCTTGGTTGAGCAGAGCTTGGGCTAGGTTTTCTGTATGCAGAATAGACAGGAGAGCTTGGGTAATACTCTTGCTTTCTTTTTCCATAACTACTTGAAAGAAGTAACTTATCTGGGAAAGTAGCTTGGACAGAATCAGAAGAACATTACTCTTTAGTAATATTTGATAGAAATACGTTTCTAAACCACCATAAATTCTACTCATTGTTTTTTCAATGTTTCCACAGGGATGGGTCTTAAGCTAATAATCCTTGGTACAAAGAAGTGATTGCTGAGGGGAATTACAATCTTTTGTGTATGTTTTCATGTTGTGCTTTTGATAAATGAAAGAAATGGTGAATGAAACACTATAGCCATTTTCTAAAAGTAATAAGGATATCAAGAAATGCAGAGTACTGCAGGCAGAGTTCCTGGTCTTCTGACTGCATAGCCAAACCTCTGTAAGTCCAAGACCTGTAAGATGCATATCATAAAACCTTGGCAGCTGAAGTGAGGGAGAGCTGACTCTGAACAGGGGCTCCTGCGGTCGCCTTCAGGATACAGATGAACTCAGATGATGAGGCAGTAGTGACTTACTTCCTTGAAGAACTTGGGTTTTTGGTTATCTGAATCCCTCCCTTGCAAAACCCCTCCATTCCTGCTCCCCTAGTTGGAGATTACTCATGTAATTAACAACAAGGAAGGGACATTTAAACTGCTTTTAAGTACTAGGCAGTCCAAGGGGCACAGACACTCCATTTACGTGTAGAGAGACATGTCTGTATTTAAAATAAATGTGATAACTGGTGTCAGAGAGAAATGCGATCCTAGCTATAGGAACACAAATTCTCTTTAGCGTTAACACTGTTGTGTTTGTTTGTGGGAAGTGCTGCTTTACCTGGAAATGCTTGACAACAACTTTGAAAAAGAAATTGGAAACATCCTTTGTAATTAAATACTTCAGACCTTCAGAGGAGTTCGCTCAGGAACTGCAGTAGTGCCTACAACCCATTTAGAAAACTAAACTTATTTGAATATAGCAGTATAGAGTAAGTGGAGGAGAGAGGAGAGATCTGTAATGAAAAATTATAACTGCTCTCTCATTCATTTTAGGAAATGCTTTTAAAGCATATGGTAGTCATATATATGATAGTCATAATGAAAAATGAAGGGAACGGCATGCAGCTTACCCTGGCAGGAGTTCAGGAATCAGTGAAGAGATGCCAAATTATAAATTTACATCATAACCTTCTCCAAAAAGCACAAATGGAAAAGATGTTGGAGTTCTGTAAAGATTAGGAACTTCAACCTCCTTTGAAAAACCTCTTTCCTGTGAAATGACTGCAATATTAGGTGCCTGAAAAATAGTAAAAATAACGTGCAGCTATGTAACGACTGGTGTCATGTAGTGTCAGCTGGTATCACAGGGGGGTCTGTCTATTGGGCTTGGTATCAAACCAGATTTAGTTGGAAGTTGCCAGCATTCCTGTTAGTACTGGCTCAAATCCTCATGCACAGCATGTCAGAACCTTGCGAAGAGAAAAGCTGAACACAACCCATTCTTTCCAAAACATTATCAAAAATAAATGAGGCCTATTCAGTCAATATATGATCTTTGGTGCATATAAATCTTTCAGGGCTGTAGATGAAATCCAGTGAGAAAAATCTGAAGAGCTGAATTGCCCAGTGCCTGGTTCTTCTGGAATCGAAGTCTACTTGCTACTGCGCATGGAATGTGGCCATCTTCCATTTTGTTTGGAGAAATTATTTTGGCTTCCATAGTATTTAATTTTTAAATGATGAAATGTTATCAAAATGAAATTGCTTTAGTGTTACCAAAGCGAAATGGAATGTCAGAGATTTCAATTCATCCTCGAGTGTCAGGGAAATCTTGAGATTTAACAGATTACTTAGCTCCCTGGTACGTGATAGGTATTTGCTTCCCTTCTTGCTCATGACCTATTTAAAAATGAGCGGTGTGATGTGTTCTACATGTCCCTTCGAGTACAACCTCAGGAAGCATATATCGATATATTTTACATTTTTTACAACTTCAATATTTACTGCAATAATTTGCATGATTGATCATGGCAGCTATTAGGGATGTAACCTGTAAGGTTACAGGCTTTTTGAACAAAAAGCTTGGGAGACAACTTTATACCAGGATGCTTCCATGACAAACTGAAAATAGAAAATAGGATGAGCAGTGATACTGTAACTGTTAGCTTGTTTGACCTGGATGATCAGGAAAAAAACAAACAACAAAAAAAGGATGTTGGAAGAAAATAGCATGCTTCACTTTTTTTTTTCCTTTTTTTCCTATTGTATGTTTGTATTTGTAATTTTTAAATGTGTACTGATATATATCTTTATGGATCACAATTTTGCAGCTTCAAAAGTAGTTTCAATATCATAGGTAATTTTATGTATCTAATGGAAATATGGATTTAAATCCTCCTGAATAATCACACAGGTCTTGCCTTGGCTTTATAAAGTAACCTGAACACTTGTTAATGTACTGGTGTATACATTTCTAGCTTTCTTCAGAAGTTGGCATGACTTGAAACAACGGTGCACACTGATTAAAAAACCCCACATACATATGCTTCCTTTTTGTATACACAATTTATTCAGAAAAAAAAAGTGATGTCACAGTGTGTTTTCTAGAGTTTGTTTCATATTAAATACATTCCAGTGTCTGAATTTTAAAGATGTGATTATTTCCTCCAACTGGACAAGAGCCCTAGCTGTTACACAGGTGCTCATCCAGGCATCCTCCCTCTTTGATCTGTCTTTTGGGTGGCATAGTGGTCTTAGCGTTACGTGGCCAGAGTCTGCTGAACCCTCTGCCTCCTGCTGCTTTGCAGTCCCTTTGTGTTGAGACGCAGCGTGCAGGCTGGGGAACGGGCTTCCTCTGTCCAGCAGAACAAGAAGAGATGTGAAAAACTTTCCTTCTTCCTGTAGAAGTCTAAAGATGGAAACAAGGAGGTTTTTTGTCCCCCATACATCCAATCCCTTCTTCAAGGGATAGTCCTTCAGGAAGAATACATTTATACGATGTTTATTACCTGTCACTCAGTGGATTTCATAAATACTTGGTTGTCAGTATATTCAGTAATACATATTTTTAATCCTAATGGTTTACAAGTGTTTAAAAAAAATGCTTAGCCTTACTCCTTGTCAAAGCACGTGCCCTGATTAGTATACTGATTAAATGGACATTTTTGGTTATCTTACTGAAAGTGCATTTTTTACTGTATTCAACCAGTTTCTAAACAGTCTGACATTCAGTGAACTAATCAGTAGATACATTTTCCATTATTTTCAGAATAATTTCCAAAGAAATGTCACAGTTTTTTTCCATGTATTTTCCGGTTCTTCATTGTTATTAGCACTTGTGAAGGAGCGTAACATTTCATTTCTCTGCTACTTACTTTTGTTTGTAGCCTGAGCCAACGATGGCTCAACTGTATTACCAAAGTGTAGGGGCTTCTGTGGGAAGTGTGTGGTGTTATGGTTGTTAAGGATTGAACTGAAGTTGCTCAGCTGATTTTTTTTTTTCTCTTCCTTAGCCATGAGTACAAACCTCTGAGATGAGGTGCTCTCCAAGGCAGGCCCTTTCACTCACTGCTGATTACAGACTGACTGATATCCAAGGGCTCATCAGTTTCAGTAAAGCATTTCCAGACCCTAAACCCTGTTTTATGACATTCTTTATAAGAGTAATTGTGAGAGATGTCACAATGACTAAATGCAAAACTGTCACGAGTATGATGTAAACATGCTGTGAAAGGAGATGCTTCGGGGTGATTACTGGTTTGGCATAGTCAAAAAAGACCCAGGGTGGTACTAACCCAGTAATAACAGACATTTGTAAACATTTGTCACATGCTTGCGTAGAAGACAATAACAAGGCTTTGAAAACTGCCTTGCCCTTAGAACAGATTGGTGCAATGCCTATAATTTGCCTGCATCGCTTACAAGAAGAAAACAGCAAGTAAACAAAAGGCTCTTAGATGGGGAGATTAAAGAGGAGGGGGAAGAAGGTGATGGCAGAGGCACATCATTTTAATCAATGGGGGAAAAAAAAGTCCCCCCGATGGGATGCATGTTGAATCACACACTACTTTTACCAGTTCTTAAATAATTTCCTGCTTATGTCTAATTGGCTCTCTGCTACTCTTCAGTTGGTGTAGCAGTAATTACACTGCTCTTGAGACTCAAAGGTCCTCTAGATCAGTTGGCTGCAGAGCTGTGGTGTGCCAGGATATGCAGCTGATTCACAGAACTGTTGTAAGCAGTGTTTTCAAAGAGCTTTTTGGGTTAGAAGTTTGAGATGTGCTCAAGCATCTGAGAAGCTTTTAGGCCTGATAGCATTTCAGCTGTTCTGAGTCAAGGAGCTTGCCCAGATGATGTGAAAGAGAAGAATATGTGTGCAGTAAAAAAAAAAATAAAAAAAAAAAAATAATTTCTTCTTGCTCATATTTGTGTATTTCATGTGCAGCTCACTCAGTAGACCATACATATAATTTCTGCGTGCTTTGTAGCAATTAATTTAGGGGCAGAGCAAGCTGTGGCAGTGAGCAAAAATTGCATGCATGGGTCTGTTCAGCCACAAAGGCCAGTATGGCAGAAGCACAGATCCTGTGTACTTTTGGCTTGTTCTGACAACATGCCTGACATCTTTACATAAGTCTATACAAGATGGTTATTTTGGTTATGACCAGAACAACCCCTGTCCAGCTTACTGACCCGCAGTGAAAAACGCTTTCTGCCTTTGTAACTCTCTTCTGTTCATCAGATGTGTTTCCTTCTGTATTGGAAGTAAAGTCTCTTTGCTTAGTCTGGTGGAGAGTTGTGATGTTTCTGTGATCTGTTTAAAAATGTGTGTTCATAGAATCAGAAAAGTAGGTCTGAAAGGAACACAGGAAGGCATCCAGTATCTGTGCACCCCAAACCAGATTTAAACGAAGGTGATCAACAGATTTTTTTTTTGTTTAAAGTCGATAGAGACTTCTCTGTATTACCTGTTCTAATATTTAACACTTCTTGCTGTTAAAATGTTTCCTCTTTTACCTAATTGAGAGTTTTCCTTGCTGTCATTTATTTATTTATTTATTTTATTATCCAATGTTCACAGTGGTCATGGGGCACAGATAATTAATTTCCTTATAATATATATTTTAAAAATTCTTAACTCCTCTTAATCTTTTTGCAGTCTTAGTCTCCTCAGACCTCCAGCACTTCAGCTGGGGATTTATCAATGTTAAAGATGATGAAGGATACTAGAAGTTCTTACAGGCTGCAATCCATTCATTTACTTTGCTTCGATATTCCCTGTTTGGAGAGAGAGTAGAGGGAGATCTAAACCAGGGTGGTGTGTTCTTAGGACTGCAATATAGCCAGCAGTTTAGTTTTTCCATTTTGAGTACAGACACTTACTGAAATGTTTGCTTTGATTTTTTTTTTTTTTTGGGGGGGGGGGGGCGGGGGGGGCTGTTTCTGTAGTTATCAAGATTTTCAGTTTTAATCTTGCCCTTTGTCATCTTTACATTCTTTTTCAGCCTTCTCACTTTTTTTTCATGACCATGGTTGGGAATATTGAGTTGTTCCAGACATAGAAAAAAAAATCCGAAGAACCTTATTTGGTATACATTTCCATTTTGGTCTCTTGTTATCTATTCCAGGACACTTTCACTACCAAAGTTTTTGTGTGGTCCTTACACCAGTTTCATTAAGAGCCTGTTTTCTGAATGTGCTTTGAAGAACATAGTTTGTGATGGGATTAAAAACTCTGCCAGAGAAATGGTATATGTTGTTATACAACCCAAATTAACTGTAATATACTTTCCACTTTTCTTTTGTGTTTACATTTTGTTTCAGAACATGTCAGAATAGTTAACTGTTATTCCTTACTCTTTCTTTGGTGTTTTGTTTCTTTGTTATGTATCTATATATATACGTAATGACTTTTTTCTTTTCTCTTAAATCTTTATTTTCCTCATCACTGCTCCCCCAGGGTCTGTTTAACCACTTAGGGCTTTCAGGTTTGTTGATGAGATGAAATATACTTTTCCAATATTAATCTAAAATCTTACTATTTTTTTTCTGGTTTTAGTTGATTGCAAATTTTCTTTCAAGTGAAGTCTAAAGAAAAAAAAAAAAGGCAATGATCATCATCTTCAACAGTGTAATCTGTCTCTAGAATTTTCCCTGTAGTGCTCCAGCACTTCCTTCACCTTCCTACTCCTAATTTACATTTCCAGAATCTCTTCTTGCTGTGTTTCTGGTTAATTCTAGCTCATGGTATGTCTTCAAAGTATAAAAGTTTGTGTTTGTGCTATTGTTTTAAATTTGTCTGTAGTAATCTGACCTACTTTCTATTGCAGATTAGCTGCATTCATCCTTTGCAGGGAGCTATAGAAAGAGTTGAGGATTAGCACATTTGGTCTTTTTGCTTTCCATTCCCTGTATCGTAAATGCGGCAGCCCTGAAGCATTCCTCGTGGGATTGGTCTGTGGAAATAAAATATCTCCACAGATACAGCACACACAGCTCTTTCCCTAGTTGGTAACAGGTGACATGCAGCCACTAGTGAATTATTTGGTTAAGAACTCCACATCCTTGTTAGCAACTGAACACCACAGAGAAAATAGATGGGATTTGGGTGCTTTTTTGTAGGTTGGATGTTAAGAGATACAGGTCCGGAGTATTCCCATCATTGTACGTCGACAGTGGGATAAAAGTATTGTACATCTTTGTATAACCAAGAGTTGGTTTCTCCCGGAGGCGGTAACTTTATTTGAGCCTGATAGCCTTATTTCTAATTGCACTTTTCCTCTGTAGGCTCCCATATCTACTCATTCAGGCACGTTTTTATTTGGCAATGAAGCTGCAGCAGCATACGAGACATTTTTCTGTCTTGGGCAAGTACTTTCTGTGATTAATCTGAGTCAATGGTGAACTGTTCAGAAATTTTCTGAATTAAAAAAAAGTAAATCAGTTACTGGGTTCTGTTTTTTTTAACTTGTTCCCTACTGAAGTACCTCTGAGCGTGATAACATTTTTCTTTAAAGATTTAAATATTGAGAGTAGCATATTGCACCATGACTGGGCATCAGGCTTCCTAATGAACCAGTAGGATCCTGTAACTTAGGTGCTGTCCGCTTGATTTTTAGTGTGGCAGTAAACTGCAAAAGCATAATATTCTATAAAGCAAATCCACATGATTTAGAGAATTGCAGATGATATATAATTAGAGAAGTTCTGTGCAGTTATTATTCTAATCACAATTATCCTCCCTCAACTGAAGATTTTATGAAGGAACTGCAAGCTAAGGGTTTTAAACAGGGTTTGCAGCATTTAAGAGTGCAGCATTGAGTCCTACCAAAATTTGTTTGTGCTAACGTATAGAACCGTAATGCTGGCAAAAAAAAAGGTATCTGCATCAGTAAAAAGCTGAGATTGTGTGCAGAAATGTGGAAAGTGGAAAATATGGGAATCTTATGTTGAATATTTCTGGATTTTAATATTCTAGACAAGCTGCCTTGATCTCTTGGCAGCGTTAGTTACACCATATTGTGAGCATATGGCTCTTGGTTTTATAACTGCCCTCATGAATTGTCTATTGATGAAGTGATGAATGCCTTCTACTCCTATTGATATCAGAAGGAAAATGTCAGTTTTTCTTTATTGACAGGTTGATAGATGATAAACTCATCACCTGTAGTTCTCCTCATGGGCAGTCCTGCTTTGTGGTTTATACAAACTGTCAATCTGAAGCCTGAGATTCCTTTGAAAATTTAAACCTTTAATCTTTTCTGAAATAAAACAATCTCATAAATTCTGAGAAATGTGTTTCATGTAAGTGATAAAACAATATTTATTTTAGGTTTAATTACTGACTAGAGGGACTTGGATTGGTCTTTGATTTTTGACATAAAATATTTGATAAGCTCTTCAGTCCAAGGCTTTGATAGCAGCGTACGGAGCCTTGATTTGAAGGCCAGAGGTTCAAATCTGAAAACTTTCTGGTGATTAGAGCTGACATGACAGATGTTCACTTTCTTGCTGGAAATCATCTCTGTGCATTAGTCTAGCAGTGCCCAGATCACAGTTCTTACAAAATATGCAGGAAATGGGTCTCTAGTTAAATGGAGGTGGGTGATGTCAGTCGCGTTCTCGGTTAGATTTCTGTAGTCCTTTGCTGAATCAGAACCTGAATAAGAGGATGACTTCAGCAGAGAGTAGGCGCTAAGTCTCTCATGAATCAGGTCTCTCTGCTCTCTTGAAAAACAAAACAAAACAAAACAAAAAACCAGGATGAGTTGGTTGATGGCTTTGGGATAGATTTTTCCACTGTTAGTGGATAGATCGTCTGCTGGAAAATTCTGTGTCTCCATGGAGAGCAACTGCAGCATGAATCATTATTACTCAACGTAACGAAGTTTGGATCCGTTCTTTGAAAGTAGCTTACTCGTCATTTGAAGGCCAGGCTGTGGCTGGTACTGTTTCCAGCTCAATGATTAAAAGCTTAGTCATCCTCTTCAGTTCCTCCTGGACTGCTGCCCTGGGTGGGAACTGAGCTGGAGTTTGACAGGGTGCAGTGGGCCAGGATATTGGTCTGTGTATTGACAAAAAGCCTGTTTACAGAGCAAGATGTTAGTAATGTTCATTTGATGGTTTTATCCTATTGAAGCAGCAAACTGTTACTGTTCTGAAGTGATTATTCTTTCCATGTGAAAGTTAGCTAAGACTTGTTCTACAGATGTAGCTTATGAAGGCTTTTTTTTGTTGTTGTTGTTCCTCTCCTGTTATATCAGGAAAGAACAGATCTTTTTTCATTGGGAAATGAAAGCTTAGGGGCTTGGGGAGATGTAGACGCAGGTAATCATTGTGTCTGTCTCTGTTTCTGGGTGCTCAGAGGGTTCTGTGTGGTTCCTTCACTCCAGACTCCTCTACTAATCACAGGAGGAATGTTTTCAGTTACTGGAGGTCTCTCTGGTTCCCCAGCTCTCTCTGGGTTAACCTCATCCATGTCTCTCGTGGAACAAGTTGGAACTCACTGAATTTCTATTTGACATGTGATTTTTTTGTCAGATGGGTCAACTGAAGGGAGTGTGTTAGAACGTAAGGCTGCTTGGAGCTGTGTTCTCTGCACCTTTGTCAAGACTTTGCAAAATAAACTAATTAGTCCCTGCAGCTTTCACTTAAGCACTGAGATGTAATGTTAACAAGGTTTTGCATGCTGCTGCTCTTCAGGTACAAGCTCTGGGGGAAGAAGGAAATCTGCCCTCTCTGTTGAAGGAGTAAGCAGCTTCATTGCTTCAGAAGCAATGATCGTGATCCTGTTATTTCCAGAGGGGGAATAACCCACCAGAAAGTGTCCTTGCAATACAGCAGCTATTGAATGCAATGTGTAAATTCTATAGAAAGAATTTAGTTATGATAGAAAAACAATGTTCTTTATAGTTCTTTTCCTGACTTTCTGAGGAGACTGTAATTATCAAAATTGCTTTCCAGTGGCAATCATTACCTTGTGGCTGGATTTTTGGCAGCTCCTTATTCTCACCGTGGCATTAGCAAGCTAAATCATTGGCTTGCACAGAAGAAGTTCACTGGCTTTCACAAACAACCGGAATTTTCAGGGCTAGCTGTTCAATAGAGTGCTCAAACGAATTTCAAATGTTTTGCATTTGGGATATTTTACTGTGGTGAAGTGATCTATGAGACTGGTTTTAAATCTAGAAATTGTCATTTTGTGACTTCATAACAAGGACAAATTGTTTTGGTCTGAGTTGCAAGATAACCCTCTAAAAGGGGGTGGGGGTGGGGGTGGAAATAGGTTTTAACAGACATTCCACAGGTGCTGTGTGGGTGTTGTGAGTTGAGTTACTATGCAGAATACAGGTGTAGGCATTTATTTGTTAATCTTTTATTTTCTTTCTCTATTTTTTTTTTAAGGGTATGAGGAGCACTTTACCTGAAGAATATTTTCCATACTCCAATTCCCTTAATACAGTTTGCAGTTTGATGACAATTCTGTAAAGAAAATGTGGGATGAAGAACACTGAAAGGGTTTTAGAGACTTGGGCCATTTATAAACGGGCATCTTTGGTTTCAGTGGCTGATTCCTTTAAAAAAAATGCACATAGATATCTATGCCTTCTTAGACTGAGATCCTAAGGTAGGAATATATATAATTTTTGGTACTAGGTTAGCTTGAAAAATGTTTCAAGTGAAGGATGATTTTCTTTTGGAAGAGCACGGTTGGCAAGACGTGGTGGGACTCCATATGCAGAACCTTCTTTGCTCTGTATTGCGAGCTGCGGCCCATGTGTGCCGTAAGCTGGCCTCACAACAGTATGTGGGCTTGCAGTAGTCCATATGGCTCTTGTTCCTGTTTGGGCCCTCTATTCTTTTATGCTCTGCTAGATGCATCCTGTGCCAGGTGCTGTTTTTGTCAGACTATGTAATTTTAAAAACGAGTGGGATTTCTTTTTTTGCTATTACTGAGATGCTGAGAATGTCGCACACATTTACCATGCTTTGCTAAGATTGCTGCAGCTTCTTGTAATTAAGAACATTTCCTGCCTCCCCTCCTTCCTTTCCTTTCTCCTCCTAGACAGAGTCTGTCTAAGAGGAGAAGAAAAAGCAGAAGGTGTGGTTAGAGTGATGCATCCCTCTGCTTGCATGTTTGCTGTCATCTTTCAGTGTAGTTTCTCTTATTTATTTCTGCATTTACCTTGTGGCAGGAGCAAACTACCCCTTAGGCTAGGGTTATGCAGTGCCTGTGTGCTGAGGCTGCTGCTCTGCAGTCCTGCAGCAAAGTGTGCCTCTTCTCTTAGAGAGAATACTGCAGAATGGGGCTGGCACATTTAAGATCTGTTGGGAAGTGGAGGTAGAAGGTAGGAAACTTATTTTTGAAATACACAAATAATGCAATTGCATCTTGCATTGGGGCTGAAAGAAGTTTATTTCAGAAAAGTAGGAGCTTTCTGCCTGAGCAAAAATAACTTCTTCAATGTTGTGTAAAAATCAACTGTAATAATACAGCGTAAAAGATTTGTTCCCTTTCAGAAGGCAATTATGCTCATTAGCTTTGAAGGTGAGGTCTCTGAAGGATTATACTTTTTAAAAATTCTGTTCGCTTTTCAGAAATGATATTCTAATACGAAACTAAAAGGTAAATTGATTGGATAGGCTTTGAGTGTGATTTGTCATTTTAGCAGTGTGGTATTGTCCTACAAAATTTTTTAATGCTGCATTAATGCATGACAAGAATCATCCAGAAGAAAGGAAACAGAGAGAGGTTATTTTCATTTAAAATAAACTCTCCCAGACAAAAGAACTCCACTACAATTTTTATATAAATATTATTCACAGTCTTTAAACTTATAAGACAAGATATTGATTGCAGTGTGGATTCAGGTGCATACAGAGGGAATGTAATTGTCTTAGCCAACAGGTGAGGAAGTCACACTGCTAGCCAGAAGTATCAATGAAAAGTGCTCTGGATACGTGTGCATCTTAGAACTTGTGAGTGTGCTGCGAATGGTAGTCTGATACCGTAACGATATGAAAGTAATGAAATTTTACTTCATTGGGCAATACCAACTAGTCAATGACACAAATGCCTAAGTCAACTTGATAAAAACCAGGTAACCCAGAAATATAAAAGACCTAGCTCTTGTAGATGCTCAGTGGTTTTTATTTACAATTTTTGGGAAGATTTATGCTGTGGTTTCCCCTTGGCTTGAGGGGATTTTGGATCAGATCTGTGTTTAGTCAAATTGCATTTATTGATGGGAAATCGGACGCTCATTAGTAGCATGGTATTCATCTCAGGCTAGTGACTGCTGGCGAGAAGTATGTAGGGGCACCAAGTAGTAAGCTAAATGTTTAGAACTTGTTGAGCACATGAAACTGCGTTTCTGTATGAAAAACAGAGACATTCTGTAGGAATGTAGGTTTCTGTAAGAAAAGTCTTGAAATGCTACACCTTAGAGATGGTTTGCTTGATAAATTCTTTGGTCATGGGAATTACAGTGCTGCACTGAGTGATTTACCTGGCCTCGCTTCAGCAGCCTGTCCCTGTGAAATGGAACATAAAATACAAGCCTTTGTCTGCACTGGTAGCTTCAGTGCTGGCTGCCAGTCCTCCCTTCCCATGATGGTTCCTCAACAAATAGTGAAAAAAGGAGTCTGTTCCAGACGAAACCAGGGGACAGAAACTGATGTTCCTCTCCATGTTCCAAGACACATGGGATGGGGAAGGGGGTGGAATTCCCCTTCCCTCCTTTATCAGGAGGGACTGCTGGGTTTGCCTGTTACACCATGTGCCCTGGGAAAATCTCAAGGTCTCCCAAGAGCAGTGTTACTGGGGCCTGATGGCTACGTGTCTGTCTGCCATTCCTTGCTGTTGCCTTTAACTTTTCCCCTCACCTGTAGCATTCCTGCTATTTAACTGCTGACTTTTCTTCCTTGTTTTCTTCCTCCTTATCCATTTATCTACTCTTCTGTTCATTTTTTGCCCTGATTTAGGGTTCCTCTAACAATTTTCATAGCCTGTGTCCCTATCCCAATCTCTCTTAAGAACGTGGGGGGAGTATGTAGGGACTGGAAGTCTTACATGTTTTGACTGGTCAGAGTGGGCAAACTTAGCTGTGTGGCATGTAGCCATATAAAGGTTTTTTGTTTGTTTGTTTTCTTGTGGAGTCTTTGTGCTTACGTCTTGCTCATGGCTGTAGGTGTGAGCAGCCAAGGGGCTGTCTCTGCTGGAAGCTGATCGAGCAAACCTAAACCTGGCCAGTGAAGGTACCCCCACCCCACCCAGACTGATGTGATCGGTGCTAGCCCTAAGTACTCATTTGTCAAAATGATGAGCATCTGAGAGCAGGTTTTTAGAAGGAAAATGTCACACAAGCCAGGGCAAAGTATGCAGTTTGACTTTCACATTTGATATCTCACCTGCAATTTGTGCTTTAATTTTTCTTCATTAAGTTTTCTCCAACCTTAACATTTGAAGTTACACACAAGAGGGGTGGGTTGGAAGAAGAAATCTACAGAAGTATTCTCTCCTCCTAGTCTGTCAGATTTGTGGAATATGGGGTAGTTAGCATTTTATCGTGACATATGTCCTGATTAGTAGGAGGTGTCTACATCAAAGATGTAGGAGAAAGCAGCTCTTCTACAGACAACGGAAGGAACCAAGCCAGAGTGGATAGATCTCCAACCCTAATACTGGCAGTGGTACAGACCCTTGGGTGAGGGGTTGGGAATGTAGAGGGCAAGGGCATAAGTGCCTAGGGAGTTTTTTGTTCAAGGGCCCTCCTTGGGGGCACCCAATTTGAGCTATAGCTATAACTCTGCAGAAGCTGCTTTTTGGTTATTAACATGGCAGAAGCTAGAGCTGTACCACGTTATGGTGGTGGACTTGCATAATTTCCATACTGTGATGGGAAGTACTCAGGATTTTCTTACTACATAATGCTTTGAATAGGAATAATTCAGATGTTCCATAAATCTACAGAATATTCATTTTCAGCCATCAAATAATGAAAGTTAATATCGTACAGTAGGAAAAAAGGACCCCTAGAGATCAAGTCCAGTACCCTGCTCAAAGCAGGGCAAACTTCCAAGTTTAGTCAGGTTGCTCAGGTGCTGTCTGGTCGACCTTGGAATATCTAAGGATGAAAATGACATGGTCTCTCTGCCAAAATATACTGATCTTTCTAAAATCTTCTAAACTATCAGCACAGAATCGTGTTGTATGTTTTATTTTGCTCTGTTGTTCTTTGCCAAGCAGGGAGAGGTTGACTTTATTTTTAACCACTTTCCCTTAAATAAAAAAAATCTTTTTCCATAGATTTTTATCATGAGCACTGAAAGATGAAGATTGTATTTGTTTATCTTACTGTTTATAAGGTTTCAGGGTGTAACTAATACTAATGAGGTTGCTTTTGGTTCAACAGAGGAAAGAATTGCATATTTAGAAGCACTTAACATCTGCGTATCATAAAAGTTTTTCAACCAAGAAGGCTGTCTTAGACTCTCTAAATCATCTGAATTCCTTTCACCCTTGCAGTTTCTAACTACAAGCGGTAGTGATGAGAACATTTACTTTGACACTGGCTTTTCCTCAATGGAAAATTGACCTTATTATCATTGGTGCAAAACCAGTGGAGTTAGAGAAATGAATGTATTCTGTAAAGGCCTATTATGCTAAGGGCTTGGCAATTAAGATAATTTGCTCCAAAGCAAGAAATTGGTACTTAAAAGAATAGCTACTTAAACAAAACCCTTGAAATCAAAAACTTCTTATGCCATTTAATTAGATGTATCTTTGAATGTTACATTTTTGGGTGTTCTTCCACACTATTGATACCATTATAAAATAAAAATGGAAAACCAAACCCAGTCATTTTTAGCCATTGGAGGAAAACAGGGAAGTCAGTGTTTGAACAGGTAAAGAACATTTTGGTAAAATTGGTGCTGCTGTGTGAAGCTGGAAATTCTTCACCATTTCCCTTCTTAAGGTAACAGACACAGTGACAGTGCAGTTCAATACTGAACTCATTCTAGAAGTAACTATTTGGAATGCCTTCAACAAAGTAATTATGACAGTTTCATGGATTTTGAAATGAATTTTGTTAGCAAAGATGTTTTAACAGAACGTTCATTTATAAATACAACAGTTAAAGTGTCTTTTCTCTGAAAAATAACAGTATTTCGAAAGTTGTCCCCATTTTCTGAATCAACCATGAGCTCAAAAGTTGCACTTACTTGGTAGTGAAAAATTCAGATATTATGCATGCTTTAAGATCTATTGCTTGGTGTTCACAAATAAGCGATCAGTAAATGGCTGAACGGATGTGTGACTTTGGGAAACAAAGCTTTGTATTGCTCCAATACAAATTCATGAAATTCTGCAAGTTTTAGACGTTGGTTGCAGAGTATATCCCATATTTATAGCTATTGTGCTACAGTGTGTATTCTTGTAGGGTATTGGGTTGTACTTGGGAGCTGGTCTCAGTACTCTGAATGTGATGCAAAATTCTCTCAAGCGTAGGGAAGAACAGGAGTGTGCGATATGGCTGTCTGCCCTGTCGGTAGGGACACATCTTGAGAACAAATCCTGCTGTTCAAAACTGTTTCAGTATTTGCTTTTTGTGGATTTGTGTAATATAAATCACCTGTTGTACAGTATAAATCATTGGATCAGAGTACTGTACTTTTCTGATACAACCAAAGCATATTCAAAACATAATATGCACATTGTTAGCTCTTTTACACATTTCTGGCATGTATTTTGTAAAACTATGCTGGGTTCTGTTCTTTTTGTATTTCCTTCAATGTTATTAAGAATTAAATAACCTTCTGCACTGAAATGCTATCAGGGAAGATGAATAGAAGTTCTAATCTAAAAGGAATCTGTAAAGGATAACTTCTGATTTTTATAGGAATGCTAAAACAAAGAAATCAAGTTTTATATTTGCAGCTTTTCTTGACAAATACTGATGTTGTAAATTATACAGCTGTTCTTCCTCTGTATGGATTTTTGCAATAGTCACAGCGATTTATAGGTGCAGAGTGCAGCTGCTGGAAGTCATTTGTTCTCATTTATGTATTAAATCTATCATACACAAACACATTAACATTCGGTACAGAGCTCAAGGGCATAAGCTTTTTCTTTCCTGCTCCGTGTGGCTGTCCTGTAAGTATTTGCAAGGTGTGCAGAAAACAACATTAAAAAAAATTAAACCGATATGCAAGAAAAAAGGGAAGCAATGCTGTACATGATAAATACTTGAAACCAGATAATTTTGCAGTTTAAACTGAACAGCCCAAACTAAATGTACTGTTAGAACATTTCTGAAATTGGTAGTGCTAATAAGCTTGTTTTGATGGATTAGCACTTCAGTTCCAATTGCTGGAGTGCCACTCTTTATGCATGTCGGTTGGACGTATGTTCACATTACAGGAACTTAACATTCTCTGCAGTGTTTGAATTGTGTGCATCCCAGAATAGCGTGTGAGGATACACCATTGAGTTACTTGATTCAGCTTGCTTTAGTTCTGGGCTTTTTGATCATAAAAAAGGAAATAGCTTATTTTAAGTTGTTAGCAAGTATTTATAAGAAATATTTTTTTAAAAAAATGTTAAACTGCAACTGGAATTTGACAGGTGAGTAGTGGCAAGCACCATAAATATTTGTTGAGTATGTAATTTGTGAGAAAATTGCAGTTGAAACAGGCTGCCTGGTATGAGTTGTGTATCTGCTTATCTGTGATGGTTTCACATCTCTCACGCTGAGACATTACATCGAGGAAAACTTCTGTGTGCGCTCTTCAGGACCAGGAGAAACTTACACCTAGGGGAACTTGAGCTGATTTGTTGGAGGCAGGCCCGGTGTAAGAGGTGGGAGACATGGTGCTTAGTTTCACTGATGTGTGTGTAAGTGATCTTTAAGTCTTAATTTCCGTCCTCTCTCAGTTTTAAGGCAATATGTGGATTCTCATGCGGTGGACGCTAACCTTACAGAAGCAATAAGCTAAGTTTATCGTGGACTTGGTGGAATGGATGGGCCTTCTGGAGGTGAAAGAAATGACTCCTCTTTAGTCATCTGTATTTCTTCTGTATTTCCTCCCTCCCTCCCTCTCCTTCATGCCTTCTTTACCCATCTCCTCCTCCTGAAGATGGGATAAGACCTTCTGGAGGTTCCTAACTTCAGATCTGGTGTTTAACCCGGGCCCCTCTCCTTAACAAACGTTTCCTGCTCTAGTTCTAGACATGCTCATTTATGACAAATGTGCCCATAACTGTACTAGGAGAAAACCTTTATGAGCTAATACATTAAGTGGTATATGTGTGCAGAAAAAGGATTGCTGGACTTAAAAATTCTGTTCCATTAATTCTTAGAGGGAAAAATTGCTTTGCTACCTTTCAAACTCAGCTACTTCATCTGGGAGATGGATAATCACCAGAGCGGGGTATTAGAAGCGTGGGGACCAAATTCTGAAATAATAGATAGAGAAGTGACAGCCAGGTGTTGCTCTGTCATCTGTAAGGAGGCAAGAACTTGATGAAACAGATGAGTGTTGTGCAGCAGTTGCAATCTGATGCAAGGAAGTCGTCAAAAGAAACACCGTTACCCTGACTGAACAGGAAATTCCAGAAAAAAATCCAACAACAAACAAACAAAAAGCAACAACCTGGGATATTAACCAGATGTGATCTGCTTTTGATTATTGGTACATGATAGCTGTGCTTTTCTGTGGTATTACATATTAGCTCGAGTGTGATTAACAATAAATAACAATAAATTAACAATAAATTAACAATAAACAGAAAATTGTGAGACTTTGCTTCAGGTGCGACCTGAGCCCAGTAAATGACAGTTTTATAAAGACAGCACAGAATCTTTGTAGAGGCAAAGTGTGCTGCTTACGGTTTAGTCCTTAAAACCATCACTTTCAGTCAGCCTAAATAACAAGAGTGGTTCGGTCAATGAGAACGCACAGAGCTGTGTTTAAACATCTTCCTGTGATTCATTGCCGTTCGGAATTTATGGGCATGCCTCCTCCGGGGTGTTCGACTTGCTGTGGATGTGTTAGGCGTCAGGAGCGAGGCTCTTCATAGGCAAGCTTAGCAATACCGTGATGCTGCAACTTCATACAATGCTGTGTGAAATAAAACAGGGTTTTAAAAACACCAACACGGAGAACGTTTTAGATAAAAGCTGAAGGAAGAAAAAAAAAAAAAAGCTTATTATTATATATTATATTAAATTTTATTTTAAATTTTTTATTAAATTTTAATAAATTTTAAATTTATATTTTTTAAATTTTTATACTTAAATTTATATATAATTTATTTTAATAATTTTAAATTTATTAAATTTATTATTATTAAATTTTATATATTATTATATATTATATTAAAAAAAGCTTCTTATGCATCTTAGTATGTAATTTGGCATAACCCTGTTGGTGTGGTAGCTGTGCTCACGTAGAAGGCGTTGTTGATCTTTCTTGAAAGCTGGATCATGGTAAGGTACAGCAAGTTTTTCCCAAGCGTTTGGTTACCAAATCTAAAACTGACCATGTGCTCTACAGTGCTGTGGCTTAGAGACTCTGAAAGAAACTTAGGTGTGTCTGCTTGGCTTTTTGATGAGTTGTAATGGCTAGGAATGGGACGACTTGTCTTGTGAGGACAGGATGAGCAGTCCAGGTTTGTTCAGTCTGGAGAAAATCTGGAGGGAACCTGACAGTAGCCCCGGTATCTGAAAGAAGCTCATTGAGAAGACTGAGGTAAGACCAAAGCCCTCCTGAGGTCCCTTCCAGCCTGCATTATCCCATGTTACCATGAAAGCTAATATTGCACTGGCTTTCTAGACTCCGTGGTGGTTCTTCCACATCTTCTATGACGTTCTCTTCACAGAGGGAAGCCGGTCATTGGGAGCCTTTATGTATGTATATGTGCATATAAGCATGTACATACCTATGGTAATCATCTAGATTCATCTTTGCAGTCGCTTTGTGCTGTGCTCTGTTCTCTCTGTATTTTTCATTAACCTAATTTGGAAAGAACCTGGCCTTTATTCTCAGCAAACACAGGAGCTTCCTGCTCTTGCTGTGGAGATGCTGGTGTCTTTTAGGCAAGGTCCGCACAGTCTCACCTGACTGCACAGCAAGGCGTTCTCATGACAGAACTCTATCACATTCTTAACTCGGTGGCACTGGTTTTGTGGGCAGCACTCAATTCTGAGAGGAAAGCTTTCTTACATGTCAACTCTTATTTTTTGTATGAGCCCATAAAACCCATACCTGTACCTCACCTCCACTTGCGTCTTTACAGTGCAGTTCTTGAACTCCTTGTTTGTGAGTTCATGTGAGAATTTGGGGTCGATAATGAGTTTGGTGTCAAGTTGACCCCTAAACCTGTCTTTGAAGGGCACACAGACGATGCCAGTCTAATGCACTTATTTTTGTTCTGTAATTTTGTAAGCAGTAAAATGCACATATTTGTTTTGTCTGAGCTCTTCGCATTTCTGCACTGTTGTTTGAGTGAGCTGTGTTACAAGTAGGTAGTGATATATGCTAAGCTGTTTGGTGCGGCTCTTACTACTTGCCTGGGTGCTTTTTATCACTCCGTACATGTTCTGATGGGCAGAAAACACATGCTGTAGTCTCTTTATATTGTCTTAATATCACCCTTTTAATTTATATTTGAATCTTAAATATCTCACTTTTTTCCCTATTTCTTCACACAAAATGGAAAGATGAGGAAGTGTTTTAAGACAGGAGTCAGTATTGGCTTTTTTTTTTTTTTTTTTTAATGTAACTATTTTGCTTGATTTGCTTGTTTTTTACTTCTCTCCGTTTATTTCCTGTGTCACAGTAGTCGGAGTTATTCCATCTCCTGAGCTAACACCAAGTTAATTGCATTTTGTAAAGTTTTTTCTTACTGTAACCTCAAAGAGTTGAACGCATCCCTGCCACCGGTGCAACAACGTTGAACATGGAATCTGGCAAAGGAGTAGACAAGGGAGAAGTCAAAGAGGCAGAGGCTAAAATCCATTAACTGAGGCAGGTGTGGGGAACTAGGGTCTATTTGCCTCATCTTTTTCACAAATCTCACAGTAAAATCATACGTTTTTTCCCCTTCCAAGGAATCCTAGCGGCAAGGGGAAGTACTCAGAGGCATCTGTACAGGGTGCTGGGGGGGTGCCAGTTTCCTTTGGAGCTAGGGTAGGAGTTAGATGGCTGCGTGGAGGCACAGTCTGTCAGGATGAGGTCCCCTCTTCTTGATTAAGTCCCTGGAAGGCGAAGGGAGAGAAACAGAGAGAGAAATCCTATGGACAGTTTGCCCCAAATGCATCTTCCATTGCCTGGCACCCTTCCTGTTCCTAGAGCTCCTGGAAACACTTGTGTAAGTGCTGATCCTCTCCCAGCTAGAGTTCCCTGAAATCCCTCTTCTCTTGCTTTCTTGCATTATTCCCTGTCTATGAGTCTAAGAGATAGAAACTGAAACAGAGTAAAGTAATTTTAATCTACTGAGAATGCCTCTCATGGTGTTCACAGCATTTCTTACTGTTGGTATAGAATTGAATGTGATAACAAGACTCATAAAACCCCTAAGAAGATCTGCAAAACTTTTGTGAAGTTTTGGGTGCCGGAGGGGAGGATGACAACTTATTTGTGTCATGGCTCCTTTTTTTTTTTTTTCCTGTTCTTTGGGTTTACCATGAAGACTTGTGGCGCTTTGTTCATCATTGAAAATGGATGTTGTGTTGGTGTCCTGCTGTCACTGGCTTTGTGCTATGGGCTTGGCAGTTTGGGATTCGGTAGGAACCACTCATTCCTGGTTACACGGTACTTTTTTTGGATGGAAAAAATACTTCGGAAGGATTTTCAAGTTGGATCATTTGTGTATGATGCTGCAGCACAGTAAGAATTGCTGAAGAATAGAAGCCAGCTAGACTGAAGTGTTGTATTGACTTAGCAGTGCATCTCTGGGTCTGTAACTTCCTTGCAGTACAGCTGAAAAGGGAGCATTCTGTCTTCCTGTCGTTTAATTGCAGGAAAGGCAGATTCGCCAATTAGAGTAAGAGTCTGTGCTGCATGATAACTACTGCTTTTTGCTGAGAGTGCACTGGAGAAGTTGCAGATGCTTTACCAGGGCTGGAGGTACAGTTGAATATTTGGATTTGAGCATCCTAGGCAAAAAAAGTCATTGCTACACAGCGGTGATTCATTTCAGTATTGGGTTATTGATTTTTTTTTTTTTTTTTAACATATTAAATATTAGTCCTCCCAAGACAATAGCTCAATTTTCTAATTCAGGTAATCAGGTGGTGGAACAATTGTCTACTTCTCTTTAGGGCTCCGCTGTTTTTATTTTCTTTGCTGTATCCCTGAGATTTCCAACTAAGCCTGAGGAAGTAAGATCCCATCCTGTGTCCAATGCATTTCTTACAGTGAAAGAGAATTAGAAGAATAATAGGACCAGTTCTTTTAATATTAGATGCTTTTCATCCATAAACGTAGAAACTTTATGGGGCGAGACGTGGGTATTATAATGCTTTTGTAAATAATGCATGTAGAGCTTCATGCAATGCAAAGGAAAACAATTAGGAAGACTTCAGCCTGCTTCAGAGCAGACTGTGTGCAGGTTTGTGCACATTTTGTTGTTCATTCCTCATTGTGCCTCTTCTCATCATCTCAAGCTGATGCCACAGGCTTTTCTTGTTCTGATGTGCTGTTTTCCCTTTTTTATTTTTTCCCTTGAATTTAATTCTCTCCTTCACCCAAGCCATTTTGCAAATATCTACTAGTATTCTTCAAAGGGACAAGATGCAGAAAGAAAATGAGGAAATTGTCTAGAGTAAAGCAGGCAGAGACAGGCGGCTGCTTACAATCCTAATGTTGACTGTCTTTTTGCCCTGAAGTCCGTAACTTTCAGCTGTCCAAATAACAGCTCCTCAGCTTGATTCCTAGAAACAGTTGAATCTCACTTCCAATTTCAAGGTTCACTTTGTTCTTTATTGTCTTGGATGGCAGAAGGCTGCAGGGTTTCAAGATCTGGGTGGAAGAGGAAGGAACAAGATGGAAGTGGCAGGATCCCTGAGTGCTCAGCGTGCACATAGCAGTGAGAGAGGAGAAATAGGCGGTGGCACTTTACAGAGGTGCCTTTCCACAGACACTGTTTTTGATTTCCCTACTGCCTATGCTTCCCATTTCCCTGGAGTTCAGAATTCTCATCTCTGCCTGCTGTTCCTTTGTATAGAGTGCTTGAGACATACACTGGCAGGGTTGGGAAGCAAATACAAGAAGTATATTTAGATGCAACAGTCAGAAACCCTATTCTTAACCCTATATACACCTCTCTCCTTCTCCAATGCTTATTAAGACAGACATGTCTAGAAGAAGCAGCAGCTAAACACCAAATCTGTTTTCTCAAGAGAAGATTATGCCTAAGAAGCAGCAAATGTTCACCTTTCATGGTACTGGTTATACAATACAATAAATAAAAATTTGGTGTTGTTTAACATAAGTTTTCTTCATCCCTTGTGAGATAAAGATGATTCAATTGTAAGTACTGTTGTAGATACAGTCCATTTTCCCAAAGTGTGATAAATTAATTCGGTGTGTCCTTAAACAGATTATAGGTAGATAAAACATTGTTTATACATTACCTGTCAATTTTGAAGTTTTGAAATGCTTTTGGAAATAAACGGCGTGTTCTTTTGCTGACAGGATTTGAAATCTAGCAATCAGAGAGATGAAATTGCTGCCGCACGTGCATCCCTGAAAGAAAATTCTTCTCTTCTACATTCAATATGTTCAGCTTGTTTGGAACATTCAGATGTTGCATCCCTCACAGCCAGCAAGGATTCAATTTGTGGTGAAATACAGAATGCTCTCAGTGTAATTTCTAACGCTTCCCAAGGAGTTGGAAATAAAATGGGACAACCTTCATCTCACAAAGCCACTCTAGGAAGTGCGCTTGATGAGCTTGAGGTAGGTGAACCCATAAATCTAGCACACCACAACACTTTTGGAAAAAATGGTTTGCTTTACTATTTGTATTCACTAACAACTATTGGTCTTAGAAATGGAAGACTAAAAGGTATTAGAAACCAGTGTTCTGCATAGTCTTAATCTGAATAGTATCACTATTTTATTGGGAAGAAGAAGAATCACTTCTTCAAAAGAGCTGGGAATTAATTCTTCATGATTGTTCACCATTTTGCTTCCTTCAAATAGCAGTTAAGAATTACTTCCATGCATGTGAGTAATGGTGGAGGCAGAAACATCCTTGAAGAAGAGGGCAGAACCCAGGAGTTCAGTTTACAAGTGACAGTCATCAATGGTAATCATGGCTGCATTGACTGCATTTGAACTAGTGCAATGCACGTTGAGGTTACTTACTCTGAAAGTTGTCATTGGGATTATTATGTAATTTGTAGAATTGAAAGATTTAGAAACCTAGTTATGTTTTTGTTTACAATTAAGTGATGGAAGCAATACGCTTTCACAAGTCGGTGTTTCTACTTCCATATTGAAGCAGATGTTTGGAGAATGTCAGCTCTTCCTCTCCTCCTGACCTACTTTTAGGCTTCTGTATGGAGCATTCCCTGTTTCATATGGCTGCTCTGAATCTTACCAGTGTTAACTTTCCATTACCCTGCCAAAATTGGTAGACCCTCCTGTAGATGAAGTGACAAACCATGCTCCTCATCTGGTATAACTGATGTAGATTCAGATCAACAAAAGGAATAAAAGTTTCTAAACACATTTGCAAATATGGGCCTTTTTGGTTGTAAAAACTCAGATTTATCAGATGCCAGCCTTGCAACTACAATATTGTTGATACATTTTCAAGAAAATTGATGTTATGATTGATGATGATAGATTTTGTTTAAAACTTTCCATGAAAGGTGAGAGAAATAGATTGAAGTCCATATATTTAACACAAATCTTGCAGTGGCAGTGCATTGATCAAAACAGACCTCTCAGTCATACCCTAAGTTGAAGCTGACAGGTTTTTTTTTGTCCTCAGAGGAACAGGCTGTGATTGCACGTTACATGTTATGCATGCTTTTTGCTTACACTGAGTTTTAAAGTTACAGCTCATAAGCTATTTTCTTACTTAGTGGAAAAAAAAAGCAACATTTAAGTGTCACAGGTGGTTTGTTACAATGACACCCTGAATGAAAATGTAATTTAGAGTTATTGTTTATCTGTTTTACCTACCAAAACAAAACAAAAATGGCCAAGTGCTTGTATCTTCTCACAGCAGATGAATTCATCTTGACTGTATGTTAGCAGTACCATTTTAATGAGTTTTTTTTTGGTTGTCATTATATTTATTAGTTTTAAATAGAAGAATTTTGATAATCACTAAATGGAAAATTTTCTTTTGGATTGAATTTGGTTTTATTTGGAAATGTAGCAACATAGAAGCCTCACTTGTAAAAAGCCATTTCTTTATGGCCTTTTAAATTTATTTTTACCTAGATACCACAAATGGGAATTGAAGCTGTATTTGTTAGATAAGCACAATTTATAGAGCATTTAAACTTTTAAAAAATGATCTTATGAATTAGATGGTTGTGCTTTTCTTTCTTTACAGAAAGTTCTATTGGCTAAAGACCTGAAATAACCTTTGCTCTATCTTGTTGCTGCAAATACAGTGCCATGAAATAAATTGGTGTAGTAAATAGTCTGTGGGGAACAAATCTCATTAAATGTTTATAGAGTAGAAATGTATCACGGAGTTTACCCAACAATCTAGTATCTAGATGGTTTGCAGTGTCATTCTTCCTTTGCCGGTGTTGGCAGTGTGAAAGTAATTACTGATGGTAAGATGAGGAAATCACCAGTAAACCTTAGAGTAGTTAACCTCTTAAGTCAGTTGATTCTCAGGAATTCGTCTTACAGGTTCCATATAAATACCACGTTATTCACAAGTAAACACAAAATGGCAGTGTCACAAATTAAATTGCATGAGAAGATCTGTGTTAAAAGAACATCGGTGCAGGTTATCTAATGCTTTTCATTGGTATTGCATCTTCCGATGTAAAGAGATCTCTAACGAAACAATACTGGCTATGCATGCCTGACTTACCCTATTCATCCGATACGTTGTCCTTTAGTGATTATGGCTATCTAGCACAGCAATTGAATATGAGATATCAAAGTACTGTAAATTGGTCCAAAATGTCAGGAAATGGAACCAGGTTTCTGGATACCCACGATCCCTCTTTCATGAATCGGAAAACCAATGCGAGGAAGAAGATGGGGATGTAATAATTCTGTTGGAATGCTTGTGCCTAAAGCTCAGGTAGCTAAACGCTGCTTAACCCTGTGAAAGCAAAAAAGCAAAACTATTTGTTGCATATCCAGTGTCCTCTGAATGTTTGGAAATCAAATGATCTTTTCTGCTTAGGTATGCTTATCAGAAATATTTGATGAAATTGCTTGAAGAATCAAATCTGCAGGCAGAATCTTAAACTGTTTTTTCATGTTACCTTTGCCTATATTTTTTTTAGTTGAACTGTTTTTTTTTTTTTTTTTCCATACATGCCAGTGCTTCTTGTACATCTTTTCATGCACTTTCTGCAAACTGTCTCCTAGGAGAAGATGTTTCTCCTCCAATTTTATCTGGGATTTTAAAGGCAGTCATTTTTCTAACTGGAATGGCTAATTGGCTGTAGCCTTCAGGCATGTCTTAGTTTTCCATCACAAAGCTGTTTGTTTCTGTAGTAACACTTAAACATTCTACTTGGCACGTGCATTTTACTTTATGAGGGACACTGTAGTCTAGTGTTCAAGGTGTTGAGTTGAGATACAGGAGCCCAACAGTGAAGCTGCTGATCCAACGAGTAGTGACAAAGGGGCAGAACTCCAGCAGAGGTGAAGTACCGCTGGGCAGTTTGGCATACAGGATGCTAATGTGAATGTGAGGGACAGTTTCAAATCTCTAAAACAAATAAGCCTGTCTTCCACATCAGAAATAAATGTCCTGACCTCTGGAAGCTGGCTATCTGGAGGATGTCTTCCCTTATCATTCCTAGAGCGCTGTGGATGACTCTTGCCTGTATAAAAATAGTTTGAAGTTATCAATTTGCTATAAGTAAACAATAAAAAAGTAAATATTTTAAGTATTTAAACACTAATGACTAGCTTCATACAGTTTTCGAAACCTGTATTACTGTGCTAGTTGTTAAAGTGCAATCTTTTTCATTTATAATTCTACTGTGTCTTTGGATATAGCCAAAGCAACGAAGACCTAGGTAAGTCAGGGATTAAAAATGTGTTACACAGGGAAACAGAGTTCCCACTGCTAAGAACTGTTTGGATTCTGCATTTAAAATCACACGTTCCTACTGACAGAGGTGGCGGCTGAAAGACTTTAATTTTCCGTAATCACAGAAGCCCCTTTATTTCAGAGTCCATAACAGCACTTCTTGCTGCTCCCAGTTTCCTGTACTGCATTGTCCTAATTTTCTGCAATGCATGTTTTGTTTGAGACATTAAGTAAATTTGCTTGCTTACATGTAAATAGGGTGCAGTTTTGCTTTGTGTTCAGCCACAGTATCACTGTTGTGATGTTGTAATAAATCAAGAGGCTAGGGTATGTGGAGATGCTTCAGAGCAGGAAAGCAAGCCATCTTCCTTCTCTCCAAGCCATCTTTCTTGTCTTTGGGTTTTACCTTTAATGGCAGACCCTGCCATGCTTCAGAAAGTTTCAGAATTGGAGAAACTTCCTTGGAGAGTGTACAAGTCAAGTTTGTTATAAGTTATAAATACCGAGAAGTTCTCAACGCGCTCCCAATTTCCCTGCTTCCACAAAAGCAGATGAAAACAGTGGACTGCATGTTTCCTTTGGTCTAGGTTTGTCCGTAGACAAGTAGCAATTAAAACTATGGTCCCATCCCATTTTGGCTCTGATTCCAAAAGTTGCATGCGAGGTTATTGCTTCCATGATCAGGGTTTATTTATTTATTTAACATCTTTCACTTAGGAAACAAACAAATGGTAAAAATAAGGTTACTTTGTTGCTTTTATGCATGCATAAATAGCTGCACATGTTTTACATGCTTTTTCTTTTTCTTTTTCTTTTTCTTTTTCTTTTTTTTTTTTAATCTTTAAAACATGTAAGCTCTTTTCCTATTGTTTATGCTTCAGCTCCTTTCCAGATTGTTATGCGTATCCAGGTAGGTGAAAATTGGTTTGAGGAAAAGACAGGAACTTAAAAATACATAGTTACTGCTTTAACTTAATTTAAGGTTGCATCTGCTGGATGCACATGAGCACCTGACATAAACGTATAAACCGTTTTAATGATATATCCTGTCACTTGCTGAAACAGACAACAAAAAATTGCAATAGCGGGAGCACTGGGCTGCTTTTTTTTTCTTTTGTGATGCTCTGCTGTGATACAGAATTCCCCAAATTCAACACGGTTACTGTGAAGAGACAGAAACTCACAACTACCTTTTCCTTCTAGACACTGTCTGTGGAAACTTGAGGACTGTAGTTCAAGTAATCCCAGTTTCTGGTATGAAGCAGAACAGGAGCCTAAAACTGTCAGCCCCGGATGGGCTTACAAGGGTTACTTAAGATGTGGTGTCCACTATTTTATATATATGTCGATAGGGACCAAGTGTGAAGCTGAAGCACTGTGAGAGTACTTAAATAAGAGTACTTTTAAATGATACTGAGGACCTCAGGGCAATGGAATACTCGTGGAGGGAGAACATGAGAAACCTGCTCCTTCCTGCATGCTGGGAAATAATGAGCTTCCATTTGAACTAGAGTAATGCAGAAAGAACCTGTGCTGCCTTATGTCAGCATTAAAATACTTCCTTGGGAAATACTCAGGTGCTAAAGTCTGATTTTTCTCTAGCCTTGCTGGAGAATGTCCCAGATGTCTCAAAGCAATTGTATATTTTGGGAAAGACGGGAGAACTAGACCTGTAACACAAAGACCTTCTTTCCCTAAATCATAGATAATATGTAAGAGATTGCTAAAAATAATAACAAAATTGGAGGGTAACTTAACTTCCATTTTTAAAAGTTTAAGCTTTTATCTGAAAATATTTTAACAGAACACTTATCTACTTCTACAACTTCCTAAGTTGGACGGTACATGAAAATGAGATATTAAATCTAAATTGGAAAAATAATGAAAATTCTCTGGATTAAAAGTAGTTCAGCACATATTGGATAATCACAGATAACTTCTGATTTCCCTGACCTAAATTCCATTTGAGGGCATATGGCATAGTTTAATAATTTTTCTGGAAGCTTAGAATCGCATATGGTTATATCAGGTAAGGGGACTTACGTGGAATACGGGCGTTGGCGATCTGGGGGGCAATGCTGTTCTTTCAGATATGCGGTTTGATTAAAAATGTGTAGTTTGTATTTCTTTAAATGTTGAAGCATGAATACAATTGCTTTTGCGCTGTATGAAAATATCACCTCTCCTTTTTGCTGTGCTTGCCACAAAAGCATAACTAGTTTTATCATGCCAAAACACCTTGCTGCTTTTGTTTATTCCAGCTGGTGAAAAGCAAGAGGACACTTGTATCTGTGTCCTTTGAAAACACAGTTGTTAAACAAAAGCTGCTATTTTGTGCTTTGCTGGTGTTCAGCCTGTTAAATGTAGCAGCAGTGAATTTCTGCCACACTGTTTAACTGTATTAGAATAAAACCCATCAGAATCCAGCTGGTCATGTACCATCTCTCAGCTGTAAGCTAGTAGAGTTGTTTTTATGCTAAATCTAGATGTCCTCCTGATTTCTCAAAATGTAAATGTTGGAGGTGTCAACCCTCCCTGTAGACTTTGAGACAAAGCTAGGCCTCAATTCTGAGATACTTCGATAAGATATGTAGTATTAATGAGTACTGCGTGTCGCATATATTGTCTGACAGTTGCACACAGACATTATAAGCATGGTATAAGATGTAATTATTATTATTATTAATAATTTTCAAGGTAAATTCATGACAGGCCCACTATATGGGAGAATAAGGAAGTCAGATGTCTCCAGAAGTGTAGGCAGACACAGGAAACAGTTTGAAGAAATACTTTTTGACAACATCAGTGGTAGAATGTGGAGAGGAGAAACAGTGCTGGATGAGAACTTAGGAAAATGGTATATGGTTGCTTGTATTAGGACGTATCTTCTGTACAGCTCTGAGGCTCGCTGGCCTTCAGTTCCTTGCCTGTAAAACAGGGCTGGGAGCTTTTCATTTTAGAGTGGGATATTGTGAAGATTGATAAACCAAGTAGTCGGATACTGCAGTGATAAAAATACATGAAAAATACATGCATATTTATAAAGGTAAACAAATGGTGTTTCTGTTTCCAGGAGTGACGTGCCTTGTAGAAGAAGTGAGAGATGCAGATGTAAGCAAGACTGAAGCAGCCTTCAGCTTCATGCAATAGAACTAGGAAACAGAGATGACTCAGAGATATGGTAGTCGTGGTCAGAAGATGGCAATGTGGCCTGGGAACTTGTTCTACTGTTCTGTGTTTCACTTAGGTGTGAAACAGCTCTGGCTGGAAAGCTCTGACGCCAGCTGAGGACTGAATACAGGCCAGTAAGGTTTGATAACACAGATGTGAGGTCTGGGTGGCAGACAGAACTGGGCTTTGTCCGCAAATGACCTCTACGTGTAGCCACGGTAGGGAAAATGGAGTCTTCCATGGTCAAAAGTATTTTGGATACATCAAGAGTAAAGGGCTATTTGGAAGTCTAGTAAGCATAATGTCACTGCAGTTCGTGCAAGTGAAAAATAAAGCAGCGACTTTATTAGTCTGACTTTTCTTACCTGTACTCTTAATGTTTTTCAGCATTTAATTATCCAGGATCCTCTTGTAGTGAGTGAAGAGAAAATACGGCCATCACTAGAGAAACGTTTGGAAGCTATTATCAGTGGAGCAGCTTTGCTAGCTGATTCTTCCTGCACGCGTGATTTCCATCGAGAACGCATCATTGCTGAGTGCAATGCTATCCGTCAAGCACTCCAGGACCTGCTCTCTGAATACATAAACAATGTAGGTAACCAGGCTTTTTCCCTTTTTTAAACATGTTGATAATATGTGGAATATATTATTTTCCCTTTTAATGTAAATAATATATGCAATAGAAGTAACTTGGCCATGACTGTCTCTTGTGATTGCTCATAGTTTAATCTTTATTTCCCAACATGGTCTTTACAAGATCAAAAGGAAATTTGTCTACATAAACCTAAGCAAAAGCTAAATATGGACCTCCAGAATGAGAAAAAAAAAAGTCATACATTGTATAGAAAATGCTGTATTACAGGTATGACTTATACATATTTATATTACTTGATGCATATTGTGAACTGTCACTAGGACAGAACAGCCATGATCCTTTGTATGCTAGCAAGAGTTTCTTCATAATTTCACTTCCCAGTTGAGTCTTAAAATCCGAGGAGCAGAGACTGATCTCTGTTTCTGTAGAATGCAACAACTTAGATAATAATTTGCTAATATATGAGTAGTGACAGTATCATTTTAGGGTGTTCATGCCACTACATTTGATTTTCATAAGGGCACTGAGTTACAAGTGTAGAAATGACTTAATTCCTACTGCAGAAAGCTAGGACTGTTCAGTAAACCCAGAAATGTGGTTGTCTGGCATGCTTGTAGGCCAACTCATCTGTGAATTTCTGACAATGAATATATTTTGTGCTTTAAAAACATAATTATTTGATATAAAGAATGGATTTGGTTCTTCTTACATCTGGCAGTTACATGACGGAACAATGGAGACTCAGATACTATTAATGTGGATACACAGTGTTAATATCATGCCTTTCCTCAGGAAACATTTTGTATTGGCAGACTTTTCTTATCTAAAGAATGCTTCCAGATGATTCATCCACCACACTGAGAAGATAATTGTATGATACAGCTATTTGTTTCTTTTTTTTTGAAGCCCAAACTCCTTTCTCTTCTGTAAGTTACACTAGTTAACCCAGTCCAAAGCTGTTCTATTGAGACTGTTTTCTTTGTCTTATCCTATTGTCATTAGGAAGTGTAGGGACTAAGTTAATTTCTGCATATCAGATGTTTTTTCATTTTTCAGATATTGTACTTGTTGATCTTCTTTTGGATTCATACTACCGGGTTGGGGAGTGGGTGGAGAATTCCATTTACTTAATTACCTGTGAATTCCAGTTCCAGTCCCTACACCAGATAAAAATGGTTGTATTAATTTTTATTTAGAATTTATCTGCAGCTCCTGTTGAATGAAATGTAATTCCTGAACCTCTCTGGTAGTTTTTTGCACTTGGGCTACTTATATGCAATTTCTTTAGCTTTGGTTAGCTCTGTGTGTTGGTCTTGGATACCTTCTCAGATGTCTGTTGTGGTATCTGTTCTAAAATGAATTAAGTTTACTGATAAATGGCTGAAAGTTTAATAAAGAGAAGGCATTGACCTGAAGTAGCTAGGAAGTGTGGGAGGATGCAAATACAGTGTATACCAACCCATATCAGCCCCAAGGATCACCATGGATTTCTTGCAATGGTCACATGTAAGTCTTAAATTCTTCACTCTTGGAAGAAAATTGTGATTAGCTTTTGTATTTCAGAAATAATCACATTTCTAGGGTTACCTAAGGTAAGTGAAGAATACATTGCTCAATTCAAAATGTAAACTTGAGAAAGGCAGCAGCTGTTTAAATATGGCAAAAAGGGAAAGTATCATATAATTTGCTGCAGAACACAGTATCTGTGTAGGGTTGCAAGGACAAGGACAGAAATGAAAAGGAAGAAATACAGAAGATTTGTATGTATGAGGTGTTAAGCTAAGGTTAAATGGCAGAAGTGAATCTGAAGTTTTCAGTTTCTTTTAGTGCTCTTGATCTGCTTATACATTTAATATTTATCTTAGTGGAAAAAATTATCACCAACATTAGTTTATAGCTATTACTGAGACTGTATTGAGGAAGTTTTTCATTGAGGAGATTATCAGGTGTAACTCCCATAAGAACAGAGAACAGGTCCAGGAGAAGGTGCTGATGTATCACTGCCTCCTGGGCTCTTCTATTAATAATTTCAGTAAGGCAGAACTGTGATTCGAATGAGCTGTAACAGTTACTCAAGCCGTTTGTTAACACAGTATGATTTAAGGACTAGGTTGTGACCCCTTTCTTTCCCTGTTCCTGGGAATACTGCCATGCCCCACAAGCAATCTCACTGTTTACATAATACTTAGTGTGAGTCTACCCGTGTTGTCTCTTGGTGTGTTTGTGCCCTATACCCTGAGTGAGGCACTGAGAGGTCCGCACTGCAGCTTGAAGGCGAGTGTAAAGTTTTCCTTCATGAGTATCCATAGAGAATACACTGTTGCACCTGTCTTTGTCCTGATGGGTATATAGATCACAAAACAGAGTCTACCCTCTGTCATTTCAGTATTTGACAATCACTCTCATGAGTTGTATATAGCTGCTTTGAAGAGTTTTTTTTTTTTTTTTTTTTTTTTTTTTTTTTTTTTTTTTTTTTTTTTCTGGGTAAGTATCTGTTGTTCCTTGCTAGAATATTAGTTTAGTTACATCTGCCAAGGCTTCTTTCTATCTTGGTGTTGCTACTGGGAGCTGCATTGCTTCAGAGCCCTCCCCCCCCATCCCCAGGAAGTGCCACCTTTGCAAACTCTTCTCTAGCACTTGGTTTGCTAGGAAGCTGTAAAAGATGCATTGGCACTGGTAACATGCAGTGCATTTCTTAGCCCCCTGGGTCTTGTTCCGGTGGTGAATGTGTCCTGGCTGGTATTTGCTTAGCGTTAACAGGATCATTTCCAAGGGCTTCAGTGGCTGAATTCTGTGTAAGCTGTGTATCAAGGTCTATTTTTTGCAACTAGCCCTCAGTGCCTAAACAAGTGTAAAGGAACTTAGGATATAATCCTAACTATTTGAAACACAAGAGGGAATATAGCTTTTTTTCATTCCTAAATTTGTTTTATTTCTCAATTATCCTAAGTTTCTAATAAGCCTTAAGGACATCAAGTGAAATCAAGGGCCTCTTGGTGTCAGTGATAAAATGTAGAGGCTTTTAGTGCAAGCTGGAAACATCTTTTTAGCAGATGCTGCCTTTTACATAAATGGGTACTTTTTGCAGAGGCTGCATCACAGTGAGGTGATGTGACAGATATTTCAGCAAAATGCTCTTTACGCTAATAAAGACCCAGTCTGTCTTCAAGAAGCTAAAGCTTTTCTACTGACAAAATAATTCAGTCATATAGTAAACTGCAATTATATTTATAATTAATTATTCTAAAAGGCAGTTTTTTTTTTTTTTTTTTGCCGGGGGGGGGTATTTCTGAATTATTTATGCACCTTTGTTATTCTCTCTAAATTCTACTCAGAGACATATATCATTAAAGTATGTATTTATATTTCAGGACATCAAATAGCAGAAATTACTGCTGTGAATTTGGATAGCTTATCCATGTTAGAATGATACTGCGGTATATGGATAATAATGCATTCATAGGAGCAATCATTTTGTTCTAGTAATAAGCACTTGCATTCTCCTAATGACAGGCTATTGTCATGTCTCTGTTTGTCCTTCAAAATGGAAAGTTATGGAATATATTTCAGTTCAGCAATACTAACTTCATATTTCTCGAGTTCTGTCTGCTTTCAGTCCCAGTCACAATAGGGAGATGCACTCATCTGGGTGATCAGAAGGGATAAGAGTTGTGATTGAGTGTGGGTTAAAGTGGGCTGTAGTGAGCAGCAATTAGGGTGACAAGCACAGCTTCTTCTGCTTTCATTAGTAGGGATACCGTGTCTGAATTATTGTTCTGCACTATAACCTGTGCATTTGAATAAAGATCGCTAGTTATTCAGACAAGGCTGAAAAATGCTTGGTGAAGACAGGTTGGGTGTACTGATGGTGTGATCGCTGCGTTCGTGACTTAGTTTCCTCTTTCGGAATGTTGTTGTATGAAATTGGAGCTTTATTAGCTTCCCAGTGTTTTCAGGGTGTTGGCTGGGTGTATAGCTGCATTTTCTTATTCAGGCTTGGCTAGTATGCTGTATGCCTTTCTGTGTAGGTTGTGATTTCTTTCTTATTTGTTGTGTGTTTCAAAGCCATCTGTTTCTTAGCTAGGTTTTGATGTTGAAATTAAATAAGGCACATGATGTCAGTAAAATTGTTTGCATTGTTTTTGCGAGTTTTCAAGGTTTGTATCTTAAAAAGAGTTTCAAGTGGAAATCTGAAATATTTATATCAAAATATTTCTGAAAACTATATATATATATATATATATGTATATTTTAAATAAACATACCGACTTGATCCAGCCTTGAATTTATGTCAGTACCACAAAATAATTGATTTTGTTAAAAATATTTCGCAGAGTGTTTCACACAAAACTCACAGGAAGATGTGATTGTGCAAACCAGCAGCAGCTCAGTAATTCAGTCTGTAGTTTTGGAGGTCCCTGTGCTTCTTGTGCCACAAGCAGGGGCTGCTGCTCGCTGTCCCACTGTTGCACCATACGTGCTGAGTGTGGCACAGAGCAGAGAGCCATGTCATCCTTGCTCACCCCAGGGGTGGTTTCAGCCTCCTGTGAAGACATTTAAGAAAACAGGAGAATCTTAATGATGCATTTCCCATGGAAATGGAGCTTTATTTCTGGGGATTCCCTGAAAGTTGTCTGAAGCCTTGTGCTTCACCACACGTTTGTGTCCAGAACTTCTCGATATGAAAGACATTTGGATTTGAGGCACGCTTGGATCTGAGAGTATGAACTGCAACATTGTGAGGATGGGACCAGACAACCTAGGAACCCTGATAGTACAGGGACACCTGAGACAGGGGGTGAGCTGAACCATGCTGAGCTTTCCAAAAACAAACACACAAAAAAATGCAGCACAGAGCCATGTATAGCCATGTGTGTATATATGTATATGTGTATGTACATATATATATATAGATGTATGTATATATACATGTATATAGCTGTGTATAGCCGGTCTAGCTGTGGGAAGGATGAAAGCTAACACACCGGGTAGCTGTTGCAAGTTGTGCAGTCAAATTGTAATTGCTGTCTTGTTCCTGGAACCTGAACACTGGAAACTTAAAACAGGAAACGTATGGAAAAACAGGCGTGTACTGATGGCTTGGTTCTGGGCCTTACTGTTTATCTTGCCTTGTGAATTTGAGTGCTGTGGAGTACAAAGGCCTTGCTTTACTCTTGTACCAAGCGCTCGTCACCAGAAGCTTAAGGTCTGACCCACTGTCTTTGTGGAGACTGCCAGTGACTGAGAATATTTTGTTTAGTATGTCATGGTCATGCTAACTCTTTTGGAGTGGAAGAATTTATAGATACCTCAAAACTTCATGGTACTTGTGCTTTATGCTTTGCTGACATTTTGGTTTGTAGTCCCGGTGGTGCCATGTGTCTTGCATTTTTAAGCTAATTACTCTTGCCCTGAGCAGTGGATTTTTCATTTCAGTGCTTGTAGGGAACATTTGTGGTAGTTCTGGAAATTGCAAAACGTCCCCTGAAAGAGTTTCTTCAAGTTGAAGAAAATATTTTGTTCAGTTTAAAAAGGAAATGTTTCATGATTTTTGTTTAGAGTATTGCTCCCTGGTCTTTGTTAGATAATTGCATCTGTTGGGAATACTTCCCCTTATTTATCTATATCTAATAGCTGCAGAAAAATGGATTAGAGATAATAATACACACGTGAAAAGATTGATGCTCCACAAATACTACATTAGGACACAAAATGATATCTCTTAGGGCAGAAAATGCACACACGTGAATCAAATAAGCAAGCTCATGAAAACGCTCCAGACACTTTTGAATCGGCTACAGCTCTTTCTAGTAGAGCTGTAGAGAGTAGAGTAGAGCTTGCATTCTCCATTCACGTATGGGTTCAACTAACCTCTTTCTGTCCGATGGGTTTATAGCTTTAATCTAGATCACTTTGCTTGGCAGAGCCATTACTATTGAAAAAATGAAGAATGTGAAACAACACATGATTTGCATTTATGTTTTGGATTAGGGGTGTAGTGAGCACTCTTAACATAAATATTTTTGATGGTATGCTGAAAATGCACTTGGAATGTAGTATTTACTTCATGAATACATTTTTCATGACTTATTACACTAAAATCTCATGTCAGAACCTGCCAAATTCTGTTTGTCATCCTATAGAAAACTGCTATGGTGATATATATTAAACTTTTGTTGCAAGAGAAGTTCTTGTCAGGTATCAAAAGTATTGCAACCAGTCCACAGGTGATATGCTGGTAAGTCTCAATAAGTATATTTTACTGTTTTCACACCATTTGTCCTTTTTTTCTTATTGTTTTTTGCTGTTGGTGAAACCCCTGGAAGGACATGATGAGTTAGGCTAAGTTAGGTACGTTACTATATAGAGCTGTGACGTCCTCCTGAAATCTTTTTTTCCTCTACTTCTATGCTGGCACACGTCCAAACAGAACTTTATTCGTGTCTTTCTGTAAAAAGAATGGATGCAAATGTTCTTACTTTTCTGTTCATATTCAAAGTTTTTCAAACACTGTTATTCTAGAGAAGTTTGGAAGTCATGTATAGCAAAATGTAAACCACATGAATTTCAGATTTATATACACAGTGTGATGTGTGGGTGGAAAGTGTCACTCAGGTTTTTCTTATTCAGGGTTTTTTAATAACTTTATTGAATGTGATGTCTTCAGGAAAAAAAAAAGTTTAATTCCGGCAAAATTGATATGCCCATATGGCACATTATGCTGGCATTTATAGAGGAAAACAAGTAGTTTTCATAATTCTCTTGCTGACATTGGCTGAGTACTTAATTAAGTTGACTTCTAATACTCCTGTGGTGGGTTTCCATACATATTATGTGGCTAATTGAAAATTATTTTTCTCATGTTACTTTGTCAATCGGTTAGTTTTAAAGTAAAATTAGATACAAAATATTCAGGAAAAAGATTTTAGTGTGCTTAGAAAACAAAAGTAATCTAGTGAACTTCCTAAATAGATTTACAGTTAAAAAATAAGCTGCAGTTAAATTTATCTGTTTATATGCGGTCTGTCAGAATTTGCAGTAAACTGGGATCTATAGACATGAGCTAGAGAAAGATAATGAAAGATTTTCTTTCTTAAGCCCCGTTTTTCATTTAACGGTTCTGAGCCAAGCTATTTCTAGGATTAATCAGATCTTAACTGAAGGCTTGCATTGAAGTAATGTAGGGTGATGAGCGAGCCGTGGCTCTGTAGAAGATGATTCAGTACAATAGTAATTTGAACGCGGTACACCTGACAGCACTGGAAATACAGTAGGTTGCTGAAGACAAATTTTTTTTTTCAGGGAACCTTCAGTAGCATACCATTTTCTCAGGTCCCCAGCAGAAATAATTTCTTGATTGTGATAACAATTCATAACCAATAACCTTGATTATGATAAAAGAGCCCTGCAAATGTATATTACAAATGTTTGTTATCTGAACATCCACCTAGCTGTTTAACTTACAAGATTTTTTTTTAACAGCCTGTGCTAAATTGCTGTCAGTCCACGAGGTTTTTCTTGACCAGTTTCCTATTTTCTTGATGATGTTATACTGATCATTTTTCTAAATCTTATTATGCTGTTTCTAGGAACACTGCTGGACACTAGGAACACTGCTGCTTCAGAACACATTTCTATTGGGTTTTCTCTCTGTATAGGAGGGCTGGATTTTGTTGTCCAGATGTACTTCTACATCGTATTTGGTTTCAGATTAGAAAGCATTTACTTCTTCTTTATGTAACAATTCTTATTACAAGATCAGTCATTGATAGTTTAGAGGACTCCTATTAGAATATTGATACTACGAATTAATATCAAATCCAATTTTTTAACAAAGAAGAATTTTCTCCTAAGCAAATCTTAAATTCTTCCCTTAAATTTTCAAACATGATTATCTTAAATAATCTCCTTAAAATATTCTCATAAATTCTTCTCTTAAAAAAGGCTTAATAGATAAATAAGTAACCAGTCCCAGCCTAAATATATTTGTGCAATATTCAAATGCATGCTCAGTGCAACAGTATTCTGGAAGTTGTTTAAGTTGACTTTTTGTCAGGCTTCTGACAGTGTCTCCATTAAAAAACAAAACAAAACTGATCAAGTATGGACTAGCCAAGTGGACAGACAGCAAGGTGGACTGAAAGCTGGCTGCCAAGCTGTGCTCAGAGGGTTGTGATCAGCACCCCGAAGTCCAGCTGGGGGCCAGGCACCCCCAGAGGTTGTAGAGTTGCCATCCAAAACCCAACCAGGCATGGCCCCGAATAGCCCCCTTGAGCTGATTGTGCTTTGAGCAAGGTTGGAGTGGATGATCTCCAGGTGCCTGTGCTGACTTCAGTGTGTGAAATCTGTCCTGAAGTAAATTCCAAAGTCTGTGCAACTTCCTACGTGTCCCTGCTGGCTTCGATTAATATAAATTTTAACACATTTTCTTCTAACAGAAGATTGAAAGATCTTCTAGTAACAAGGGCAGGGCAAGAAATTAGATAGATTTGAAGTAGTAAGAATATTCTCTTGTATTATTGTAATGGTGAATAATATGCATGATCAGGAGACTGAAAAAGTAAACAAACAAGCAAAGTCTCATCATCATTTATTATTTAAAAAATTAATTTCACGATCAACTCAACTCAAAAAGTGCCTCTTGTGGTTATTTTCTAGGCCTATGGTGCCAGTTGGCACATTTTCCTTCTGTTTGAGTATGTGAAGCAAATAAATGTCTCAAATCAGACAGCTGCAAAGCTTAGTAGAATACGTTAAATAAAGTAAATCATTCTAATTGCTCTATAGATTGGAAAATCCTTGCTATTTTAGGTTATTCTAAATGTTATCGATTGTTTCATTACCAGAATCAAAAATTAAAGCAAACTTATACAAAGATGAATCAAAAGGATAGGGCAGCCACTTAACTAGAGGCTGTAGTCAGCAATAATCTAGGATTATCTTTTCTATTTGATAGCAATGGTTCTATTTTTTTTTCAAAACCTTAATATTGTATAGGGAGAATTACCAGTCTGTAAAAGGAGATAACTGTTGAAGGAATTGCTCCTGCTCCTTCCTCACAGAATATATTTAGCTCTTTCCTGGAGAAGCAAAGACTAGTAATGGGTTTGAATGCAATGTAATAGAAGAAAATAAGAACTTTAAATAAGCAAGCACTTACTTAAGCAACCGCTCTTTAAAGAAGAACTCCTGTGCTGAGCAGTACGTTGTCACTCAGCAGCAAAAAGTTTATCTCGGCCAAGAAGTCTTGTCTCTGTCTCACAGGACCTGAGGCTGTCCCTTTCATGAGGGAGGGCAGCTCTGCATGAGTCTGCGTGTTGCATGTGGCACGGGAATGCTGGGCAGGGCTCATGAAAGAACTGGGAAGTGTTTTTCATAGCATTAACTTCCGTGCTTCTCCTCCAGCTTGTCCTCTCCTCCCAGAGTGGGCCAGCAACCGCCTTCTGGTGACGTTAGCAGTTAGCTTTTTGTCTGAGGGAGGCCGTAGGGTCCTTATGGAAGCATTTGAAGACATCTGCCCTGGGACACAGCTTGGATGTCACCAGCATGGCATGACTGACTCTGGTAAGGAATCTCTCTGGTCACTGAGGGGTGAGCCACACCTGGCCAGATGATGAAGGAAAGGATGAGGTTAGAAGGTGGCAGATGACATTCCCTTGAGCATGATTTTGCCAGTTCAATTTCATTCAGTATCTGGGGAAGGGTTGGAATACAAAACAATCTACTAGTAGTATTTGTATATATACTAAGAGCTTATTTGCTCCTGAGCTCTTGGCATGAAAGTACATTTAACAGTGATTCAGCTGATCATAGTAGTAGGAAATTTTTACCCTATCAAATTTATAACTACATTAGAAAGATTTATCTAAATTTAGTAGTTTAGAATCCACTTAACAATTTGATATCCTATGATCCGTTCATGAGCTGGAACTTCAATACAACTAAGCAAAGATTGGAATTTTGCTGTACAAGATTAAAATGAAACATGACATTTGTGTAATAACTGAGCTATTCTTTCATGTTATCTTTTTTCTGAAGAAAGCTGCTATGCACTGTAAAAAAACAACTCAGCGATAAGGAGAATATTGCTTGTATTTGGTTCTACAGCAGAAATTCACAATAATTTACTAGTGTAAAATGCTACAAAGATTAGCATTTAATATTTAACAATGCTGTTAGTACTTAATGTTATGTCTAGTAGTTAAATATTTTAAGAAATGTCAAATGCCTGTTCTTAGTGTTTTTGTGCAAGAGGCAATAGTGCTGCTTTGCTTTCTTTTGGCTCTGGGAGGACTGATTCACCTCGTGTGTTGCCAGGCAGATGAAACTTCGCTAACAGCTTCAGCAGAAAAGCAGCCAGCCTGACAGACCTCATGTGATGGCTGGGCGTGCTGTTAAGTGTTGATGCTCTCAATGTATTCTGGATGCACTTGGTATCATGCTATTTTAAAAAATGGGGTAACAAGGCGGTTATGGACTTACCTGATATGATGAAAGGTACCCATATAGTTAATGCTTGATGTATCACAGACTGGAATGTAAGACAACACAGACTGCATTTGCTTCTTTTTGGGCAGAAATCATGTAATTATAAGACATAAGGGAGCTTTGCAATTCTTTCTGATTTTTTTTACTGGAGCTTTAGGCACAAACTGATGGATGTATTCTGGAATAGACTGTAGTTCATTTATCTGCTCAACTTGAAGAAGCTTTTTTAAAAAAAAAAATTACACGAGTTTTGGTGGCTATAAGGGAAGAATAGCTTCATTATGTATTGAAATGGCTTTTTCCCCATTGGCCTGAGAATCTGAAAACACACTATCAAATGCCACTATTTTATGTGATGTATTTCACAGTTTAAAGCACAAGTTTTTTTCCAGAGTTGAAATTAAAATTGCCGACAGTAAGGAAATAAAATGATTGATGGACTGTTTACAGTTGACCAGCTGCTAATGAATTCTCATTCAATATCTTGTTGGCTTGTGCTGAAGTAATACATAAAGCAACCTCGAAAATAGCCTCAAGTTCCTAAAAGTACAAAAAAGAAAAAAATTAACTTATTCTGACACTTTTGATCTATGGACTGTTATATAAGCTGTGACTCCTGTTGTTCTGGGATGATGTGATTGATGGTATCATTTTTGCTGTTTGATTGTTTACTATTTACTGACTGTTACTGTATGTTATATTTTGGCCCAAGGCAGGGAGAAAGGTTGCTTGATTTCCTTTTTGGCCTCTGTAACCTCTTGTTCAGGTGAAGCATTCCTGAAGGAAGGAAGAATACCCTTCCTTGGAGCATGGCTGAGCATGCTCAGCTCAGATAAAGGTCAAGAGTTTCCTGAGCTGGGAACTGAGGATCTCTTGGAGGGGACTTCAGAGAAAAAATACACTGTTTTCTCTGGATCTGGTGGGGTTGATGTACAATTCTTGCATCTCAAAAAAAAAAAAAAAAAAAAAAAAAAAAAAAAAAAAAAATTGATGAGAATACTTAGCTTGATCACAAGCTTAAAGGAAAGGGTACCTGATGAGCAGGGGAGGGGATTGGCTAACTGACACTTCGGCTTTTAGTATCTTTTATCCAGGACAGAGTTTTCACCCCTTTGGAATTGTGTTGCAATAAAGCATAGCTTTAGTGAGTCAAAGCCTTTCTGTTTCTCATAAGGATGAGGTGGAGAAGGCCAAGCGAGGACCAGTCTCCTGCGGCTCCTAATAGCATCTTCTCAGTGACTCACTACTTAAAAGTTTTTAAATCTCTGTCTTGTTGAGTTGGTTCTTTCAGTATGAAAAGGGATGAGTTGCCCTCTCATCAAATATGCTTTCAAAGTATAGGAAAAATCTCAGGTGTTTGCAGACAAGTACCTTATTGTATGCTTGGCTTGTGTGAGACAGGCCGTTGCTTATCTCAAACTATGCTTCATAAAACACTCTTTCTTATCTCTGCTGCTGAATCTCTTTGGCCGTAAAAGGGCCAAAATCCCATTACTTTTAAAGGTCCAATCTGCTGAAGCCGATGGTGGAACTTTGACTGACATTAGTGGAGACAGCAAGTCATCTTGTTTCAAGTGTTAAGCTCAGCTCTGTGGATATCAAAAGGAGAGCTGTGTAGCGTCAGGTAATTTTCTTCAAGGAGTCTTTTCTGCTTTTTAAAGCACGCGGTTTGTGCTGAATGCCATGCTTTTCATTGTTTCCTATATTGAAAGACACCCATGTTTATTGCCGTGTCTTATACTTTCTTTGAAAAATGTACTTCCTATTTTTAAAAAAAGTCTTGTTACTGTCCCTTGTTTATATGAATAGTGTTCTCTTTGATGTTTTCACATTTCTTCTATGCCCTTTTTCTATTTTCTTTTTCTCCTGATACTCATGCTGCAAGATGAAAGAATTCCTGCTGACGCTGAAGGAATTTCATGACTTCTGCACAGTATAGAAGAAATTTAGGCTTGACCTAGTGTTTAAGCTAAGCAAACTAGTAAAAGAGAAAACTTGCATAAAATGTTGTGAATTCATCCTGTTTTCCTCACTCCCTTTTTATCAACGTTTTGTTGCTGATGATGTTTCTGACCACAACCAGACTCTGTATGTCTCTTTTGGCCTCAAACTGCATGTAACCACTCAGAGTCTATGCTGTTTGTCCTTGTAGGAAGCCTTATTACCCACAGGCAAATGTAATCTATCATTTTTTCCTTGAACAGTTCTCCTTTTCCCTCTACCCCAAAAGAAATCAGAAGAGATTTATAAGGTTCTGCAACCCACAAAGTCTGCTTCGTCATCCTTAAATAAAGTATATCTGACTGCAAAGCTATTATTTTTATATGAATTTTGGGAGCAGAGTATTTTACCTTTTCCTGTGTGCTTTTACTAAAGGTAAAAGATGCCTTTTTAAAAAACTGATCGTTTTGAGAGTTATTACACCAAAATAAAAGCCTTTTTTTTTATGTCAAAGGAAAATGAATGTATCTACTTTGAGGTGTCCAAACAGAATAAAGTATTCAAGCTGAAAAGAAAGATACCATCAGTTCCCATAGGAGTGTCTTCAAGGTGCTACCATCCTATCCTTCTGATGCAACACAGCATCTTACTCAACTTGTCTACCTCATCTGCCACGGCAGTAAAAATGTATTGAACGTAGATATCATTGTGTTCACTGCTCTTCCCCCAGAGGATTGCATCTGATCAATGTAAATGAACAGTTTAATCTTCCCTTTGTCATTACTTCTGCTGATTTGTTCACATTAATCTGTTGCCATACTGGCCAAATAGGGTAGTTTTGTCAAGTTCTTTGTAGTTATTCATGGTTGGATCTTTTTGTTCAGCTTTTTTGTATGCTTCTCTTACTGTTTTCTCTCCTATCTTTCCTCATTTTTGGATATTGTTCCACCCCTTCTCTTTGACAGAATGATTTTTTTACCTAGTTGGATGCATTTCCTAAAGTTCTTGGCATAGACGGGCATGGTTTTCAGTGAAACGCTGATTCATTTTTGGACAGCTTTAAAGGAGATTATTGCTTTTCTGCCTGAGTGATAGCTGCGTGGATCTCGAGAGTTGTTATTGGTAGTTAGCGCTGTTCATTCTCATTCTTAATTGCTGGTTTCCTTATTTCTCTCTTCAGTTCTGTCTGTCAGACATTAAACTTAGCAAAGGAGCAGCTCACAGCATTTCAGCTTAGTTGTCTAGCTGATGCTGCAAGTCAAAGATTTACCTTTTATAATGTTTGCTTAATTTTTTAATTATTTTCCGAGGTTACCTTTATCACTTAGTGTTGAAAACTGTGTGGTTAATGGGAACATACACCCCTAAAGCATAGCAGAGCTCTGACTGCTTTTGATAGGCAACATTATACGTGCTCATTGCCCCTTGTATTTGGATTAATTTTCATATGAGCAGTACTTTAGCGTCCTTACATTTTCAAAGCCATTTTAAAAAATAATTGTCTTCCATTTATTTTCCATTTCTCTGTGTTTCCCTAAACTCTGAGATGAAACAGCTCAATAGCAATAACAATTGATTTTTAACAAAGAAACGTTGATACATTTATTTGCCTTCCAAATTGGTTAGAAAATTGTGATGTAAACGTTTGTGTGTGGTGGCCATGTCTGCTTTGTCTCTGTGGTCAGTTACTCCTTCCCGTCCACATCTATAAGGCCAGCTTTAGCGCTTATCGATTTATGTTTGGATTCTGTCCTTCTGATTATTCAGATACACAGAAGAAATTTAATACAACAAAAACTAGAAATAAAGTGTTTTTCATTTGTGAGGAAGGCAGAAGTCTGTTTCATGATCAGGTTGATTGCTTCTGTGTCTTCAGTCTACATTTAAATTTAATGCTTCCCATTTCTTTCTTATGCAGCACTTTATCAGCCTGTACCTCCTTTTAAAACCCACCCTTAAATATCTTCTGTGTTAGATCCCCATTGTTTTTTTAGCACATGTATTTTGTTCCTGCAACGTAATTTAGTTGCATCCAAAATGCTGATATCCCCTATCTTTACATCTCTTCTCAGAAGTGGCAAGCGATTATTTCTGCATTTAAATCTGCATTTCAAGTTTTAGCTATCATCATGAGTGTCTTATTCCAGTAACTGTTGTATTTTTGTCGTATGAGAATTGTCTCTTCACAACTGCCCCCCTCTGGAATTTTGTAAAAGAAAATCTAAAGCACAAAATCTTTCAATAGGCCATTAATGCTTGCTTCTGAAAGCAGAAATTAATTTGTTCTTCCTGTAGAAATCATGTGATTTTTAATAAGTTTTTTTTTTTTTGCATATTATATGAAGCAATCTTAGAATATAATTTAGTGTAAATCACCTGAAATAAATTTGTAATCTTGTGTTTCTTTTGCTAAAGAAGAGGTGGAAGTTCAAACGTTCAGAGCCAAAATGCACGCGGGTAGGGAATGAAAGAAAGAACAAGTGCCGAGGAGTCAGGTGGCAATTCACATTTCACTTGTCACTTGAAATTCAAATGATGAGATTGACCCTGCAGTGCAGAACACAGGCAGGTCTTATGCTTGTTTGGGACCAGCTACCTTCAGCACAAATCCTTGTGGGTTCAAGGGGTCTTCTGCAGAAATATAACAGAAAGCTTCAGGGAATGAGTAGCTTAGAAACAGCAGTATTTAAGCTAGGGAGTAGGTAAGACTCATCATGGGACTTTCAGTCAGGAGTGTAACCTGCACAGCCTTTGTCAAAGTAACTGGGACATCTGGGCGGAAACCTACAAAGTGCACAAGTAGCAATTACAGTCCTTTGGAAAAGGAATGAAGGGAAAAGAGTAAGCCAGTGCTAAAAAGCTGCTTGTGAAGAGAAAAGGATTAATTTTTCTGTTGCCAATGTGGATGTGAGAACTAATAAAGGGCTTACACTGTAGTTAGGGAGATGTAGGTTAGGCATAAGGAAAAATATCCCAATAGGAAGAACAGTTAAGTGTGGACATGGATGGAGGTTCCATGTTCCAACCTCAAGATACTGGAGATTTTGAAAGAAGTTACAGAAGCATCTATCACAGTAAAGTGGACTTTACTTTCAGATGGGGGGACATCATCTTCACCCCTTTCAGTTCCTTTTAAAACATTTTTTTTTGGTAAACACTTGATGAAAGTGGAGTTAGAACGCTTTCTGCTGAGATCTGTTATTCATATGTATTTAAGGCTTTAGGGTAGAAAGACATACAAAAACCTCTCCTGACTTGTGGTAGAAATAAAAACTTGTTTTTTATTTGCAGGTGACAGCATTAGCATATTTGGGAGGTTGTGTTTGCAGGATTTAGTGGTGAAGTAAAAGGCACTTGAGTCAGACAAACTGTAGTGTCTGCTCAGTAGGCAGCAAACCTGTTCAGGTCTGGAAATTGATACCTGAGAGGTATTTAACACTTCGTTTAAACTCCAGTGCCTCCGACTGAATAGTTTTTTATTTATTGCGTTCTCAATTGTGACAATCAGAACTTGGAGAAAGAGGCAAAATTCATAAGAATAAGGAAAAGAAAACTGAAGTGTCTTGTCTAATGCTGACACATTATCTGGAAAAAATAATCCTCTTCTTGAATCTTACTTATGTAGTGAATTATACCATTGATAACTGTATTTTTCCCTTCCTTAAAATGAGAAGAATGCCTTTTCTTATTGAAGTCTAGACTGATCGTGTGAGTTAAAGGTTCTTTACATGTAAAGATAAAGTTACGGACAGCAAAAGGTAGGAGACAAGTGCATCCTTGTTACTAGAAAAATAAATGTTTCAATATTTCATTTGAATGAACAAATGAAAACAAAATGTGTCCAATACGAATGGCTCAGTTAGGCTTTCCCTGCCTCATTTATGACACTTTTTATAAAACTACTGAAATTATTGAAGTACATAGTGCTGGAGGGACACATCATTTGTTATTGATGAATGTTCTCATCCCTAGCTGATGAGTTTTTGTTCTCTAAGAAGCACAGAAATTGTATATAGAAAGCCTAAATTATTTGACTTTGAAATATATTTCATTGGTGCAATTACTTTGGGATTAGATTGTAGATAGAGCTATTGCTGAATTGCATCCACCGTAAAGTTTGTTTCTTAAAAAATACAGAGGGAAAAGTAGTCTCTGAAACCTGGAAAAACTGTTCATATGTAACTGAACATTTTCAGTTCCTTCAGTGTTCATTACAATAACGTTCATTCTGTTAGGTCATTTGTTATTAACAAGGCTGTGATGTTGATCCCAAGAAATTCTATATTAATGAAACATTAACACTTGCTTGTAAATTACAACCATTACTTGCACTGTGGCTGTAGGAGGGGTGGCACTTTGAGGTGTCCACCATTATGAGTGTATTAGGTCTTTAATGGAACAGGACTGGATGTAATGAATTCATGTTGCAGAGCCATTTCCTGTTACACAGAAGGTGCTCTGTTGTAGCGAGCCATCTAAAGAGACAGCTTTAAGAATGATTTATTTACATACAAAATTGATGTTGATAAAGTAGACTCAAAGCTCGGTGCCATGTGGGATTTTCACAGTTGTACATGCTGCACTTCAGCTCCACATAAAAATTCTCGGCAAGGTTCTAGTGGCAAAATGTTAATTCCTTAGGTGTTCATTAAAATAACATTAATCATGAACTCTGATGATGTTCAAGTTGATTTATTCTGAAACTTTATAATTAAAATTAATCAGGTTCTATAATTAGAGCAGGAGAATGGAATTTGGCCTTATGTTAGGATAGCACTATTAATTCATTTAACTGTTAGAGATTTTCTTAGGCATTTAGTAAGCATCTGCTTTGAAGATGGATCAGACAGTCAAACCCGTGTAGAATAAGAGGTTCACGTATGTATTTCTGCGTTGGAAATTGTTCTGCAGTACTTGGTGAGAAAGATTTTAGTCTGTTTGTTTACCATCGTGATGGACTTGAGAAAGCTGAAAAATTATTCTCCTTTCTGGTGAAATGAATCTTGGTTTTAACTAACTCCCGGCAGGAAATCTGATAATTAAATCTGTAGGGTACCTAATAACGTCGCTGCTTTAGATGGCCAGATGGATATTCAAACTACCTGAAAGTCGTCAGTTTGTCATTACTAAATACACAACAATCATATTTCTTGGTCAGAAATGGAAGTGGGAAAATGTTTTTATTAGGCTACTCTATCATTCATTGCTAGAACAAAGAAAAGAGGTGACTTTTATTTCAGAGACTTGCGCTCAACTTCCTAGTCAGTGTTTCAGCTTGGTAAACTGCTTTACAACTGCAGTCCACTGATGGATGGTGTGAATTGTTGCTTGATGATTTATGTTGAAAATTAGCTGTTTATTAATATTATTATTTATTTATTGATCGAGGTTATGCTATTCATCAGTTGTGTTTTTCAAGCATAATAAGTTTGCCTAGTTCTCTTGATAAAATGCTTTACCAGGGTCTGGTAGTATCACTTGCCTGATACTGCTAGCTACCTCTGTTTCTGTTTTATGCATCTTATTTCAAATGGAAATGCTACATGAAAGTGACCTTCTGTAAATAAATATTTGACCCTACACCTACAGGTTCAGCCTGCTTTCTTCTTGCAAATTTATAGCTTATAACACTGTTCTTTTTTCTACAGAAGATAGGTCTTTGTTTAGACAGCATAACTGAAGCATTTGGTAGTTCTGTGTGCTGTATATGGCTGGCAATAGTCTCTTGGAAAGCCAATGTGCATACACCTAAAGTGGGACCTAAAGACTAAGTCCTGGTCTGGGTAAGCTCTGTGTGGATTATTTTTCTTTAGTATAATTTAAGGAAGGTACCTACCTGTCATCCGATGTCCTTGTGGACATGGTCTTGCTGAGAATAGCAGGTTTCAAGTTGATGTAGTGCATGAAAAAAACAGTATCCAGTGATGTTTATAGAAATGCATGCTTTAACTCTTCACGTTGGAGTGGATATTCTGCTTCTTTCACTTAGTTTGTTCAGCTTTGAGAAGAGGAGATGAGGGGAGGCCTCATGGCAGCCTGCAGCTCCCTCACAGGGAGCAGAGGGGCAGGCGCTGAGCTCTGCTCTCTGGGGACAGCGACAGGACCCGAAGGAACGGCATGGAGCTGGGACAGGCGAGGGGTCAGGATGGGTTTTAGGGAAAGGTTCTGCACCCAGAGGTGGTCGGGCACTGGGACTGGCTGCCCAGGGCAGTGGTCACGGCACCGAGCCTGTCTGAGTTCAAGAAGTGTTTGGACAATGCTCTCAGACACATGGTCTGAGTTATAGGTGGTCCTGTGCTGAGCCAGGAGGTGGACTGTAATCCATGTGGGTCCCTACCGACTCAGGATATTCTATGATTTAAGCCCAAGGATGCTGTGTGTATTTGTCAGAGCACTTGAAAGAAATATTTGAGGTCAAAGAGTGGTCCAGCTGGGTTAGAGAGCCTGAAATTGATAGAGATAATACGGCAGAGCTGTGGGGTGCAAAATTGCTCCGACTTCTGTCACCCTGCTTTTCCACCAGTCTCTTATTATTGGTCTAAAACAACAAGTCTTTCAAGAGAGGTGCAAGACAAACCACAGCCAATGAATGCTGCATTGCTGAGGGAAAGTAACGAAAGGAGAAACATTTGTGTTACGTGATTGTGTGTATACACAGTTGTGCTGCTTTACCCAGTTTTATCCAAAAGATTTTGTCTTGGCATAAGAAAATATTTTTCGTGCTTTTATCGAGCAAATTGATGGCTCTAAGTTCACAGAAAATATTCCTATCACATAGTTTTCCATAAACTAGAAGTACTTGGAGCCTTCGTGCACCAGTGCATTTTGAGTAATTACATCAATGGCAGAACCCTGTTTACACACTGTAAATAGTAGAGGGCAGTCGGTCCAAGTAAAAATAAGGAAGGGCAGAGGAAGAGTAACTGAAATCATCTCTTGGAAGGATGGCATTTGAGTCTAAGAACTCCAGCTTTCTATTGTGACTAGAATGGCTAAACACTAAACCTTAAAATAGCTTTGGAAGAAAGCAGTTACTTCTTCCTGCAGTACAAATGTCACTCAACTCCAGAATGCTGGCTGCATTTTTGCTTTCATTTTATAATTAGCAAAATGTATTTTCAAACTGTGCATAGTAAAATTCCAGAGCTGTAGAAGATGACCAGGAATTCAAGAACCCACATAGGAAAGATTTAAGAAACCGAAATGTGGAGGCTTAAGATGAGTCTTAAAAAGACGAGTAATATTTTGAATAACAAATAATTTATGCAAAATATGTTACAAAATCTAAGATGCTAAATAAATAAACAATACAATGTATTCTGTTTTGACACTGTTTCCACTTAAAAGATAGTGAATGTAGATTAATTTGTTAACAGTATTTTGAAGTTATTCTTCATTATAGTTGCTGTATATTTTGTACAAACAGTTCAATTGTAATTTTAAATTTCAGTCTTCTGCTTTGAAGCTACATGAAAATATGGTGGGATAAACATTCAGAAAAATAGATTGTGGTCATATAATTTCTCTTTATTATAAAAAAGTTGCTTCACCATATGAAACTTTTCTCCTGTATTTTGGAAGGCTTCTGTTCCCTTTGATATTTCACCCGGTCAGTATGGTATCCTGTGTTTCCAATTTCTGTAATCTCTTATGATTACAAATTGAGGGTAGTGTTATAAAAGTAATTCTCATACAGTAGTGAGAAGTCTTGAAGATTTAAAACCAATGAATGGGATATAAGAATGCTTCAATATTAAATGGTAGACAAATAAGCAATGTAGTAATTGTTAAAGACTTAATACTACATTTGTGGCTGAATATTTTTTTTTTTCTTACCTAGATGCAACGTGTTAAAGGACTATTAACCTTTGCCATTTGGTCCAAAAAACTATAGTTTCCAACAAGGTAGAAGTTTCTTGCTTTTGAGTAACATTTTACATTGTAGCACTAATCTAACTTTGAGGGCTTATTTCTGTTGCCACATCTGTCAGCAACTGTCTTTGACAGAAGTGGGTTTTGGCCCTTGTGTCTTTAAAATGAAAGACAAATGCCTGGCTTGGCAGGCTATGCTTTCAGAGCAGATTTTGTAAAGACAGCTGCCTATTGAAGCCTCCTGTTCACGTTGTCTTGCAGAACAGCGGGGCTTTACAAAACTTTGTCAGTGTTGGTTAACAGTTGCATACATAAACTTTGTTGTTAAAATACATCTGTTCATCATTACATGTTTCTGATTTAAAATCAGGCTGTTTTTCAAGGCAACAGGCAAGTCTGAGGAAAACTGTGAATATATTTTATATTTTTTTTTCTTTTTTTTTTTGATTTTCATTTGTAAGAAAACTTGGCTATGTATTTCAAGAATTTCTTAGAAGTCTGAGTACTTAAACCCTCCTTTTGGTTAATATATTACTTCTGGAACAAGTAGATAAAATTCTACACTTTAAACGTGGTAAAAATGGTGCATATTCTGCAAAGGACAGAATTTCAGATTAAAGTTTTCTGGGCACAAAAGCAGTAACAAAATGATCCCTACAAAACAGAGTAACTGAATAACACAAGAAGTAACTTTTGTTAATTTAAAACTTTAGAAACTGAAACTTGTAAGATGTAATTAAATTATGGTACTGTACATACCAGCTGTTCTTGGTAATTGAAACTTTACAATATGAAAAATACATTACATCTGTACAGTTTATACAGGTAGGTAGGATGAGTTTTGAAAAAAGATTCACTTCAAGGGTCATACTCTGAAGTCAAAAAATACTGCACAACTTAACTGATTACAAATTGTAGACTTGAAACAATTAATCTTTGTGGTTCTTTTTAAAATTGAACAGGGATCCTAGAATCCATATTATTATGTCTTCTCGCTTCTGTCAGTAGTGTTACATAGGATTTGGTTGCAGCCTCTGCTACAGGAAAAAAAACAAACCACCACTACCACCAAAAAAACCCACCCCATCAGTTAAGCCAGCTGCTGACTGTGTTCCTTGATTCGTGCTGCTGTTGTTATTGTGCTCAGATCCAGATCAGTTTCTAGGTGTGTTTCCACTGTTTCTTCCCGGGCGTTCGAGTCGTAAGCCTTGTGAGCAAGCAGTTCATGATGTACTCCACAGTAACTTATCGTGGGCTGGTCATAGGCAAGAAATGTTGACACATTCATAGCCAGTGGAATCTGGGGGAAAAACAAAGATGAAAACCAGCCAGTTGCCAAGGCATAATCCAAATCTTCTTGCAAGAATGTTAAGCAAATGAGCTATCTAAAAACCCCGGCTAAAACCAAATACAGTGTTGCATGTACAATTTTTTTTTTTTTTCCTTACACCTCTCCCTCTGTTCCCTCCACCCCACCAAAACCCTAGTCTTTCCTAAGTTGTAAGCCCAGCAACTACCACCTTGGATCTTGTGGCATAGGGCTACAAACGTGCTAGTGTGTGCAAGTGCTGGAAAGGAGTCAGGATTGTATTAAGATGCGATTAAACTTCATCTTAAGAAATAATTAGCCTCAGCTAAAATAAATCTGTCAGGGAGGAAAAAGGGGTTAAATGGAACAATTCAAATGAAATTTAAATGGATTTTGAAGTTTAAAAGTGTATCTTGCTTGAATGTATCGGTGTGTGCACTTTGGTCTCCTGGCAAATAGCCACAGGTCAGCACGTTGCCTATTGTAGCATAAACATGGGCTTGAATTTAGCAGCCTGCAGTAAATGAAGCACCGTGGTGGGTGGTAGCTTCATCTGCTGTTAGGCTGTGATAGCTGGAAGCTTCTCTATTGTAGGTTTAGTTCAAACGCTTTAGGCTGAAAAGTTACTAAATTATTTTTGACTGTTTTCTTTGGGTTTTGAACACGTTTCAGCATAGAATTATCTACAATATGCTTTTGAATCATACATGAAATAAATGCAGACTTTGAATTGTATGTGTTTCTACCTTAGATGTATTCTTATATATATAAAGAGAATCAAAGGATGGAAAAAGTACTTGAGTAGAATGCAAAATCTTCCCCTGTAGGTAATCTTTGATATTCAGGCCTGTTATAAAATTTCCCACATTCTTTCTTCTTACCTACTCCTCCTCTCTTGTTGCATCTTTTTTTTCCTGCTTAACAGTGTAGCAGTGTGTCCCCCACCCCACCCCCTTCTGTCTCTTTTTCCTGGGCAGGTCAGGATCTGACCATCTGCAGTGTTTTGTTCAGTGTAAGTATCCGGGAAAGAAAACTTCTTGGATGCTCCAGTTCATACCACAGCTCATTTGTAAACATCACGAGAGGCTGCTACCAGCTGCTGCTTTACTGCTGTCTGGCTGCGCTGGATCACTTTGGGTCTCCTTGGTCATAGCTCTGGAACAGAGATGTCAACCCTCGTGGCATGGTAATTAGGCAAGGAACATCCCTGTCTATATTTCCCATGTGTTTTTCTATTCCCGTTCTAACAGTGGTAAATGTCTTGGGAAAAGCTCTCTCTCTATAAACCTAGTCTTCCTTAGGGTTTTTATTTTAAATAATGTAAATCAGTAATACCATAGCATTTGTGACGTTAGGGCTCATCTCTTTGACAGCAGTTCCAGACTAAAAAACTCCGCATTGTTTCATTACTAGCAGCGCATGAACTTCAGATTGTTTGGAGTTCAGGTTTAGATGAGGTGAACATCCAAAAAGCCCAGGCTTATCTCAGATTTACAGTTCAGAAGCTTTAAAATTGCAATTATTATTCAGGGGAGCGTCTGTTCTGCAAGCTGAATTTCATTGCGTGGTATTAAATTTCTGTACAGTGCAGGGGAAAAAGAGTTCCACAACCTTATATCTTATCTTGTAAGGAAGTCTAAAACTTTAGACTTGTTTTACATAGCAAATGCAGCTAAAAGGTTACATTCACAAAGCTGTGTAGAAAACCAGATTTATTTATTTATTTATTTTTTAAAAAACATTATGTTCAGTCCTGACAAGAATTTAATCCAGTGTTTGGGACGTTGCTGATTTCACATTTGTGATTTGATCCTCGCTGGAACTTGAAAGAAAAAGATGCCACAGATTAAAAAGGAAGGTGCTGTGTAGGAGGTGTTTTTTTTTTTTTTTTTTTTTTTTTTTTTTTTTTTTTTTAAATAGAGACAGTTTGGTTCCGGCTTCTCTCTATCAATTATGAAGGTCTGTAGGAAACAGATTATTGTATCCAGATTGCAGAAGTATATTTGCTACTAAACAGATGTAAACTGATTGGAAATGGGAATGCTTCTAGCTACAGATGAGTATCTTGGCAGTTAGCAAAGATGGGAAAGGTTCTAGCAAAGACATACAGAATTTATTAAGCTTCTGGTGTCGTGGCTGTGTTTTTATCTGATTGCCTGACCTTGGCTTGCCTTTCATAAGAAGCAAAATTGCATTTTTTTTTTTCAACTTATTGTATTTAGACTTATAGGCAATATTTTCAGCCTTGGGATTTTGGTGTTTTGTAAAATTTAATGCATATGTGGTGTTCAAAGCTGCTGGGGGAGTTTAAAGACTCAGTCACGGAACCCTGGAAATGAAGGCTTGGAAACTGAAGTGATAAGGGCATACCCACAGATCTGCAGTGGTTTAAGCATGTAGGCATGGGAAATAAGATAGGGTAGAGGATCTCCATCTGTGAAGATGACAGAGAGAGAGCTGAAAAAACACAGGTCATGAACAGGAGGGAGGAATGAAATAAAATAAATGAAAATAATAATAAAAAACCAACAAAGTAAACCAGGCTCCACAGTGAAATCTAGGAATAAAATGAACTGCAAGATGGAGGTAATAGAAGTGATGGAGTCGTGGTAATAGACTTCTGAAAATGTAGCAATGTCATTACAACATAGGCATGGGAATATAATGCATCAGCGTATGGTTATAAGTTTTGTATTTGCATCAGCATATTCATGTTTCATATTGAAATTAGTGGAGGTTTGCTATTGGCTTCAGTAAGTAAATAACTCAATGTAACAAACCCTTGTAAAATCATAAAGGTTTCATTGGCGTGAATGAAAATGAAAGCTTTGTTCATGACCACTGTGAAAATTCCTATTATTGCAAGTGAAACTCAAACCTGATGCTTTTTCATTCACTGTTGGTTTTTTTGTGTGTGTGTGATTTTTTTTTTGCATATTATTTAGATTTATTGGTGGTTAAATTTTTAGTAGTACTATTTTTGAATTCCTCAGCATGTAAAACAAAAAGGCCTTAGAGGAATAAAAATAACTTGGGTTTATTAGATAGGGAATAGAATATAATAAATTATAATTAATGTGTTTAGGAACTTTACCCAAATTGTCTCTTCCATGAATCTTAACAACCTGATTTCAGACTTTGAATTGCAAAGTGCTGGCCATTTCTGTCTTCACTTGGGAACCTCCGGCAATCCTGGTTTCTCTCCTGTTTCCCATACTTGTGAACCTCATTATTGAATGCTGTCCTCAGCAAAGCATCACTGAACCCTTTTGAATGATATTTACTATTCAGTATTTCCCAGTTATCTTCGATTTTTTTATAAATACCTGTTTCCCACCACCTTGCTCACTTGCAAATGAGTTGTCACATTGTACATTGTTTTTCCACCTCTACTTTCACAGCCCTCTCTTAACTTCCCAACTTGCCTAAGCCAAACTTCATTAGGACCTTGTCTTCAACATGGTTGAAGCATTTACCTCTTTTCCCATATTTCTCATCTGTGTGTTTTCTATCTTGATCCATTCTTTTATCTTCAATTTCTACCTTGCACAAAAGGCTGTAGGCACAGTTTCCAAGATTTTTCTGTCTACCTGTCTTCCACAGGGTCCTCTGTAGGTGCCTTTCTGTTTTCATATTAAACTTGGCAGGGGACTGTAATGCCTATCCCAGATTTTACCATGCAATCTTCCTAACATTTTACCCTGTTTTATGTGTCCTGTTTTTCCTCTCAAAGGGAGGCTGATTTTTCCCAAATCATTTTCCTTAGCCCTCTAACACTAGTAATATTTCAGAGGAGTGTATTATATAAGAGGAGTGTATTATATTCAGAGGAGTGTATATATAAGAGGAGTGTATTAACTTTTTTGTCTCATTTTTTCACAAGATGCAGAGGAAAAGCTATTTAATAATGTAACTCAAGAAGTCATGTTCCAGTGCTGGTGGACTATAGCAGGGTGGTGAATTTTTGGACTCAACTGTTGGAAGCTATTGCAGCTACTGCTGGAGGAAGAAAACCAGCTGAATGTGCACACCAAGCACAGGCAAGTAGCCTGGCAGCTTCTTAGCTGTCCCTGTTTTCTTCCAATAACCTGGGTAGGTCTTAGAGTATGTGAAATACTGGCAGGGTCCTGCTTTCTTGGTAGTTACACAAGAACTAACCAGAATATTCATTCAGACTTCTTAACGGGCTTCTCCTGGAAGCTGAGCCCCTGTTACCTAAGGAGTCTTACGCCAGGGCAGCAGCAAGATTGTCCTGTACCTTCCTCCCACTGCCTCCTGCCCCTGCACACCTGCATGTAAATCCTCTATGTGATTCAGGCATGTATTGCATTTGACAACTCCCTTATTTTATCTCTTAAGTAGCATATGCAGTGGCTTTCTGTGAAAACCCTAGAGCTGCCTGGTATGTGTAGTTATGGAAAGAGAGCCAATTGCTTTCACCGTCTGCTTCTTCAATCAAGTATTTATTTAAAGGTGCTGTGCCATGAAACAAGGGGAGAAAATGAAACGGAAGCCTCTGTTAAAAGCATAGAGAAACCTGTTACAGCCAATCTGGGAGAGTCACGGTTTCACAGTTAGATCCTCCTGGCTCCTCTGACAAAATGTACCTCAGCCAGGGGGATGTTAGCAGAAGTTCTTTCTGGTGCTGGTGCCTGCATATGCTGTCACGGGGCCTTACTATGAAGCAACTTCTGGTGGCTTTAAAGAGCTGACAACAGATGCCTGCAAAACCGCTAGTCACTTTTAATCATCTTGGCTTTCTTTAAGTGGAAATAATTCATACGTTCTTAGGTGGTTGTTCTTTAGAACTTGCATCTGCATCCATCAACCTTTCAAAATCCAGGCTCTAAAGGCCTGGGAAAGGGCAGCTATTGTTAGATCAACTGGGCAGAACTTGGGCAGGAACCGTCACAAGGCGTTGGCGTGACCTCAGCCAGCTTTACTTGTGAGTGGCCGGGAGGAGCTGTGCCAGTGAAGGGAGTGCAAAGGGAGAAGGCATTTGCAAGCTTTTTTTGCTTCTCTCAAAATTAATTCCTACTCAGTTCAGGCTGTAATTAAAAACCTACGGAAAGTGCGAAACGGTCATAATAGTTTTCATCAACTAGCAGGTTTGTTGTTCACACAGACATGAAGTTAATGCCCCCTCAGTGAGGAAGAATCGTGCTTTCTATTGAAAGGGCAGCTCTCTCCCGGTGTTGTATATACTTCCAACATGATACTTCCTCTTTTTTGGAAACACTTTTGCTATAATTTCCTTCTCCTCACTAAATCTGGGCAATGAAGTCCAGTAGTAATATGCTCCCTGTGCTCTGCTTGGGTTTGGTAATCTTTCTATTCCAACTTGTTAGTCTTTGGTTACCTAACCTGGGGTCCCACATGGTGGGAAATAATGCGGCAGAATCCAAGCATGTATAGCTATGCATCTATTTTGTACCCCATCTCCTCTGTCATGCTAGATCAAACACGTGTCGGAACTGTACTTCTAGCAGAGAAAGACAAGGATGAGGAAGCAAGGGACAAATGAGACGTCTGTATCACATCTCTCTGTATTTCAGGCTCTTTAAACCACGCATTCAGTCAACACTGAACATGAGGACCAGTTGTCTCCATGGCAATATAAGAACCATATTATTTCAAAGCTCCTATTGAAATAGCTGCTGTTTTCAGGCTTTACTTGCAATACTTGTGGCTGAATGCCCTGTATTTACATTGATACAAACATAAAAATAAAACCAACAACTCCACAGAAAAAAAAAACCAACAAACCAGCACTGAAAAGAAAACTTCAGAAAGGCCACAAATAGAATTACGGTCCAGCAGTAGAGTATTTCCTTACCTGCTCAATGTCTAACATGAATTTTGAGTGATTTATGTGGCAGCGTATTCCCAAGGAGAGGAGAGTGGTAATGGAAATAAAATATAAAAAATAGATAGAAAAAAAGGTTGTTACTTTAAGGCTTTGTGTCGAATGTTTGCCGTGTAAAGGGAAGCCTGTCTGTGGGTTTTGTTTGGTTGGTTTTGGTAGGATCAGAGAGGGTGCAGGGTTCCTTCTGTTGGGTTCCATGAGAAAGCACGACAATTTTTACTAGTTCTGTCAATGTGTATTTGGTATCTGAAAGTAGAAGGAATTGGGAAAAAAATAGTCAGCAAGCTGAATATACTAGCTTCAACAATGACCTTTCCCAGTTTTTGAAGTGCCAAAATGAACAGTTGATAACAGCTGCTATAGAGCATGGCCCCTTGCTTTTTAAGGTAGTAGAAGGTTGGAAGAAGGAAAAACAACTAGCAAGGTTTTATTTTATTTTTATTCTGATTCAGTTCATTAGGGTTCAGACTAAGAAATAGTTTGTGTTTTTCTAGTTGCTGGATGTTCTGTCTTGTATGTTGTGAATTTTCTCAAAATTGGAACAGGGTGACATTTGCTTCATCTCTTTCCTTCCTGCAAAGAAAGTGACATTCGTGGGATGTGAACAACTTGAGGCTTGATTAGCTTTAATTGCTCGCTTGGCTTTGAAAGCAGTATGTATTAAATTTGATTTTAGTTAGACATTAATGTTAGCTGTTAATTTTAAAAAACGGATATGTTCTAAATATGAGCCTACCTGACACGGCAAATAGCTGCACTACATTTTTGAGGCTTTTTATTTATTTGTTTGTTCTTTTGCTTTAATACCTTTCAGTAGCAGATTTTTTTATTATTTTTTTAAATTACAATCATTCAACATTTCCTGTAGAAAACAGAATTAGGGAAGTAGGTTTCAGGGTGTGTGATTATGAGTAAAAATGTAACCTTTCACTTGATGCATGCACTGAAATATATTTCATGATATTTAATAATGAAGTGTATATTATCCTAAATTACTTCTAAAAATGTTGATACAATTAGATCCATCTCTCTTAATCTCTAACCATTTTAGCTTTGTGATTTGCTTTTAATTTGTATAGAAAACTTGATGTTTATTGATAGGGTCTGCTGAAGGCATAATTACTGAACTATTTCAAAAAGACAGCGCTGAACTTTGTGGGACTAGAAATAAATCAACACGGATGAAGCTTTTACTTTAGATGCTGGATAAATTATGGATTCAGTTCAAAGTAACTGATAGCAAGCATTTGTTACAGATGGAAAAAACTAGCTATTTTTGTCTTAGTAAAATGAGCTGCAGCTGGAGAATCTGACCATCATAGTGTATGTCAGTTACAATGCGTAAGTTAACAGTAGTCAGACTCTCTGAAAATATGGAGAACTTACATGAACAAAATCACATGAAGAAGACAGCTTTAAACAGTTAATAATGTATTTTGTAAGAAAGGCTAAAGGAAAATAAATCTGTAAGCCACCCACAGGTAGGCAAATGTGTCTGTATGATATGCGTTAGCTTGGGGTTCTTGTGGATGAGTGTTAAAGGAGGACACTGCAGCTCTTTCCCTTCTCTGAAATTTCCAGAATACCAAAAGAAAATCAGATGCTCTTGTTACATGTAGAGGGAAAGGAAGCTGAATGAAAGGAACCAACAAGCAGGTCTGAGATTAATTTTGTTTATATTATCATTTCTTTGTATGTTTTTGTAAAACTAACAACAAAACAAACAAAACCAGGTTGTATGACAAAGTTGAGAAAACAATGTGTCACAATTAAGTTTTTCTAAATGTTTGCGAGCCAGGCTTAGTTAAACTTTAGTGTGCCTGTAGTGAACAGTTAGAGAATTAATTAAATACCCTAGGGCCTGGTCATGGAGGAAGTCTTGCAGAAACTAAAGGGAAGACTTTTTGTTTAGGAGAGCTCTGTGGAGAGAAAGGTCTGCGTGTGGTATTCTGTGGTATTTCTCTTAATGAGCAAAAATGCCTGAAGAGCAGCTATATCTGAGCGGTTACAGCACAGACTGCAGCTATATTTACACATTTTCATTAAGCATGATTGTTTTGGTTGGTAGTTTGATTCTTTATAAGGCAGAAATATTTTTTTCCGAGGGCCCCATTCCTCAAAGGTTACTGGATAGGCTTGTGTAGAGTATGATTATCATCATCTAATTTTCTTTATTCTTCTCTAATTATTTTAATGTATTGAGCAATTTTAATATCCCCTAAGCGCTGTGACAGGCAATCTCATTACTTTTCATCAGGCTTGTTTGCAGAGAAATTAAACAGCAGAGGAAATACAAAAGACCACAGAAACCTGAAGCTGAATTATGCAGAGCAAGGAGTCAGATACTGAAGAAGTCATGAGCCAACATTAAGAATAGGATGTTTTTCTTAATATAACATTTAGCTTATTGTTTGCTACTTCTTGAAGACTAGTTACTAATCTTACTTAAAGGAAAGCTGAAGTTCTTACAGCTCCAGTAGGAGGGATTTTGGAAAATAATCAGGAAACTTGGTAATAGTGAAGATGCAAACGTCTTTATTTGTATTCTTTACCCTTTCTCACTCTCAGCCGTTATCTCTCAACAATTACCCATTTTTTACTTCTCATTTGAATGTTCCCTCTCTTTTTCCTTCAAGAGGGAACATCCTTATTACCCATATTTTGATAACCTCTCTTCCCATTACATGGTTGTTTGCTGCCATTAGTCTATTATTTTATTCACCTTTACTTTTCTATGTATTCTTCTCTCTTGGGTTACCATTTTAGTAAGGTGCCCTAGTGCTCTCTTTCTGTAAGTGCCAAAATATATTTTCCTGACTACAGGAAAGGATCTGGGAAGGGCTGGTGGTGCTGAGACAAGCTGATGGTGAAACCACCAATTGCTGTTTTGTTTTGAGTATGAACTATTAGCCTTAATATTTAAGCAGTTTCATAGTGCCCGAAGTCTGATCGTGCCAAGTGTTGCATGCAGTTGCGACTGGCCTAATGGACTGAACCGATGTGACATCCATGTTGTTATTCTTGTGTTTGTGCAAATTGGAGTTGTTGTGAGCTAAGAGATGTCAGGGTCAAAAGCTCTGATGGGAAGAGAACTTGCACTGCTACTGAGAGCAATGAAGAAACCTTATTTAGTCTCCTAGTTTGATTTTTCTCTCTCAGCTGATTTTCAATAATACCGAGACATTCGGTGTTTGGTGATATGAGCTCATGAATATACCTAGATAATGAAATCTCAAGTCTCAGGCCCTTTAGGAGGTGTGCAAGAAAGGTTGAAACTAGCAAACAAAAGAGAAGCAGCGAAGCAGCACCTTACCCTTCTCTGATGCCTCCTTGTACTGCTGGTTGTTTTCTGAGGCAATTCTGGTCTGTACTTGAGGCTGGTCAAAGCACACTGAGGTACGGCATGTACCGGTTCATTTAAAGGACATAATGAAAATGTCTCTTGGGATGTAGGAAACCGCTTATGAAACATTGTTATGTTAAGCGTGGGTCTTTGATCTGTGATACAAATTCCTCTTTGTACATCTTAACCGGAGCAGCGTTCCCTGGTGCATGGTATTCTCAAATTAACAAATAAAATTAAAAGATATAACTTAAATTCATAGCTTGCATCAGCTGACGATATGAGAAGCAGTATTTCAATGACTAATCCAGATTTACCTGTCAGAGGCAGAAAAGCCATACTGAGACTGCTTTAATCCTTTTGGTAAGTTTTTTGATCCCCAAATCTCTTCAAGTACCTGCCTCAAATCCAAATGATGTCTTCAAGTGCTGAGTTTGGTGTGATCCTTAAATTCTTTGGAGGAGATAGGCTCCCTTGGAATTCAAACATTTGTTGATGCTTAAATGGTTTGTTTATTGTAAGAAGTGTGTTATTTAAAAAATGTTTTGTAGTATGTAACACTGTATTCTCAGTGGAAAAGTGAGTGCATACAGCACCAAATTCTGGAACTGCCATCCTTCCTGTCTTCCCTTCTCCCCTCCAAACACATACTGCCATGTTTTCTTATACTCCCAATAGAAGGCCAGCCTTTTGTTTCTGGTGTTGTTGCTCTTTGGTAGCTTTGCTTTGCTGAAGAAGCAAGAGCTAGGAGCAACTTGTTTGGCTGGAAAGAAGTTAGTGCTGGCGGTGGTGATCTGCAGCTGTGCATTAGGATTGGCCGATGCCAGGGCATTCCTAAAAGGTGAGGGGGGGATAACAAGGTGTAAACAGGTCATGAAAAAAGGCAGTTATTAGGGAGGAGTCCTTGTTCGAGGAGGTTGGATTGTGTTGCTCAACAACACTTTACAAGCAAGGAGTGGAAAGAATTGGATCATCATCTGCCTACTCAAAGAACAACTAAAACAGGCAAAATACTGATTCTCCATATAGTTACTGGTACGCTTTAGTTAAGTAACCAGCACATTGCTCTTTTCAAATTGTTTGAACAACGGCATCTTCATGTATCTTAAAAAACCTTTTGAATGGTGCCAAAAAGCTAGTGCACTTTGGCAGAGGCTGTCCCTGAAGGGAATGAAGTCCCGTTTCCTTGTTAGTGGTAGGCAAATCGATGTACTCGCTCAGAGAGACTTCCTAAAGGGTATTGGGAGAAACAACCCAAAACACAGAAGTTAAACCAAAAGCAGGATTTCTTCCTGGCAACTTCTGTTAATATAATTTAATACGTGCTTTAAAAATAGAGGAGAAATGATATTTGTTATGCAAATAAAATGCTGCTAACAGACTCAGTTTTTAGAATTTACCATAAAATGAGCAGTGCTTTGTGTATTTCTACAAACCACTGTAATTTCCTAAAACTGATTTGAGTGAAGTATTTATAACTATGTACTTTAGTGAATAAGCTCTGTGTAATTATTTTAGTAAATTAAAGAAACAGATGCTTTTTAAAAAACAGAATGCTTTTATAACAGAATGTTAATATTCAGCTTAAAAAGCAAGAGCTTTTTCAATGTATATCTCATGGATGGGGAGCATGGTACATGTGATTCTTTCAGTCCTTAGTAAAGGATCTTAATAAGTTCACTGTGTTTACTTGACAAATATAAAATTGTTATTTTCTGATGCAATGGACAGTAGGAGCGATATAGTATTTCTTTTCCTTAATTAAGACATGCCCTTATATATTATAATATTTAGTATTAGTGCTAATGAAGCAATTTTGTTTTTTTTAAAGCTCCTTTCCCTCTGTGAGTGTGTTTAACTGGTCTTCGGATCGTATTTATCACTGTATAATTGTAGAGAGAAAAAGCTTTGACATATTGCGAAACAGTAGTGGATTATTTATATGGTTAAGAAGTCTTAATATTTGCACTTGTAAAAATATTTATACCATGTGCATCAGTTGCACTGCTCCCCAGGTATCTGTGTGGCACTCAGGTAGGCTGGATGTTTGTATATCTACCCCTGATTAAACAATTCTTCAAAGGAAGTCTAAAAATTTTGCAGGCAGGAAAGCATTATTGTGCCAATTGAATATAATTCTTTTAAAATCCAACACAAACCCTCAGAGCATGAAGTGGCATATTGCTGGTAGCCAGGCTCTTCATCATCCTTTTCACTCTTAAATTTGCAGTAGTTACTGTGGCAGATTTTAAGGAAAAATCCAGTAAGCAAGGCAGCATAGACAATGTGCTGTGAGAGGAGTGCAGGCAAGGGACCAAAGCTGACTAGAGTAGTTAAAAAAATCCAGGAGAAAGTTGTCAGACCTTTTTGGTTCATTAAAGGTGACCTTAATTGCTGGCTTGCATGGTTCGTAGAATTGGGACTGGAATTTGGAGCAACTCTTTTGATGAGCCCACTGTGCTAGTTTTCAAAAGCCATTAGAAGGATGCCCTGTTATCTCTGTACAGTGCTCTCATTTATAGACCTCATGGTGCAGGAACTTGCCCAGGACTAATGTGGAAAATAGCCAGCACTGTCTGTATCTGGGTTAGCATTCCCCTTCACGGTGTCTTTGACAAGTGGACCTTAAAAACACAACCTCCTGTTGACACCAGCGGTATTTGTAACAATAAAGTGTATTTCTTCTTCAAAGAAATCCTGAACTAGTGAAAGAAATTTAGGATATTCATTTAGAGCCAGTTAAGCCCAGACAGTTCGATCTTTCTAAGCAATCAGTCATCGAAATATGTTTACTTTCTCAGAGCAGCTGTTGAAAGATGCATTAATGTGTGCTTAATATGCAGCGGTTTTGGTTAGCAGGTCAAAATGAATTCATGGGGCTGTGATGAAAGAGGTGGCTTGCACAATTTTGCATATTGTGGGTAGGTAGATAATGGTTCTCTACAAGACAGGAGACCCAAGATGTTATACAGGTTTAAGGAAAACCACATATGTAGCTGGAACTCAGTTTGAGCTTAGCTGAACCGCAAAGAATGGGTGATGTGCTGCATTCCTAGTGGAGAAAAAAAAAGGGAGCCTGAATGTTTCTCAAACAAGGGAAAATAGTATGTAAAACACGAAAACCAAAAACATAAGCCACACATGTGCATTACACACAAAGAAGGCAAACAAAAAAACCTTAACAGCACGCCCATTCTTGTCTTGTTCTGTGTATGTAATTCCGTATGGAAACTTCACATGAAGTTACAAGAGATGTTTTTTCTGTTCAAATAGCTTATTTGCTATTCAAAGAAACACAAAAAGTTATTGGTAAACAAGACAAACTTAAGAGGGCTCTAGAGCTGGATGCAGTAAAAAAAATCCAGTTTTACTTCTAAGGAAGTGAGTTCTTCCAAGGAGGAATTAAATCGAGCTATGCTGGATGTTCATCAGTCTGCTTGGCCTGGTGTCAGTATTCACTGCCTGTCCGTGGTGGCAGGAGCATGACAAAGACAGAGAAGACCATGCTGGTAAGAAACAGAATTACTCTCTGTATTTGAGAAATACCAAAGTGATATGTGAACCATCTTTATTAATGGGTGTGTGCACATTTAAGATAAAATGATGCTAGTTTTCAATTTTTTTAGAAATGTGCCATTCCGAAGCCTGCAGGCTCTACCTGCATTACTTTTAGGCAGGTCTTTAAGATAGAATATGAACTTCTACTTGGATGGAAATTGAACAGTGAGCAATTTTAGATACACAGTGAATTAGAATTGAAAATCATGCAGGTCTTTTGAAGTTTTTCATGATACTGATGTATTTTCACGATGAATTAGAATATTTTGTTCTAACTTCTCTTGTTGCACTCTATGTTAATAATTAAAATCTAGTTGCAGCAAACAAATTTTCAAAATTGATTTTTGAAAAGTTGATTTGAGCATTAAATAGGCAATAATGTGTTAAAATCATAATAAGAACATGGTCTAATCTAAATGTTCTGGTATTTTTAACAAAACACTGTGGATAAAAAATGATTTTTTAAAAAATGCACATTTTATTAATTGAATTTTCTAATAGAGAAAGCCATCCATGTAGTTTTGGACACTTCTGAGTAGCTTGGGAATAATTCCAAGGACTGGTTCATTTGCTAAAGCCAGGTCATGCCCTGAGCGTGATGGTGTTTGCAGCATGCTGCCACTTCTCGTCTGAGACTTTAGATTCAGATCTAAAAGGCAATCTAGCAACAGCTGATTAAGTTACTGGTTGCAGTAGTGCAATGTTTAGTGGCCCTAACTAATTAAAGGACTTAATTAAATTGTTCTGAGAGAATACAGGTCATCACTATGTCAGCTCTTCCTTATCATCTGGCTGCTTGAGTAAACCACTGTTAGATAAGTTTTATGCACCAGTATATGGCATGGTTCCCCTTGTACTTGCTGTCAGTTTCTTTAGGTTTTTCTGGTTCTGTCTCTTGGAGTTTAGTAGTAAAAAACAGGCGTGGACTTGTCTCGTATGAAGGGCTCTGATGCCACCCATGCCGTATTGGAAGTTCAAGGCAAAAGATAATGTGAGTAATGTGGCTTTATGTAATCATGAGCTACAGTCTGAATGTTTATCTGCTGTAAACAATCAAAAAACAATCAGCATGTGTCACTGCTTTGGAGCTTTGGTCTTTTGCATGGGGTTGATAACAAAAGATTGCTAACTGCTTACTGGCTACTTGCATGACTTTGATTCAGAGTTCAAGTAGGATTTTGCCAGTGACAGAAGAATAGGGTTTTCCTGCATTTGTTCAGTCACCATGGAGTGCCCTTGTCATTGTGCAATCCTAGGTAGTACAAGATTGCTTCTGAAAAGCTGCTTTTGAATTTGAGGATGCCGAGATGCATTTCTACTGTTCCCTCTGAAAGTATAGAATGTTCAGGGTAGTGTTTGTGGGTCTATTTTAAAAGTCATGCAGCACATCCAAGGCCTCATCAATGGACAGATGTGCAAACTTCAATGGTACTTAAGTGTGTGCTAATGCACCTGCACCCAAAAGGGCAAACCCCAGTCATCTTCCTTACTTTTTGACGGGTAGTTTCCTGAGTTGCCACAGTTTGGTGTTACTTGGGTTACTTGATCACATCCTAATGTGATCACCAGGAAGTCCATCAGCTGTATTACGTGCTGTTTGGATCTGGAAGCTTGGTGAGGTGGGGTTGAACTCTGCAGGAAAGTAAGATGGATGTTTGCTCACAAAGCTGCTAATGTGTAGATAGCACGATATTTCACCCAAAGATTAGGAATCAGCCTGAAGAAGGGCATGTGTGCCTAAAAGCTGTGTTTTTCTTCAAAGTTATCAAGCTGCTCTAATAAAAAATAATAATTAAAAATATATATTTTTCTATGAATCTTCCTTGTGTAAAGGACATCAGCCATGGCCACCGAGCCTGAAGCCTGGCTGAAGGAGGAGGAAGAACCACTATGTCTTCAATAAAAGCAAGCCAAAAGCAATCAACAGAGAGAACTCAGCTGTTCAGTGAGGGTTTCTTAGGAGATAGCCCTAGGACAACCTTTCTCAGCAAATGCCTATGGCCCCTACGGAGTTTAGGTACTTGATAAATCTGTGTCTTTTGAGAGACCACTGTATGTTTCCCCAGAGAATAGTCTTGGCTACCTTTACCACTTAACGACCCCCCTCTAAATCCACCTGCTTTGAAGACTTTAGCATAAAACTTGTGCTGCAAGAATTTGCATGAGAATGACCAAAATGTAATTGATTTCTAATGCAACCTTTTCATAATCTGGACCTGCATGCACACCAGATGGGCTGAAAACCTGACCAAATTTCACAATCAGTTTTCACAGGTAAAATCTAATTAAATGTACAAACAGAAATTTTAAATATTTGGACAGAATTTCTTTAGTGAGATTTTAAAATAAAGGAGAAATATTTTATGCAACTTTGCATGACAGAGATGTTTTCCACTTTTTAAAGAATAGTTTGCTATTTATCATTATATTCTTTTTCATAGTGTGCCTTACACATTAAAAATAGATGAACAGAGAACTCATCAGATGAGCTAAGCAAAGCCCCAGATGGCTAGTACAGAAACCTGCTAGTCTCAAATCTGTGTTGGAAGATACAGTATGAAAGACTGCCTTGAAGCTGGAGGTAACTGACGTTAACTTCAGAAGTTTCCTGATGCTAACTGACATGGATCATGTTTGGTTTTTACCAGCAGATTTGACATTTGTACAGGAAAAATTTCTTTAACATTCTGCATGTTAAAAAAATCCTTTTATGAATGACATACAAAGGGTTTGCTTACAGGGAAGCTAATGTAGATGTCATTGCTATTGTGATGGTTCATTCCTTTACGCACCAAGTCTGTAGAGCCTGCTTCTGAATCGGGCTGCTGCCCCTGGTCCTGTAGAAGTCTATTAGAAGACTTCATGCCTCCGTGGGGTCTTGGTGTCCCTGCTACACAGGCACATCCTCACGTGTAACCTGCCTTCCACAGAGCTAGCTGGGCAGCCACAGCCTTTATCTGCGCTCTGGATCTGGCACAAATAGGGAATGGAACCAGAGGAGACAAAATGCTGCCCAGAAAAATTACTTTTTCCTTTGACTTTTACAACTTGGTGGAAACTTATTAGTTTGGCCATCTGTTGAAAGAGGAAGGTGATAAAATAAATGGGTTGTCACGATTTCTGGAAGTGATGGCCAAATTATTGATTGTTGACAGCGGGTGCACTAATACGAGATGTATGAATTTCCTCAATTAGCGAGGGCTCTCTTGAGAAGGAAGTTACTTTAGGAGGCACATTGGGTCTGTGTGTTGCAGGAACACTGCTAGTCCCAGTGCCTTTTCATAGAAGAAAAGGCATTTTTTCATAGAAAGAATGGCATCTTTCAAATCTTGGAACAGTGCATGCTTAAAACCTGCTTATAAAGAAATACTTGTGGTTTGAAAGAAAGGGAAGTGATAAAGAACGCTGTACTGAGCGGTACTGTTGGCTGGATGTTACTGAGAGAAAGGGTGGACAAAATCTGTTGCAACCTACTCCAGAGATAAGAAAGCAACTTTGAAAGAGTTTGACAAGAAAAGGAGGAATACTTCATTTCAAATTCAGGTTGTATTTGTAGATGTAGATGTACCGCTCAACACCCTAAATATCTTTCCCTTTCAGTACATGCCCTCATTCAGTTTATGGAATAAATGTAAAATCCAACACAGAGCTTACAAAACACTCTTAAAAATTAATTTTCTGCAAAGTAGCTCTGCCCTTTGAATAGATGGCATGCAAATTATCTTTTTTGTTTAGAGAGAAAAGCTTTAAGCAAAAAATGAGAAGGGTAGAAATTATTATTTGCCTTTCAGAGAAGCTATTGTTTTCCTGGACTGATGGTTTGTGTTAAATTGTAGATATGGTCATGTCTTCTTTGTGACATGGTCCATATGAATGACACCCACAGCCTAATGGGGCTTTTGGTTTCTGGGGTTCTTCATGTTCTGTTCTTATTCAATTAGTATGTGATGTGTTCATGTGTGTTTTTTGACTGAAAGAAAATGAGAGAGACAAACGAAATGTCCTTTAAGCGTTCTAGTCCCTGTCCCTATGCTTAATTTAACTGTTCTTTCCCTTCCTTTCTTTCCCCGAAGATGTTTGAGTAATGCGTGCTCCTGCTTTGTACGCCTCTTTGCTTCCCTGCAGCAAACGCACAGTCTCTAACATTTTTACTGCATGTGAGAAATCAGATTGCTATTCCTGCTGCATTTACTGTGCTGCTTTCACCGATACTGCTCTGCTGCCCCAAGGTCTGAATGACATTGATCTGATGCTCACAGCCTAGTCGTGAAGCCAGGGAGAGCTCTACACAAATCTTCTGGCCAGTACAAGAAAATCATTAACTCTTTAAGCTTGTTCAGATAAGTAAAGGAACGTAATGAAATTGCAGCTTAGCCAAGCTATGGGAAGCACAGTAATATTGCTGGGGCAGGGTCTCCACAGAAGAGCAACACAAATGCATATGTCCTAAGAAGAAGGTTTTAGAAAGCGAAGTTTGTCGTGCTGTCTGATTGGAAAACAACTGCTGCTGTGAGAGCAGTCGTATTTGAGAGCCTTAATGCTAGGTTTGCTGAGCTATGGGAATCTTTCCCATTGTCAAGCTATATATCTTTAATTTCCTTGTTGAAAAGACCCTTCTGGAGAATCATCTCTGTGCTCTCCATCAGTGAAACAGTTTTCCTGATAAATATTGTATATATATATTTTGAATCATAATATAATTTATTGATGTATCACTGCAGCGTTGTTTTCCTTGGTGAGGGGTCCTCTTAATTTCCCTGTTGTGCTGCGAGCATAATATATGAAGTTCCGTGCAGCATTATGGTAGCTGTTCAGATAGATGCTTTTTCATTTCCTTTTCTCTTCTACCTGAGCTAACGTAGGATTGCTTCCTGCGTAGTTTTGCTTGTTAATGAGTCTCTCACTGGGCATCTATTTGTACGTGTTTGACACAGCACCGCATTTGCTTGTAAGAGCCCCATCGCATGAGGACTGGCAGAGCTTTTTATCTGTCTCCATTTTGTTTTGTAATCAGGTATATGCCTGCTCAGTGGAGGCATTTTTTTTTTCTTTAATGTTGGAGGATTATTAATACTCCTCAGCTGCCTCTCAAAATGTTTTTCTTCAATCAGGGCCAACTCTAACTTGATGGAACAGGTGGTTGCTTAACCAGCAAATTGCTTGACATAAAACCCCAGCCAGGATGTAGCTTCTTATAATTGAAAGGCTCTTACTGCTCCTGCCAGCCGTCCTTTCCCTTGCTCAGTTGTGACCCACCATTTCAGAGAGAATGTGCAATGGTGAAATAAGGAACGTCTCTAGTGTTAACCCTGTCTCATCCAAATCACCCAAATTTTTCTGGTAAATATGATCGGATAGAGGTGCTGTAAAATTAGAAGGACCTGCTTTCCATGTCCTGAGAGAAAGCATTTATTTCTTTTGAAGATGGTAATTTCTTCCCATTGTTGCCATTGTTCTTAAGGGGGTGGGGGAAGAAGGGAACAACCCAACCTCGAAAAAGCCCACCTTGCTCCTTGCTGCGGCTGAGGCAGGGAAGGGAAACAGGAATATCAGTGTGGGAAAGAGGTCATATGCATATATCATGTCCTTTTCATTCCTCGGTAGTTTGAGGATACATTTGAAACACCTAGGATACTTACTGTTGGTAAACAGCTGCCAAAACAAAAAGAAACAAAAAGTAGCAATTTTCAAGATTTTTTTTTTTTTTTTTTAAATATAAGGCATTATTAACTTCTGGATGCTAGTGTCTGCATTACTTTCCAGTGAAACATTCTTCCATCACCTAAGCAGGCAGACTGCTCCATTTGCCATGTTATAATCCTGTACTCATGTGATTGTTACTTGTAGAAGCACAAGCCTCATAACTACAGGGCATTACGGGTTCTTTACATTAGACGTTTGGTACTCTATGCTGAAATCTGTATTTTTGCCCCTTCTATTTGTAGAAATATTTGCTGTAAATCTGGGGTGGATGGTTGTACTGAGATGGATAATTCACCAAGTGAGATTGTTACCAGCTAAAATCCTCATTTTCTGTTTTGACCAAAGTATTGTAATCCCAAGTATTCGTGGTGACCTACTTAAGGAAGATGCAGTTATTACTATTATCATCCTATTTGTGCAGACGTGCAGAATATAAAAGGAGAAATCTGTTATTGTTATAAAATATTATTGATCTGTTTTTTAGGCAAAAGGGTTTTATCACATACCAGTTAATAGTGTATGCAAAGAGTTCTTTACCAGATGTCTGAAAAATGATCCAAAAATGCTTTGTTCAGAACAAATCTAATGTTGATTGCCACCAAAGTGGGAGCTGGGGCCTCCAGTGTAGTTCAGCCTTTGTAGTCTGAACTGAGGAGCTGGCAGCTTGTTTACACAGAAATCTGCACTGAAATAACAAATTCTATTTAATTTGCTTCCTTTTCTTTTTGACTGAAAGACTTTGGGCAGAAAGATTTTAGCATAAAACTTTTCTCAGTTTCTCAGTTTCTGCTTTTTTTTTTTTTTTTTTTTTTTTTTTTTTTTTTTTCTCAGTTTTAAGCAGTTGTTTGTGGTATCTTTGGAATTAGTGGAATTAGCAAGAAGTTTGAGCTCTGTACTTTGGATTGGAAAGCCTGTTCAGACTGGTTTTGTTTCAGCAGCAAGAGAGCTATATACATACTTATTCCTGATGTCACTTGATGCTTATTGTCAAATAATCTTGTTTGCAGGGTAGGATGGTGATCTTTAAACAAGTTGCCAGTAAATATTCCTTTTCTCTTTTAATTGTCAGTGTTCATAGAGATTTCACATTTTATTGCAGCTGTTTATGCCTGATGCAGCAGTGTATCTCTGCATTCACGTGAATGATAAGAACTGAACATTCATCTATCCTCTTGCTGTTGTCTCTAATTGAGTACTGTCCTGTGAAGCACTATAGACTAATGGCTATTTTGATCAAATACAATTTTCACCTGATTAATGAATTAACAGAGAGAGACTGGTACAGATATGTGATTAGTCCTAGAATAATCCTGCAAATCCAGGCTTTGTATCACAATGTGGCCTCCTGTATATCCAGGTTGAAAGCTCCCATTTTTTAGGAATCAGGGTGAGAGAAGATACTAAATCAAGATGTCAGAATACTTGATCATCTGGCATCCTTTCAGAAATCCACTAGCCAATTGTGAAATTAGGATTTAACACATGCTGATGGGTTGTCACATTTAAAACCAAGACCTTATACACTGTGTTGAGCATATTTTGAATAGAACTGATTTTTAAAAGGTATATTATGATTGTCAACTGGCGGTATTCGGAACATCCGATGTCAAACCCTCCCATGTGTCTGCCCTGCATAATTACATCTGTTGGCTAGCTGCAAGTTACACCTTTTGAAAATAAATGCATTGAGTAACTCTGTAGTTCAGTGTGCGTAATAGCCTGCTTTGAAGTGTTTGCTAATCTGCTATTGTAATGTATGTTAGGTCTGTAAAAGTGTTAGAAGGAACATCTGCTCCTGTCCTAATTGATGCCACTTTTCATCGAGATCAGAACGTTACACTGAATAGGTCATTAATTAGTATCAGAATTGGCCCAACTATGAAGGATTTCTCCTTTGTGTACAAAGTGGCCCGTTTGGCTAGTGTAACAGTGCTAATCCTGATTTCTAACAAGTCCAGGCAAAAGGTCCTTATACTTTGGCAATTTGTCAGGGAAATCTTCTGTTCCTGTATCCAGCTCTCAGTTCTCTTGGGGTATGCGACACTTCCAGGTGGGAAATAGAACAGAAATCTGATGAATCCATACCCCAAAGCAATGCTGTGCTGTTGTACTATTTCATGGCAGTTCTTACAATTCTGTCCATTTGTGCATACATGTATGTTCATTTTTCACTTCAATACACACAAAAAATGACCGTTCCAGTTACTTTGGGAACTTTAATTTCCAGTTTTCTTACCTTTACTTTTAAAATCAAAGTGTTTCATTAATGCCTATTTCTTCCATTAAGCTTTGAAAGGATATATTTCATTCCCAGCCTACAGCTACAACTGGTTAAAGCAATTTTCACGGTGGCTATAGACAAATGTATGCTAAGTAAATTAGCTTTTATTGTACTCACTGTTGATTCTCTTTTCTATTGCATATTCTCGTGTGAACTCTCAAATCTATGCATATTAAAATTAGAGATGGTTTTAAAGCTGTGTGCGTAAGTATTTCCAAAGAGGTCACTCGTGCTGCGTGCATGAATAGCAGAGCTGCAATACCTCCATTTATTGGATGTGTGCAAACGATCTGCTTAGCACATTTGGCTCAGCAAGTTCAGGATGTATTGAACAGAAGCAGCAATAGACGTGTCTGATGTGCCTGGCTCAGGAAATCTGTCATAACACCAAAACATCCTGTGTGTTTCAGATGCCTTGTGCTTGTGGTAGACAGTGTCCTAATCTCAGTTCGATAGCTGGTACCTACAAAGTACAAACTGTAGAATAAATCTGAACATGGGTTTTGCACATGACTTATGTTTTGACAAGTGAGTTTAGAAAGTAGCTTTTTGCGTAATTGTAGGGTGGTCTGTATTTCTGGTTGTTTACACGTACTCTAAAAGTAAGTTAAAAGAGTTAAAATCGGTACTTTAAACAGGTATGTTAGTGTATACTAATTTGGCTACGGTGCTGTAGGAAAATCATAAAAGTGAAAGAAAGTTTGTTAGGAATGGGAACTGGAAGGTGAGCTCATTTGTTAGGTGCCAAAATGCAGATGAGGGACCCAGAGGAGCACCCTAGCAAGAGAGCAGGGCAGCAGCACTCTCAGCTTGGAAGAACGTACCAAACAAACTTCTGCAGGGGTCTCTGCTGGTGACTTGGTCGTAAGGGAGCTGCTTCATGGAGTGGAATATCAAATCTGTAGGAGGATATAGTGGGCATGTTGGAGGGCAGATAGAGAATTTAGATTTACTACCAAATGGGAGAGGCGGTTGGAAAACAGAGAACTTCTGCTTGTGCTGGCCTCTGCGCTCACGTGGCTATAGTCAGCTGTGTCCACGCGGGGAGAAGCAGCAGTTCAGGAGGAGAACGCCTATGGGTTGTACAAAGCATACAAGTCAGCATCATCCTGCTATTATGAAACAGGTGTGGCATATGAGGCAGCTGGTCACTGCCAAGGCGTGCTTGGTAATCCTGTTACGCTGCCCAGCACTGATGAGGCATTGGCAGGAGAGAAGTACTGCCCAGTACTGAGCAGTGTTGGTAAAGAAAGACACAGAATAACCAGCCTGGCCAAAGGAGACTATCAGGAAGGGTCAAGGTCTAGAAATTATGGGGATGATTTGGAGTCTTTAGTTAAGAGAAGGTGAAGTAAGATGTGGTAACACCCTTCAGATAGATGAAGGGCTGCTGCAAAGATGGGGTCACCACTTCTCCACCATAGTGGTGGGTACAAGAAAAAGCAGGCCTTAAATAGGATTCAGTAGATTTAGATTTCTCATGTTAGGAATAATAAATACTGTAATAGGTTGGCGGAGAAAATGGTGAGCTGTCCTTTGCAGGAAACCAGTTAGAAATTGGTTAGCCAGACTTCAGTGGAGGACAACAGCATTCCTGCCGGGGGCCCAGTGATGGATCAGGTGATCTCCCCAGGTCCTTCCAGCCTGATTCCAAAAGGTAAATTTTCAAAGACACTTTGAACCAAAACAACCAAAAAATCCCTTTAGAATTGCCACACACACAGACAGACACATTACACGCCTTCCAAAGAAAGAAAACCCCTTTCTGGCCCCAGAAACTTCCTAAATAAGTAGAAGCTGTTGTTTGTTTCCAAAAGTAGAAAATATATATTGTAGAAATACTCTTGAGTGAGGATGGGCCTTGCTAGCTAGAGAAATAGAGCCAACAAGTAAGTTTAAGGAGAAATTGGAGAGATCTCTGTTCTGTGTGGGATCAGAGGCTTTCTTGCCAAAGTCCCATCTGTTCAGCTTTTGTTCAGCTCTGTTTTCTTTTCACCTCCGTGTTGTGTTAGCGCTCCAAATGGAGGCATAACGGAATGAAGTGAAGTCCTGAAGCTGTGTAGTGCTGGTTGTCTCTCCAAGTGCAGGTATCACAAAGAGTTTTCATGGAGAGGTTGCATTCAGTAGTAAAATCACCTGATGAAGAAATACTTAGATCCAGAAAAGCTTATGAAACTGTCTCAAATGGGAAGCAAGTCAGGGAGAATTAGGCTGTTCTGCACATAGAAAACACCGTTTCACCACACAGGATTTCTACAATTGTCTGAGAAACTCTGCGTTCAGGACTCTGCAAAATCTGTCTGTGTCAGTATGTGTTAATCACACCTAGCAACGGTAACTGTTAAACAGGAAAATCACACTTCAATTAAAGTTACAGGGAAAACTATGTCTGAAAACTCAGGACCGAATCCTCTGTCATAACTGTATGGATTACAGCATGTGGTATAGCTCTGGAGATTCTGGGTAGAATATAGCCTGGGAATGTACTTAGAGGAGGAATGACTGAAAGGTGGAACCTACAGCAGGCTTAAAATGCTGGAAATTCAGCATTTGCATCTCATTGCAGCACCCTTGCAGACCCCTGGGACCGAGGGCTATTTCCTTGTGTTGTTTGTTAAGGGCTCATCGGAGTTTCAAGAGAATATTTCCTCGTAAAGAGAGACACGCCTAAGAGAAGAGATTATTTCCATTTTATCTGGAATTGCTTCTGCTGAGGTAGTTTTTGTGCTTAAAGTAGCTGGTTGACATTTCTGTCTGTTTCCAAAGAAGTTCACAGAGCTGATCTTTCTCTCTACCCTGAAGAAAGAGAGCTCTGTGAGAGTGATAGCAGTAATTGGGAGAGACAGTCCTGCAGGATGGACAGCACAGCGGGCTTCCATGCCTGCTGGAAGACCTGGGGTAGGTGGAATATTTTTCCCTTCGTTAAGCCACTGGGAATGGCTTAGAACGTACCATAGCTTACTCGTGGGAGAGTGGGATAATGCATTTCGTTCTTCTCCTGCTTAAAGCAGTGTAAATCAGGACTGACTCAGTTGGGTTGATGCTAATATAAAATAGTAGATGTAGACAGAAAACGGGGTTAATCTCCAGCACTTGTCAAAATAACTCTTGGGTAATTTACAAAATTAAATGTATATATTCTGTGCTACTTAGCTCTTGTTTGGAATCTAGGCATCTGTTCTGCTAATGCTTTTTTTTTTTTATTTTTTCTTCTTTTTTTAAGAAATTGTAACTGCAGCAACGTGTTGTGGCCTGGCTGTATTTTCTTACTGCATGTTGCAATGGACTGTATGTGCTGCAGCACTGCAGCAGAATGAGTGCAGGAACAGTGCAGAGTTGGAATAGGCTGTATGTTTAAGGATAAATTAATAAGAAAGTAAAAAGTGCTCCCTGTCAAATGCGTTTGCAAAGAAAATCATACAGTTGCTAGGAGGCTATCTGTAATTGCCTGTTCCGTGAATTTTTCCTGAGAGCACAGATCCATACAGTTGCTGAAATTCAGCCTGAAGTGCAGGAGTTGTGAATTGACCTCCAGATGTATCTTCATCTTTCTACAACAGTTTTGAACAAGCATTCAGAGAGCTAAGTTAGTGGCAAGGGTGGTAAAGTTCTATTGGAAAAGACTTACTGGTATTTTGTAATCCAGATAATTAAATACAGCACGTTCATAGTTTTGGCCTCAGTGCAACTAAACAGCATAATGCGTTGTGCAAGGTAATCAATATGTAGCTAGAGCCTTCCTGCAGTAGAATTAGCTCGAGTTGCCTCTCTGAGCACTAAGGTGTGTGAATTTTCCATCCATGACACAGGAAGTCTTCCAGAGCAGGACGTGTCAGAATGATGCAGGACATGTTTTGTCCTGGGGCTGCGTGTGGACTAGGTGACTTCTTTACAACAGAGCAAAGTGCTACTGCAAAAGGAAACTTTTATCATGTAGGCCTACTGGAGAAACAAACTTTTCCATATTTAAGTTACAAATACGTCAGAAGACAACACAGCCTTTTGGTGGACATCCTGTCACATCGGTGCAGCTGTTTCCTGCTGCGCTCAGTTCTTTGCTCCATGGTGTACATGCTGCATCGGTATGGACAGAGTTTGCTTTGTGTTTCTTTCCTGAGTTGCACTCTGGTATTCGCTGCAGGTACTGAGTCTCCTTTGTCTCCTTTTAGAACTTAGCTAACTGTTTGCAGTCTGTCTTTTGTTGTGGGTAGTTTTCTCCCAGAACTGGCTGCCCACACATCCCTAGCATGTAACAAATTATAATAAGCCGTTTTATTTCTAAGCACGTGATTTTCCTACAAAACCTATGTGGTACATTTCCAGTTTTTCATATAAAATCACCGTGAAAATGATGGAATTATTTCAAATGTTGAAACTGTCTTCACTGGAGCATGGACTACAGAAAGCCTTACTAATAAATACTTTGCCAACTGCAGTGTATAACTTTCTTAGAGAATCTGATCACATTTGACAAGGGAAATAGGATTCCAAAGGACGTTACATGAAATTATGAGATGATATAAATGGAAATATATTTTCTTGGGGGGAGGAAAGAGAACAACTTCTCCATAATTGAGTTACAGATAAAATTGAATTTAAAGGGTCCAGCAAACTGGTTTGAAGTTCAAAGAAGCCTGTGCATAAATTTGGCCTGCCTGGAGTTACTGCATCTTAGCACATATAGCTTGATCAAAAGAAAATTAGAAATTGAGTAGTTCCGGAAATCCAGACTGATTAAGTCAATCTTTCTTGCCTAGTGATGGAATTTAGCAAAATATCATTTGGTCTTCACTAAAGTATCATCCTCCTGGATCAAAGGGTTTCTCTCCCAGCCTTTCTATACTAATCACACAGTTAAGAAAAATGAACTTCTGTAGTGAAAAGATCTTTGTGATCCATTCAAGTTAGCAGTTCTTGAGGGCTGTTGTTCTGAAACGCAAGCTACAAGAATGCTAGAAGTCAGTGGAAATATTACTTACCCTTTAATAGCTTGAATTTACCTCTATGACAAACTTGTAGCTTAATCTATACAACTGTACTTTATGTTGTGATTTACTCTTTTGTTTCTGTGAAATGCAAGGGCTATTACGTGAAGAACTTCTGAATGATCCTACCAGTAGTGCCCTGAAGGAGGGAGAAGTCAGTAGCGATACAGAACGTTTGTGGGATAAGGTCTGAGGGTCCAAGAACACAGGGAATGTGGGCTCTTCAAGAGGTGTGCTTTTCAGGTAGCAGGAACTAACTAGCTAGGCTGAAAATTGGGATAGGGATAAATGTCCAGGTGCCATTCTTGGTATGTCCAGCTTCTGGAAGTTTTAATCCAAGGAAGCAGGACTTGAAAGTACAATTTGTGCCCTAACGTGGGACAGGGTAGACAAAGATGACTGAGGCCTGTGAAAGCTGGACCATGGCATTTCACATAGCAAATATGATTCTCTAATTTATTAGTGATAGTGATAATTTTCCACTCCAATAAAAGCCAACTTAAGGGAAACAATTAAAAAAAAAAAAAAGTTTTCCAGCATGCAGGAGACATACAAACAATAAGATTATAAAATGCCCTATTTCATATCATTCTGATATGCTAGACACCATGTCGTTTGGGAATTCAGCTGGCTAAACCAGGTCTCTTTACAGGCCTGCTAACCTACCACTGTGAAGTTAGTAGGGGTATTAGAACCTGCCATATTTTCTACTTAGCAGAGTTTTACTTTGTACTGTGCTATTCACATCATTTCAGTACCTCATAAATATCCTTCAATAATATCCTTTAAAATAGGCCAAGGAAAATAGGTTTAGGTGAAGTAGTTTTAGTATAATGAGAAATTTCTCCTTTACCAGCAAGTTTTTGTGCAGTTCTGAAGCCCTGTACGAGCCGATGAGGAAGCTGACTGCTATGGAAGGTGGGAAGCTCATTTCAAATGTGCATCTAATATTCCTGGGTGCCTAGTAACTTAAAATCTGGCCTCTATTTGTGGTGGCACAACTCTAATTCTATTAGGCTGCTAAAAATAATATAAATCTGTTCAGTCACTGACAGCAGGTTTTTTTATTGTGTGGTGATTTGGGATTATGAGAGTTATGGGGCAAGGTGACCTTGGTGCGGGTTTAAGTGCAGCAATTCTTGACACAGTGCAGTAAAGAACAGCACTGGTGTGAACTGAACTATTTTGTTAAATGTACTAGGGTTGCATTACTTAAATAAAAAAATTAATAAGTGACATTCATATTTAATAAACTGCATTTAATCTCATGCATGGATGTGTTTATGATAGAGTTACAGCAATACAGTAAATTAAATATGGATAGAAGGCTCCGTAGTATCTTCATACTCAGCTGTTTTCTATTTAGGCTAAAATAGAGATAGACTATAAACCACGAGTCATTCAGGACAATGTTGAAGTTCATATATTTAGTAAAAATAAATAAAATTTCGATTTTGAATAGTTAATATTTGCTCTGTTACCATCTAGCAAGAAATTAGGCTGGTTAACATGTAATGGAGTAAAACTGTACTAATCAGAATTTGACACTAGGCTTTTGCAGAGAAATAAGCACAGGTGATAATATAATCAACAGAAAGGGGTTGCTGATGTTCAGTTAGGATGTCTGAACATTTTTTACCTGCTGTAGAAGTTTTTCATTGGTGTCAATCAGAAAACCTGCATGACTTCTGAAAAAGATGTTACTATTAAAAAAAAATTGCTGTTACTTTTTTTTTAAAAATCATAAACTTTATTTACTGAAGGTTTACCCCAGCCTTTTCTCAAAAATTCTATCTTGCTCTGGGAAGAGTTGCAAAACCTGTATAAAGGAAAGAAGTTTCAGTATCCTTGATTTTTCCCTTATTTTTGTAGTGTTTTAGCCAAACAGCTGGGTACATTTGACCCACGTGTGTTAAACAGTTTTAGGAAATCATGATTACCTTTTGTGGAGAATAAACTATTTAGAAGGAAAATCAGGCAGCTCCATTCCTTAGTAATCCCAAGGCAGAAATGAGCCATTATAATAGTGTAAAACCCCTATGTGCCCGTTCACATACAGGTAGAATTCATAATTCTATAGCTTATCTAATGATTGTACTCCATTTTACACTGACACTTTTCATTAAGACTACATGTATTCCCAGGAGGGCTTACCTAATAATAATAGCCTTAAATCAGGGATTTGTTGTCCTTTGCTAATGTTACACTTCTTCGGAAATTGTGGCATTTAGGCGTAACAGAGCTTTCTTTTTAAATTGTGTGAAAATGTGTTCAGTTGTTCAGTGTCCATTTCTTGGAGAATGTGCGGTGTGTAGTTGATGGAAAAGCATGTTTTTTCAGGTACTGAGGTAGGACTGAATTGACTTTAAAAAAAATGCTTGATGAAGCATTGATATATTTTTACCATTTCATTTATGTTTATTTCAGTGTTAAAATTAAGGTTTAAATAGAGTGGGGAGTGGGGCTTTTGGTTTATTGGCTTAAACACACTCTAAAGAGCCTTTCTTTTGTTGTAAATGTTCCTATTTAGCTTCATTTTTACCTTGTATGGTAAAACATTTATAACCTTGTATCCAGCACAGTAGATATTCAGTAAACCTGTGATTCTTTTTATAACTGTACATTTTTATTTAAAATCTTATCAGCCAATTAGAATTCCTATAAGAAGTGGGTTTGGAGTTTGATATTAAAAATGAGGACGTGACTACAGGGGCGACAACGGAGAGGCCTGGCAAACCTTTATTTTCCTGCAGGTTTTATTGCAGCAGATTGGAGAGAATTAAATTCGTGGTGTATTTGAAATGAAGTAGTTTGGGAATAGTTCCCTTTTTTCAGGAGTTCTCGAGTTCTGCAGGTGTCTGTGTGATATGGCTTGTGCTGCTTGGATACGGATGCCCAGTTGTGTGGTGTCATTCTGGTGCAGAAGAGCGGGGCTTTCTTCCCCTGCTTGCATTTTGCCATTTGGTTGCTCAGGGAAGGGCTTTGCCCCATCTTCTGCTCCGATTGAAATTGTTTCAATTGTTCCTGCCAGAGGAACCTCTCTGCCCATTTTAGCTTCTTAACTATTACAGACTGAATGCAACACTCTCAAACCTGTCCTCTCATCAGTAATGACGAGAGATCACACTAGCAGGTGATCATACTAGGCAGCAGCATTTCTCAGCATAGGACAGTTAGAGAAAAACATACCTGTCATGATAGTATGCATGTATACAAGCTCAAATCATTCCTTCTGTTGGAAGAGTAGTCCTTACAATTCTGAGGTCTTCTCTTTCATGCCTAAAAATCTTTTTTTCTCTCATCTAGTAAAGCCATCATTTCCATTGCAATTTTTTTTTTTTGTAAAACTAGAGTTGTAAAGCAGGTGCTGTAAATTTGTGTGTGTGGACACAAACACAGAACTTTATGGCTTTTGCGTTTCTCTTTTTTGAAGGAAGAAAGAACCAAATGTGTAAAGTCTAACACAAAATTAAAGCAGTGACAAAGTCTGAAAAAGTCATTTAGGGGAAAAAAAATGCTCTTAAAAATGACTAGTTAAGCTTTTAAGAGTGAAATATGTTATGCCTTTTGAGGAGCAGGTGAGTTTGAGAGGCACAGCAGTTTAATTTATCCCACATTGCTCGGTAATGCATCACACCCAAATCCTGTTTATCTAGTCCATTGCTCTTGGCAATTAATCCCAAAGAAGGACACGAAGCGTGCTGGGAAAGGTGAGATGAGAAAACAGAAGTGTTCATACCTGCAGTAGGACCTTCTGCAATAGCTTTATCAGGTAGAGTATCAGGTAGACAGAGATCAGGGGACTTCTCTCCTCACTTTATCCATTTCTGTAATCCTGTTTGGCCCTTAAAAACCATCTTGGGGGAATTTATTTTATTTTTAAATTTCACAGCTATACCAAAATCTACCTCATATTGCTATCACCAGAAAGGCTGGCAAACAAAATGTGGCACTGTGTGGATAAGAACAAGGTAAATCCTTGCTTGAAGAGCTTTTTGTTAGTTAATAGCGTTATGTAATAGGAAAATGTTTGCTACTTAATTGAGTTACCTCCTTCTCTCCCCATCCCCAAGATGGGCACTTTGCAATAGGAGTTATGCTTGTGGTCTAAATATTATGATGAGGGTTAGATTAACCTGTCTCCTGAAATTGTGTTTTCAGGATGTTAGAGTGATGAGTTATTTAAGATTAGAAGTAGACTTGCAAAATTTGTAGCTACATCTGAATATCTTACGTCTCAAATTTTTCGGAGACGTGATTTATGTTGTAAAGTTTCAGAAACAGTGCTGGGGATCTGCAAGTGAGCTCAGAATTCAAATGCCAGCAAAATAAACACATTTTGGGGTTGTGCCTATTAGTAATTATGATGGATGCAGAATCTGGTTGTTAGAGAGGTCTCTCACAGCAATTGCAAAACAAATAATTTGCGCGTTACCTTTCCCTTCCTCTCATACCTCATCTCCTTTGAAAGTTGCTATTTTTCATTTTATGGCACTGGTGAGCAAGTGCTGCTGAGTCAATGCTTGATTAGTTTCCAGCTGGTCCTGTGTGAATAATTTATTTAGATGCCAAACAATCAAATTAAATTTTCAGAGTATTATGGCCTTAATAGAACTGCAATGAAATTGTGTTGCTGTCATCACGGTGCCATCCCCAAAGACACTCATGGCCAGTGACTAGTGGCAAGTCATCTCCCCAGGCTGGCAGGGATACCATCCTGCCACAGTCTCCATTTTCATTACTTTTTGTAGCAGCGTAATGTTTTAACTGTAACACTGCTGACTTCCATTTATACCAGCCTGAAATTACTTTGAGGAGTAAAAACGGGAAGGCAAAGCGGTTCGTTTGATTTTATTTTTTTAATTTTTGTCAAGAACATGTTAAAAATTGCAGTGGCAATGTTCTGGAAAAAAAAAAAAAAAAAAAAAAAGTAATTTGTTTTCCAAATGCAAAGAAAAAATGTGAGTTTTTTTCTGTATTTATATTACCTAATCAATGGAGACTGATTTATTTTTTTTAAAAAAAAACTGGAATTGATGCAACGTGAAACAGAACAGCTTTCCTTAATTTGCCAAATTAAAACTTAGGAAATTATGATTAGGTGATATTTATGTATCCTTTCTGATGTTAAGATAGTTATTTAACTTTGTTGATTCAAATGTTAATTATTTTAAAAAATATTAATGTAACCTGGTTTCATAGCTTCTCATACTTTGTACTCATCACACCTGCTGTGGAAAAGGGAAAAGAATTCAAGATCTGCATATTGCTTTTATAAAATGTCCTGGCACTCATGGGATATTTTGAAAATTTAGACCTTTTTGATGTTGACAGTAGCTGCTGCATATCAGGGCTTGTACCTCTGGGTGAATGCAACTTCATTTCTCTTTCTATTCTTGAATATTGATCTAGGTTCCCAAACTTCTTGACAGAAGTTTCACAATATGGTAAAGTAATTGATTTTTTTCCTAATGAAAGATATAGACAATTATTGACTTCACTTAAGGCCAGCTATTGCTTAAAGAGCTGCCAAGGCTAAGGCATGTGGTTTCAGGCCAGTTATGCTTTTGTTAGAGGAGTTTAGTGAGAAAATATGAGTGACGTCCATTTTAGCGAGTGCACAGGGGCAGATGTGTGGAGGGAACAGGTGGTGAGGAGGACCCAGAGTCTGCAATCCGCATATTTCCTTTCAGACCAGGTCTGATATTGTAGATTGAGTACTTGCAAGCATTGGAAGCATTCCTGGAGCACATCCTCCCATTTAGTTTCATGCAAAATGAGTGCAGTTTCTTTGCTTTGAGACACAATGCCAGCCAAAATGTGATAAGGAGTTTGGCTCCCGAAGTGCTTGGCTCATCAGTCTGAAATGCTGGTGTAGACAGACTGAGAGATGTGTATGGTCAAATACTTAAGGTGCAAATTCCCCACCAGTTAAACTGTGGAGTTTGTCAGACGTACTGAGATTATTTTTCCACCACCAGCACAGGAGTTTACGTCTACAATTAAATTAAAAGAGGGATGACAACCTCTCAACAGGTGTAAGGTCAGCACAGATAAAAGGTGGTATGAAGCTACAGATAATGCAAAATAGCTATGTTGCTGCTAATGGGTAAGAGCCACGATTCCCATTCCTTTTGGCTGTCATTGTTTTCAAACAGGAGCATCTTACCTGTCTTAAAAATTTGCTGTGATCTGCCTGAAAGCTACACAATTATCTGTAAACAAAAGAGATTAAAAGTCACCTAAGTCAGAAAAGTCATCACTTCCCCTGCTTGCAGGCTTCTGTGTAATCCTAAAATTATCTAGAGAAGTGTTGCAGCATTCAAGGGTGTGATATTTGACATCTGCATTGCCTCAGGAATATTTTAATGATTAAGGCTTGTCATTCATCTCCTAAAATCCCTGAGAACAGAAGTACATTTTATACTGAGAATATTTCAGGGACAACACAGAAATGTTGTTCCAGAAAGCAGCTGGGGCACATTCCATCTTTATTAAGGATTTTGATAAATGAATAGAGTGGTGCCATCAAAATTTTTTCTGACTCTTCTCGTAACAGAGGATTCACTGTCACAACCAGAACAGTGACCTTAAGCGGTCTGCGTCCAAAAGGGAATGTACAACTAGTGTGTGTCAAAAGGCAGTGTCTCCAAGGAGGACTCTAACAAGATTACAAGATTGCTAGCTTCTCTAGCAGCAGCTCTGCTCCTTTTATTAGTAACCTTTGTTTCCCTCCTGTTAGAAGGAGATCTTTGAGAGGCGAGGAAAAGGTCTCTTTATATACCTATTGGTGGTTGTTTGATCAAATCTTGTGATGGCCAAAACCTCTGCTTCTGGATTTCTGGGATAGATGCCTTAAAAATAGCTCAGTAAACATTGCTTGCGTTTCTTAAAACTGAATTGGGCGTAGCATTTGCTGAAGCATGGGGGTTACCCAGCATTCCAAGTATTCTAACCAGAGGTGCTGTTTTGTATGAACTTGAGTTAGTCGAGCAATCCTGGGGAAGGTGGATGGTCTAAATGCCTATGCAATCAGTGCAATTGTCAGATACTGTCAAATGTGCCCCAGGGAAAAAACCCTATGACAAAAACTTGTGGAAGGGCACTATGGTGAATCCCGGTTTTAAGCCCCATAAAAAAGAACTCTAGAACTGCTTTTTACTAGCACAGAAGTTTACACTGATTATTTTTAAAGAGGTTTATTGAAAATTGCAGTGTGTTGGAATGAATCAGCCATTTTCCAGATGTTCTCCTCATTCATTTCCTGGTACTCCTTCATTCCCTTTGTGCTCAGACATAGAAATTGCTAGCAGAAGACAGTCTGCATTCTTGTCGTAAGTTCACAGACCTCCATGCAGTCCCATTGAGGCTGTGTTGATACAGAGCAAGAGGCAGCTCTCAGGAAGGGTTCTGTACTACATAACGGTCTGTTGTAAATGAAGATAAATTGGGAGGTTCCTTTTTGCTGCATAAGGTCATCATCAAAACCCATTTTCCCCCCTCCCCTGTTACTAGTTTTGTTCTAGAAACATATTTCCATAATGTTAGAAATTATTTCATTTCTTTTCAAATCAGTGTCAGTGTAAACACATTTCACTGCCTTTTGAGTTTCAGTTCATTTTCTTTCTCTCTGGGCTTTTATTCACTGATGTATCTACGTGTTCTCCTGCCTTTTCCTTAATTTTTGTGCACTAAAAAGAGCTGAAGTAGACATTTCCTTTCATCCATCCCAGTGATCATCATGCAGGTTCTTGTCCACAACAGAGATTCGCTTTGAATCTCTTCCTTAAATATAACTGGGCAGAATTAGCTATTAACCAAGAGAAGTTCTTATTTGTGTATGTTAAAGTAATGTTAATACCTCCGTATCTATACTGAAAATGACTCATTTGACGTATTTAGGATCAGATTTACTTTTTCTCACAGCCCTACTGTTACTGCTTCGTATAAAGGCTGAAATTGATGAACACCTTCAAATTTTTTTGTGCTTTTATTTCCAGTGGGATGAGCACATTCTTTACAGCATGAAAATATTTCATCTCCTAATGCGCGACTTTGTAGTTTTTCCCATCAATTTTAATCTTCTGCCTACTACTGCAGTCATCTCTGACATCTCTCTTTCAGTATAAAGTTCCAATCCACCTCTATTGATGATGCTTCATAAATTTGTGTATCAGCAAATTTCATTAGCATAATTTTACTTTCTTGTGCTAAGATGGTTAATGAAAATAGAGATGAGCCATTTATAATCTCTCACCAAGCCTTTACTTTCTTTTCAAATGCTAAATTTTTGCTTCTCTTTTAACTTGCTCTTAATCAGTCACAGAATTCTTATTGCTGATCTTTATTTCTTGATCAAAACTAATAGATTTCCCAGGCACTATAGGGGGAGTTTGTCAAAGTCTGAACTGGAGCCTTTACACAGAGTGGTAGTGTCTTTCAGCAGAAGAAGTTTCAGAGATGAAATGTAGAAGTAGTGGGGAAAAACCTTACCTATACTTATTGGTCAGTTAGGGGAACACAAGATTACAGTCACATTATAACGTGCAGTTAGGCACCCTGGCAAAGGTCAGTGTCAGAAAAAAGACAGAAAGCAAGCTGGGAGAAGGCTGGTAGGTCTTTGAAAGCTTGTAAAATCCAACTGCATAAGAGCCAGTTTTAAATCTCATGGGTATCATTCTTTTTGTTAGAGGCCACATCTAAGCAATCTAACATAGGCACCTGTGTTTAAAATGTTTTGCATCATTATTTCTTTGATTCCTCTTTTCAGGAGCATATGGCTCTATGAGTGCAAAGGACTTCCTCCACCTGCAGCAAATGGCACAGCTGCTAGGGGTGCCCATCACTTCCAGAACTACTTTGCAGTTTTAAGGCTACTCTTGCTTATGGTGAACCGTAAACAGTACCTAGAAAAATACTTCCAGCTGGAAGCCTTCCTGCTGTCCCCATTCTCTGAGTTTGAAAATCACTCAGTGGGCACCATTGTGCCAATTTCACCTAACAATTCAATGGGCATGAGTTTCACTGATTTGGAGGTGGTGTTTACAGAATGAGAGAAAGTAGTAGGAAAGAGTCATTTTCAGCAGGCTTCTCCTGAGATGAGGAAACTAGAGGACATTTGATGATCATGAATGCAAGTAATCGTAAGTGAAAGGATTCCGGTCAGCTTTGCGTTTGAAGTGCTGCTATTAATGTTATGTTTCTGAGGAAGTATTCTTTATTTTATTATTTTTTTTTTAAGTAGAAACCTTTTACAGACTTTTTTAAAGGAGCTTTATATTTGCATGTAGAACACAGGAGGCTGGACTTATTTGAGAAACATGACTAAATGTGGAATTGGCATGGTATTCTGTGGCTTTTCCCATTAATTTCAGAAGTAAGCATTATAAACTAAAAATCAGATGGCAAGTTGACAATGTGTTGGTGTAAGTAACTTCAGGTTTGGTCCAGATGAGCACATACATGTTAAGATAAATGATGCTCCCTTGCCTGTCTTTTATTCATCAGATATCTGGTACAGTGGTCTAATCATCAGGTTACTAGGCTGTTTTATCCTGCAATTAACGTATCATCAAGGAATACTGAAACTTGATGTCCCTAAAGCTGACTCAGTCTAGTAGTTCATTGTAATTGTCAATCAGATCATAACAAGTGGGCATGAACTAAACCTTCTTCTTTTTGTTCTCTGCACCTCCTGTTCTGTGTTCAGTTGGTAAGAAACTTATGGGCAGTTTGAGCTTACTGTATAACATTCATTATGAAAATGAGTGGAAGAAGCTCTTATTAGTTTTTCTTAATAGAGACAAAGCACTTCATGTGTTGTATAGGATAATAAGATTCTGAAAGAAAAATAGAAATATTTGTATCCTATTAGAAGTCCTCATCATGTGAACTTTAGTGGGAACACGAGCAAGCTGTAAAGCATTTAGACATATATAACAACTGTCTTTCCCATTTAAAAATGCTCAACCAATGAAGTATTAGAAAGATGTGTGACAGAAGCCTAAGCTTTTAACACAGAATCATATCCTAAATACATCCGATTGTTGCTGGCTTTAGCCATTCCCTTTTTCACCTGGTAGCTGTGTCCCCCACAAGAAGCATTGCTTCTAACAGCAGGAAGAGAAGGCAGCGTGCTGGGAGTGCATGGAAGGGACTGAAGTTAATTTTCAAATACTCAGATTAGTTTTTTGGCTGCCACCTACTGCCACGAGGCAGAAACCTGGTGAGTTCCAATTTGTGACCCCACAAAAATGCTGAAATAGCCTTCATATACATTATTAAATCCGTAGGGCCAAGTTTTATGCCAGAGAAAAAATTCACTGATGAGATATACATCATTGGAAGATTTGGCCCATTATCAGCTAGTTCCTTAGGGTTTAGCTTCTTTTATCGGCACGGTAATTTCTTCAGGAGGCTGTGACACCCCATTGCAGATTTTTATTGTAAGGAAGTACTGTAAAATACCTGCTCAATCTCATGATGATTTCAAAGTTAGTCAAAGGCAGTGGTTTTACTGCAAACAAAGGCATAGTAAGATCAGTGGATTTTTCCCTTCAGTGAATCTGTTAGTGTAAAAAAAGCTAATGAAAAGTTACCACATTCAGGGGCTGTTCGTGAGAGAGAAAAAGTGTTTCTGCCAGGTCATACTGCCTTGCCTAAATGAGCAGGGAGGAAATTTCAGGAGGATTCCTGAGATTTGGCACCTCAACAGCAGCGGCAAAAGGGATCTGGTTATTGATAATAGACATTGGTCCACTTCTATTTCTTCTCCTGATGAGGTATATAATTTTGCTGAGAACCACCCAACTGAAAAGATTCACCCATTGATGTTCTTCCCCAAACCTTAGGTACTGAAGGTATGAGATACAGGACTTGTAGGATTTTGGATGCATACAAATGCATGTCATCTCCACAATCGTTTTTGGCCAGAGTAAAGGAACAATAAAATATTTTCCAGCCAGGGAGCTTTAAATTGGAGAATGGACAATGCTGAAGAATGGTACTTCCCATCCAAAGTAGACCGGACCACGTGTCGGTAAGGGTTAGGCAACTTATTGAGGTTGCTGTTACAGCAAAACAAGAGTTGTCTGCAGAGGAGGAAGAACCTGGCAACTGAAGACTCCCTCTAAAGGGTTTTTGATCTTTACATTGGATGGACATGTGAAAATAAAACCAAGTGAATTGGGACTTCAGAGTCCCTTCAAGAATATTTTGTACTTTTTCCCCTGCTGGTATAAGTTAAGGCTATGTTTCTCTGTGATAGCTTGAGAATTAGATGGCTCTTTCTTTGCAGTATTTTTATGATTTTAGATTTTCATTACTCATGGAAACAGGCATAACTGCTGGGACCAACTTTGCACCTGTTTGTATATAGTGTAAATAAGATGGATAGACAGGTTTTCTTAACCTCATGCTCTTCATAAGTGTTGCGAGCCTTCAGCTTCTACTGGCATGATTCAATGTGCCTTCTACTGGCTTAGATTACTTTTTTCATGTCACCCCCAAAATTATCAAGACAAAATCAATGTTAAATTTAAGAACTTGATCTGCTGAAGAAGAGTTCCACATACCTTTTGTTCACAATGAAAGTAGGTTTGGAAAATGTTTTCTTTGACCTTGAGCTGTTTTCCATTCTTAGAGATCTGAGAGAGTTAAACTTTCACTTAGAGACTGAAAGAACTTAATCCAAATGAGATACTCAGCCTCAGTGATTCCAGAGTATTGTTCCCAATGTCAGTCATGATTTGTAAGACTGAAAAACTAGTCTAGAATAGTTTCAAATGAGTTGTGTGATTCCTTCGGAATCAGGAAGTGCAAAGTGCTGTTAAGAATCAGATTATAAAATCCATGGCAATGACTGAGTTAACTATGCTTTCTCTTATTCTAATGCTGAGAGCGCACCGGGCAGTAGATGCCTTGCTGTCCTAAATGCAGCAGAGAGAAAAGAAATGCAGGGGTGCTTTTTGCTCCACAGTTGTCCTCTGTGAGGTTATATGGCTCTATTTACTCTCTTATCATCACATTTGTCACTGAAGATAAGCTAAAATCTGGTTTGAGCTGTCTTATTATATAAGCATAAATTTCATTTAAATATGGTAGCAAAATCTTCTGTTTTTATGCAAACGAGCTAAACTGTATGGCACTGAAATCTTTTCCCAAGTTCTAGTAAACAGTAAGAAACCAGACTGCACCCCAGTATTTGCATCTGTACAGTTGCTGTGTTATTTGACATGGTACAATCTGACACTGACTGGCTGGCAGCATTTCGTTTGGGTGATTACGTGAAGCACTGGCAATTTTTCAAAACTGGTATTTTTTGGTTTCAAAAAACAGATTTTTTGGTTTCTATTTTTGTATGCTGTTTCTGAGATTCATAAAACCACACCTGGAGGTTGTGAACAAGAATTATTTTTAACTAAAGGTCCTTGTTCTTTGGGTGAATATGTGATTTCCTCATGATGGATTCCAAAAACAATAGCTGGGAAGTTTTGTGGACAGGGTTGATGTCAAGATGGCTTGAGTACTCTCATGTAGTTTTCTCATCTCTTCAGTGCTACACAGAACATAGCTCAATATTATTTCGTTTATGCAAGATCAAAACCAAACGTATCATGTCCTTTTACCATGACTGTCATAGAATTAACAGAAAATTGCTTCCTCCAAAGACCAGTGGATGCAGACCATCAGAAGATGAAGCTTTAAAGAATGAAATTTCAGTGGAGATTCATTGTCAAATACCTCTAGTGATGCTTTAGTTAATTCTAAGAATTTAAATAACCTTTTTTCATCCCTTGTTAAGCAGCAGAGCTCCACTAATATCAAGGAAGCTATCTTAATTTAAACTTGTTGAGGTTAGGCTGCGAATCTTGAAAGAGACAGAAAGAGTTCTTAATCTAAATTTGATTTTGATTAAAGGTCTTTTGTCAGTGCAGTTCCTTATCATACACGTTGGGGTATCTTGCATGTAACTTGTATTTCTTGAGTTCTTTTTACAAAGGCAGTTATTGGTAATGTTGTATGGGGGGAAAAAGTAATGGACAGGTGTATGCAGCATGGATGTAATTGGGCTGGATTTAGGTCTGGATCCAGCTATATTGGTGGAAGAGTTAAAAAACAAAACAAAACAAACCAGTAGAACTTCTCTATTGCATGATCTAAAATACCTGTTTTGGGATGGAATACTGAAATAAGGCGAATACATCTCTTCCAGCACTGAATCCAGCTGTTGTATGTACTACTTACAAGTAGTCTTCAGTATCAGTTCTCCTCTTACAAACATCTCTAATACACGTCTGACAATATACGCTGGAGTCAATACAGTCACACTGAGCAAAGCACACGGAGACTTTCAAGTATTGGTGACTCATGCACAGTAATTTAGAGGGTGGCTGCCTACAATTTCCAGGTGCCATCAATCTCCTAGGAAAGATAATTTCCTGCCTTCATATATATGGAGGAGGAAATGATACACCATGAATTTCTGATGATGGGGACGATGCGTAGCTTTCATATATTGTTTTTTTTGCCTTCAGGGTGGTTTACAAGTACAACTTGGTGTTCAGCATACATTTCAAAGTTTGTAAGTATTAATACTCCATTTCACAGAGGGGGAAATTGAAGCAAAGAACTTTCCCAAAACTTTGGAAATCATAGGAGTGATTTTCAATCCTGTGCCTAGACTTTGCTAAACTTGTCTTTAGACAAGTATAGCATCTGAAAACTTCTGATTCATGAAATCATAGGAGGTCAAGACATTTGTGTTGTTGGAAGTGCTAGCACAGATGTAAGAGGAGGGCTATAGATCAAATATACAACCTCGACTGTCCTCAAATAAGAGAAAAATGAAAAGAAAAAAAAAAAGTAGGAATGAAAGACAAATTAGGCTGATTGAAATCTGAAAAGATTCGAATAGTCTCTTAGTGATTTTTTGTTTTCCTGACCATTTTTATATCTATATGTGATTTCTGACTGAGGTTTCATGTTTGGAAAAATAAGTGTTTAGCTAAGCTAATTGTTTGCTTGTGGTGATAACTGTATTTGTGCACTCACTCCTAGGATTTAAGTACTTAATGCTTTCTTCTCTCACTAATATTTGAGCATAGACTCAAAATACTTTTGATTTTTCCTTTTTTTTTCTTTTGTCACTATGTGTAGTGACAAGACCCTTCTGACCTTGGGCAAGGTGTTTTTTTTTCTTCTTTTTTTTTTTTTTTTTTTTAAAAAAAAGAATAGATTTAGTAACTTTTCTAATTCTTTTTTGCATCTAGGTAATGAAGGTTGATTATCGACAATTAACAGTTGAGCTAAATGTCATTTTTTGTTCTGATAAAACAAGGTGCTCATAATCAGGATTTGAAAAGTAGCTTTTTGCAGTGATGCGAAAACTAGTGTTTCACTTTTAGGCAGCACATTTAAAGTTTTTCATTCATTAATACGTTTTGTTCAATTTTCACAGCTCAGTTTTTCATCAATTTAATTTAATTTTAATTTAATTTCTAAGTGCTTTAATGGCAAGCATTGTAGAAATTCAGTGATAGAGTTTTTAAGCCTCACATTTGACTCCAGTGTAGAAGTGACATTTCTAATGGCACAAATTGTTGTGCCTTCCTCTATCTTTTGGAAATACACATCGCCTCTGTGTTAAAAAGATACAGGCAAAGAATAGTCTAGCTGGCTAAAAACGGACAGGGCAGGAGCCATACTGTTGCATGTGATACAGAACCACCTCTCCTTACCCAGATGTAACTAGAGCAAAATTTTGTCTGTGGTTAATGTCATTTCTTCTACTACTTTTACTCTACTTTAGTTATTTTTGGTGGACTGTCCTTTAGGTGGACTGTCAGTTCTCAGATTAATATGCATCAAAAAGTTGAAAGCTCCAGAGAAGTCTGCAGATTTGTTTGGCTTGAAAAGTAAATGCACATTCACTTTGAATTTTCAGCTCCCGAATCTGTGCATGAGATTTGTTGAATAAAAACAGTATGTAGGCTTTTTGTCCTAAAAAATAAAGAAGGCCATTTACCAGCCACTATAGTGGGCAGACCAGCTCTTCTAAGAAATAAATCCATGAACTTCTTGACTCCCCTCTGCTTAGCAGTCTGCTCTGCTAGGAAGTTAGCTGAGAAAAAGTAACTTCTCAAGGTGAAGCCCCCCTCACTTAGCAGCACGTTTCACCACCACCTGGTTCACACAGTGGCTGGCTTATTAAGTAACGTTCACTGTGCTTTTTAAACGTGATTGGTACAGCTCAGAAAACGAAAGGGAGGTTCACAATGCTTCAGCTCTCTCACCCAGAAGAGAGGACTCATTTTTTCAGTACCAGTGAAACCCATTTATCTTTAGAGTGATGGGCATCCATCCAAACGTGTACTTTCAAGGCAATTAACCATTATTCTTTTTGCAAACTTAGCAACTACTGCTGATGGGTATTGGTGGAAAGCACAGCATTACCAGGTGCTCAGAGCTGATGGAGGCTCTTCCTGCCTTGGAGGGAAAGTTACTTCTTTTCAGTTCTGTTGTGTCTAATGAGCTGAAGGGTCCACTGCATCTTGCCTTCAATATGAACATTTATACACTCTCCCTCTCTCTTTATATTTTGATCCTTATGTTCACAGAATCCGTAAGAAATATTTTTAAGAGCTATGTCATCTACCAAATTAGGCCAAAATAGATTGACTGGTTAAAAAGGAAGAAGAAAGGACACAGACTGACATGCGCACATACACTCCAAAGCATTATAATTTCCTAAGGAAATAGCGCTTTAAGAGACAGGCTAAAAGCTGCAGAAGCCTTCAAACCCGAAGAGCTCTGCTGCTCTATATATTACTCCCTTCTCCCAGCCTTTTTGAGAGCATTACGGGAGATAAGTAAAGACAAGTTTCATACAGCTGTTTACTAAAGCTCTTGGGGAAAGTCTAGCAAAATATGCTTTCATAAATAAAACAGTTAATTAAGAACCACTTGAAAAGCTAGCACAGGGGGAAGTTGGGAGAAAATTACCATGTAATGGGAATGTGGTTAGCAGAAGCATAATTCTAGCTGAAATGAGGCAGATACCTTACTGGGAGCTCGATTCATCCATTCTTGCTCATGTTGGGTAGCATCTTATTAAATGATGCCATTAAAATTGATGGAACTACTCGGGAATAATAATGGCAGCAGAAGAGGCCTTCCCTAGGTAACTTGCAGCTAGAAATGTGATAAATGCCTGATAAAGCTACAGAGAAGGCTACTGTGTAAATGCAGGAAAAGGCAATTTTAATATACGGGTTTGTTTTTCAGAAGTCAGAAGCAATGAATTGTATAAGAAGCACAAAGGGGATAGTGGTTGCCTGTAACAGGGTAGGCAAATAATAGTGCATTTCCTAAACCAGGTTTGATGTGGCATAGTCAGAAATGTACAGCAAACCTGATCTTTGTGGAGAGGGTGTCTCAAAACGTGGTAGCGAGATGCTTAGTCTGTCTCAGTGGACAGTAGGTGGCAACTGCTAAGGCCATTATCATCTACGGTGTGATGGCTTCTGAGAGGGCAGTTTGCTCTGAATCCATTTCCAAGTGGTCAGATAAGAGCAGCAGAACTCCTGGGAAGTTGTCTGAGCACTGGGCTCCTCTGAATGTGGCACAGCGACTAAGTGATGATGCTGTAAAGTCTCTGGATAGATACACCTGTCATGAGAATGAGGTGCTTTTGACATGTTTTAAAACTGCATTAGGGAAACAAAGAACATCTTTGGAGGCTTTAGAGAAGAGAAAAGAGAAGCCTTTTATTTTATTTTATTTTATTTTATTTGGTGATTGGAGCTACTTTGTCATCTCAAATGGAAAGGATCTTGGGAGATTTGTGTTTCTTAATGTCCCCTGGCCTTCTTGTTGGTTTCTGCATATGTTTGATGCACGTGGAAAACACCTAATACTGCTTGTTTGTACTAGCACTAAACTTTAGTATGCAGAATCTGCACTCAGCTATCATTTTGTAGTTCAGATCTGCTCACAATCTGGCTAAGGTTGCCCCAGTACTGCAGAACAGATTATGTACTGACTACTATCTGTGCTACCTGTTGGGAAAAGAGCACATGTTTTGAAATAAATGTGAAGAGGAAAGCTGCTGGTATTTTATGGCTCTTGCAAGAAATTCTTTGCACTTGCTGTACTTTGTAAACACCTAGTTTGTTGGTCCCCTTTGGCATATTGGCACGTGTTTGCTTACTTCAGGAAGTGGTGCTAACAAAATCAGTTGTGAAGAGGGTGGCTTCACCTTGAGACGTTACTTTTTCTCAGCTAATTTCCTACCAGACTGCTAAGTAGAGGGGAGTCAAGAAGTTTGCTAGATGTATTGCTTAGGAGAGCTGCTCTGCCCCATATAGGGACTTTACAAAGACTGGGATGCTGATCTGATCTAGGATTTTGATTCATGATCATCTCGGTCTTTTATTTATTTTTATTTCTTTCTCTCTTTTTTTTTTTTTTTTCCTCTGAAATGTTTTATTCAGGCGTAGCATGAGACAAGCCTGGTTGCTGTTTTGACTTTTGTCCTTGGTAGGAAGCCCGCACAAACACAGTGCCGTTCCGTCAGAGGTGCACTCACAAGTCCCATTGCCTTTCATAGCATTTGGCAGAGCATTGGTTGCAGCTGAGGTGGGATTATCCTCACCCCCCCGTGCCTTCTGGTTTAGTGCAGGATGGAGTCCTACAGGCCTGATGAGGGCCAATTTCCTACTGAAAAATGCATTTTTGCTTTTGTTGGGTAAAGTGGAGTTGGCTTATAGCAAGACCTGTGGCTGTTGGCATAGCAAGTGGGAACTCTGGGTGAGGAATAAAAAAAAAAAAAGAAAGTTTTCAAATAGGGAAAACAAGGCAGCTACAGCAGTTCTAGTTGCAGTGTATGGTAGAATGAAGTAGAGAGCTGGAGGTTGCTCTTGAGAAAGAGTAAATAAATTACTAGCGCTATTTGCCTAATTGTTCAGGGAAAGAACAGCTATTAGGCATTGCAGAATTTACACACGTGCATGACAATAAGAACTGTTCTTAGAGCATTTCGAAGACCTCTGAGCTATGGAAGAGCTGGATGGAACGCTATAGAAGACCTGAAAACTGTCAAATTCACATGCATGAGTTGGGCTGTCTGCTTAATTCAGATAAAAGCTGTCTGTTAGCATTTCATTTCATCAAATACACTTGTTAGGAAGCCTTGTTTTGAAAATCCGTCTGTATTTTCTTTCACAGTTTTGGTATTTGTGATCACATTTTATATTCATACTGTCCATTTCTTTCCAGCTCCATAGTGCTGGCAACTTTCAGGATTTCCTCAGGACCCCTAAATGGCATTTCATACCAGCTTTTAAGAGAATTACATACAGCAGGAGTGAGGAAAACTAAACTGATATAATCTGTTGCCTTTACACCAGCTACTTGCTGAATTAATTCCGCTGACTGGCAACAGGTGGAAGGAAGGTGAGAATTTAGGAAAGGTTTGGTAAAATGGCAAGCCTTAAGTGTATTTTGCAATTTAATATTCAGGTTTAAAATCTGCCCATTATGTCCTCAGCCCATGCCTTATACTGGGGAGATGGGACGCAAATATTATTTCATCTGCTTGGGGATTTTGCTGGGGGGAAATGTGGGGGAAATAGAAAGTGGGAGGGCAAGGGAATTGCCCCTTTATGCACTTTTAGTTGCAGCTCAGAACTCCCTGACGTGTTAAACATGGTTTGTTTGCTTGTTTTTGGTGAGAATTGTTTGGTTTTTTTTTTGGGGGGGGGGGGGGCTGTCAAACCGGACTTCACAACTGCATGCCACATGCATGCCATGTCCCAGATACTATCCTATTTCATCTACTGGAAGCCAGATTCCTTCCAGCCATTGGTATTTATGCACAGTAAGAGGACATAGTCGTCAGTTAAACAACTTAGCATGCTTAAAACACTTGCTGCTGTGTTCATTCCGTGCTGCCAAATTCCAAGCCATATTAGCAGCCTCCTAACCAAGCTGTCTGTGCCCTTCATTGGTGTACCCTGAATGTTCACAATAACGTCAAACCAGTTTTGGCACTACTATTGCCCACACAAAGCAGGTGTTTGGTTGGGAAGGACCAATGAATGTGACATCTTTACATGCCTTTCCTATGCAATAGGCTTTGTTCTTTCATGATAATCTCTCTGCTGTGCAAATTATTGGGATACTGTTTGAAAGATAGCTTTTATTCTAACCAAATGTTTGCATTCAGTTTAGGATTTTACAAAGGCATTTTCATTCTTTGCTACCAGGATTTTTTTTTTTTCTGTATTTGTTTTCCTACCCTTTTCAGTACTCATGTAAGAATTAATAAGAATTAATAAAGATGGCAGTAGCAGAGTCGGGTACAATGTTCTGAGTTTTGATCGGTTTGGGAATGTTTGTTTAGAAGACTGCTTAGGGGCTCTATAGGACAAACATCATGCACAGAGTGCCAGGTGCATAAAGACTGTATTTTAAAGTTCTAAAACTAATATAAGATTAAGGTTTTTTTGTTGTTTGTTTTTTTGTTTTGTTTTGTACAGGGGTCTATTTTTAATCTAGTATTTTTTAAGTAGAATTAAAACATGGTTTCAATACACTCAGGGTGATAAACCTTGAAATATAGAATCACAGAGTCATTAAGGTTGGAAAAGACCTTCAAGATCATCTGCTCCAACAATAATAATGAATAATAATAGTAATGAATAATAACAATACTGAATGTTGCCATTCCTACAGAGAAGGAAGTCCCCTGAAAAAGGGAATTTATACTTGATTTCAGTGGGATGGAAGAAACTAAAAGAATGTGTTATCTCTTCATCATCTTTCTGGGTACTCTAGGTAAAGGACAGTCTGTGACGTGGTTAATGCACAGGCTTGATTTATCCTGAAAGGTGGAATGAGTTCGGCCTGTTACAATTAGCTTTGGGTAGATTTTAAATGAACTTGATGACATCATATCTGGCTACTTCTTCTTTTCCTGTATTTCTGAGGCATCTTTATTATTCATTGTGCAGAATACATGATTTGTAGTTCGTTGGCACTGTTTCTATACTTAGTGATTTAGATTTTATTTTCTGGAATACATGCTGGTTGTATTCTTTAATGCAGGGGACAGTAACTTTTATCATTTCATCCTGGAACCTCATCCTTGAGCTCTTGCTAGCCTGCTGACAGCCACCCTTCTGTCTCCTATATACTCTTGCCTTTTTGGTTTGTCGTGCAAATTCATTTTCCAAGCTTGCTTTTCTACTTACAGTGACAAATGTAATCCATCTATTACATTACTTAATAATTTTGATAGCTTAATGTAGGAAGTATTAAATTCACGTAGCACCTCAGCTCAATTGTGTTTTTTATTTGTGGCTTGTAAGAAGCTTATGTATTCCTTGCCAACATCTGGCAGTGCGGAAGCATGGATGAAACCGAATGGAATTTGCACTTTGCTGTGAATTCTGTTTGCCTCGGTGCCTAACAGAGTGCTTTTACTACACTGTGGCCTTTGTACAGATCTGCCTTTATCCTGGTAGAGGCAGTAAATACTATTGCTTTGAGAGGAAGATGCAGAGGAAACTGCAAATGGAGTTTAAAGCGTTTTCTGTCACCCCACCCAAATCTTCATTACAAATTTGTGAAATTTGTTCTTTTTTTCCCCTCAATAGTTATTGATAATGTTGATTAATACTCCTTTTGCTACAATTTTTTATCAATTGCTCTCTTGTTTCGCTCATTTTTTCCAAAGTAAACCAATTTAACTCATCATAAGAAATGTTAACAATATTCCTTTTGATTTTTCTTTTCTCATCCATTTTGCCTTTTTCTTTTCCTTAAAACACACTATCTGTAACTGCAGTGTATCAGCTTAGGCTGACTGGAGTAAAATTCTGCTAGGCATCCTGTGCTTTATATAAGATATCCTGGAGCTAATGTTAATTGCTTATCTTATAAGAAGATAACTGGTATCTGTTCTTTTTTCTCTCCAATCCCATTTTTTAAATAATTACTCTTCCTGAGTACTTTCTTATCCAGATTTGCCAGCAGCTATATTTTCAGCTCTTCTTGAAAATCTTTTTCCTCCTAAATTCAAGTGTGCAGGCTAATTAGAACAATGGGGCAGAATTTAAAAAGGAAAGATGTTCCCATTCACCTGCATTTCTCCTGAAATGTAACTACACAACAAGTGTTACAGTATCCCGTACATAATAAATTGTAGTGACCCATTTCCACAGCACTTGTAAACCACAGATTAAGTAGTTTTGATGTCACTAATGCTTCAGCTGATCTGCATTTCAGATGTCTGGGAATTCTGGTTAGTTATTAGTGAGAATCTTAGAATTTCAGAAGTATTTGCGATAGCAAGCACCTTTTCAGATTGAGTTATTTTCCTTGGCTTATCGGAATTGTTATCTTTTCCTTTCCACACGGCTGTTCCCTGGTCCATTTGAAAGCACGAAGAGAGAGGACTAATGGTCTCTGACACTGAAATGAAGCTCAGGCACCATCCAATTCCCATGATAAAATGCTAGCAAGTCTTTCATCAGCTTCCCTAAGAGTTACTTCAGATTGAGACCAGTTTTATCTGCTAAATAGCAGTAGGATTATTTCTCTAGACTTGCAGCTTGAATTAAAGTTGGGTTCTACCCTCTATTTTTATTTCCTTAATTTTTAACAAAGATACCATCAGAGTCAATTAAATTTAGTGTTAGTGTATTATGGGATTGGGGATTTTTTCTGCTTGACAGGTTGTGCATTTAATTGGTGTTATATCAATAAATACTTCTTAATGCTATGCTGTTTTGTACTACTAAAAGTCAGTAATATTTAAAGCTTGCTTGCATCATAAATTCAAAATGTTTTCCAAACATATTTGAGGTTTATTTTGTTAGCCTTCCTCTTGTGGCGTTATAAACATTATATGTGGATGAACTTTGGGAAGCAGAATGCGTGTCCCCGAGTTTCAGTACTAATAGGTATGACTCATTTTCTTTCATCTTCAAATAGGAAAGATTGCTCTGTGAACTTGGCTACTAATTGAGAATTTACTAATTGAGAAAATATGACAACATTGCATTTTATAGCATGATAAAAGAACAGACAGGGTCATGGTTTCGTTTGTTTATGCAGCCACTGGCAGCAGCATAATCACTTCCAGCCTCCCCAGGGGCACTTGTGGTCTGCTAAGGGCTCCACCGAGGAGTGTGTTGTCTAGGGTTTCTCATTCAGCCTTTTTAGAAATTCTGGTTTTCTGTGAAGCTGAAGCTTTGTAGGAATCCTTCTTACTCTTTTTGACAGAGGTCAATGGAATTAACTGTTTTGCATTATCTTTTTGAAATTAGGCCTCTACACCTGTTTATGTGCAAAGCAGTTCTCCCTCAGAAAGTTGTTTCCCCACATAGTAGACTTTCCATTGAAGAAAATGGCTTTGTCCTCAGGGAGAAGGAACAAATGAATTGCTCACTCATCTCATTCCAATTATCTCTTTCAACTCAGTATCATTTTAAAAGCTGGGTTTTCTACAGACATAGAGATAGAATATTCCACACTGCATGTTAATGTGGGTAATGAAATGGGGAAGAAATATCTAACTATTGTTGCATTACATTAAAACCAAATAAAAAAAAAATAAATAATGAAAAAAGATCTTGTCATTTGTGGTCAAGAAGGAGGCTATTAAATTGAGCTTCACAATAGAAAGGTAGAGGGTTCTTATCTTAGTTCATGGTTTTATAATCGTGTCAAATGAAGACCAGTCAGCTCTTCAGTGTTAGCTAGTTTTGAACAGAATTTGTTGTCAGTCACGTTTGTCTATGCTATCAGACATTTTAAGACTTCACAACGTGCACAAAGCACTAAAAAATTCTACAGTAGTTTACAAAACTTTTCCACTTACTTCTTCCAACCATGTTTCAAGGATTCAGTGGTACCAGCCATCATTTCAGACCTATGGAGGTCAATATTTACAGCATTAGATTTCTTTGAGTCACTGGCTTAACCTTTATTTTAATATATAATGAAAAAGGGAAGAGTAATTCTCAGTGTTTAAGAATAGTAGGAAAATACTACTTCTATTCTTACATAATCTGATTTCACTTTCCAGTAAAGAGGGAATGTATTAGGGAATGTATTTTGTCAACTCTCAAAAACCATTTCAATAACCTCTCATGAGTTTCTCATTAGTTCTCAGTGAAGCCCGAGAAGCTAGTTTTGATGACACTAAAGCTTGTGCTATACTTTATTATTCATCGTGCTATACCAAATTCTCCTGGAATTAATCATGTGAAAAATCATCTTTAATAAAGGTTTTGTATATAAAGTGGTTTATGCCTACAGCTTGAAGTAGTCTCTCCTGCTACGTAATACACTGTGAAAATATTGAGGAGTCTAAACTCTGTTTGAGTGAACCCGGTGTTACAGCGTGTTCATGGGAACTGTGAGCCAAGAAAGAACTCGTGTATTTTGAGTTCAGTATTCACGGAAAATACCAGGGAGATCATAGGCTTCAGAGATGTCTGGCTTAGCAAGTGAATAAGTAAACTGTGCAAAATTGGTCTTCAATTTTTTGCTGCGAGGATGAGCTCTCAGTATTCATCTACACATCGACAATATTTTTAGCATTTTCATAGATTGGCAGTGAACATACCCAATTTCATGAATAAGTTCAACAAAGAGTATCCTCAGAACTGTTGAAATGAAAGGAAGGGTAGGATCACCATTTTTAAGGACAGGTCTATCACAGATGTTTGTCATACTCCTGATTCATATGGGTCTTGCTTTGTCTAAGTAGTCCTGTTCCTCTAAGATTTCATTAATATCTGTGATGCACAGTAGTGGAAGAATTTAACAGTTATACCCATATGCTAAGTGCTAGCTTCAATGAAGAACGTTTTGTGCTCATTTTTTGCAATAACATCTTTGTTTCTGGAATTGTCCTGGATTTCTATTTACATCTGTGCTCTCAGTTCCAAGAATGCTTGATAAAATCTCTCTGCTTCCTTTTCCTCCTCTTCTTCTCTGTCTACCAGATATGAGATGAACTGTGATGTACTTCTGAAGAGGTCCTTTAGCTAAAATATATTTGACTGAAGCCAGGTTGTTTCAGCAAGACCCCTAAATTAAGTGTCATCTTGGTACCTCTCACCTTGTTCACATATTACAGGACTGCCAAAAACTCTCAATATGGGTTTTGCTTCTGCCAGAAGAGATTTTCTTTTGATTATGCTACAGTTCTTGTTGCAGTAGGGTAATGGCTCACAGCATTTTCTTTAGCGTCACCCTTCTAAAATAAAGGTCCTGATCTTTGAGAAATACTAAGATGTAATATATGAGATGAGCAGAAGCACAAAAGGTTAAAATCTTTTGTACCTCGAACACGTACACTTTAACCTCTTAAAATATATGATAAATGATGTAAATGCTCATAGAATCTGAAATATTATGGGCAGTTCTGGAAATTAAAATATAGCAATTTAGAAAAAAAAATACTCAGAATTTATTCTTAAGAATTACACTAAATATAGGAGTTACTCAACCTGTTCTCATGTCAGCGATGGAACAACAGTGTTAGGTTCAGCCCAGTTTTGCTCCCAATGCCTCCACCCGAAGACCTTTGCTAGAACATGATTTTCACAGGTGAACCTCTGAAGTGAAAAGTACCTTTTATCCAGCTGAAGGATTTATTATTATTATTATTTTCGTGCTTGGTAAAGATACCTGCCTTTCTGGTTAAGAAAGAGAAATCTCAGTGCATTTTGTGCAGATGAGCTCGAGTGGAAGCCCACAAGGTAACCACCCCTGTGTAACTCTCTGCTCGCATGGCTGATGGCTTCTGGGTCCAACCTGCAAAGCCGTGGGGGTTTACCAGCTCAAAACTGAGGAACCTGCACCGTATGAAGCATAATCTGATCTGCCTTGTGGCTGTGTGCTGTGTAACAAATTCGAGTTGTGTTGGATTTCAGCTTTTAGTTTGAGAAATAATTTCTAGCCTCCAAAGCTGCAAAGAAAAATGCAAAAGCAGCAAAGAGAAACCTCCAAAGGTTAACCTGACAGAGCTGTGTTCTGAGTCTAAAACCAAGCATAACACCTTTCTTGGACCCTGTTAATGTAACTGAAGTTTGTGTTCTTTTTGATTTTATCAATAACCAAGTGTTTCAATTATTTTTTCAGTTGTGTTCAGAAGCCAACTGTGTAAGTATATAAAAGCTAGGTATGATCTCACATCTTCATGAAAAATTTTATTTATACCTTCCAATTTTTTGTAGTAAATGGGCAGAAGTATATGACCTTACATTTATACTGTGCTCCCCCTTATGTAAGTAAAGGTAAATTCAGCTCTTCACCAGATTTCTTTGACTGGATTTCTGGCTGTAGGTACCAGAGACTTCCATCACTTTCAGTACATTTTGGAGCGGGTCCCAGAAGAGCTGGAAATACAGACAAATTTTCAAGCGATGGCTGCATCAAAGACCTTGTTGTTTTTTTATGAGTCATCTACAAAAGCAGTTGCTTGCTTTAGAAAGCATTCCCAGTCCAGAATGAGAGAGATGGAGGGGGGAAACTAACAAAAAACCCTGCAAGAAGAGTTTGTCAGGTGTGGAGCTAGAGATAAGCCAGAAAGAGAGTCTTCTTAGTGGTTAAACAAGGACAAGGGCCTAGAGAATTGCCAAAAGATTGTCCTTTAATCTATTTAATGTCATTGAGAAACATCAAAGAGGAGCTTCAAAGATGGTTTGTCTGAGAAAGTCCTGATAAGAAATCAATTGATTGTTTACGAACAAATATAAATGGTAGTTCTGGTTATAAAAAGATTTTTGTTTTGTTTTTGAATTATTGCATCTTGATTTGCAGAGCTGAAGCTGCTGCCATTTGATTTCTCCTTTAGTTTGTCTCAGAAGTGAAGTTCTGTCTGTTTGTATCTGTGAAATGCGGTGGGCTAGCCAAAAACCACACAGAAATCAGCATTAAAGCTCAGAAGTACGAAGTCGGTTTATATAAAGTAATGAGATAAATAACCGAAAATAGAAAAGAGATTTCTAGAACTTGAATATCTTTTTTTGCAAATTGGCTGTTTATGGAAAATTTGTAGCCAAATGTTCTTCCCCGACGCCTCACTAAACAGTGTCATGTTGTAGGAAGTCTGAAATCTGTCTCTGCTAAACATTGCATACATTGTCTTGTTTGCAGTCTCGCAGGCACACGGAGGATTCCTGTCTTGTAGCCTACTGCTGTGAAAGAAGCCTCAACGATCTGAGCAGGATGGAGGTGTTTATAAAGCAGTGGCTGGGATTTGCTCAGAATCACAGGGAGTTGCTGTAAAGGGAGGAGAGCTGCCTGGGACCATGGCTATTTTCTGTGTCTAGATGGAGCCGGGGACTTCCCCACATGTGGTGCAATGCCCCCTTTAACCTAAGTGTGGTTGTGAGGTGCTTGGGCTGAGCCAAAGGCAGGAACTGATCCAGCCTAAAAGGAACTGGACAAGACTTTGAAAATAGCAACAAAACATAGTTTTCAGTTGAATCAGTGCCCTGTGAAATGCCCAATTCTGCTCTGTGTGCGCAGGACCAGGTCTAGTGCCAGCACAAAGCAGGAAGAGAAAATCCAGACTTTGTTTCCCACCCTCTTTCACAGCAGTCAGTAATTAGGTCAGCTTAAAGCAACTGAGAAGCTGCAGCCTAGGGAGGAAAAGATCAGCAAATTCTCCTAGATAAGGGTTTCTCTCTCATTACCTAGTCTGCTAATTTTCCTGAAGGCCTTGCAGATGATACATAGACTATGGATTGTCTTGTGTCAGCAGCAGGATCTAGTTCATGTGGCAAAGGCATGCTGAGGGCTCCGTGCTGTCCCCCAGCCCTGCCTGCCCACAGAAGCCTGAAGCTTCCCTGGGATGCTCCAAGCTTCCCTGGTACCGCTCCTCAGCACTTTTTTCCTCGTTGCCTGACTCCTGTCAGCTAATCCCTTGCTCTAAAGGATTCACCTCTGCATTTCACTGGTAGTATAGTTTACAGCTGGAAGTGCGTCTGTGATCCCAGGGCTTGGAGAGTAGTTTTGCATCTGCAGTTGCTTTTGGAAGCGGAGATAGTTAAAAACAAACAAGTGAACAAAACCCAAAATCCTGGGAAAAGTGTTTGGTTTTTTTCATGCTGAAATCGCAACATTTCGTCAGCTGGATGGATTGAATCAAACAACTGGTTTTAAAAAGCATGGGTAACTGGGTAGTTCAGATACTGATTTGGGGCTGAGATGATAGTTTATTTCCCAGTTCGACCTAATTTGAAAGGAGCACATCTAATAAAAGCTAAAAATCACCCCCAGATCTGACTGTCTTTCTCAGGCAGAACTTGGGACTTAAGAGTTGATTTTCTGCTACGTGTGGAACAGTGTCCCAGCCACTGGGAAAAAATAAAATGGAAATGTTCTGTTTTCATCCTTAAACAGAACAAAAATGGTGTCAAAGCCCCTCGCCATTGTCCTGTGGTTTTAATTACAAATGGGGTGAAACCTAGACCGAGGGAATCACTGGCATTGCTTGCTGGTAAGTGATAGACCTTGCAAGGGTTACCTACGGGAACCACTTCGAAGTTTCAAGTAATTGTAAATCCTTGGGGATTTCTACTGTTTCAGCACAGTGCCCTGCTGGCTAATGAGTCTTGGCTCTCACGTATGAAATATCGTTTGTTATCTGTGCTCTTTGGGCAGAAGAGAGAGTGATAAATTTGCAGGAGCTCTGCTTATCCTAAAGCTTGTAATTTATTCCGATTATATTCTCAGTCTTCTGTTCTTTCAGACCTAGATAAATAGTGACGTCCTGGGGAATGTAGTTACTCCTGTGAGTTATCGGTAATCCCATTGATTAGCATGAGCCAATGGAAGGCCCCAGTCTGGCCCTTCAGCTTTGTTTTCCTTCCTTTTCTTGGTAACAATTGATAACACATTTAAAGCAGGCGTTAGCCCTGTTCAGGACCTGAGCAAATCTTTCACAACAAATCATTTGCTCTGGACTTCATTTGCTGATCATTAGTTTTTGGGGTGTGGATCCTAATGCCATATTAATAACATTTTCATTTATATATTATTTTCAGTTATGTTGATTCATAGTATGCTTCTTATTTATTAATGTTTAATTCTGAATTAAAAGAAAAAAAAAAAAAGAGGGATGTTCCTTTACTGGTATTAGATGGCAGAGTCATGTGAGAGAGCTCTTGTGTCCTGACTGCTGAAGCAGGTAGCTGGTTTGGGCTTGCATATTGATATAAAATGATAGCAGATAATAAGCTTGGGACTCAGGCCAGGAAAATGTAATCACTCAAACGTATGGGAAGTAGACAGGGCTGTTAGATTGGTAATAAGGAATTAATTTTAAGACTGTTCTGGAAAATCTGCACAAGTTGGGTAGTCCTACGATTACAACAGAACACCGATTCCATCTATGTGCAGAGCTTCCTCCTTGAAGCATCACTGCAAGCAGGATGAATTCCTCCTCGGCAATGACAGGGCACACATACTTCGAGCTAATCTTTAAATTATGCACCTTTTTGAAATGATGTTAGTGCAGTGATGCAATATGAGCCTCATGAGAACATCTTTCTGAGCAAAATTCTCCCACAGACTCGTACTGAATTGTTTGGCTTGCTCAGAGACCCCGAACACGGGGACCCTTTATGTAAATGGTTGGCAGGAACTGTAATGCTGGCTGCTTCAAAGGCCATGCTGTATCATTCCTCTTTAGATTTTGAAATTAGGAATAATTTTTGAAGCATGACAAACAGATGAATTAGGTTCATCCCGGTATTTTGAAAGACTTTTGTTTTGACATAAGAACTGTTGAATGCGCTGCCCTTCCTTCCTTCAGAGAATGGTGACGCTGAGTCACCGAGGGCTGAATGTTATTTGAGAGGCCATATGCTTCTGATTAACACGGAGTGTAATGTAGTAGCTTTCTGAGGCTGAAGTCTGGAGGTGCTTCTGCTTTGATTCAGTGAAACTGACTGGAGAATCTAGTCAAACCCAGGAAAGGTTTCTTCCTTGTACCAGCTGATCTGGCAGCTACAGCTGTGTTGGAGCGCTTAGAACCTCAAAGCACTGCTACTTCTGGGCTGTGCGTTAATGCCAATGTATTAAGAGTCTGTTGCCGATGCTGGCAGAATTCTCACATTGTTAAATCAAATCCAAATTAAGGTTTAATTGCCAAATCCCGATCTCTTGTGTATTCTAAAGGCTTTTCTTTTTCTCTTACTATTGTTAGGAGACGAACTACTAGCATAGCATATTAAATTAACATTTCTTCTAGAAATCACAATGGAACTATTTAATAGAGCTGCTTAAAAAGTACCTTGTAGAAGTTAATAGAAAAATATTTAAAAGCTTTGCAGCAGAAGGTTTAAGTATGAGCTGCCTAACACGCCTGGGCAGGAATTGAAAGCCCTTCTGTTCCTTCAGTGGCCTGAGCAGCCTCTAAATGGGGAGATCATTCCCCCGATGTTGTGTTTAGGGCTGAGGGGTGGCGGGGAGAAGAGCTGAGAGTCACCATCTCATCCGCTCCTGAGACAGCGGGCGGCACAGCTAGGTCAGCTTGCCGGGGATGATGCTCTACGCCAGGTACTTGCAGGAGGAGAAGCAAACTGCTGCAGAAAACGTGCCTGCAGGGGGAGAGCAGTCTGGAGTACCAGGTGCCCACAGACAGCTGGGATTTCTCCAAGAATGGTGCACAACTTTTGGGTGCTTAGGGTGTAACTTTAAAACTAGTCTGAAATCTGTTTCATTCCTCCTAAGGCTTCAAGGAAACAGTGATTAAAGTGAAGGTGGTAGCTATGAAGGGTTGGTTTTGGAAAGAATGACTTGTTTTCTTCACTCTTCTTTTTAGAGCTGATTCAAAGATTTTTTTTTTTTTTTTTTTTTTTTTTTCCCTTTGAAGTGTGTGTTTGTGACAGGCTATGCACAACTTTTGTTTAGATTTATAAAACTGCAGTGCTTTAGTGAATCTCTAAGGCTTTCGTGCCGTACCTTGATTAACGCAGTGCCTTTCTAAAGAGGAAACTGCTACAAGGTAAAGCAGAAAACAGCCACCATACCTTTTTTTCAGTGCTGTGTTTAACACTGCTACTTTAAACTGCAGAACTACAGTCACCTTCATGTTTCTTTTAGTCCCTTTCTGTCTCCAGAAGTGCTTGGATTCTCATCTTTGTTATCCTGCTTCCCATTTTACTCCCCCCTTTCTCTCCTCCCGTAACTCGGCTCTTTCTTTCACTTCTGTACGAGCTCTCCAGTGGGGATGCGCTGTACGAAGGACAGGAGCTTGCTTTGAGGTCGTGGACGCTGGGCTCCCTATGTGGGCCGTCAGGGAGGCCTGAAGGGCACTAGCAAAACAGCTGCCCTCTGCACCAGGCACACCAGCTGGCTTTTGGGGAGGCGGGGGCAGGAGCGAATAGAAGCAGAAGGGTATATTTCAACAGGCCTGGTCATCTCCCACACAGCCTCCAGCTTCAGCTATGTGCACCCCTGCCCTTCTCCTTCCCCCTTCTGTCAGCTCCTCCTGCAGCCTTCCCTGGGAGCGAGCACCGATGTGCAGCTTCCCTTTGCTCAAGGGCGAGTCCGTAGATACTGCCTGGGCACTGGCTATCCTCCACATCATAAGATTTCTAATTCTATTTGTGTTAGGCGTCTGCCATCCTGTCAGCTATCAAATAACTATTGGAGTGTGATGAATAAGGGTTTAGAGAATTGTGAAGGTAAGGGAGCAGTGAGGGTGAAAGAAAAACAATGCGTCTCTTTTAAACTTGACTAGCGACTTGGGATTTGTATAATTACGGTGTTCAACCAGCAAAATAACACCGCTCCAGGAAATAATTTTACCTTGAAATAACAGAAGTGACTTGTAGGTGTTGTCAGTGGAATGGCTGGAGCTAACCTTGTTGCAGAACCACGTCCAAAAATATTAAAAGCCAGTATTTAAAGAAGTGCCCATTGGAGCCCAATTCTGTTAACTTGGGTAAATCCCACCGGAGAGAGGTGGGACTGAGAAGGAAGGAAAGCTGCATTTTCTTGTGCGTGACAATTTGGATTTTACATTTAACACAATATCTACACAAGGGGCATAACTTTTAATAAATTTCTAGATGTTTAATAAATGGTCGTAAAGCTCTGTCATCTGTTTTTGGAGTCCTAGGTAAAGTTGCAACAGCGTTGTGAAGTGTGACTTCTCTTTCTCAGTCTCATTAACCCTTTGTCAATATGTATGATTCTCCTTTTTCCTGTTATGTGGGTTTTTTACTATTGCTCCCAATGTTTCAGTTTACGTGGGCATTACATGTAGTGGTCCCCAGCAACTTGGGTTCAAGACTTCTTAGTAAGCACCAGTTTCATGCATGCTGTCTTCTGTTCTGATATTGCTGTGGTTGCAAAGCATTAGATGGCACGCTACAGAGATTAGGTTATTTATTCTTGACTTTGCTTGTAATTTTGGGGTGAGTTCTGGCTGGTCCTGGTGAGTTTTTACAGTTCACTTTTTCAATTTATTCTGCAACCTCTTGTACTGTAACATCACTTTCAGTCAGTTTTACAGCTGCTTCCTCCTTTGGGAAGGATTCATTTATGGAAACCTCCCAGAGATTTTCTGCACATGCAGAAAAATCCATCTGTTTGTTCTTGAATCGCCAGAGCTTCTGTGCATAGTCCTTGATTCTTTCTGTTAATACTGATTTAAGTATGTCACAATCTTTTTTGACATGGTTGTGCCCTCTCTTAACTTGTTTAAACAAAGGGTTTTTGTTGTTAGTGTTTCAAAAGTTTATTTCAAGTGGGTGGTATATGCTTGCTCTGAGACCTTCTACTCTTCTGTGCTAACATAACCTTTGTGCTACTTCCAGTACTTACTTTTAGATAGTTTGTTTTCTTTCAGTAAGCTCACGTTTTTATTTAGCTCACCTTTTAAAAGTCAAGTGCTAATAGCGTTGATGTTTTGGGCTTTTCTCTGTGCAGTAGATATGTTGCATCTGAATATATTAGCGTCCCTCTTACAGGCTGTTGATAGTAATATTCTCATTGCATCTGACCGTGTCACAAATTGGCTTTCTTTAAGTGGGTTTTCTACCTGCTACTCTATGAAGTACAATCTAAAGATTAAGTTTGGCACCACGCAGCATATCTGAAGTAACTAAACCCTCCCATTATTTCTGTTTTTCCTTTACTAGCAATTATTCTAATTTCTCTGGGCATGGCAGGGTAGCTGTTGCCAAATGTCAGATAGAAGATTGTCCATAATAATACCTTTTTCCTGTATTGAGACATGGACATTCAATTTGTAGAGGTTCTATATTTTTTATTGCTACATTTAACCGAGCTCTAATTTGATTCTAAGCTGTTTTTAACATGATTTCTTCACATGATTATTCTCCTGACAAGAGTTATTGCCTATTTATCCTTTATGCCCAGGAACTAGTGTCCCAATAATTGTTCTCTTTCTTCTAAATTTTTGACGTGCTTCAGAACACATTCACTAACAGGTATTCCAGTTTACCCATCTCAGTTCCTTAGCCTTCTCAGCATCTGAATAGAAACACGTGTACTTGTAGTTTTTCTTGTGCCTCTTCTGGGAAATACTCTCACCATTTCGTGTTTGACTTTTGCTGATGTCTTTCCTATCCTTGAGCCTGTGGGTAGACTGGGGAAAGGAGACGTGAAGTTTTACCACGCATAAATCTTTCTCTGGGGATCCTCTGCCCCTTTTACAAAGTATCTGTATTCAGATGAACTTTGCAGTAAAACTGATGAGTGTCTGTGCTCTATTATGAATTTGCACTTATGGAGGTGGGTGACTCACATTAATAAAATTTCAGCCAGCTGCTTAAATCCATTCCTGAGTCAGCCTTAGGTAATGTGTTTGTCATGATCGATTTTAAGCGTAGTTGAAGATGCTGAGGCTGAAGACTTACTCTGAAATCTGCAGAAGGCTGTGGAACGTTGTGAGACATGCTACTTGTTGATAGCATTATATGTCTGTGTGTGTGTACGTGTATTTACACTATTCCAGTTTCACTTCAGAGTTACAGGGCAGGCAATACAAGGACAAGTGGGAGCTGCAATATATTTAGTGAGAAAAGAGAATGTTCGTGTCATTATGCAGACTAGTTAGTGAAGAATAAGCTTCCAAGCTATTAGGCTTAAATGCTTTTCTGCTTTGCTCTAGAAACTTAACCGAATCATTTCCTAAAACAATCTTAAAATTGCTAGCAATAATGCATCCCAGTGAAAATAACGCAAGAAAATATTTAGTCTTATTTTTGCAGTGAGATGCATAAATCTGTAATGGAATGAGATTTTGAGCCACAGCAAATTTTGGACTCTCACAACAGTTACATTCCCTTCTTCCTCTCACCAAAAAATGCTTTTTTACAAGCAAGAAGTATTTTACTTGCAAGCAGAGAACAGGTCTGTTACAGATGTAAGAGAATATTTAACCTTCTAGGGGGCTGTAAGGACCCAAATATATCTAAGCTTTGATCTGGCAATAGCAGGCAAATGAGCTAACAATATTCTGTATTACATGGAGATTTCTATAACCTAGATGGAAATGTTTTTTCATTTATTATTATTATTATTATTTTGCTTAAATTTATTACAAAAAGGAAAGAGAAACCCTCTGCCCTGTTTGTACCTCCAAGACAGATACGCCTCTGGGTTTTTGTAAATAAGGGACTGCATTTTATTGAGTATGAAGACTGCGCTATTTCTACTTTTTCACGTGACAGCAAGTTTTCTGAAGCTTCTTTCTCAATAGGTGTATTGTAATGTCTTTGTATATTAAAAAGCTATGCCCTTTCTAAATATAAACGAATATTTGAAATACGTTAAGAGCAAACACTAAGTAGAACTGAGGGCAAAAAGGTATTTATGGGCAATGTTTAACCCAGAGCTAAACTTTAAATTCATGTTTTAGCTACCTAAAGAGAAACTGGGGGACCTGAGTCTGAAAAAAAAAAGAAATTAAAAATCCACAACCTATTGAAGAGGCCGTCCAGATGTTACTTTAAGAATGGCCATCACATCATTCAACTTGATGGACTGTTCATACCACTAGCATTATACCGTGTCCAATCTGGATGGCCAGAGAATAAGAGACCTTGTTCATAATTAGTTTGAATTTGCTCCTGAGAAGTTAGGTGATTTGATTGCCTGTCCTCTCCTCCCCCAATGCCTCACCCCATCATGGTATCTCTGGAGTAGAAGTTAAGGTGCTTGTGTTTGGATATGGTAGCTTAGCTTTAAACATGTATGTTTGTATCTTGAATGCAAATTAGCATTCAGAAGATTAAGTTCTGTTTGGATTATAGTGCCAGGAAGATCATCTGGAGATTTCATGTAATGGTATTTAATTATCATTAATAGGCATTGGTGCCTGTTTTTATATATGCAAGATGTGTTTAAAAACGTATTTACTTGGAATATTTGTGTCAAATTATTTTTTCTCTGTTTATGGTTTAACGAGGGCAAATAAACTTTTTTTTTCCTCTTTGAAAAATAGCACAGATGAGACAGCGTTAGGTTTTGTAAGATGGTAGCTTAATAGGATAGCCAAAAGTGTGACTGATCTCATACATGTGTTCTATAAACAAAACACACATAAAATGTTATTTTTCTCATCTTGTTGCTCAAGTATAAAGGCATTCATGCATGGATTGTTAGAATGACAGACATTACTTGAACGAAACATGCCTTTATCTGAATACCAGCTATGCTTGTATACTTGCACACTGTCTTCATCTACTGTTATGTACACTTCTATTTGCCAACCATAAAATAAATGGATTTTAATTTGTCATTTACATGCTTTTGCATTTTGCCTCAATAAGACTCTAATCAAATTTAATTCTACGCCCATTGCTGAATGACAGTTTTTAACATAATAAGTCTTGATTTTCATATTCATCTCGCTGATTTTCAAAGAGAAATGGAAAGAACTGTTCACTGAATTTTCCCTACAGAATGATAGTTGGGTAATAAAATTTTCTAGATTTATTCCAGTGCGTATGAATGAAGATTACAGCTCTATCTTTACACTCTAAAGCCTTAGTGCTTTGTAGTCTGTCTAGCCTAATATAAACATATGCTATTGGAAACTAGAACTAAACATAATATCAGAAAATAAATAAAGGAAAATGAATTAAGGATAACATTACTGGGTGGAGCTGAACTCACCAAAGAACAAAATTGAGAACCACTGCTGGAAATTCCTTCCTAACATGTTTCTTGGGAGGATGGTACTGTAAATGCTTGAGATACGGCACACAGCTGCTTTTTATCAGTCTCCTAATTATTGTGTCTAGTAGATGTGGTGGATGGGGAACTACTACTACTGTCTTAGGTTCTTAAAAGTAGCACTGACCCAGAAAATTGTATTTTCTACAACAGCTTTATCACAGCAGATAATCAGTATTGTTTCACAGGGTGATGTGGGTAAAGTACAGCACATTCACAGTATTTATTTGGACTCTCAGAAAGCCTTTGCTAGAGTTCTTCACAAGGGGCTATTTAGGACACTAAATAGTCCTGAGGCGAAAGGGAAAGTAGTCTTCTGGGGTAGGACCTGGCTAGAGAAAGACAAGAAGAGAAAGAATGAAGTGTCTGCTTTGCATGCAGCAAAAGGTTAACAGCAGGGTGCCCTCAAGTATTTAAATGACAGTCATGTATTAAGTTTTCTCTGAAAGGGAAAATGGCACTATGTGTTGATGGTATACATTTATCTAGGTCTGTCAAATTTAGGAAAGGCCACCAGGAACTTCCAGAACACGGTAAAGCTAGACAAACAAGCAGCAGCATACCAAGCAAAACAAATTGCTGACAAGTGTAAAGTATTGCCTGTTGGCAAAGGTAGCAATGATCTGAACTACAGACATCCGCTGGTAGCGTTTAGGTGAAGTGGCAGCAGTGTTTAAAGAGTATGTTGAGTATGTTGGTGTCTTCTGGACACTTTGTTCAAAAGGCTTGTGCACAGTACAGTGATGGTATAAACAGGGTTCTGGCATGAATGCCATAGACTAGAAATGTACTCAAAATAATAATTTCTTCTATGCAAGTGTTTCATCTATTCTCTTTTGTCTATCTTCATTTCTAATTAGGTAATAAACATGATATCAAGGAAGATTAGTAGAAACAAAAATGGTTTGGAGATTGTCAAATTAAATGTTTAAAAGTATTTGATTCAAGAGATATGTAATTGATTTTAAAATGATCTATTAAAATCTTTTTATTCACAGTCCACAATTCATCTTGAGAACTTCCTGCCAGAAGTGATGTTAAGGTTTTGATAGAATTTCTCTGAAAAGGTTTTGTTTCTATATATATAACAAGAACACTTATAAGCATGTTATTTAAAGTCGGATGTATGGTATGCCATCAACGTGCGTGAAGGGATAATGTATGAAAGGCTAAGAAACATTTTTTTTCAGTAGTATCTTTACTCCAGCTGTTGTAGCATATCTTGTATTTTCTTGTAAATATGTATTTCTACCTGGTGTTACATACGGGTTGCTCGGAAAGCCTACCAGTCAGGTCTAGCATGACACTTCCCAGTGTAATTGCAGTGACTTTAGCTCAGGAGAGAGCAAGAATAGTAAAATGCCCTGTATATAAATTTGTTCGATTTATGAGCTATCGCTTCCACAAAAGCATCCCTGAATTTAAAGTAGATTATTGTATTATGGATCATCATGGCCTGAGCTTTTTAAACAGAGACACACAATGTTAATCCCATGAAAACAATTTTTGTGTTGATATTTATTTGTGTGATGTAGGGTTTCTACAGAGCCCATCATCTCATTAGTATTCCAGCTCTTTTGTTATGCTTATGAAGTCAATAGATTGGAAGAGAATTTTCAACTTGTGAAATGCCACTTGTACCCCCTTTTGAGGTGCCATCATGTTTCACAGAGAGAGATGGTGAAAAGCTGCATTTGGCACTTTGTGGCTGGACCTCTTTTAGGAATGTAGGAAAACTTCCCTGAGCTACTTCTGCTGTAGGGCATGTGCTTCCTTTGCATAAAGGATGGAGTATTGTGTTCCTTCCTTGTTCCTTCTCAAGAATCCCGTCTTTTCTGGATAGGCAAGCCTGACTTTTTGTGCTCGATGTATGTCACTTCATAACAATATTTCTTACGTCAAACAAACACAACCAACAAAAATCCAAATCTTTTGAACTATTTAAAGTTGTCTGTTTTCATATGATACATCTTTCATTTCTATGTGTAGTATTAGTAGTGAAGCATAGTACTGACATGTAATTTCCAGGCTAGATCATTGCTTGTCCTTAATTAAGCTGGATTTTGAACACTAAACCTCAGTCCTTTGGAAATGATAAGCACAATATCAGTGTGCTCTTAGTAAGACATGTTGGATAGGACAAATAGTTAGAAAGGAAGATGTGAGGATTACACAAAATGAAACTTACTTTTGTTTAGCACTGTAAGTACAAAGTTATTGCTTCAGCTGTAGTTAATGTTTATTAATACTAGATGTTAAATACAAACTCTGAATTCAGTTATTTTTTTGCAATTTTTAGGAAATATTCACCTGGATAGACATCCGCAGTAATAATTTTACAATAATCCAACTATACACTAATTTCTAAGCAATCATGTATTCACATCAAATCATGAGTCACTTTAGAAAGAATAGCCATAACTCAGAAAGTGGAATGAGTTTTTTAAAACTGAAATTAAAAACTCAAGCTCTGGATTTATTATGGTGGTCATAATTGCTGGAATGGCTATTGTGAAGGTTTTGATTTGTTTACTTAAATGAAATATATAAATGCCTTGCAATGCAGTGTTGTTCTGCTGTCATGCAGCAAAGCATTTATGTTTCTCTAAAGTTCTGCAGGCAATCATCATTTATATTTGACAATGTAGGAGGAAAACCTGCCAAACCACAACAGGCCTATTTGATTTCTGTGGTGATTATAAGCTCCGAGTAATTTTATTTTATGGGTTGACAGGCTGTAGAACTTCAAGCAACACTTCTGAAAGCGTGATTTCATGGGATTAAGGTTATATCTTAATTTAATATATTCTGCACCTTTCTAAATTCAGACGGTAGTGTCTGGGGCTGCTCCCTTGCTGCTGTGTAATCCTTCACTCACTTTCTCTGACTCATGCTCTTCCACCCACTCTTTGTGGGTTCTCTCTCCACTTTTTGTAAGAAGAAGAAATAACAACTAAACTTTCTTTTTATTTTATTTTTTTTAGAATAGTATATAAACATTTTAAACTGGATAAACTGAGATTGTGCTAGTCTGAGAACTGAAAGCGTGAGCTCTGCTGCTGAGGTAGATGGTAGACCATACTACATAAGATAAAGACACAATTTTTACCACGTACGGGGTGAAGGCAGTTTCCATTGGGGTTCTTTAACTGCAAGTGAGAGCTACACAGTGTAGGAAAGTCCCTTGCATGCTTAAAGCTGTTCTGCACGTTTGAGAGCTGCAGCATATCTGCTTTGGTGGAAAACCTATAAAGTTGCTCTGGTGGTACTCGGGCAGTCCTGCCTCCCTTCTCCTAGTTCTTCCCACCCATCTCAAAAGCAGAGTTAACTATTTGAAAAAGTTCTCAAGTACAGTGAGGAATGAGAGAACTGGACATTTCTATGTACTAATTATGTACAACATTTATTTGAATGCTAGGTTTAAGGCATAAATAGAAATGGGAATCTGTTCTGGCTCGATTAAACAAAATGGTAAGTTGTGTAGAACAGGCCGTCACAAGGATGGGAGCTGGAGGTCGGCAGTGGGAGGTTGAGCATCTGCTCCCTGTTCAACCGTTGTCCATAAGGAAACCTGATCAGATGTCTTTTCTGTATAAATGGCATTAATAATGCTTGCCTAGCCTTGTCAAGTGCTTCAAGAAACTCTAATGAAAGATGTTTCGATATTTTTGTTGTTAAAATTACTTAAAGGAATGACATTTATTTCTAATTACAACTAATTGTTTGTATTATGAAGTAGTTGGGGAGGAAGGTTATAATCTTCAATTTATTAATTGATCTATGTCTGACTTGATGAGCTGTTTACTCTCAATTAGAAATTAATGGAAAATTAAGTGATTGGTTTTGTTTTATACTAAAATTATAAGTAAGAAGAATGATTACTTGCCAGATTGATGAGTTACATCTGCATGCAGCAAGCAAAGAAACAGAACAGACACAGTCCTTTTCTATTTTATTGCTGTTGGGAGTAAAATTTAACAGAAATTTATGTCTTTATGGCCATGTCTAATGTCTTCCCCAAAAAACACAAACCATTATGAAGCTATCAGAGAAACATCACGAGGCATTTTGGTCACAGAGAGACTGACTTGACTTGAACGATTGAAAATCTAGTGTTTTGTGGCCTCCTTTGGTTTGGGAGGAATTGGGTGCAGGTGGACACACGCTGCAACGTGTCAGAGCATTACCTGTGTCCAATGTCAGACCTTCCCACCTGGAGCATTAAACACAGGTAAGACAATGATAAAAAGATTTATAGTCTGTTATCAACAGCAAGCAGCCTGTAGAAGTCGGAAGCAGTAAAACCACACACTTTACAGTGTTGTAGTGTTAACAGAGTCTTCTCGCTGAGAAGAGTTCGGGACATGATGCAAGGGGTGGTATCAACTGTTTTTCATCTACAAGTCAAGATGGCCTGAACACCCTGAACCTGTTTTCCAGATGTGATGAATCAGTGGTGCCATCATCCTCTCCACTGAACAGATTGGCCTGCTTGCCCCCTCCTACAGCTTCTGTGAGGAACAGGAGCTAATGAATATTATTTAATCAATCAAACCTTTGAAAGATAGCATGCAAAAAAAAGGCTGCTTGTGACAAAATAATTGTTTCTCTGTAGTGCTGGCTTCATTTTATTTACAGACATAACAAATTTTCTAAATGCTAGATTAAGCAATTCTGTAAGCTTGATAAGGGACTGTGATTCAGCAGGACTGATGTTGCATGTTGTGTGAGTGTACCACATGTCTGCAAAGATCTTTGGAGAGTGTATGCCATTTGTGGCTTTGGGGTCTGTCCCTCAACAGCAGCATTGTGTGCCAGCTGTTCCAGACTGGTCCTTGTGCTGCACCCAAGTGTGTGGGTGCTAAGGAAGGGGCACACCTCCGCCGCTGTATGCCGTGCTGAGAAGGGAAGGTGGCAAATTAGGCTGCTCTTCCCTGTCTCCATCCCTCCCAGTGGCTGAAAAAATGATACTGAGGAGAGTGGATTTGCTGCAGCCATCACAAGTCATGCTTATTTAGTGAGGAAATTGTTAAATGCTGAGGCCTCCTGTCAGCATAATATCAGTGTCCTACTTTCATACCACTGATTTACAAGTTGCAGCATATGACAGGCTTCTGTAAAATTCAGCTAACCTTTTGGAATGCTTTGATGTATGAATTAGTTACGAAGGTTAAACTTTCTGAAATATCCTTGTGGCTTTTATGGTAACTTATGCACAAAGTCCTCGTGCCAATACGTTCTTTATAAACTCTGTCTTCCTTTGAGTTTTGTGGGACACTTATCCTTTGGAAAAACCTTAACCTGTCTTTCGTTCCAATAGAGCAATCGGAGCCAAACAAAAGAGGGAATGAGAGTACAGGAACGTTTTCCTGCTTTTGTCAATAGAGTTGTTGCTGTATTTGGATTGATGGCAAAGATGAAGAGGTGAGTGTGCTGGCCTAGTCATTGCTCCAGCCCAGCTTCATCCAGTCCGCTGGCAAGAAACTCAGGGTTTGAAAGATGATAGTCAGGTATTGCACACTCAACGTGACTTCTCAGGGAGGTCTGGGGACATATTAAACAGGCCCCTATGGAAACAGGAGGTGTTTCATTGTTTCAAAATCAAATAGCATCTGTGGTACAAAATTAGTGGACATTTCTCAAGAAACTGGCTGCTCTTGGCTTGGACTGGCGCACACTTCGTTGGGTTAGAAACTGGCTGGATAGCCGGGCCCAAAGAGTCGTGGTGAATGGAGCCAAGTCCAGTTGGAGGCCAGTCACTAGTGGCGTCCCCCAGGGCTCGGTGCTGGGGCCGGTCCTCTTTAATATCTTCATCGATGATCTGGACGAGGGCATCGAGTGCACCCTCAGTAAGTTCGCAGATGACACCAAGTTAGGTGCGTGTGTCGATCTGCTTGAGGGTAGGAAGGCTCTGCAGGAGGATCTGGATAGGCTACACCGATGGGCTGAGGTCAATTGCATGAAGTTTAACAAGGCCAAGTGTCGGGTCCTGCACCTGGGGCGCAATAACCCCAAGCAGAGCTACAGGCTGGGAGAGGAATGGTTGGAAAGCTGCCAGGCAGAGAAGGACCTGGGAGTGCTGGTGGATAGTCGGCTGAATATGAGCCAGCAGTGTGCTCAGGTGGCCAAGAAGGCCAACGGCATCCTGGCTTGTATCAGGAACAGCGTGACCAGCAGGGCTAGGGAGGTGATCGTCCCCCTGTACTCAGCTCTGGTGAGGCCGCACCTCGAGTACTGTGTTCAGTTTTGGGGCCCTCGCTACAAGAAGGACATCGAGGTGCTTGAGCGGGTGCAGAGAAGGGCGACGAAGCTGGTGAGGGGCCTGGAGAACAAGTCCTATGAGGAGCGGCTGAGGGAGCTGGGCTTGTTCAGCCTGGAGAAGAGGAGGCTCAGGGGTGACCTTATCGCTCTTTTTAGGTACCTCAAGGGAGGCTGTAGCGAGGTGGGGGTTGGCCTGTTCTCCCACGTGCCTGGTGACAGGACGAGGGGGAATGGGTTTAAGTTGAGCCAGGGGAGTTTTAGGTTAGATGTTAGGAAGAACTTCTTCACTGAAAGGGTTGTGAGGCACTGGAACAGGCTGCCCAGGGAAGTGGTGGAGTCACCATCCCTGGAAGTCTTCAAAAGACGCTTAGATGTAGAGCTTAGGGATATGGTTTAGTGGTGGGCTGTTAGCGTTAGGTTGGAGGTTGGACTCGATGACCTTGAGGTCTCTTCCAACCTGGAAATTCTGTGATTCTGTGATTTCAAAGGACTGTTACTGAAGATGGGAAATTCTCTCCCCCACAGCTATTAGAAATTAAACCTCTCCCACAGTTATTCCAAGTAGGGAAAAATATGTTAAGTGCCTTGAAATAAATTTTGCATTAGGACTGTGGAAAGACAACCAGAGGGCTGCTTTGCTGTGTTTTACTTCAGCCTCAACTCCGCAGCTTGTAGGCTGCAAGCCTGAAATTAAACTCCTAAAATTATAAAAGCTGAAAACAAAGAGAACATTAATGGTCCCTGGCTTCTTTCCCACAGGCTCTGCAAGCTTTGATTTCCGGAACTTTAATAGAGTAGGAAAGCATACAGCTATTGCTGTTATTTATTGCTCTTCTTATACTCAGTATTGCTACTGTCAAACAGAACAGCACTTCCTTAAAGAAGTAACACACCTGAGCTGATGGTTAACCTGAGAAAGCTAAATGTTACTTTTGAAAAGCCAGGAAAGTGCACTGTTTGCCCATTAAACATGCTCTTATAAATAGAATAAAAGCAGCAGAAGAGGCATAAAATTAATGTAAAGGTAATTGTAAAGGTAATTAACCACCCTGAGCACCCATTCAGTATGGTTTTGCCAATAAGGGGCCCTTTTACAGACCTTTCCATGGAGGTCTACTCAAATTCCTCCATTAGAAATGAAGATATGGCTTAGAGAGCAGCTGCTTTTCAGCCACTTTTGGTGAGCTCATTGGACAGCTGAATGTAAAGCTGATGAGACTTCAAGTTGTGCCAGGGCCTCAGCAGACTTTTCTAGGGTAGTTTAACTCAAAAGTGTGTTAGTGAATCCTCACTAAGAAAAAAATCAACTTCCTGAGTCAAAAGATCTTCTCCATAGAATACAGATGTCTCTTAAGTTACTGGACACTTACAGTACTTCTTGGAAAGGACTCACAGGCCAACCCACTCAAGTCATTTCACTACAAATCTTGAGTTAGAAGTTTGACTTAGAGGATCAGTTTAGAGTACTATCATGAAACATAGAATAATTTGGGTTGGAAAGGGATCTTTTTGGATCATCTCATCCAAGTGATAACCATTGATTTGGGGTCAATTAGCAACTGGTCCAACACATGAAGGAACCAAGTCAGATACAGTCAGAAATGAATCCGAATGGATGTTTCATTTTCAGCTATCCACATTTTACCATTAGTGACTAAATAAGTCTAAATAATGATCACAATGATTTCTACAGTATATAAACTAAGAAGCAGGGAAGGGTTGTATTTTCAGGTGCCCACTGGTTTTGAGTGGTTGAGGTTGAGGCATTCTTTTATTCCAGGCTGTTTTTCCAAACAGTTCAATCCCTACACATTTTCAAAGTTAATGTTCCTTTGCAAATCCTTTTCTTTCTTTTTCTTGCACTAGCATGCAGCACCACTGCCGTGTGTTAGCAAAAGATATGTAGCAGGTGTATTTCCACTTCCAGTCCTGCTTCATCTACTGCCTGGCACAGGTTTTCGCTCAGCTCTTGCAGTTCTGCCAGCTACCCTCCCCCTTCAAAGCTCTTATTTTCTCCTGAATTCATTCAACAAAATTGGACATACAGATTTATGCTGGAAATAACGTAGTGTTGTTTGTTTTTCTTGTTCTGTTGAGGCTACAGAGACATGGAAGAGGAGGTCTTAAACTGTATAAAACAAGCATTAAATCGAATGAATGCTCATGTAAGGGGCACAGGCTATAGATATTCAGAAGGGATGTCTGTGAAAATGTGCATTATTTGAAACCTCTTAAAAAGGAAAAGCCTTTTTTAAGAATGTAGATGGGAAATTTTTGATTAAACTCTTCTGAAACAACCCTACTAAATAGATGCAAAGCGTTCTGTGGTGCTGAGGTTAAAGGGATCATGGACTGTTCATCTGCAGTTCTAAGAGAGCCTGTTAGAACCACGCATTTTCATTAACCAGGTCAGCTGAAGAAATATTATCTATATACTGCTGCATAGTTGTCTGCCTCAAACTATCTTATTGATAAACAGAGCATTTGTGTTTGCAGAGTTCTTTTCAAGTGCAGAAAAATGTACGTGAGAGAGATTAATTAATAATTCAGCCAGTGTGAAATTAACCTTAGGCAGCCAAATCAGCTTCATTTTTGCAGCATTAGGACATGTCCCGTCTCTTATATAGTGCCCAGGTAAAGCATTGATGCAAAAAAATCAATTCTTTGTAACTGATGAGAATGCTGCTGCAGCAAGGCCCATGATTTGAGGTAACTATTGTTTTCTCATGCATAACAATTTTTGAACATTACATTAATTTTGACATAAAATTGATTGGGTTTTTGCAGAAGGTATGAATATCCAAAACACCGGTTGGCTTTGTTTTTATTCTTTTCCCCCCCCAGAATTCGAGCATGATTTTTTTCACTCTATCATTTTGCTTGTTACTTGATCAACGAGTCTTCTCTACCGGCAGAGGCAATTTAAAACCATTGTGAAAATTTCTCAATGTTCTTTTGCTGAAAGCTTGCTTGCTGTTGGAGCTGACTTTGTAAACAAGGCTTTGCAGAGCTCTGCACAACTTGGTAAACTAGAACTCAAGGGCATCTGGTACACCTGTCTTCTTGCATTGTCTTGGATTCTCTTTAATTCTGGGAGATAGGTAATCAAAAGAGAAGAGGACTCAAAACTAGAGGAAATAAAGCGTGTGGGAGAGAGATATCTGAAAAAATAAATCAAAATAATGATACATTTCCTTTTTATGAGAAGTAAACCTGCTCTTGGAGAGTCTTGCTGCTAGGAAATTCCCATAGTAACCTTCTTGAAGGTTACAAGCACATATAGAACGTCCGCTGATCTATAACAGGGATTAAGATTCATGAATTCTAATGTTAGTTTGAAATGAAATTTGTAAGTTCATGAGGAGTGTGCTCCTCTAGCTTTCATGGCAGAGACCATGATACCGCTGTAGTAGAACCTCTGTAGTTCACCCACAGTTCTGTAAACCTCGTTGAACTGCTTTTCTGAACTAATTTCAACAAAGGATTGTCCACAGTAATACTAAAAAATCGTGAGCCTGGGTATGTTGTATAGTCTGCCGTCAGTGTTTTATAGTACTTATTGAAAAATTAAAATGCTGGACAGCCTAAAATGCCATTTGGACGGTTTCCTCTGTCCTGCATAAGGCCTTATTACCCACGTAGCTTAAAAGACTGACTCTTCTATATTTTATCTCTAAGGTAGGTAAACTTTGTTACCAGTTTGGGGTAGCCATGTGGCCGAATGGCTAAGGAAGGATTTGGAAATTTTCCAATGAGCTGCTGGGACTGTACAAAAAGTTGTCAAACATCAATAGCAAAGCTCTGCACCAAAGTTGTCTTAAAGTTCGAATCAACAGCAGACTGCAGTTGGTTAGCATGTCACACTGGCTATTCTGGGAGCCCTCGATCTTAGGGAAAAGGTCATCGCTGAGACTGTCAAGCCTCAAATTCAATATACACAGATAGTCACAAACAAGAACGTTTTGGTATCTTTCTCTGTTGATATTTAGAGTGTTGACAAATGTGGGACAACTTCATAAGTATTAGAGCTTAGGTAGAATTAATGAGTAGCAGTAATAAATTCTCACTATAGAGTCTGTATGTAGAAGTCTTCTTTTCATCATCTCATTAATGAGTTTGAGCCATTAACAGCTTAGAGTGCTGAATAAGGATTTACATTTAATTGAAGTCCTCTGCTCTTAGCTGACAAGATGTATTTTAAACACTTGATGGATGTAATTAGTGTGATGAGGCTTTAAAAGAAATTGTGTTTGTTTAGTATTTGCCATGTTGGTTTATACATGAAGCTAAAGCACACTTATCAGTAGTTCGGTGGGTTTGGAAAAATGTGTTTTATAATTATTGCTAATATATAGAAGTTTTAACATGTTGTTACAGCCCAAATGCATCATGGGTTTAGATCTGAGAATGCTGTTTATTATGTTATGATTGCCAATTAACTTATACCGCTACAAAGTACGTTTTATTCCATGTGAGAACATACACTACGGTTATATACAAGCCTATATTCTTTTGGATAGCAAGAACTTGTGCATAATTGTTTAAGTTACTGTGCTTATTAAGCTTTCAAAAAAATAAACCACCATGAATACTGCTGGACTTCAGTACCTGCAAATGAAGGGCAACTGCCTGCCACTCAAGGTCACTATTTCTCTTAAATCATTTCCTTCTGTTCAGTCTGATAGACAACAGCTTCTCACTTCAATATTTCAAGATTTGTTCTAAAGTTATATGCAAAAATTAAACCAAAAGAAAAAAAAAAGAAAAGAAAAACGTGCAGGAATGTTGAGATGCCATGGCGGCTGGCTTCCTTAAGTTGTAAAACAAATACTGGCTGTAAGTTCAGACTCTCAATGGGAAGAGCTTAATGGCAACCGCATGCAGATTGCCTCACAGAGTTTATTGCTTACCTTGTGGGAAACAGTTTATTGTCAATGCTGTCAATGTCTTTTTTTTTTTTTTTTTTTTTTTTTTTTAATTAGGAAGATGTAAAGATTTAATACAGAATCATAGAATGGTTTGGGTTGAAAGGGACCTTAAAGCCCAACCAGTTTGAACCCCACTGCCTTGAGCAGGGACACCTCCCAGCAGTCCAGGCCTTGAACACCCCCAGGGATGGGGCAGCCATGGCTTCTCTGGGCAGCCTGTGCCAGTGCCTCACCACCCTCTGTGAGATGAATTTCTTCCTGATATCTCATCTAAATTTCTTCCTCTTTTGGTTAAAAACCATTACCCCTTGTCCTATCACAATACTCCCTAACAAAGAGTCCCTCCCCAGCTTTCCTGTAGGCCCCTTTTAGGCACTGGAAGGCCACTCTGAATTCTCCCTGGGGCCTTCTCTTGTCCAGGCTGACCAACCCCAACTCCCTCAGCCTGTCTTCATTGGAGAGGTGCTCCAGCCCTCTGAGCATCTTCGTAGCCAGGATTCTGATTTGCAGTGTTATTTTTTTCCCTATATTCTGTCATTGTGACATACGTACTGCCAGTGTCAATAGGGATGAACAGAAATATATGGTCCAGCATCATTCATGTTGAAGGAAATCTGTTCTTCAACAAAAGACAATTTACTGGCTCGGAATTGGAAGTGTTAAAGAGCTTTTGAGCTCATATAACAATAGTGCTAATTTTTGCTGCTGTCCCACATTTGTATCAGTAGTGCAGCTTGGAAACTGTTGTTAAGGATTAGTGAAATAAGGGAAAACTAATCATTTAGCCCTAACAGTACAGAAACTATTTGGGTGCAAGTGGCTGTAGGAAAAGATCTCACTGAAGGGTTTCTGTCAGTGTCTGTCGTGATCCTTTGTTGGAAGGCGGATAGTTAGTATATTACACTCTGAGTCACAGGTGTAACATGAAATGAAATGCCTTTCTGAATTGGAAATCACTTGTATATGTAATACACATGTATTCTGGGTAGTACAGTTTGTTTCAGGAGAAGCTGGCTGATATGAGGCAATGTAGAATGAAGCCTGCACTGTTCTGAGGATATGACTCACATTGCAGATGGCTGGAAGGCTAACACTGTGATATGAAAGTGTTATTACAAAGAATAGTGTAATGCTAACATGTGCTGGAATGATTGCCTGATGTTACTATTTTTTGAAGAGGAAAGCATGATCCTTTTCTTAAACTTCAGCTAAATATTTTTATATAAGATTACTGTGATTGTTAGTAGTGAGGAATGTGGGGAGTAAACTCATCTGGTTAAAAAATAGACTCTCTATACAGCTGTTTTTATACTGAACCATAGGTAATTATTTTTCAGAAGTCAGTTAATTTTAACTGGGTGGCAGAAATTAGTGGCAGCCCCTTTTATAGTAGGTAAGAAGACAGTGTTGTGATACATACCATGTTTTTAACATGCATCCCACCCAATGTTAATAAGATATATCTGCTGCCATCTGCACAACATTCTGATACAACTGCTTGCTTTCATTGGCAAGCAAGTTTTCTGGGAGGTAATAGTTGAGACTAGCTTCATGAAGCTTAGTCAGAGCACTTAGTATAGCTTACAGTCTTCTTTAAATTTCAGTCTGGGTGGGAGGAGAGAGGAAGTAGCATTCTATCAAAAAGGTTAAGTGCTCAACTATTGCAAGAAGTGAAGATGTGAGGGGCACCTGGGTGTTTAAATTCCCATTTGCAGATTTGAAAATCTTTCCTGTAGTCTGTTTTAAAACAAACAAGATAATCCATAGGAAAGTGAAAAATCAGTAACAATGAAGGTGATGAAGTCTGAAGTTTTTGTTTGTTTGTTTGTCTTTTGGTGCAACTCCAGTATTCCCTTTGTAAACTGCATTCCCCCTCTTTTTTATCCCTTTAGTATCTGTGGCTTTTGCACAGCTTGCTACAAACCAAAGAAGTTTCTGCATAATTGGAGAAATAAACAAATAAAAACATGAAACATGAAACAATGTGTGTGCTAGAATATACATTATGAAATCTGTATTTTGGAATAAGGAATCCAATTATGATGGTTGTATCTTCAGTGGCTCAGAGATGGTATGACTAATGCATTATTATTGCTTATTATGTACATTCTAGCAAAACACATGTTCAGTCTTCATGTTTCCTTCATCTACAGCTACTTGTAATCTTGAGGGCAATGAAGGGAAGAATTATAAAGGCAATTATGGTGCCCAGCTTGCATTGGAGATCATGTTTTTACCACCTACCTTGTTTGTACACGTTTTTATATATATTTTCTCCCAAGTTACCGGCAGAAGGGGCTGGTAATTTCATTATATTATTTTGAAGTTGATTTGTGAGTTTTAAAGCCTTTAAGGAAGTGGAAAATATAGTGCCTAATTTAAAATCTGAGCCATGAGTTCTACAACACCAGTTATTATAGACACTAGTTAAAGAACTGTTATTCAAACATGCAGTGAGCCCCTGACCGTAAAAGGCACGTGTAAGACCCAAAATACAAGCCATGTTTTGTCAGGAAGCACACAATAAACGCTAGGGAAATATACTGAGCTAGAGCAATTCACGTTACCAGCAAGCAGTATCATTATCATTGCTAGACTTGATAAAAATAGTCATACAGGAAACAACAAAATATTCAGATGAAATGTATTTTGGTTGTTTCTGTATGAACTGAGTCCCACAGCTTCATGAAAAGGTGTTTTACATCACAAGAAGGCAGTTTTTCTCTCTCGTTAAATTAGGTATGAAACAGAAGTTACTGAGTTTTTATGTTTGATTTTTCAAGATGCTAAGAAACAGATAGCATTTTTAAAAAACAAAAAAGTGCTTAAAATACTTTAAGAAATACATAAATGCTATCTTGTTTTTAACAATTCCCATTACCTTAGAACATGTTAGTTTGTCTTTCAAAATCACTTGCTTGACTTCTGGAAGAGCTCAGTGATCTTCCCTGACTTTTTACTGGCACTGTTAAGGCATTTACAATCCTCTTCCTGATTCTTTCAATTTCCACCTCTTGGTATAATTATGCACATGAATTGTAGTGCACATAAAAATGCAAAGTTTTCATATAGTTAGTTTATCACACTATGGGATATAGCACAGGTACAATATATGACAGCTATAGAAGGTACTGCTGGATATCAAGTGAAAATAACTATAATAAAGGCTGACTTCATGATGACAACTCTTGCAGGCTGCTGCCAATATCAAGGTTGTTTGTTGGTTTGTTTTCCAGCATTAAGCAATTAAGTTCCTTAGAGACCAAGCTAGTTAAATGTTTGGTTAGTTTGAAGAAGAAAAGAATTTGCATGCAGAACTGGGCAGATATTTTTTGCAATGGTGTAGTGAAGCAATACACCTCATAATGTATTTATGTCTTTGTTTGGAGTGCAAGTGAATGAGTAATTAGGATGTTTCCGTTTCCTATGTGTTTATATTAATAAAGTCAGTGCTACCACAAAACATTTTGAGAATTTGCAAGGTGAAGTTGTAATTATGAAGTCCTGCATGATCTTAAGGCTACCACTAATGTTGAAGTAATAGAAATGTAACATTCAATTAAGAGTGCAGGGTGTGACATATGGTCGATGTATTAGTCACACAGAAACATAGGAAGTGACTGTTTTAGGGAGTAAGAAGACATATTTGAGGGCTTTTTGGAGAACTCTTTTTGAGATAGATTTCTAGTCATTCAGTTTCATCTTGACAAGCCAGTTTGTGTGAAACTAAGACACTGTAAGAAAGAACTATAGATTTTATTTTCTTAAAAAGTTTGCTTCATTTCAGTAATAAATATATATGTATATTTTTTTACATGAACATAAAATACTTCCTGTAATAATGTCAGTGAATTTCACTGATGTGTTTAGAAAGAAGAGCCTAATAAAGGAATAGGGGTTAACTACCCTTATGTCCTTCCTTAGTAAAACAGTACCCATTCTTATATTTGAATGCTAATGCTATAGCCATGATACTCTAATATTATGAGCAAGAGAAAATTTTTAGGTAGATGTGATCTTTTTTTGATGGATTGGTCATATAAACATGCTATCTCTCTTTGAAAATCTTTGTTCGTTATTATTTTTACAAGGCTTGCACTAGTTCTAAATTGGACATAATTTCTCTGGTAGGTAAAACATTGGCCATCAACTCCCACTTATCTATCCTTAATTAACTTGAATATACTCCTTTTTATTAATTTACAACCTTGATCATCTGTTACCAGCTCCTGAACACTTCCATTAAAAAATACATTATTTTTTAAATTTATTTTTTGCACCCTATTGTGTTCCATTCACCATTATGACAAGAATTAGTTTGGCTACAGCCCTGAGGATCACATCAAAATCCTGTATTGTACCACCATGATAGCACCAATTTTAGAAAGTGTAGTTAAGAAGGAAATCGAGGCTGGATATCACTGACTGACAGGTGACCTCCATGCACACCTACGTACATAAAAAGTTACAAATGCAACTGTATTTCATTCAGTGCAGAGTGAAATGAGTTCTTGTGCATGCCCTTAAGGAAACTCCATCTACAGAAGCTGTAATCCTGATTTCATTGATTTGCATCCTTCACTGTAATTTAAAATACTGCTGGTGGCATAGACAAAGTGTAAAGCCTAAAGTAGTTGCTGCAAACCATACCAGAAGGTTGCCCATGCAACCTCTGCCCAAGAAAATATGCTGTGTACTCATGTCAGTGGTAAGTTTCCCATTATTTGGTTTTATTACTGCTTGTGAATTTGATCTTTCAAAATTTTTTATGTTTTCTGTACAGTGTGTGTTGATGTTACTGTACCTTGTAAAAGGGGGGGTAGGTGCCCTTCCTTTTGATGTCTATTGATACCTTTCTCATTGTAAAAATACATGTTCTAATCTGCCAGTGAAGGAAGTTGAAGTAGTTGCTTGTAGTCTGAGTTTATTTTTATTATGTCTTAATGTCACTTAGTGGTGTTTGATAAGTAATAAGTTCTATATGAGTGGCCACAAATTAGTTACAGCACCTCTCCTTCCTGCCTAATGCTTCTTGCCTTTTAATGATAGCATATCCTTACGCACTGGATAGACCATTTCTTGCTAGCATTCATCTGCTCTTATTTTCCTCATCATTCACTACATTCAGGTTATGACTCCCATACATAGAGATGAAATTAAAATACAATTGAGTATTTAGTATGCTGAAAGGATTAGCTGCTGCTATCTCGTTATACAGAAGAATGCAAAATAAGAAGGCAAACACATCTGTATGCAAGAGATACCTGTGATTAAGCTAACTACCCACTGGATGTCACTATTGTTCCACAGAAATTCATCTAACAGAATATTTATCTAGAGTTGAGTGGCTGCCTGCAAAGACCTTCAGCTTGCAGTAAACTGAGAATTTCTAATTGTGTTTGCAGGAATATTGTACGTTTATGTTCATTTCCGCAATTGAATTTTATGTCAAGGTTTGCTAGTTCATAAAAAAAAAAAAAAAAAAAGCCAAACACTAAGCCATGATGACTGTGTAAGCGCAGATAGTGAGTAATGAAAACCTACCAGCCAGTAGAGATGCTTGCATTCATTATATTCAAGCCACTTGTTCTCATTATTATTCTCCTACTCTGCAATTGCTGGAGGTAATCTCAACACAGTGAATGAACATTACCAGTCTGCTTGAATTTGCCTAGTACATTAGTTATTTTCTTTTCCAAAAATGTGCATTCTGTATCGTTCAGTATCCTGAAATATCACTAGTATATTTTAAGAGCTAGTGCATAGCATCTCAGGCTTCTAACTGAGAAGCGAAGTAGCCCACTGGCTAGGAGGTTATCTTTGGGGACGGAGACTGGATTATCTTCCAAGTACTCAATAGGTGGGTGATCTTGAGCAAACTACCCAAAATGGCTCTTGTTGTGTCCTTTGCAATCTTTTGCCTGTCTTCTCATCATCCCTTGTATAAACATTTAGCTTAAGAGATTGTTGCAAGGTGCTTGTGGAATAGCTAGCAGAAGATGTCCTGGCATCAGATTTTTGGGGTGGTATCATAAAATGAAACAACCTTGTTTGGTGATTCCACCCAACGTTTGTCTTGTCACTGTTAAAACAACTATTGACTGCTTTGCCAATAAAAATGAAAAGGGTACTGCATTTTGTCTGGGGCTTGAAATACTTTGCTCTCCAAATGGTAGCCTCAGAACACAGAATATGGATCAGGAAAAGGAATAGAAGTTTTTGTTTGTTTGTTTTGTTTTTGTTTTTAATCAACAGTTAAAAAAAGAAAGGAAAAAAAGCTTCTAAATACATTCTTGCTCTCCTAAACTGGGAAGATATGGACAGCATCAGGTCCATTAAAAGACAGGAGAGTTATGAGAAGCATTCAGTCACATCTGCCTCAAATTGGTACCTGAAATACTTGAAGAAGTAGAGCTTTAAAAGCCATCATAGCTTTTGCACATCCTCTGAGGATTGCGTGGCATCATCCTGTTAGGCTTTAACAGTTCTGTGAGAGAATGGCATCAAAATATCCCCAAACGAAGATGGAGTGGGATACCAGGTACCTGCTATCCAAACTGGAGAGAAGCAAATGAGAAATATCTTCACTGGAATCACTTTACCACTTCACTTGTATTCAGGAAGAGGGCAGCCTTTCACAGGGACTGGAAGTTGCTCAGCTGAGGTTGTTTCCTACAAGATGATTGTAATTTGTGATTCTGGTGCCCTAGCCACTCAAAACAAGTCACTCCTATAGTGTTTAGTTTGATGGTGGTGAGATTAAGGTTAGTTTAGCTTGTGTTGTCTTTGTGCAGATCAAAGCATGTATTTTGTAGTATGTTTTAACATGTTATGAAGCTGGTTTAAGATGTTTTTTAAGCCATAGCCACTAGAGTGGGATTTAACAACTCAGTTCTCAGGCCTCAGGCTGTGCAAGAAGGTCCAATCAGTTATACTGGGCATTTTATTTTGTGTAATAAGACAGCAGTTTCATTATCAATGGCAATAACAGCAATTACATGTTCATCTGTGTTTGGTATATAGTTGGAAGTGCATGAAAAGTGAAGTCCGTTGTATCTTGGGTGATAAATGACTTACTTGATCTGAGCATATCTGTGCTGGAATATAAACATGCTGGATTTTCCTTGTTATTCTTGTTATCCATCTATGATTTATGACATACCGGCTTTAGTTGCTTTTTCAATCCTGTGGTTAACTATTTTTGAAGGGAGTTAGTGATAATTTTACAGGTATTAATTTCTGTAGGATTGATTTTTTCTGAGTATCTGAGTATTGAGACTGAACATTAAGGAGACACAGAGGGGAGCATGTAAAGGCAGACTCAGTTATTTACAACTCATTCACAATCACAATCCATTAAGAAGTTTTAGAAACGTATTGATTATTCTTAAATAACATGATTTTTAAATTAATCATATGAAATCATTTTCAGAATGTAGTTAGCACTCCCCAAACAAAAGAATAGCAGGATTTTCTTTTACAAATACATGTGTGTATGTATACATATATCTATATATATACACACACATACATATATTCATATATATATGTTGGGAGGCAACCTTTTTTTTGGTAGTACCTGATATTAGTCATCATTGCAGACACTGAAGCCTATAGAAGTAAAGAGATGGTTCCTACCACTAAGTTTACAGCAAAGTATAATTCTTCAGCACAGGGATAACCAAGACCTGCTGGTAGAAAACTGAATCCTGTAACAGCTAAGATAATTAAATTTATATTGACTTTCAGTAGCAACTTTTAAACTACAATTAAGCTTAAAAGTCATAGTGCTGCTCAGTGTTGCTAAAATGTCTTAAGCACTTCCATTGTTAATAATTGGTGGGGATCCTATTTGTATTGAATAAAGTGGGGTCTCAGTGTTGCAGGATTCAGGGTAGTCTCAAGCTCCTACTCTTGGTTGTTTTCTCACTTCAGTCCTTGAAAATGAGAATGGGTTCACTATATGAAAAAAAAAACAAAACAAAACAACAACTAAAACCCCTTCAAGTATATGAATTATTTTTAAGAGAAGCTATATAGATTTATTTCTATCATATCTAGCATATCTCAAGGTGATTGGCTGTGATTATTATTTTTCTAGTAAAAATGTAGGAGAACATCCTGCTAAGGTTTGGCTTTTTTTAGTCTGCTGCAATGAAACTGCTTTGTAGAAACACTCCCTCCCAAGTGATTGAAGATGTGCAGTTTACAAAGCCAAATCAAGTTACAAAACAGATATAATTACATTACTGACTCTACTTCTATATGGGTGCTGCTGAATTATTTCAAGAATGAAAAACAAACAAAAAAAACAACAACAAAACCACCTTCCTGTTCAAAAGATCATCAAAATATATAGGATGCATGATTTTTATTTTTATTTTTCCAGATATGGGGGATGTTATATTCTAATGCAACAAACACAATTAGATGACTTCGGGAGAGGGAAGACAGGGAGTTGCCAGGTTCCAAATCTGAATTTTGTCCAGAACCACTGATGACTGACTTGACATTCAAAATGAGTGTCTGAATTCTTGTAATGTTATCAGGGTATTGCTAAGAGAGAAACATAATTTATTACTGATTCCTTTAAAGATTTTTGGATGCAATCTTCTTAGATCAGTGAGCAACCAATTTTCTCTGAAAGCTCTTTTGCAGCTGTTGTGTTTCTAAAATGTACACTGTTTTCCTTTCTACATAATGAAGCTTTATTTAGTTATTAGAGAGACAGTGTACAAAATGCATCACAAAACCCTAAAAACCCAGCCCAGCAAATAGAAAGAAATAGAAGAAAATGACAGATTTCATTGTTTCCTCAGCTACATTACTGTCTTTGACAGTCTTGAAAAGAGAATTTCTAATGAGCACTTGAACAAATGTGTGCAGGAAGTGGTCTTGCTTTTGCTACTGCACATTTGAGTTCCTCTAATTGCATCAATCAGGAATTTCTGCTCCTCATTTAATGAATGCCTTTTGACTACTTTCTGAAAGGCAACTGGATATAAAGGATAAACACTGGCACCTTTTGTATGAATTCGCATAAACAGGTTACCCTTAGCAGTTATCAGCCTTAGCAAAACTATTAGAATGCAGTAGGGTAAAGCTCACGTTTCTTACTTCAATATTTTTGGTAGGCTCAGGTTTCTCACTACTTTGCTTTTGGTGTGATAACTCAAGTCCTAAGACAGTGCTTTAGCTCATCCCTGGCTTTTTATTATATCTTGTGCTGGGCAGAAATCAGGCATTCTTTCAGAGCTGTTCCTGCACCATCTCTTGCCTCAGAGAAGTCAGAATTCCTATGATACGACAGTACCTGGGTTTTTAATTTGTTTTTGGTTCAAAAAGTGAGTTTCAGAGCATGGGCTAGGGTTAGTTTGGGGGAAGGGAGCCGGGTTTGATTTTTTTGCTTCATTGTCATTTTTCTCCCTAAACAGAGGCACGCTCACTGCAGGTGCAGTGGATTAGTTATGAAAGAAGTTTTCTATTTAAAAACAAGCAAGACTTTAATGAAACCAGGAGAGGATTTGTACAATAGGTATTGTATTAAACCAGAGCTCAGGCTTCACATTGATTGCGGTATTTAAATTTCAATGAGTTGATTATGTATGAGAGTAAAATGACCAGTATTATGAATGTACAAAAAAAGTGACATGGAAGAGCTGTGCCAGAAAATTGAGAAAAACGTTCCCTTTATAGTCCCTAGAGTTCAATAAAGCACCACTATTTCCCAGCTTTTAAAAGCTCTTTTATCACAATGGTTCATACCTCGCATTCCCTGGAGCCTGATTTGTTATACGTGCAGGGTCCTGCTCCATTCAGCAGCATCTCACTGGTTTCAGTGTTGGTAGGTTTGTAATCTACATAAAATTCCTGTGTGCTTGGAGTCATTTGCTTCAGTGACTGTCTTTTCTTTTTCCTGTGCCTTCGCATGAGAGAGCGCTGCTGCAGCTGCTTCATACTGGCTGGGTAACGCTTCCATGACACATATATTACCAGCAGGATCACAAGCACAGACAAGAAAAGGGCCACGCTCCCTGCAATGATTTTATGGAAGGAGATGTGTTCTGTGTCATGCTCAGGTTCGGAGCTTGATTCAGTGGCTCCAATAGTTGGGGGCAGGGGGGGCTTGCTGTCATGTTTAGGCCTGGTGAGTTTTGGTTTAAACGTTGGCTTTGGGAGAGCTCGTGCTAGTTCAAACCTTTCCGTGGTACTTTTTCCACAGATGCTGTAGTTTTTCACTGCATCAACAACATTCACCCCCTGCAGTTCTTTGGGGCTGGCGCAAATAATTGTATTTTCCCTCAGCCCTTTAAAACTTTTAAGCCAGTTTACCAGAGAGCAAATGTTTCTGCTGCATTCCCATATATTCCCAGCAAGGCTGATGTCATTGAGGGATATCCAAGAGTCCAAAATTTCTTGACCAATAAATGTGAGCTTGTTTGAATCCAGGTTGAGGCGCTGTAAATTGGGCACACACTGAAAAACACTAGGTCCACTGAAAGCTTCTATTTCATTGCCAGATAAATCAAGTCTTTGTAATGAGCTCCAGGTCCAGGACATAGTTTGTCCTATCACACTGATTTTATTCCACTGTAAATAAAGGTTTTGAAGGCTGACTAGCCTTGGAAAAAGTGCCAGGTTGAGCTTAGAAAATTGATTGTGCTCCAGATGAAGCTCTTTCAGTCTGATCATGCCTGCAAAGACATTTCTTGCTAAACTTCGGATGCGATTATAACCCAGGTCCAACAGTTCAAGGTTCCTACAGTCTTGAAATATTCGAACAGGGATGGTTCGTAGGGAATTGGACCGCAAATGTAAACTCAGCAGCTTCCTTAAGCCCCTGAACTGTTCAGATCCCAGAGACTGCAGCTGATTGTATGACAGATCCAAATTCCGGAGATTTGTCACAGGTCTGAAGGTATTATTAAGAAAATAGGAGATTCTGTTGGAACTCAAGATCAACTCTTTTAGTCTGCGTATTCCATTGAAAGCATTTTCGTCAATATTGCTGATGTGGTTATGGTCTAAATAGAGCCAGGTGAGTTGATTAAGACCTTTAAATTGATTGTATTTTAGTTTTTGGAGGCTGTTATATCGAAGGGACAAACCTAAACAACCAGCAGATATACTTGAGGGAATCTCCTGCAATTTCTGAGATTCACAATATACCATTTTGCCTTCACACCTACAGCCCTTAGGGCATCCTCGTTCAGCAGAAGAAAGCATTGTCAGTAATACAGTAGGGGCTATTACCAGAGCTACAGCTGATCCGCTCAGTAGCCTAATTACATTGAAACCTGGAAATAAAAACAACTTAGAAAAGTTATCCCCCCACACATCAGTCATTTCTTTCAATCATGCTAAAATCTTTATTTCAACAATCATTTAAAAATCCCTAGCTCGACTCAACTACTTTTCACATTGTTTTCTTTACTCAGATTTTCTTAAAGAATGCCTTAATAAATACTGGAAAACAGTTGGGTAAAAGGTGTAATCCCTAGGCAATTTAACTGTAATCACAAATCACATCAAGGTAAGTCTATGGTAAGTCTAGTAAAGCAGAGGCTATGCAGTGGCTATGAACTGTATATTAAAAAAAAAAATAACATGAAAAACATACCCATCCTTTGTGTTGTTCAAAGGTCGTCCTTAGGTCTTTTGTTTTTTGCTTAGTGTGCCACAAGCATGGCAGCCCCTGTCAGCTGCACTGTAGTGAGTCAGGGCTCGCTGACACCCAGGAAGAAAAATTGGACCCCTTGGGAGATGGACCGATTTTGGAACATTATTCTTTGCCAGCCATGCAGAACACTCCAAGAATAAATCAATCCCAACACAGCATTCGCAGCAAAATGTCAAATTCTTCCTAGGTAATAGGATCTTCATGGATATTACGTTTTTGCATCTTTATAGTTAGGAACCTGGCTTTTAAATTTCCTCTTTATAGGAAAGCATGTTAGATTCCTCCAAGCACCGTTTAGCTATCTGAATTCACACATCTGTATTCCATAGCACAGCAGTTCCCCTACTTAGTACCCGATCCGGCTAGGAAGCTGCTTTGTAGCAAAGAAGGTGGAATAAGCCCGTGCAATGAACAAGCTCTGCTCACTTCTGCGGACTGTCATTCTGAAAGCTCCGTCTGACTGTTGCTTTGGTTTCAGTGAACGCAGTCTTATGTAAAGCTGCCCCCAGTGGTGAAGAATATTATGGGCATGTGCAGAAATGTCTTCCTTTTATCTTGCAAATGAGTAAGCTCTGCTGGGAAAAGAGTGATTGTTCTGAGTGACTAATAAGAGCAGACCGGTCAGCTTCAGCGTAAACTAGCGAGGTGTGCTGAGATACCCAAATCCTCTTAGGCTCTTTTGCTGCATGTGAAAGCTGTTTTGCATCCTTGAACTTAATAGATCTGTATGCACTGCTGAGACTTTTGTCTGAAGGGCTAGCATGACATTTGTAGGACATAGATACAAATTTTCAGTCCTAAGGTGTGTTTTTTCTTTTTTTTTTTTTCTTTTTTTTTTTTTTTTTCCCTTTGCACTAGATATGCTCACATGACCTTTTTGCAATATATATATTTAAGTATCAGTTCCTCAGTGTGTCTCTTAGCAAGCATTTGAGTGGGAACACTATATTTTACAACATGAAAAATGTTTTGGAGCTGACATTTTGCCTTTTTACTTTTTTCTCTTCTGTTAAAAGGCATAACGCCAGGAGGTTAGGAGAGACTATTGTGTTCATTTATTTCCCAACTTGCTGTCACTTTGTTCCACTACACTGAACGTTTCAAGCACAGGCTTCCATAATCCTTACAATATAGGGACTAAGCAGCTTTGTGTGGTACTTTAATTAGGTGAATTGTTTTTACTGTGACTTCTGTCATGAGCAGGATTTTATGTGAAGGTAAAATATACAGAGTTCTTTTAGATCTGAGACTCTGGATGGTTCTTAGATATCACAAAGAGCCTTTTTCTCTTTCCTGTTCTCTTTCCTTTTTCGCTGTGTGCTGTAGAGGAAGGACACATCCTCTTAACTGGGCAGAGCAGCGTTAAGATGGCATTATAATCAATGTACCCCACTAGCAGTCTTCCTTCACCAAGAAATATGTGATCAGAGATGATGGTGGGAAAGGGTAAACTCATGGCTCTGTGCAATGCAAGAACAGGCAGAAGCCTGAAGAGAAGTGTGCTGCTTGTTAGGAGAGTACTACAGATTACACTCCCTCAAATGCAACCAGACAGCTCTAAGAAATGCTGTTCCTCTGTGAGGCAGGATCCTTACCCCTTGGAGTAATGTGCTTTGGATTATACTGTATTATTCACTGCTGTGAGCACTGAAGAACGTAAAATGAGGTGAAACCAGATTTTTTCCTTGCTTTAAATTGCCATTGTTGCCCAGTACTTAATCTGTGAATGACTTCAGGCTCAGAGCAATCCCACTAGAATTAATGCACCTACCTATAGTGCCTAAATTAGGAGAACAGTCGCCCCTGGCTAATAACTGTGAACACTTTTTATATCATGAGTCAAAAATACTTACCTGTATCAAGCCACATCACATAATTTCTGCCCTGTGGGTCAGGTTTGTGGAGATGGAAAGGGTTAATTCCTCCATTAATTTGTCACGCTCTCCCATTCTCAACTGCAGCATGTCTTTAGTTATTAAATCTGATCTGTAGGGTTGAGGAGCCAGAAACGAACTGCAGATTGCAGTGGGCACTGTGATTGTCTGGGGAGCTGTTCTGCTGACAGGAGTGTCACGTGCCTGTCCTGGTGTGCCTGTTACAGGTTTTCCATGACTGCCTTGGGGTCTCTGTGTACTCGATGGAGCAGGACAGGCATCTTTGGAAGACAGTTCAGACCTTCAGTAAGCCACTTTGTCTCCTGGAACTGCCACTCTCCCCCTGTTGACAGTAGAGGATGCCTGTGACAAGTAAGCTCCTTATTGAAATGGCTCAGGTTCCTAAACTGGGTGAAGTTAAGTCTGAATCTTCACCTGGTTCAAATGCAGCACATAAAGCTTCAAACACCATCCAAATTCTTTCTCAAGAACAGTTGGTGCTACTTAGTTGGTGCTAGTATACTAGCTCAGCCTGAGCTTTCTCCCCAAACTTTGCCAGTTATCTGGCTTTTCCTATTCTGTCTTCTCCACCTTCATCATGAGCTTAACAGGTAATTTCACTGACACCATGAGTCAGCAGATCTTCGGTAGCTTTTCCAGGGTTTTAATAATTGTCAATATGGTGGACAAAATACGAGGGAACAGCCACTCTTTTACCAGGAGTTATTTTCATTTTTCTGAAAGGGGTGAGACATCAAGAGATGAACAGAGAGAACATCAAATCTATATTAATGGATTGCCAAATTCAATTTTCTTTACTGAGATCCTTTTTGAATTACACAAGCAGGAAAAGTGCCAGTGTCTGATAAACAGTTTTTTAAAATTACATTTCTGTATCTTCATACAGCTCAATGGGTTCTTTTCAGATTGTGGAAATAAAGCTGCTCCCAGTATAAAACATTGCATACAAAATGTCAGCACAGTCTGATGGTCATATTATAAACTATGAAAAAGAGGGAATTAAGTTAAAGCTTGCATTTTAGATAAGAAGATAGCTTTTGTAAGTGACTTAACCTTTGCCTTGTATCAAATACAGGTTACGTATCTTTGCAGTCCCACTGCATTACCTTTTAATTCATGCCACTAGGAAAAAACTCAAGGCCAAACTTGTTAATGTCTCTTATGGGATAAGCTAGTTCTCATTAAAACCAATCCTCAGCTCTTGAGTGCCTGAAATCCAGGAGTTAGTTGAAGGCTTGGTGTGAGTTTGTTAGGTGCTGTAGTCCCAGTACCTTTTAAGCTCACCTCTCTGTGCCACTGCTGGGCAGCCCTGCCTGCTGTCCTGGAATAGCAGTTCCATGTCAGAAACAGGAGGTAAAAGCTGCAAGTGCCAAGTCTCAGTGACATCATGCTGACTGAATATTAGTGCTCAGAAACAACATTATTCCTTTTCTTCTACCTATGAAGACAGCATTTTATACAATTCTGCAAAGACAATACTCTTAAGAGAAATAATTCATGTATTTGTGTACTCTCTTACACAGTCTGTTCTGGGATTTCAGCCTTAGACATAAATTGAGATGCCACATACCTTATTAGTTCTGAGTTGAATACCTCCATCATCACTCTGATTTGTTTTTCTGGGATTTCTCTGCAGGTAAAAATGGCATACATCAGAAAATTAATTGACAAATGTGTGGCTACATGTCATGCTGCTTATATAGATGAAAAGCCAGTGTTGGGTGGAGCCTCTGATGAGCACATTGTTTTTTTGATCAATGTGACAGACAAATTAAACTCCAAGACGTTTGAAAATGGAACACTATCCCAAGGTAGAGATTGCCCAGATTTTTCTTTTAGTACTAAACTTTCAATGGGTTATCTCTCTGGATATCTCTCTATGTGGATTTTCTCACTGCCAGATTTTCCAGTAATTTACTTTAATTTAATTTTGTGTTTGTTTTTGGTTTTGCTTATTTAGTTAAATGTGAGTCTATTTTTTTTTCCATTCATCCTGGCTGTGGTCTCTGCCTAGCTGCAACCTCCCTGCGGGAAGCTCATTACTCCCTAACCTGAACTGCAGCCAGAAGAGCAAAGCTTGAGTCAAAAGATCACATTCACTGTGAAGGCCAGTACCTCCACAGAGCTGGTTTGGAATTGAAACATTTTACAAAGGACAGGTGAAAGAGCAATTCTTGGATTCGTCAGGGTCATGAGGAGGCACTTGTAATGTCTGTCTGTCTGCTAAAGACATTTGAAAAGAAGGGATGATTTAATTCCCAGGCTCCAGTAAAATGTGGACTGAGGGGTGCAGGGAAGAGAGGTAAAAGTTCCTGAAGCCTAAGAAACCAGAGGCTACCTTTGGGTTAGTGAGATTAATGTAAATCAGCAGTCAATGATTGTTTTGTCACTTGCTTCTCATTAGCCTTCCTCAGGACCTTTCATGCTTACTCTTTAAAATACAGTTCTTGTGTAATGATGTCACAAAGTTTTTTGAAGAAATGTTTTTGTTTCTGTTACTCCCTTCAGAAAACCATTCTGAAAAACAGTATGATCCTTCGTAGCCACAGGGCCTTATGTTTTCAGTGTACAAACTTCAGAGTTTAGACTTCTGGTTACAGCATTTTTCTGTTCACAGATAGAGCTCATGGGTCTAGGAGTGCCTTTTTGTGTGTAATCACACGTCCCTTTTGGGAACTATAGTTAACAATTGCTGCACTGTGTTCTTTTTGGGTTTATGAAGTGGCAAAGTATGTCTTTCTCTCAACTTTATTTTACTATAGAGAAACCAGGAATCAGCTGGGTTAGCAATAGTAGCTTGTTCTAAATGGTACTGTAGTGCTGTAGTGTGCTATCACTGTATCATTAAGAGTAGATAAGTCTAATAAAATGTTTGCAATTTTTGAGCCAGTGATTAAATGAACCTGATGTTCTCTGAGGATCAGATTAGAACTAGAGGAGTATAACTCCCAGGGGAAACAACAGCGTGTGGGAAGACAGAGGGAAACTCAGAAGAATGCAGGATTTGCCAAAGGTGGACATAAGGAAAGGGAAGTGTGGGAAAGTGGGATTCAAGGAACATGCAGTTACAGGAAACAAAGTACTCTGGAGAAACAGCGAAGAGGACTGAAAACAGGGAGGGTCTTATCCCAGCAGTTTGTAGGTACTGATGTAAAGGAGCATGGAGATAAATGAAAACATTCCTTTTCTGTCCTGCTAAGAACAACTAGATTTGCAAGGCTACCCTGGCCTCTGCAAGGGCTAAGGGATCCCGTGTTACAAATTCTGTGATAAACTGAAGGAAGATCTGAAGCTGATTAAGAGCCATGCCTTCTTTCTAGGAGTCAGTAACCTCTGTAACATCTGATTGCTTGGAGAGGACGTCAGGGACACATCTGTCAGTTTGTGTATACCCAGAGGATCTCCTCCGTGCCATGGTTCACAGGGCAACACAGGCTATCACCTTCCTCATGCACAGTTACACGCTGTTGAATACTAAAGCTTTTCTAGCTGTACAATTTTGTTAGAATCTGTGCGTTGTGGATAGGTCAGAGGGGCCTCTAAGCTGTCCCAGGGTAAATTATACTGCATACAAGCTTTCCACCTTTGTTCATGGCATCCAGTGGCTAGATGTTTTGGATCCTGTCATGACTCCTCTGTCCTTAATGAGGTGTTGGATAGCCAGTTGTTGGCTGATGGAGTTTTTGTCCTATGATTTTTGAAGCAGTTTGAAAATATGCAGCCAGTCTTTCAGTCCCATTGTCTTGAGGCACAAGTACATGAGATGCAAAGCTGTCATTTTGCTTCCTCTCTGAAACTGGTAGGTAGTGCTTCTGTTTCAGTGGATGTAGTATGTTATTCCGGCTTGTCCTCTATCACTTTGGTGTAAGGGAAATATGAATGGAAGAAGCAGAAAGTGAATGATCATCACTGAAGAAATTACCTCAATCTTATGCATATTGCTAGCTTCAGCCTGCAAAGCATGAATGATAAAAGCACCATTGAATGATAAACATCCTGGAGATGTGCAAGTCTAAAATGAAGGACACTCTCAGTGGCCTCTGCTTGCAATTCTGCCTGTAGTCCTCTGTGAAGGTGCCAGGTAGGTTAAAATAAACCCAGGCACCTTACAAATGCTTCCCACTCTTTTCTCTGGATGCTGCTTGAAAGAATGTCTACTGTCTTATTGTCCAGGCAGCACAGACCTGAGTTATGTAGCCCAAAGTATTCAGAATGTCTTAGGTGTCACCATGAGCTATGCTTGCCTATGAGACAACATTTGTTCTTCTAGAGATATGTGACTTCTACCTTGCTATAACAATTACTGCATATGCATTAGCGGCAGATATTGACTATGATAGATGGCAAAGGTAATGTTAAAAGTGTTCCATTTTGAAAACAATCTAAAAATCTGCTTAATAGTTTTAATTTTGCAAATAAAAATTGTGAAGGGTGGCTAACATTTCAGTTAGTTGAAATGAAAGGAGAAGTGTAAATATAGCATTTCTTAGGATCAGTCTAAGATTAGTAGATGAGAATGAGTCTTACTAGGTAGAGCTACTTTCTAGTTTTTAGTTACTTTTCACTGCAAACAATATACAGGCATACAAGCAGCTAGAGTGCAGAATACCTTGATTTCATTTGACCTGATGAAATACTCTAAAATAATTTCCAGTTTTTCTTTTCACTTGCTGATGGATGAAAATCTGTTCAGAGAAGCATTCTAGCTTACCTCTACGAGGACTTATGCTTGGACTCAAGCTTGGTATTCTGAGGTTGTGGTTTTCAAATCCAAAGATGGCCAGAATGATGTGTTATGATACAGTATTAGGTACGTTTTGAAGAGAAGACTAAACATGACAGTTGAGCAGATTTGCAACTGAAAGAGAAAAACATGAACAAAGTTAAGAAGCATATAATTATGTTCATTCACACTGTGACTAGCATAAAAATGATTTATTCCAAATGGTTACAGTTGCATGCTTAGTCACTTCCTTCCCTGGCTTCAGCCTAATTCTGTTTTCTGGCATTTTCTTGAAAAAAAAAAAAAATAAATGTATTGTTCTGTCTCATCAAAAGTTGCAGATTTCTCTAGTCTCTAATAATTCAATCAGGTCTTAATTAAGCAAGCTACAGCAGTTTTTAGATATTCCAGCTGTGGTAGCTGGTGCTCCTGAGAAAGATCAAAAATCTCAATTACACTGAGAGTCTTGGTTAGTTAACTAGCCTCTAATCTGCTAGAAGATAATTAGAAATTAGTCACAGAGTCACTTTTTTATGGACAGTAACGATGGGCTAGAACTTTCTGATTAAAAAGCACAGAAGGTGAATTGTTGCAGGTATGTTTTGGCTAGATATTCCATTCTGCATTTGCCATCCTTCTTATTCTTTTCCCAGTGGCATGTCTGGCAAATGGCTTTGATGAAACAGTATGCAATTTAAATGACTTATCAGCTCATCTTTTCAGGCCATGTCTACCTGAGAAAATTGTCATAAATTAAATATGATTAAATCAAACAACCAACCCCTACCATATTTAAGCAGTTTATAGAAGAGCAACAGGGTCCCATATAATTCATCAAAATGAAAATCTTGGTTATTATAGATTTATTTTTTTCTGTGACAGTGTACTCCACTGTTTTATTAAAACTAACAGTGTCTTTTATCCAGTGGACAGGACAGCAAACAAATTACATAACCGAGTTGAAGGAACTCAGATGTTATAGATGGTATTTTCCTACTGCATCACAATGTAAAGCAATAAATACATGATTGGCCAAAGTTTTGAAGAGTGCTGCTGACACAGGGAGGAAGGGAAGAGAGGAAGTAGACACAAAGAGGAGAGTTAGTTTTCACCCTTTCTTTTCTTTCCTGCAACTGTAGTGAGATAGGTATGTAGTAGTTTTTGCACTTTGTAGCTTTTGCATTTTTATATCTTTCTATCCACTCTACTATGTCCTAAGTAGCTAAAAAGCTTAAGAAAAATACATCTCTCTCTTACAGGCTAGTTGCATACAGAAGAGGTTAGTAAGCAAAAAATGCTGACAATTGCTAACCAAGTAGAAGTTCTAATTAGCCTACCTAGTGGGGAGAGAGGAGAGCTGAATCCGAGTGAGTCACTGGCTCCATTTCTGCATCCCAGGTGGCCCTAAAAGGCAACAAGACTTGGGACAAACTGCTAAAGGTGTAGAAACATGAGCTGAGTTTGAAAACCAAGTATTTTGTCTTTAGAAACACAAGAAGCAGGAACATCTCCTTCCACTTGTTCTTTCAGGTTGCCTCTTCTGTCATAAATATATGATAAAAATCTGCTCTCTATATAATATGAAAATCCTGATTTGCTGATTTGATCCTACAGCATACGTCTGTGTCATGAGTATTCCTGCTGCTGTGCTTTGAACCCTTTCCCATATTTCTTTGTAAGACTAAGCTCGTGGGAAAGAAATGTACTTATTTATTTTCTGTCTTACCATAAGGGACCCTAATCTTAAGATAACTATGCACCAGCCTAATACACAGAACAGTCATGAATAAAATGATATCAATATGCTTAGTCTGCATATAATTGGGAAGAGTAGAAAAGAAGAACCTTTAATGGGAAGCTAAATATTTGGTTGATTTTTCTTGACTTCATCAAAATGCATCACTACAGCTGCACAGTTTTGTTTATACTATGATAATTGAACTCCACAATACAATCTCTGAGGGATCCCTTCTGAGGTGATGTGCTGTGGTGCCTTTTGCATGCATAGATAATTAACATACGGTAGCAGAAGATAAAGGACAAATTCGCATGTTTCAATGTAGAAGCCAGAAAGAAACCAACGGGTGTTAGGGGAAAAAATAAAAATAAAATGTCCACGTTATTGAATAAGAACTGTCTCCTATGAAGATCTTTGCACTTTCATTTAAAATACCTAGCAGTTGCCACTCTGAGACAGAAAGCTGGAACATATCCAGTGCTCCTATCTGACATAACAATTCCAATGTTCTTCTCTAAGTGATTTAAAGTCAAGTGGAAATATGCTGTTAGAATAGAGTGATCCATAAAGGAATAGAAAGAAGTCTTGAAGTTGCATCAGAACACCACTGTATCAAAGATGCTTCAAAAAGAAAAGTAGAAGTGTCCTTGCATACATTTACTCCTTACATAAATAGCACAGCATGTGAAATTCTGTGTAAGATACTTGCTGATCAGAGGAATAATGTTTTAAAGAAGCTGATAATTCATATGTTCATTTAAAGTCTTCAGCATTCTACGTTTTTGTATACAGAGAAACACGAGAGAAATATAAGAGTGAATATGCTAGGCTCTGCAACAGTTGACCTACAAGACTTGATTTTGCAAAGCTCCTTTATTATCATAAACACAAAGTCTTCTCCAAAGGCAGATTTAGAAAAGGTTTCCAGAAACAGTTACTACTCTGGATATTTGTATTTGTGCATGAATTCCATATCTGCTTGTGAAGATTTTTGTACCCATAGTGAGAAGAGTGTGACATTGCCCATTACTTGCATTGTGGGAATTAACGTAATACTGATAAACTTCTGACTTAGATCTATTTTAAAATGTTGTTGTAAATTAGATTGAGGATATTGAGAAAGAGAGAATTCCTGCTCTGGGTAGCACAATTTTTTTACAGTTAAATGTCTTAACTGACAACAGTATTAATTATCATACAGCGAATGTGGCTCATTTCCAGAATTTCACAGTAGAAGAGGTTTCTCCATTGGCATATTTCTCTATCTCTTTTTGAATGTTTAATCCCATATCATATAATAAACTATTAAAACAAGAAGCATCCAGAAGATCAAGGAGAGGGGAGTTGTAAGTCTGGCAAAATTAGCCTCTTAAATGTTCAGCATAAAATGTGATAGATAAGCCAGATGAGCTTCCTTCTGTTGTTTTTTTGACAGCTACTGGAAATATTTGATGGCTGTTATTTGTCCTTTTATTTCAAAGTATTTATCTAGTGCATTTGTGTTCTTTGTTATCTTACCTTACTGACTTTATTTTTATTTTATTTATTTTATTTTATTGCTTCAGGTCACTTGCAGCAAAAATGTATGTAAGCAATAGAAATCCGGTATGCCTCACTGTGTCTAGAATATATTTCAAAAAGAGTAAGTGCTCTCAGTGCTTTACAAGTCTGTAGCCTCTGCCACCCTTTGCTAGTGTTTGTCTTTTGCTTTATGCACAATTTGCCTGGTGCCATATGCTACTTCCTTGTCAGAGGCTGGCTGGAAGTGTTACATGTGTCACTAGTTGCTTACTTTACTAGCCACAGTTTAATGCAAAACCAGTGAGCAGAAGCAAAGGAATCTGCTTTGTTTCAGTCCCTATTCTTTTCACTGCTGCTACTCAAGAAAGAAACTATGTATGAAATCATTAGGAAGCTTCTCATGTTCTCAGACAAACATGGCATTAAAGATTATGAGCAGTCGGACTCATCATTTTATGGAGTGGCAGTCAATAGGCCTATCAGTGAGGCAGATAGGAACATGTATGTCAAAACAATACTGTCCTTCAGCATGTAGTTCTGATAGGTCTTTCAGAAGCTGTTATTAGGAGCTTATTGGTGAGTTTCATGATTTAACACTTAATTGGCAGTACGTTTTGCTCATTTCTGTTCCCTGTGGAATTAATCACTGCTATTATTTGTATCTAATTCGAGCTCTACATGATTAGAACAAGGGTCAGAGGTAAACATTTTATGTAGAGTCACTGATGGGTAGTTTTACTCCTGATAGCCATGGCAATTCATCTGTCGTATTTTATACTAAGATTCCATGTATGCATTTTTAATTTAAGCATTCCTAACTTAAAGGAGTTGAGAATGTGTTAGACATGCTCGTGTGGGCTTCGGGTAATACTTTTAGAATTGGTAAAAATCCAAAATGGAAGTAATCTGTTGATTTGGAGTCTAAGGAAAGCTACGGGAATTATTGTTGGTTTTGAAACAACCTGTTAATCACACCTCAGTGCTTTCAGTGACATGAGTAACTGGGAAATCAAGAAAAAGGGCTGCTGCCTCTCTTGAGTTTTGCCATTATTAAGTGGAATAGGTTTTGGCATTCCTTAGCCAGCCATACTAGCCTCCTGTTGTCTTTCCTGCTCCAAGAAAGGGAAGTATTTAATGTAAAGGAAATGCTGTATAAATGTCTCTGTTAAATGAAGATTGCATTCATAAGACAAGTGCTGTGTAAATAATACATAGCCAAAATTTGTTTGGCTCTGGTTGCTGTGAGAGGTATATACCATTCAGTCTAAACACTGGCATGAAGAATGTTTTTGTTATAAGTAGCTATCCCTCATACTATTGAATGTCTTCATTTAGGGTTAGGGAGCCGTGCTGTAAGACTGTCTTCCATTTGCATCTTAATTAACTTTGAACTGCAGCAGATAACTTATTTGACATTCTAAAGAGAAGCTTTTGTGTCCAGTTACTCGGGATTAGTATTCCATGGGGAAAGAGGCTGAGATAATGAGATTCTCACCACCTTTTGAAAAGTCCCTCAGGTACTGGTTAAAAGTCTTGTTTGCAAGGTTCATTTCTGCTAAGTAGTGTGAGAATATAGGATGTCATGTTTCACCATTCTCAGCTCCTTTTTAGATCTACAATTAAAAGTCAGTTTAAGCCATGTATATTCATCCATGTTACGCTGCTGAAGTAAGTAATTTCTGTGGGTCTGTGTGTATCCAAATGCGCTGGTACCAGTTTGTAAGGTGTCAGCCTTCAGGTTTGGCCTGGCCTGGTAGTAATGGTGTACCTCTGTGATTTGAGGAGTTTCCTGCCTTCCTGCTATCCCTTTTAATCCATATATAAATAAAGGTTCAATCACTTTCTAGTGCATAAAGAAGTAAATAGGCATCAATTTGATATTACAGGAATTTCGCTGTAGCATACAAGGGAGGTGTTATATTTTTCCTGAAGGTTGTTGCAAGATGATATTGCGCTGGACAAAGATTACAAGGGAAATGCAATAATCCTTTTATCAAAATAGTTGCAGTTCCCATATAACCATAGCTGAGACAATAATGAAGGTTTCTGACAGCAGTCAGTCTCTATCTGTGCTCACAGCATTTTTCTACTTGGTTCAAACACTGTATAGCTAAACAGTTTTATACAACTTCAAAGTAAATGTCAGTGGTATTCCTGAGTTGTTCAAGAGTGCAAAGATTCTCTGCACACTGCTGGAAAGGAACTGATAGAAACATGCATTACCGTTGGAAAAATTAACATAGCATTTTTCAAGATAATATAACATTCATGAAAATTCAGTGCACTTTTCTCTGTAATGCACTTACTGTGACTCAGAACTCTTGTGTCAGTTGAGCCAAATAAGGATTGTTCCATGAGACAAAGCAAAGCATTATATTTACTGCTATATCTAACAGTTTTATCTCAGGCTATGGATTAAAATTATTCTTGTTGTTCAATAGATACTTAATAAGAATTACAGGGGCAGTTGTTAAGGAAATTTCTATTTTTAATGTCAAGCTTCTAATCTGTTGAGTTTAATAGATCAGATGGAAGAAAAATGCTTAAAGGATATTCTTAAGTATTCATGCAGTCTCTTCAAGGATCCATTCCTCATTCAGTAAACACAAAAGAAAATTAAAATATGCTTGAAGTTCAGCAAATAATTACAGCAAATAGATAAATGCTATCCATTTTATTAATTCAAACTTTGTCTAACAATGAGTAATTCTGCTATTCTCATATCTTCCAGTAAATAATAATTATATTTTAACTTTCATTTTTAGTTGGCTGTTGACCATGTTAGTTTTCATCTTATGAGATGAAGGTATGTTTTCAACTTTGTTTCCATAGGACAGTATCTTATTTTGCTGCCCTCATGGTCACTACTGTATGTTAGCCTACCTTACTTTTACCACCTTTAAACTGGGAACAGCTTCTCCAAGTCTCTTTAGCTTTATTTCCCACCTGTATTAGAATTGGCAGTACATTTTACTAATTTAAAATGATGAGACTTTCTCTGCATATGTAATTCTTTCTCAAAATCCTGAAATCTCTCCTTTATAAAATCTTGAAAATTCTTGTTATAAATTACAAATACAGGCAACATACTTGCTAAGTAAATAGAAACCTGTGCTTCCAGTCCTTACATTTTTAGCCTTGTGAAGTTTTATGTTTTTTCCTCCTTCTACTTCAGACTGTCATGGAAGATGGCAGTCAGTCATGTATCAGCTCTTCAGTGCTTTCTTTAGTGGCCTTTTCTTCAAGAGAGGGAGCCACTGAAATTTGAAATGGAGATTTTTTCTTCTGACATGAGGACTTCTTGCTGTACCACAGGTCTATCGTAGTGTCTGTGCATTGTTGCCTGTATTTGAGGCTGACATGCTATCTTACTCATAAAGTCTCAACAGTAATGTTTGTCAATGCGGAACAAGTAAATCAACAAAATGAGACGAAATGAGTGTGTTATCACTAAGAAACACTTCTCTCCAAAGAATTCCCTTCCTTACAGTTATGTCTTGTTCCCTATCAGGTTTTTGTATTTTGAGCTTTTCATGCAAAGGAGCATCAGCTGTGACTCTTCACATGCTTTTGGACTGCTCAGATGGTTTGTGCATCCATACAGAAATTAATTATATATATATTTAGTAGGAACTGCTGTTTTAGTAAATTGATATCAGATTTTATGGTGTGTATATTATAAATTGACAGGCAAAGTTCACTAGTTTTCAATTTTTTTCCCAAAACTATAGTTGAAAATCAAGGATTGAAGGTTTATTTAACAAGGTAATGATTTTCAAAATGAGTATAAAATTGTTTCAGCTTATTTGAAGTATTTCATGCTGATAATTCATGAATGTTTCATTTAGTTTAAATATATATGCATGGAGAAAAATGGGAATTCCATAAATAAATAATGGATGTAGAATATTAGAAGTAATTGTTGCTTTTCTTTGAATTCAAAATGTTTTTCATTTTCACCTGCTGATCTGATTTCCTTTTGGATTCTTGTAGCAAGACTCAAAACTTCAAACATATTTTATGAATGAAAAATACAGACTGATGCTTTCCCACAAGTCATTTCAGATTAGGTTAAACAGCACTTTAGTAAAAATATGATTAATTAAATAGTTAATGCATTATTTTAATGATATTATGTGTTTATGTAGAACCATGAGTTTTTAATATATAATGGTGATTTGAAAAAAAGGTCTGTAAACACAGGCCAATGAGAAAACTCATTTTCATAAATAACATTGCAATCTGTTTTTAGGTGAGTTGTCTTCTTAGGCAATTTAAATAAATTAATGTCTTCAGAGATTAACATCTAGAAACTTCTTAGGAGTGTCTAGAATTTACTGTATTTATTATTTATCTTGGACTTCCAGAAAGTTGAATATATTTTCTTTTTACTGGTCATTTTTCAAATTAGCTATTCTGATTACACACAGTAAAAATTTACAAAACATATTCTTGAAACTGTAGGGACTGGAAAGTAAAGTTAGGAATCCTTCCTTGAAGTAGGTTCACAGCTGTAGGTATATTTGGGCATTTGTCTGTATTGGTGTTCCTTTTGACATGAGAGGTAGACACGTGCTTTAGTTCTGATGATAGCTTTGCTTAGGAGGAAGGATAAATGTTGGAGCCAGAGATTATCCTCTTTGTTAGCACCAGTTTCTCTGTACACAGCAGGAATCAAATGGCAGGTTGATTTAAGCCTCATTGGTACTGTTTCAAGTCTCTTTTAGCAAGACTAAGCCCAAAAAGCATACTCTCTTGTATTTTCTCTTTATCCGGATGAAGGCTCCTGCAGCTGTTTTTTGACTGGTTCTGTGGAAGCATAAGAACTCCTCATAGTTATTTTCCATTACATTATTATAGAGTTACAGTTGAAACTGTGCTTGGATGTGCCACGTGCAGGATTAGTTACAGGTTCTTGTGCTGGGAAAGGTACTCAGACGCAGAGACACGATACAGTTGGGGCAAGGAATATCACTGCACTTACTGAGGAGGAATCATTTCATCATTTACGATCATTTGATTACTTACTGAAGCTATATGGAAGTAGATGGGATTAGGGACAGAGAACAATTAGAGTTGTCTGTTTTGGGTTGATGTCAATAGTACTGTCAGAGTGAGGGTATGGCAAGTGGAATTTGTTGTTTGGGAAGAACTAGGAATATTTGCTGAGGTCCCATCCAAATAAATGTTTTTATTACCTGTTCTGATATTATGTCATTTTCAGATTAAACCTGAGTGTCTGTAGCCACAGAATTTTGTGTAATTGCCATAACTTTATCAAGAAAGGCAATAGCATATTAAACTCAGAAGAGTTATACATTATCATTTGCCTGTTTTCCTGTGTTGGATTTTCCAGAGTTCTGTAATCACACAAACATGTTCTGAAGGAAAAAAATGAACAGCTTTGATTTAAGGCATAGCGTGGTTAATATTCCTTTCCTTATTTCTTCCTTGCCAGATAAAACTCCCACCACTTCAGTGTTGCCATGCAATATTCCTCCACCCCCCCTCCCTTTACTGATGAATCATTGAGATTAAGTATTTGTTAAACTGCACTTTTCAAATTTCTGTTGATTCTTTTTCTGCAGTTTGTATTCTGAGGGGTACTTGAAAAAGTCTACATTTTTCCTTTTTTTCCACCTTAGTAACCCAGCTTGGGAGCTACTCAGATTTTCTAGGATTAATTTTACTTAAAGCAGTGCAACCTTAAAAAATCTTGCAAAGTGGTATTGTTTTTATTATTTTGTTTGTTTGTTTGTTTTCTCCCCATATTGTACATCTCTATTTGCTATTGAGCTTGGATGAGTAATGGGGAAAATTCACATGCAATGTTCCCATGTTCCTCTCCTCCACTCAGTTCCAAAGCAGTTTCTTTTCTTTGTCCCTATGCTCTCATCAGGGAAGTTATATTCTTTTTTTATAATTACAGTCTGGGGTGGAGTTTTTGAAAGTTTTTGTTTATTCCCCTTCTTTCCCATATAGAATCACAGAATCATCGAAGAATCATTTAGGTTATAAAAGGCCTTTGAGAGCATCAAGTCCAGCCATCAACCTCACCAGGAAGTTGAATGGCATTTTACTGCCTCTGCAGGAGTAAAGCATTTCTATAGCTGGTTGAGACTAACAGTAACAGTAATAGAGTTACTTCATGTTTGTTCTAGGTTAAAAATGCAAAGGTGGAAAGCTGTCCCCTGATAGGAAGTAATTTGTTGCTGTATCAGAGTACTTGACTACATTTAGATGAGGAAACTGACATACTTGCTACAATGAACTGGTAGTGGTGGAAGCTTTACTTTGATCAGTCCAAATCCAGCTGTGAGTTCTGTTGTCAGACATCTAACCAAATCCAAAATTTGGTAATTGAATATTCTGTACATCATTTCTTCGGAACTGGATGGGTAGTGTTCAGGGATTGAAAGACTCTCGATTACCAATGTCCAACACTTGCTAACATCATTTTAAAATAAATATGATACGAATTCTGTATAGGTCTTTACCACATAAATTATTGGCTGGAGTAGTGACAGTGGACAATACACAGGTAGGGTTAAACCCAGTCCTAGGAGTTTATAACCTCACTGAAGAAAGGACATGGCAAGTGGTTTCAAAAGACTGGAAGAGTAGAAAGTACGATAGTTCTTTTCGTAACTGTGATTGCATAGGCTAACTTCCCATACAGCTCAATGATGAGACAATAGTGAACCGTATTGGGTTTACTGGAAAGTTGTAAGTGGTGCTGTTAGTAAATTGATGCTATGAAGCCATCACATCAAACAAACAGTATCTACAGTAGCTTCGCTGCTATTAGAATGGGGGTGCTTCAGCTTCCTAGCATTTTATACGCTGATAAATCATGGTAATTCACCAGCTTTTACATGAAGGGTGAACCATAGCACAGATGAAACATATTAGACAATTGACAGTAAACAGTTAGAGAAAGGGAGAAACCCGACTGTACTCTGGATTTCAGAAGTAGGATGTTTACATCTTTAATAAACAATTGTCTGCATTCTGTGCTGAAATTTTTGAGATATTTCTTTGGCTTAGCTAAATATTTAGTAGTGTTGTTATTAGCAGTTTTTTTTCAGTTATAACACAGTTTATCAAATGAAACGTCCATTTCTCTCTCCATCCTCACTGTTTTACTTAATGATGCCTTGTAATGGACTTAAACTATTTCCTTTATTGAGTATGAAATGTGTTTCTGCATAAGGTCTCTTGTAGTCATCCTACCCAACATCACATTGGTTTTCTTCCCTGCTAGTTAGGCTTATGCCAAAAGACAACTTGGGAGCCAGAAATGCATGGTCAATCCTTCTGCACAGAGCAATCAAATATAACAGAGAGAGAAGGAAGACAGTAAATAGACTTCAGCAAGATACACTGTCTGGATGGACTATAACGTAGTCAGGCTGTGAATGTACTGGATACTGCACGGAATGTGTTAAACTTCAGATCAGAATCTTTAAAGTTCATTTTGTCCTGCAGCAAGAAAAGGTCTCTCTTTAAGGGAAGCTAAGATTATTCAATGGGAATAAAAATTTTATGGCAAAAATTGTTCCCTGAGGAAGAAAGGAATTATAGGAACACAGAGTCTTGCTTTCCAGTCTGGTCTCAGTGGGAATGACACCTTGTAAAAACAACATTTGTTCATTTCTGATTGTGTATGAAAGTGATTTATTTGGACGCTTTTGGTGATGCAACTTTCAGACTTCAAGCAAATTGTTTCCAACAGTGGAAGCTATTTGAATTGAATTTCAATTAGAAACGTTCTGTTAGAAATCTGTTACTCAGAGTTTTGCTAATGCAGCAAAAGGCAGTTCATTCCTCAGGATATAGACTGGTATTGCCTTTAAAGTAAGTACACAAACTGTATTTAACTATGGCCTAATAAATAAGAAATTAATAAAAACTCATACATCTGCAGAATAGACTTAATTTGTTGTACTCATTGTATTAGCACCTTCAAATGACATTGAATTTTAAAATGTATAATGTTTGCATGCATTCCCAGAGATTGCAAGCAGCTTAACGTTATTGCAAAGTATGGGCTGATATCAACAAAAGAAATCAGTAGTTTTATTGTTTTGTTTAGATTCTGAAAATCAGATATGAGTTACGGGATAACTGCATTCATATATTTTATTGGTAAATTCCTCGTATGCACAAATGTGACTCAGTTAATGACAGACAAATGGTTTGATGCTCAAGTGAGAGAACTGTAGAAAAGGCACTTCATCGAGACGTTTATTTTTCTTTCAAGGAAGATGTTATAAATCACATTAACCTATTGATGACAACAAATTATAGCTTTAAATGACACCAGTGGTAGAAAAAATTTTAAGGTTGGTTAACCTGAATGTAATTTGCAGCCATCACCTCTGGCATGCTTGCAGCTGCTGCTGAGGTGACACAGTGAAATCAGCGATGAGGTACAGCTTCTAATCCACAGTGTATCTATGGGATTGGACAAATGCTCTTTCCCTGAAGGTATACTGTATTTTCAAAGTATTTAAGAACTAATTAGGGGGAAGGATGTGTGCTTCTGCTTCTGTGGATCTGTGTGGATCTTCATGCTTCTGCTGTTTTAAATTAGAAATCCCAACTCCACCTCTAATTGATTAATATCAGTTTGGGCAGAACTATATGGTTTGTGTTAAGCAGATTTATCTGTTAAATTAATACTTGGTATATGCCTTAGCATTTAGGTAAGCTGTAAATTAATTTAAAGTACTTAAGTTTTTTCTGTACTTGAAAAAAATGCATTTTGGTTTACCGGTTTGGCAAATTACCATTAAATAAATAACTTATATGATTTCTACTAAAAGCCAGAGAAATAGAACTTTGTATTTTATAGAAAATATTCAATATAAGCTCAGATGATCCTAGAAATCCGTGTCACTTCAGTGAGCTGCTTTTCTTAAATCCTCAGTGGGCCAGAAGGCATTAAGTGTGATCCTATGGCTAGCCATTCCACATCAGCTCTCAAATGTTTATTTCATACTCAGGGCCAACTTCATTTTTTAGTAGAAAGAGTTGCACTTCTGTGCATTGTGGAAGAGTTTAATAAGGTTTAGGATGCCAGATTTGAAGTCTCTATTTGTCAGTCATTGCCATTAATATTTTAACTGTATCACACTCTATCACTGTATTATCTGGAAATTTGCTTTAAAGCAGTTAATTTTTTGGGTGCTTGATTCTCAACTGTAGGGTCTGGAAATGAAATGATAGGAAAAGAATAGAGTTTATGGGCCATTTCTAGCAACTGAGCTGTTATATATTTTATAGAAATAAACCTGTAAATGCTGTGCGTAAAGTATGAAAATATTAGCTTCAGTATTTAGCATTTGAGTTTGATGGGCAAATAAACACAAATGTTGCAGAATTCTCTGCAGAATTGTCATGCCATAGTCAAAACATGAAATGTAAGTTACAGGAATGTTACTAGTAGGTTGAGCTGAGATGCTGAAGTTCAGAAATAACACTGTAAACTATAAATGATCGTGGTAAGGAGGCTTAGGCTAGTGCATTTCAAAAATAACTATACTTACCAATTTGTGGTTTTTGTTATTTTTTCAGTCAGGCATAAGTATGAGACAATGTATGTAAGTGATAACTAAAATTCTATAGAAATGGGAACATTTTCAAGTAAAGTCGGTCCTTGGAATACCACAGTTACGAGAGGTAGCAAGAAAACCAAAAGCACTTATAACCTCTGGATGCTACTACAAATCACGACACTGACGCAGAACTGAGAGTGAGATGTTTTGGAGTGACAGCAACTGGGCTTGTGGGTTGCAAAGAGGGAATGGTTGGAGGAAAAGAGAGATTAGGAGGTGAGATTTGTGAGCTGGAAGTCTCAGAGTGGTGAAAACAGAAACACGAGGAATCAAAACTCAGAGGGGTAACTGAGAACTGAAGACTGTATGGCAGGATAGACTGGGAGGAAGAGCAGGAGGAATAAGGTTTAGTTGGGGGTAATCTGTCCATATTAAAGGAATAAAGAGCAGGGATTTGATTTTCAAAACTGGTGCAAAACAGAACTGAGATCCCAAGTGAGTGCTGCAGTGATGAGAATACTTACAAAAATAAGTTATCTTGGGGACAAATGCTTCTGCTGTTAACATCTGTAAACCAAAAGACAAAACGTATGAGTGACCTAGTGAAAATAAAACCCAGTTGTTTAGAAATTGAATGCAACAACTGTAACTAAACTATTATTTTTTTTCCCACCAGATTGGACCATCACAAAATAGCAGGAAGGGCTGGAAGCCACACTTGCATTTACAATAGAAAGTTCTTCTTTGGAAGAGCTGTACATTGCATTTGAAGAGGGTTAACTGTTGACTTTACTGAAACCTGTGGTTTAATCAGAGATCCAGATAAATACAGGAAGCACAGAGCCCTGGTGAATCCATTCTCCAAGGCATACAGTTCTTTACATATGGAGAATGAATCTGTGTATTGTTGAGTGAGTGAGGTAGGTGTACTACAAAGAGGAGTGACTGCAGGAGGGTCGATCTGTGTGCACTTACATAGGAAGCAGTTATCCAAGGAAGAGTCTCATGTCGTTGAAATTTTGGGCTTTTCATCTCAGGTCTGATGAAACAGCCCTGAGCGGGAACTGGGTAAATGGGCTACCCTGAAGTCTGCCAGCAGTCTTCTTTGGCCCCATGGTACCTGCATTATCACTCTCCTTCAGTGTGAGGGACCAAACTGCTATACCAAATCTATTCTTTCATCCAGTGGTCAGGCCTGAAAGTGAGAGGTATGTGCTGAAAATATGTCAGGCTGGGTCGTGCTATCCTGAGATATGTATCTAAACTCTGAAGTGAGGGGAGAAAAAAGATGAACTGTGTTTTTTACTTCCTAATGGCTACCTCTTGAGTATCTGTTCTTTTTGTGCATAATGTTTCTGAATTGTCCTCTAGGAACTTGTCTATTTCTGATGATTTTATAGGGACTGTGAAGTGCCATCACTAAGTGGTATCTGACTTGGTGCGTTGAGAAATTCACTTTGTGCCTGGAGAAATTCACATGGGTGTCTTGATTTAGCCTGAGATTCCTAGTCTGCAGCACAAAAGGAGTAACACATATTGGGATGAATTCTGCCGTGCCTCCACTCAGCAATTCTTTGTTTAAACCTTGCGGCTGTTTTGAAAATCAGAATGTGTCTGTTTGCTTGAATTATTTGCAATTTGTTGTTCAGGATGTGCAGCTGGCCACCTAGGTCAGAGAGTATTGTTTCTTCTTGTAGATTCAGTGACTAACTAAATAGTAATAAATTATTTATAGCTAGCAGTAAGACATTTTTATTCACTGCTGCTATAAATTTCTACTAAGAGGTGGATACTACCTCTTTCTCAAGAAGTCACTTATTCTGTATATTGTCAAGAGGTAGAAGCAAATAATGTAGAAAGCATCAGTGTGTACCTTTTCTGTCCTACACTCTTTTCCTGTTTGTGGTTGATCACTGTCAGAAGATAGCATAAAGAGCAGCTGCGGACCTGTGGTCTGATCTCTTATACATGTTTTAGTGTTTATATGAAGTCCCAAACACTTGTTTATATACCTTTTTGATGTGGATGGGTTTAAAGTAACCCATTTAATGGGTTTGATGTTTTTGATGTTTAATGGGTTTAAATTAACTGAATTATCTGGGGACCATCTCAAAAAGCTTTGCATGTGAGCACAAATATCATATATGGCATCATTTTTACAGGTTGTGTTTGTATTAGATAGATCAGGTTGCTCTTTCAGATAGATTAATTAGATAATTAAATATTAGATTAATAATTAGATAGAAAAGTTTGAACTAGGGCAAAGATTAATTTTGCCTACTTGAGCATTGTAAACCAACTGAATAGTTCTTACTGGACTTGGACTGTGCTCTTAGAGGAAAATCATACATTTTTTTCATGAAAAAAATAATCAGTGAATTGGAAGTCTGGAAAACAGGAAGTAATGTTTTATATTTTTATATGATTTTTCATTGCATTTTGGAGTAGCTGAATAAGATGAATGAAGCTTTTTAAAAACATACTTGTTTGTCACATACTCATTAGACTCTTTCCGTTGGTATTTATTAAGAGCATTCCTTCTTGTCAATGAAAGGCTTTCTCGCACTCGTCTACTCCTACACTCTATTATAATGCAGTATGTCCTTAACAGACACAACTAACTCCTTTTCAGGGCAATACATTTTCTGTTGTTGTTTAAGAGAGAAAAAAAAATGGGGGAATAGTAAAAATACAATGTCATTGTAATGGTAGATTAAAATTGTTTATTCATATGTATTTTAAATAATTGGTTACTGCATGAAACAATTTACGTATTTTTATATCCTGCTATTTAGATTTTATGGAATACTCTTGCAGGCAATATCATTAACACAAATCTAGCTGCTCTTATTGAGCAATGTAAAACCATATTTTACTGGTAACAAATCCTCAACTAAGATTTTTCCCAATTTTGAAATTTTGTTCTAGCTTGAGACTAAAAATACATGTATATAGATTTGGGTGAACTCTAAAACAATACTGTACACATTTGGCAGGTTAAAAGGGATCTCTATAAGCAAAATGTAATTCCTTCTAAAAAAAGAAGGAGAAATGCCTTATTTACATCATCAGAGCAGGAACTGAGAAGGACTCATTAGTCTCTGCCTAAATTAAGCCTGTCCCATTGGTTTCCAGAGCTGGTTTCACTTCCTGGTGGAAAAAGGTGAGACCAATATGAAAAGGTTCTCATATATTTTTGTTGTGCAAAGTTTTACTGAACTCCTAAATCATCTGCTATGCTACAGCTTATTTGACTGGACTCCTTCATACTTAAATTTAAAACGTTATTTTAAATGTTTTCCCAGCTTGGAAAAAAGCTCAGTGCTTTTATTAAATCCAACTATTTAGCTTGGTATCTTAAGAAAATTAAGGGTTAAGTGATTACATTGCCTACTCTGGGTTCTCCCTTGATAATTTTTGAATTGCTGACTGATTTAGGACAAATTTCTCTGAATATTGAAGTCACTACAATGAAGTACAAGAAAATCAGTTGTTGGTTGGAGGAGAGAGGTCCAAATTAAAGCTTCTAAGAAATATAAAGTAGTTATGAGACATTAGCTATAGGTGCAGTCATCAGCCTGTTAGCTGGTCAGCATAGCTGCATGGCTAATCAGCACATATGTAACACCAGGCTTCCCGTGCTGCATATGTTTAATGAGGAAGACAAGTGGGGGGAAGGACTGACAAAATGGGACAGGGTTTTAGGCATATAATACAAATCCATAGGAGATCACACTTCTTGGGTGTTCTGCTCATTTTTCAAGCACCTGTCTAGTCTTACGTGTCCTTCTAATAAGGGCCAAGTTGATGTGCCATAAATATGAGCTGTTTTTTCTCTCACTAGGTTCACATCATAATTCACATCAAATTATGTTGTCTCCTGTGGAAGTATTCATATCTTATTCTGTAGGGTGTTGAATATATGGTATAATAAGAAATCAGAAAATATTTTTTGTGAGAAACATCAGCAAAATATACTAGTTGGTATTATTGTAGGATTTATAGATGAGTCTCAAGGACATTCTAGAAACCTCAGAAAATCCATTTACTCTTCAAGGTATTCAGCATTGCATTTGTTATGATGAACTGGTTTGTTTTCAGTAAACAAGAAATCCTTATACATTAACTGTAGCAATGTCAATGTGTTCTTAGTATACCAGTCACCAGCTATGTTATGATCTCAAAGGTACGAATACTGATGTGAGAGCACACTTAACCTGGAGGAGCGTGCTTCTTTCCTTCTTTCATATATTGTGCATCTTCTCGTATTACCTTTATAAAGGAAGCAAGGTGAACAATAAAAAACAGATACCTCCACCAGCAACATGAAAGTACTTCAGTGAGGTTGGTGAGTTCCTTCCACTGCTGAATAAGTTCTTTGATGCAAGGCAGTTTTTAATTTGAGTGAGTGTGTGTTCAGTGCTTATCCATGTAGACTTACAGGGCACACCTTGCAATGTTAGCTAACTTTCCTGGCTTTTCAGCCCTTCTAAAACCAGATCTTACTCCTTAACTCTAATGGCACTACAGAAGTGTATCTGAGACCCTTTGCAGTACACAAAAATGACAGTAATGCATCTAGAATTACTTCAAAGGGACAGAATTCATCAGATGCCCTCAAGAAGCATTTTAAGTATCTGGAAACTTCTACTGGGCTCTTGAAGTCACCCAACAGAACCAGGATCCCCAAGTCTGGAGGGGCCAGTTGGCATTTTTACATAGGACATGTGGGAGCTGGGGCTACTGTCTTGGTCATTGCAAGTCTCCCAGATGAGGAGTGAAGGCAGGATGGTAAACTTTGCCTTTATTCACATGTGACTATCTTTAAGGCAGTGAGATGGTCCCAAATTAGGTGCAGTGAGATTTTTTGCAGTCTCAGTGATGGAAGGATGCTGGAGAGGAAAAGCCTACGTAACAGACCTCCACTGTGGGCTCTGGCTTTTAAAAGATATACAAGCTCTGAACATGGACTTAGTAATTGGAAGAATTCAAGGACAAAGAAAGCTTGAGGAAGAAATGAAAACAGAGAATCACAATTTCACAGCAGATGAAGTGAAGGTAGCAAAAGAGAAGCCATGCTAAATGTAATCAGGCATTGATTCCCTGTAGGGAACAACAGAATAGGCCATGCTGCTGGGACTGCTTGCCAGTTACATTCGTAGTCAAAGTATGCGTACAGCTGCTGTTTTGAGATAGCATTTCTCAGTAATGTGCCATTTTGCTTTATTCCTGTGACTGGTGAAGCGATAGCTCGTTTATTTGAAATCCATCAATGTAAAATGTATTGCAAACAAAGGCTGTGCATACTGTCATGTTATACTTATCCCCATTTTTATAGTCCCTCTGCATAAATACGTACACCCTCCTTCAGATTGCTCAGTCAAGGGCTTGTACATGAGTCACTTGTAGAGTACACCCGGCTCTTGCTCTGAATAATAAGCAAAATTAACTTAACTGTGTAGAAAAATACATTATTTATGCTGGCCTGGAATGAACTAACTCAGGTCTTCAGGGAAAATGTACTGTTGTATCTTGTTTGATACAAACAGATATGTATGTGCTGATGACTGGCAAGTGCAGTTTTCTGCCACTCCACATCATGGAACTGTCTACCATCAAGCACCCTCAGTTCAGCTCTGAGGAAATAGCTTTTGCCCAGCTGGATTCCTGCCACGATTTGGGGAGATGCAATTGGAGGTGTCCTCTGAGAGAAGATTACTCCATCACTGGAGGAGTTAGGACCTTCTGCTGCTGCTTTCAGACTTCAGTCTGAAACAGATGAAGAGCCAAACACAGGAGAGGCAATGAATTTTAAAACACGAATTTAATCTCTGAAACTGAGAATATCATATCAGGCTGATTTTGAGGAGTATGGTAAATATTCTACTGTAACTTAATCATGGTATTTTCCTTCCACGTTTTTAATTGTAACTGAAGTTCAAGCTCTTTAGCATACTCTGCAGGAAAAAAAAAAAAAAAAAAGAAAAAAAGAAAAAAGACAAACAAGAAGATGAAAATAGCAATGTGTTTGCATAGACACAAACATGTTTTCTGTCTGTCATCCCTTTGGATCTGTTAACTCTATCTCTCTAGGCCGGCTGCTTTAGGTTAAGCTACACTAATTGTGGTAATGTCTATAGAAAATACTGTAAGATACATTGTTGAGAATTTAGCTGTAACAACAAATAAATAACCTTGCATAAATGGTTTATAGCAGGTAAAGTAAACACCAAAGTAGCTTTTAAAATGAAAATATACCAGACTACCCATTTTTTTCAAGTATAACAGTGAAAACCAATGGGCATCTCTAAGACAGAAAAAATATTAAACTTCACATATCTAATTGCTATCTGCATACTGCTAAAATTTCTAGTTTAGACATGACCTAATACATAACAGGCTTTTTTTGGCTAGCAAAATGTTTGTTTCTCTGACCTAATAATAGGCAGTAAGTGAGATTTAAAGCAAATGGCTTTACAATACAAAATAAAATTAGAATTAGCTCTGAGAGCAGAATTTAAGAGGTATGCAAAGTATCAATCCCTGTATTGTTTACTCATTGGCTTTTTATCAGGTAAATATAATTTGCTGCTTTTACTGAGGTAATACTTGCTTTCAGTTGCCATATTCTATCTTGGCTAAGTTAGATTGTATCTATAGTTAAATAACATTTTTATGTTAGCAAACAAACAGCCACAAGTGAAGGTTTTATCAGGAAATCCGACCAAGGTTTTTGGTACAGAAACTTGTCTTGGAAACCAATGTTTAAAAAAAAAGGGGGACAGGGGGGTGGCACGATGACGTTTGAGGGGTAGCCACTCCCTCCCCCTCCTCAACAGGAGGAAGGTAAAATAGAGGATGGAAAAACTTTTTGGCTGAGATAAAGACAGGAAAATTCCTCAGCAGCTATAATAGGTATGGGAAATATTTGCTCCACCGTGCCCTCCCCAGGGGCTGTGGGGGTGGGGGGGTCTCTGTTGTGGCTCCTAGAGTACCTTCCTGCCACAGTGCTCACAGGGCTCTTTCTCACAGGTTTTACCTTCACGGCTTGCTGTCATGGGGCGTTTTGGCCCTTTCTGAAACCCTTTTCCCCAGAGGCACCAGCAGTGGCCCTGAGGGGCTTAGCTGTACTCAGCAGGTATGGGTAGGGAGCATGGTGGGGGAACTTTTGGAACGTTCTGGAACTTTCCGTTAGCTGGCTGGCAGAGGGCAGTGCCGCCTCTCCTCACAAAGGCCTCTGTCCCTGGCACTGTTCTTGAGGCACGGACGTCTGCACTGCATGGCTCGGAAAGCTTTGAAATGGCAATCCCAAAGGTAATATTGCAAGTTTTTTTTTGTAGGTCATAACAAATAAAAAGATTTTAGTTCTGAAAACTTGTAACTTTGAATCCTCATTTCTGATTTGAAAAGGGACTTAAAAGCAAGAAAACGTTGACTAAAACTATGGAAACATGGATACTTTCTTGTAACATTTATGACTGGAATGGACCGCTTTTTACGTTTTTAAAATTAAAATCGTGTATTTTACTTGGCTTACCAGCTGGTAAGGCTGAAGTACCCTGCATTAACGAGGAGGCAGCAGCTTTGACTCAGCAGTTGCCTCCTTTTCACGGCTCTCCTGCCATGCGTGGGTCCTAGGCCTCTGGGGGCCCACCTGGAGTTTCAGTTACAGAATGAGCTGGACTTTTTTTGTTTGTTTATTTTTGGACACTGAGCATGGAACTCACATTGTTTAATTTTCAGCATTTCCAGTGTGGTGATCTGCAATCTGAGCTAGCTGCCTAGGTTCCCATCACAGGGCTGGGCGGCTGAGTCAGTACGTACATTCTGTGGAGTCTACAGGGATGCATCTGACCAAATGGAAGTGCTGTATTTATGCTGAGCTCAGTTGCCTGTCCTCTTTCTCCCCTGGCACATTACTCATTCAGGCATAGATACCAATACTGTAGATACCAAGAGTTAGATCGTTTGAACTGAGTAAGAAACATGATCAGATTATTCTGTATTGCTACATGAAACTTACCTCATTTTGACTTGCCAAGCACTGATGAATCAACAGACCTGGTTATTGAAAACAGAAAACTTCAAAATTAAAGTAGCAAAGAAAAGATACACTGTGGTCTTTCAGAAATTGACAACAATAACTAGGAAATAGATCAGTGCTTTTAATTTAATCTGTTGATTTGTGCTGTTCAAGATGAATTAATTTCATCAAAATATCAAAGGCTGGAATAGAATTTGGAAGATACCTAATCTTTAAATTCCATATTTAGATGATTCCTTCCTCCCTGCAACTTGTTGTCAAATGCTAAATTGTAAATAGAATGTAAACAATACATTCTGAGATCTCATAAATGGAATGGAAAGTAGGTATGAGTTGTTTGAGGCTAGCCTAAACAAGATAGGTTGCTTTAGAAAGAGAAATTTGTGGTTTTGAATGTGATGCTAGGTGTCCAGTCAGTATTTATTCCACTTGTGTTTTACCTTCTATGCATCATGTAAGATAGTCAAAGAGAAAGATCTATGACTGTACCAGTCAGCAACGTCCAACTGGGCATAAATCCCAAACAATACACAAATCATTTTTAAAATAATAAGAAAACAAATTTAAGTTTTGTAGTGGTTAAGTGCAAAATTGTGAAAGCTTGTTTTTTCCCTTCATCCAAATTGGAATAGCTGTGAACCTAGTCATAACACTCCATGGAGGAAAATGAATTACCAGGCTAGAAACAGAACAAATACAAGAAATAAATAACCACCATGTAGTGCTATAAGATTTGAGGCCTAAAGGCTGAGAAAATTAAGGGAAATTTGGCTGTAATAAAGGTACTGTATCATAGTGAAGTGTAACAGAATTGTAATGTTAAGTCCATTTTGTAGGAACAATAAAAAAGGCCTAAAAATGATTTTTAAAAAAATAATCCCATGGGACATTGCAAGTCAGTCATACATATGTTCCTTATTCTTAATAATAACTTACTTTAAGCAAATCTATTTGACACTTACATGAGTAAATCCCCATTAGGCATATACCAGTACTAAATTAGGCCCTATATTTACTGGCAATCTGAAACATTGGAAGGTGCCTATGTTTATATTTTATTTGTGTAGCTATTGCTTCCGAAGGAATTGATTCTAGGTTTCTGAGAACCTTTTTCATTGTTGAAGCCAGTCAAAATCTGGTCCGGAGATATTTCTCTGTTACTAGAAAATATTTTTTTTATGTTACTTTAATTGCGATAAACAGTATTTCATGTGCATGTCTTATAAAATGAACCACAGAAACAAAGTATGAATAACATCAGGACTGTGCTTTTCATACTTGCTTCATATGAAGCACTGTATTACAGGATTGTCCTGCTGAGTAATCAACAAGGTCTTGGCTGATGATAAACATTTCACAACTGCAAGTATGTTTGCAAACTTCATAATGCCTGTCAGTCCAGGGTGTTTATCAACACAAAATGTGCTGAAAGTTGGCCTGCAATCTCCATAATCATATGCCTATGGGGTAAAGCTCCTCAAAGAAACAGTGAAGCTATGATGTGTGTAGAAGAAAAGAGATCCCTGTTGTCAGGACAGTAAAGCAGCTGTGAATGTTTCTGTAAAATGTGTATGTTTCTTCTGTAGTCTTGTTGAGACAGCAGGTCATACAGCCTCAATACACAGCTTCTGCACTGGAAAATGAAGGCATGTTTGTCTTTTGGCTCCGCTTCTGGAAGCACGTTGCTTTCTGACATTTAGTAAGCCACAATGCTTTGGAGTTGCAAACACCAGTTTTGGTCTTCTCAGCATAATGGAATTGTACTTTTTCCTACCAGGTGATCCACCTTTGGGGAGGAGAATATTGTACCGAATACCTCAACTGTAGAAATGTTTCAATTAGGGAAGGTATTGATTTGACACGGTTAATAGATTTATGTGTGTGTGTATATATATATTGCTCAGCCTTTTTAAAATGTAGCTTGAAACCTCAAGTTATTAGTGACCCCAGAACTGCCTACACTGTCAAGGCCTTACATAGGTTCATGGACAGAAATGATCAGAGGTTGTACAATTCAAAAGATCGGTTCATAAATTTATAAAAATCTGTATAGACTACGTGTTGTGGTAGTTCAATGGCTATGTGTGAGTGGTTGCCTTCTTAATCTCAGGCTGTATGTTACTGGCTTTTCTGTTCTCATCTGAATTTTGTATGATGAGTTTCACAATGCAGATTGACCACAGCATCCTTGAAGTGCTGGGAAGGAAGCAACTGAGAATGCAAAAAGTAAGGAAAAGATCTTATGGGATTATGTTGTACATCCTTAGAAAACATCTTTAGAAAATGTGAGGAAAGCTCAGACTTAGGAACGTGCAGCTGTGTGTGGTATACTTTCAGTAGGGTCTATCATCTGCAGTTGGAAAGGTGGTGCTTACTTGTATTTACTGGCATCCTTGTTTATTACCTTAACCCCAATGCTAAAGACTGTGAATGTGTGAAATGAATTAACTTAATTCTGAGTTTTATTTCCTAATGTGAGAGAAGAACAAATCATGAATGATAGCTTACTGTGCTCTGACCTGCCTTTGGACTACAGTTTTATATCTAAACAAAGAACTGTCACTTCGGAGATGTTAAATAAGATTTATTCATCCTCCAAACTATCAAACAAAATAATGGAAAATGATTTTCACTACTGCGTGTTTTATGATGAGCAAGGCAGAAAAGAATGGCACTGCTCATAAAGTTATGTGATGTACACCATTCTGAAGACTTGGAAACAACTTGCCCATCCATCTTGGAAATATTTTGCTATAATATTTAATCTGTTCCTTGGTTTGTTATGTGCAACAATACTCCAGCTATCTCTGTTTCTTTTTATAGCCCTGACTCCATAACATTTGCAGAATACATTTCTGGAATTTATAGAGGGTCAGCTCAGTAAAAAAAAAAAAAAAAAAAAAAAAAAAAAAAAAAATATTTGTAGATCCTTGTTAGAATGAGGAATGGAATAATTAATTCATTCTTCTACTGCCACACAGAGTTAGTTGCAGGTTAAGCAGAATAAATGTGTTTTAATTTTTCTAGTTTGCATGACCTGCAAACTATTTTGTTTTCCAACAGTGAATTAATTCCTCTCACAGTTACATTGCTTTTAACTTTTCAGTGGCCTGATATACATAAACTGTTAAAACAGATTTCTAAGTGTTTGATTTTTTTTCTTTTCTTTGAGAGTTTTCTGTAATGATGATAAGAGTAAGGCTTAACAGCATAAGCACAAAGCTAGGGAGTTGCAGTGGTAAATTATTTGGATATTTGGTAAAATAGAATGATTCTGCTTTTGGTAAATTGAGGTTGTTTTTTTTTCAGTTTTGCATGCATGCCTCTTCAGTGTGTTAAGATGGTTAGTTGGATAATGGCAGCCTTTCAGCTGATGTTGAAGGTCTGGTTGCATTTCATTTTCTTTAAAGCAGCAAGTTACAGTAACAACTGAAATCAATGGCTCCTGAGTTTTTAAGGTGAAAGCCTGGTTTGTACTGGGAGACTTTGGGCCGGAAAGAAAATTTTCCCCTTGTTGGCACTGTTGGTTACTCCATGTATGTATTCAGTCTTGTTTTCAAGTATAAGTCCTTTGAGCTAGGTGGCTTTTTTAAAAAAAAAAAATAAAAAATTATTTTCTATACCTGGTTTTGCTATTGGCCTGAAGGTGGTGATGGCCAAGTAACTTCACTATTCTATGTCTTTTTTTTTTTTTTTTTTTTTTTTTCACCTGAAAATAAGGGAAGAGTACTTGATTTCCCTGCAAAACATTTGACAAAAAGCTCAGCATAAGAGCTAATTATTGCTGTTGTATTTTACAGTCCTTCCTCTTCTGCAGCGGTACTTTGCACAATATAAACAATATGCTACATCAGAATAATTGTATTGACATAACTACATAGTATATATAATGACAATTCAACATGTGTCACCCAAGTCACAGAAGACCTTTAGGCAGTAGATCTGATTCTTTTGCAGAAACAGTAAAATAAGGCAACCAAGTAATATCTATCGCTGAATGAGCTGAAAATGGCCCCCAGGAGTGTCTCTGTATGCAGCTTTTAAACAGGGGGCTGGTAGCTTTCTATTCCTGGTTAACTAAGTCCAGGGCACTTCCCTTCAGCTCTTTCACATGATGAGTGCTTGAAATTGTCTTATTTCTGGGCTTTAAAACACAAGAAAATGTAGTTGGAGAAAAGCTGTTGATCTTGTTCTGCTGAGTGTCTAGTTACTATGATTTTGCTCAAGTTGAGTATTTGCTTTAGATGTCATGAGAGAAATAGGAGGAAAGCTCATAACGTGATTTTAATCTTATCTGTGTTTACATAGGGTTTTAACTGGAGTGGGGTTTAACAGCGATGTTAAAAGTGTATGTCTCCCTCCAGCATTAGTGAGATGGCTTGTACCCCTGAGCTTACTCTCTTGATTGTAAACTTCATAGCTGAAGTGCTCTGCCTTCATATTAGACCGAGCTGCCTTACGTTTTCAGTTTTCATGTGTATTATAGCTGGGCCAGTTATATAGCAGGTAGTATCCATACTATTTGTTATCTCTGGACAAGCTTGTGTTTGTCTGAAGGAGGGGTTTCTCTGAGTAATAACATGCCACTTGTATCCTTAAATAGTTTTTTTTTTCATTGTAAAGAATTGCCTTTTCAAAACTAGACACTTCATAGAATTGTCTCTGAATATTGAACTATCCATGTTTTTGCCCTTTTTCATTTTAAAATACCTTTCTTTTAAGGCTAATAATACAAAATTATCTATAACAAAAATACTCTTGAAAAAGCAATGGCATTTTTTAAATTGAGTTAGCAATTGCTTTAGAAAACACAAGGAATTCACACAGAACTTCAGTTATGATTTTACTTTCTGTGGATTTTCTGGTATCTTTTTTTCCAGTGTACTAAATAATTATTTTAAATATTACATTTATGTTAATGAAAACTATCGGAGAGAAATGATTATATATAAATGTGCTTACCTACATGGATGTATAAAGAGGTGAATTTTACTGAAAGTTAAAGGCATCTGAGAAGATGTGCAATTGCATTCATTCTGATTCAGCAAAGCCTTGTACGCATATGTCTAACGTGGGCAATCTCACCTCTTTCATTTGGCCTTTTCTTAGTTCTGTTCCACTGGCCATTGAAGTCACATCACAGAAGAAGAAATACACAGGACAGGAACAGCAAGAACCACATGAGATTTTGAACAGGAAATGTAGCTCTCGTAACAAATATAGTTTTTGTTCTTATATGATGATGCTGCCCATGTCAAAATTTGTATTTTGTCTCTGGTAGGACACTGTCACACTGCACACTTCAGAGTTGTTTTCTGAACACTGATTTAAAGTAATGGCCAAATGGCTAGATCAGATGTGTCCTTTCTTCTATTTTTATAACCACTGAACACACTGTATGTTCTGATGGAGATGTGGGGAGCCAGTGAAATACCCACCTTTGTAGTAAGTTTTATTGATTCCAGTTTAAGCATGTAAGCAGATAAATTTTGAAGTGGTCACCTCATTACTCTACAGAGAACGTGATTTATTCTTAAAGGCAGTTATATTAAAGAGAACATCTGAATTTATTTTTCTAGTGAACAGGCAACCACTAAGGGACTCCAAAAGTGGAGTATGCTCTGTGTGAGTTTGTGTGTAAGTATATGTAATTTTCTTGGTTACTCAAATGTCTAATCATGTCAAATCAGCAGCAGCGCCTATGTTAGAAAACTTCTAAATCATACACTATCAAATTAAGCATGCTATGGCCACTTGTGTCTCTTATGAAAAATCAATTAATACTGCAAAGTGAATAACAAGTTCCAAAGAAGAGGGGAAAAAACAAAAACAAACAACAACAAAAAACCAGGATAACTTTATTTCTAGGTAGAATTTCAAAAATGCTAAGATTAATATTTTATTTTGTTTAAAAAAAATCAGTGGCTATATTTTGTGATTCCTCCTAGTGATTCCAAAAGATTATTGCAAGTATTTGTCCTGAAAAAGAAGTAATGCTCTTTCTTTTTGTTAAAATTAAAAAAAAAAAAAAAGGAAAAAAAAAGCCCTGGATATTGAGAAGAACTTGTCTGAGGCTGAACACATCTGGTTGCAAACAAAATAGTAATTAGGAAACATACTAAGATTCAGAAAGCAGGTACTTAAAGGGAGGTAATAAATTGGGGGTCTTATTTTCTGATGTGCAAAAAAATGCACTTTAGCTGTGTTGCTGTTCTATTAACAATCATGTTGAAACTGTCTGGTATTAACTAAGACAGTACATATGATGATATTTTTTCCATGTTTCTGTCTCTTGAAGTGGATAACTATATTCCATTATTGAATTTTTTTTCAAGCTTGTCAAGAAAAAAAAAAGAACAAAAGCTATTGCTGGGGCCTTTAATGGTGCCCACCACTTTCTCAAACAGTTTCAGAGTAAAGGCTCTACTATATGTGGGTACTGGAAAAGAGGAATTAACTTGAAGGGACTTGATGTTGAGTACTTTACCCAAGGTATATGAAGCCAATGTTTCATCTGAGCCCGTGGACTCTTTAGGGTTCTCTGGCAATATCTTCCCCTTTTTCTAGACTATATCTCATTTCAAATGAGAAGGGAGTTTTTACATTGTTGAATTTTTGCATTAGTTTTGGAGATAAGAAGGGTATTTTTGGACATGCCTTTGCACAGATTTATGGAAACATGACATCTGTGTGACTTGGTTCCTGAATTATGACTTAAACTGGCATTGGTTAAGAGACTTCAATTTAACAGTTGTGTAGTTATCTTTGTAACTATGGAGGAATTGCTAAAAGTCCACTTACTCTTGTAAAGGTAATTTGCACCACAGAATATTCAACTAGCTGAGATGCTTCTGATTGAGAGATTCAGCAAACAAACCAAATGATAAATGAGTGGGAGCAGAAGTTGAATTACTCCTCCATCCCCTACATGAGCAGCCCTGCAAATTTCAGTGGTTTCCTTTAACAAAAAATATGAGCCTGGCAGGTCTTTGATGTAGAAGTGCTGCAGTATGACTGAGTACTGGGAACACTTAAGGAGTACAGGAACGGGCTGGTGTAATTCCTGAATAGCATTCTGCATCTCTTCGGTTAATCAACTTCAGCTTCATTGTTGTTTGTTCTCCTCCCAGCTATTTTTTTCAATGTAAAACAAGGAATTCTGCAGTTATTCCTGAATGGCATAGTGAACTTAGTTTAAAATGTTACCTTTCAAGAAATACTTTGTAATGGATGTGAATTTAAAATATTTGCAGTAGTAAAAGATGTAAAAACATGATGTGCACATGAATGATTTGGAAGAAAGGTGATAAAACAGAAATTGAAAGGAAACTAAAATGGGCAATTAAGAGTGAAATGTTTCAAAATGATAGGGAGACTGTTTGAACATACCATGTTAGAGGCCCACAGCAGACATATAGTACCTATCAGAGAAGACTTTTGAAATGCTAAAATGACTGAACAATGATGTGAATGTAAGTACAAACTAAATGAAATCACAGCGACTTTAACAAAGAGCATGCAGAAAAGCTTGCAAGAATCAGGTGAAGAGACCACTCTTTCAAACAGTTCTGGTCCAGGAAGTCACAAGAAAGTCTGTAAGATAAGCTGGAAATGAGTGGAATATCGCAAGAGAATACGCAATGAGAACAAGTTCATCCATGTTTGTTATAAAAGTGGTTGGTAGGACTCTTACTCCTACCTTTACAGCAGGCATCAGAGGTCTGCCTCACGAAGCACAGAAAATGGTAATAGAACTCCAAAACTCTGTTATTTCTTCTAGTAAAGAGTGTTAGCTGAACTACTGGCTGTGCTGTGCAACAATGGTAGTAAGTGTCTCTACTAGACTACTGGTCCTGCTGTCCCTGTTTCTGCAAAATCTTTCATGTATCTAGTGCCATGTAGCATTAAGGCAATAGAGATGTTTATCTCAAGAGTCTTGGTGAGAATCATAGCTGTTAAACATTGGTGTAAGGCACAGGCAAGCTAAGTCTACTGTGGAGAGGGAACTGCGTAATGTTTCAAATGACTAGACAGTGTGAATTTTTCCGTGAAGTGTGGTTTCAAATCAAATCCCTATCTTCTCTCCCTCTTGGAGACTCCTTTATTGCCAAAATGTTAAAAACAAATCTATTAATGCATTTATAGTTATATCACAACTTCATTTGCTGTCAGAGGAAGTTATTACTGTGTAGGCTATTTTTATAATATTCACATTTTCTTCCTGGGTTCAACAGCCTGGCCTTCTGGGTTTTGGCAGCATGTCTGCTGAAGTCCATTACTACCCAGTCAAGTTTTCAAGGATCTAAAAGAGCCTACTAAATAAAACTTGGCTATAGAAATGCTCTTTCCTACAATTTGCATAAAAACACTTGTAATGTATCCTGGGAAAGTGTTTTAATGCACAATTATGAATACCACAACTGTGATGTTGAAACATCAGTACTTCAGAGTAAGCCTAGCACTTATAGTACAGTCTTATTCATGATACACCACATACCTTAAAATAGCTCAGTTAAGAAATTCTTCTTAAAGATGTAGCAAATTGTAGAGTGTTTTCTTGCCTAGTCTTCATTGTTTCCAGAGAAGTATTATAACTCAAATTTTACAGTAGACTAAAGATGAACATTTCATGAAAATCTCACAGCGTTAACTAGTGTGTAATAAAAGCTGATGAGAAAATTTTTATGCCACTACTCCATTACCGTTGATTATTATTACCTTCATTGCACTTACTTGTTTCAGGCAAGGGCCTCAGTGTATTTGGTTGTGTCCAAACAAACAGAAAGGATTTTCAGAGTTTATAATATAGTTGGGCAAATGTTAGAAAAATAGGGTATTAACATGATTAATATCACAACCGATCCTGTCTTAAGTATTGTCTGTTTGTTACATAAACTGCAGATACGCTTTGTTTGCCAGGTTTTATAATACTAATCAGTCAAGTTTTCTTGTCACAGTAGCTCTGAATCTTTGGAAAGAATGGGCTGTGGTCCTGCAGACTGAAGTGGGATGGTAATTCCCCTGGCACTTGTGGTGACCCTTTCCAGAGTTGGTAACGATCCAGATGCACGCGTATCTCAGTGGTGTGACACATTCATTAGGCTAATCCTGTTCATTCTTTGGAAGCTTGCTGCTGTCTTTCAGCATAGTTGTTCTGTGTTCATCTGTGCCAGCTCTCAAATTGTTTGATTTTTTTTTTTTTTCTTGATCTGTGGCATGACCTTGCTTCTGTTTCCTGGCAGAAACATTTCCCTAGCACTAGAATTAATATTGCTTGATTTCAGCTGTTTCACACCCATAGTGAATTTGTGAGTGTCCTGCACACATGTATTGTCTTTTTTACATTAAAATACTCCCAGATAATACTTGCTAGTGAACAGGTATTTTTACAGAGCATACTGTTTTCTTTCAAGTGATGGAGATGGAAATAACACTCCTGTTTTTTTAACAGGCCGGTATACTTTAATATCTATTCCCTTTCAGAATGAAAATAGTGTTTTAATCTAACAAAAAGCACTGAGTGAAAATAGGTGCTTTAAAGGCGACAGATCTTGCATATTCTTTTTCAGTGATTTCACAGTTTAGTCCATTCTGAAGACCATAAGAAAACCTTCTGTCACTCACAGGCAGGTTGTCCTGGTTGAAGATAAAAAAAAAAATGTGTCAGGCGTGGAGGCCTCTGGCTGGTTCCATGCGCAGAGCTCTGTGCTCAGTTACCCTCCTTCTGGCTCACTGTCCTCTGAGAGATCTAGACAGAGAAATGATGTGGTCATCTGGATGTAATGCTTGGGTCAGCAAAAGATGCACGCTCTGAAATTAAGCAATGGCCTGTTCTTCACCCTTTGTATTATATGTGGCTTCCCTTACAATTTAAATATCATCTGCATAATTGTTTTTTTTTCCTCTCTCTCTCTATTTGGGCTCTCAAACATCTCTTTCTCCCTTATAAACTGAGAGTTGATTTTATATAATGGAAATGTTAATGAGGGAAATATTTTTTACTAATTCTGGATCAGGCTGTTTATTTACTTTGCAGCCATTATGCTATGTTATTAGCTTCTGCTATTTTCAGAGGAATGTTTTCATTCTGAAATGAGCACCTGGGAAAAAGCATGCATCTCTAGTCTAACTGGCTCTTTTGGTATTGGCTTATTCCACTGTAGGGCATTGAGAAGGAATATACAGTGAAAACACAAAGTCATGAGTTACATTGAACAAAATGCTTGACATATGTAGACATTTATCTGTGCCCCTCTTTCTCTTTCTCTGCTACGTAGAAAGCCGGTGCTGCAAGTTACATGCCTGAGAAGACAAGATCTGAATTATCTATTCCAAGATCCTACTTAGAAGCTACCACATGAAGGTTCTGTAAATCCATGAATGACAAGTGCAAAGGTAGACAAGCAGGAATAGTCACAGTAATCTTCAGTCTATGGAAAACCAGATATGGACGCAGCTGGTATAATACCTTTGGTTATTATGAGAAAAAAGGGGACTGAAGTTCAGTGTGTGTATAGAAGCTGTAGGGAAGATGCCCAAGTAGGCCTGTCCTGAAGCAAGCCAGAAAAGGATTTGATAGCTCTGTAGAAGATGAGTGAAGCTCATAGCAAGTTGCAGTGTTCCAAGCAAGACCTGTTGTGATTTTGCCTTCTGCTTTATGGCAAATAATGGTGGTTTTAATTTTTTTTTTCCCTTTACTGAGGTTTTGATTTCTTTCTCACTCTTTCTGCTGTTGAACCTTGTATGCTTTAAATTTCCTGCCACACAAATATTCTTTATTGCTAATTTTGTCTTTGCATCCTTAAAAAAATCTGATTCTTATTCCTTTATTCGATGCAGGGGGAAACAGTGGTGAAAGATGAGGAAAAAGCTGAGGTATTTAATGCTTTCTTTGTCTCAGTCTTTATTAGTAAGACTAATTGTTCTCATAGTACCCAGCGTGCTGAGAGGGAGACACAGGCAGAGAGCAGAATAAAACCATTATAATTTACAAGGAAAGAGTTAGTGACCTGCTACAGCACTTGAACACACACAGATCCATGGGGCCAGATGGGATCCATCCAAGGCTCCTGAAGGAGCCAGCAGGAGTGCTTACCAAGCCACTTCCAATAATTTACCAGCAGTCCTGGCTAACTGGGGAGGTTCCAGCTGACTGGAAGTTGGTGAATGTGACACCCAGCTACAAGAAAGGCTGGCAGGAGGACCAGAGGAATTACAGGCCTGTGAGTGTGCCTTTGGTGCCAGGGGAGGTTATGGAGCAGATCATCTTAAGTGCCATCACACAGCACTTACAAGACAACCAGATGATCAGACCCAGACACCATGGGTTTATTAAAGGCAGGTCCTGCCTGACTAACCTGATGATGTCCTTCTATGACAAGATAACACACTTAGAGGATGAGGGAAAGGCTGTGGATTTTGTTTGCCTGGACTTTAGCAAAGCATTTGGTATGCTTTCCCATGGCATTCTCTTGGAGAAACTGGCTGCTTATGGTCAGGCCCAGAAGGTCACTGTGAAAAGAGTTTTTTTTTTTTTTTTTTTTTTTTTTTGTTTTTGTTTTTGTTTTTTTTAGTCTGTAGATGAGGATTTATTAGCACTTGAAGCTAGAATTCTACGTATAACAATGTGATACAAACCTATTCAGAAAGATGTTTCTGGAAAAATTATTTTCAGTGATTTTGGAAATCTGTATATACACATTGAGGTGGTGTCTTTGGCATTTGTTCTGCGTCTGTCTACAAGCCTGCTGAGAAAAATGAGAGGTGACTGTTAGCAAAGATAAACTTTGAACTTCATCTCCCATATCTCTGATCACTAGGGGTAGCTGTTCTTCGGCATTCTCTTCGTTGAGAAAGTTACCTTAATCTCTCTGTGGATCTGGCAATAAATTCTTAGCTAACGTGAGGCAGCCAGTAACACAGATAATGAGCATCACTGTATTCCTAGGGCTGTGTCATGAGATTTATATATTAGAGAGTCTGAGTAATTACTTAATGACAAGGTGTAGCTTTCAAAAGCTTTTGACCTACCCAAGTTTTATTTAATGTACAAAGAGTAAAAGGGGCAGAATCTTCAGATTCTGCTACAAGAATCTGTTTAAAGGTTCACAGCTTTTATATTGTTAGGCTCCAAGTGAGGCTTAAAAAAAAAAGGTTTAAAAAAGGGAACTTTATTATTTGAGCTTAGCATTTTGCAGGCTGCAGAAAGGAAATGTATTCTACAAAAATTACTGATCTTGATTTGCAACTGAATGAACTTGTCATATTGAGCCTTAGGTGAATGAGTTTCTACAGGACGAAATTGAGTAAGAAAGGCTTCTTCAATTTTGTTCCAGCACATGTCCAAAATCCAAAGAGATGTTTGGAGTGTGGTTTTAGAACTGTGGTGAATTGTCCAAAACGTGGGAAGGTTAAATTCTTCATGAGGTAACAGATGGTACCTAGTGTCCTTTCTATGAACCACCAGCTTTTAGAGATTCAGCCTGAAATTTCTGTGCTGGCTTCTGTCATTTTGCTGTACATGTACTTATAAGGGAATTCATTTAGAAGAATTTTTCAGTGTAGCAACTTTTCATATTCATTGAAATTTAAATCTAAGATTGGTACCAATGTTGACTGTTCTCAGAATAATTGCATGTTGAACATATAGAAAATTTATGGCATCTGTTGACTTACAGATCAGGGTGTTGAATTATACTTGTGTCTCATTTAAATATGGAATAGAAATCAGATCAATTTTTTCTTATAGCAATTCAACTGTTTTAACAGTATGTATCATTATGCTGCAAGGTGTATAACCCACCCATATTTTATGAAAGGTTTGTTTTAGTTGCTGAGTCAGAGGCTAATTAAACTGGTTCTGTAGTAGTGGATACATCTTTAATATTGCTCCACTGCTATGGTTTAACCCAGTAGGCAGCTAAGCACCACACAGCCATTCACTTGCTCCTCCTGCTGTGGGATGGGGGACAAAATCCAGGGGCGGGGGAAAAGGGTAAAATTTTGTGTGCTGAGATAGAGACAGATTAATAGGACAGAAAAGGAAGGGAGAGTAATAATAGTAATAATGATAAAAGAATACACAGAGCAAGTGATGCACAGTACAATTGCTCACTGCCCACTGACCAGTGCTCAGCAAGACCCTGAACAGCAGCAGCCCCCCCCCAGCCAACTCCCCCCAGTTCATTGTTCAGCCCAACCCATGTGGTATGGGACATCCCTTGGGGTCACCTGTCCTCACTCTGTACCCTCCCAGCTTCTGGTGCATCCCCAGCATGAGAAGCTGAAAGGTCCTTGTCTCAGTGTGAGCTCTGCTCAGCAACAACTAAAACATCAGCCTTTTATCATCATTAGTCTCATCCTAAATCCAAACCACAGCACTATACCAGCTACTAGGAGTAAAACTACCCCAGCTGAATCTAGAACATCACGAACTTCATTTTCTCTTTCAAAAGATGGGAACAAACTGATTGATAAAGCCCTGCTTTGCACTGCAACATTGTTGCCTGCTAAGTCACCAGCAAACCTGTTGAAAATTAGAAAACCTGTTGAAAATTAGAGATACTGTTTTCAGACTTCCCTGTGTTAGTGTTCCCAAGATGCCATTCTGCCATCTGGCTCATTAATGTTCAACTTTCTATCTTCCATTACTCCACTTATTCCCTAGGCGGGAAGCAGCTCATTTTCTGCCTCAGTCCCTGGAGTCAGCCAATGCCTTCGTTTTCCAGCAGTGTCTGTGCATCTCACGCTTGAAGTGGATGAGGCACTAGCTTGTAAGTGATGATGCATTTGAGACGCTAGTTTCTAAGTGATGATGCATTTTTTAATTCTAATGTGTATTTTATAAATTCAGGGATGGCAGCATTGCATGAAACAACTTTAGAAATTTAAAATTAGCAGGAATTGGCAATTACTGTCACTCTCTGCCCTATGTTGAACATTCTGTAGGACTGATGCCTGATTCCAGTTGCATGATTTTTTGTTTCTTCACTGATTTTCATCATGTATCATTTATAGGCTGTTGAGTATTATATTCTTTGGTATTCCAATTATATATGAAAACGAAAGCAAAGCCTTTTTATGCTTCTTAGCAGCTTGTTCTGATTTTGTTTTAGTTTTTCAGCTTTATCAACAAGGTTGGCTATGGTGTATTTAGGTTTACTAGCTCTTTCAACAGATGCATTGAATCTTTCCGTTTTGTTTTGTTTTTCTTTAAATATAGATTCCAGGTAGAACCTATCTGTATTTATCTTTCTAAGTGATACTGAATGCCATTAGGTAGGACCACTTTTTAGTCAAATAAATGTCCACAAATGCAAGTAGCTGCCCTTATTTAGCACCTGTACTGCTCTCACAGGCTAAATGTCTTTAGGCTGGGCATATCAGTGTGTAGGGATCATGGCATGTAATTTATTGCCATCTTCTGACTTCAGATAGTGTGGTATGGTTCTCTATGGTTTTGTTTAATCACCATAGTTTCTCTAGATAGTGTTCCAGGGTTCAATTCTAGAACCTGGATTAGCAGAAAGATAATCTGGAAGTATCTTGGCTTTTCTCCCCCATGTTCCTGTACACAGCATAGTTGAACAAAGCACTGAGAGTGAAATCTTTTGGAAGAAGAGCCTTCGACTTCACCACATTCATGTTTGAGTTGGGTTTGGTTTTGTTTGTTTGTTTGTTTTCTATCTCAGTACCCTGTTATTAACCCGTTATTAACCCGTCTGTAAGTTATTAACCCGTCTGTATATGTCTCTGATAGCAGTTAATGCTATGCATTAGTTTCCATTTGAGACATCCTGAGTGTAGTAAGAATGTCCTGTATGAATTTACTGTTGTTATGGCTGAGCATGAGAGAAATTTATCAGTAATACAAAGAAAAGGTGAGCCTGAGCCTGATAGTCTTAAGCAAGCAAAACCGAGCCTCAGTTCTCCAAACTTGCTGCAGTTGCTAGTACTCTTCTCACTCACTCCTTGTGAATAGAGAACAACTCTTCCATAATTTATCACTTGATTTCTCTTTTGTAATTACACAACTAACCTTGCCTGGAATATTTACTTTGGCTTTCCTGCTTAGCTTTCCCATTCACTATTGTTTATTATTTTGATTTTGCTCTTATTAACATTCTTCTCAGACAGTGTGTCACATCAGAATTACTCTTTATATTATATGGTTTAGTACAGCATCCATTTTCTCTTATGCTATCAGCATAATCTGACATAAAGCTTTTTCACGTACACTTGCTCTCATATTTTGTTGGATTCCATTAATGTGGTTTTGTTCAATTATTGTTTTAGTTGTCTTTAATTTATAATGCTGTCATGTGATTGTAGAGCTGTGTTGCCTACATTGGAACACATACTCAAGTTACAAATGAACATCTGCATCTTTCAGGATTTAATATCCCTGAAAGGATAGGCATTTAAGTGTGCATATTCAGTGTGATAAATTGAAGTAGTTTGATTAAGGTGATAATAACAAATGTTTGTTTTTGAGCAGTGTTTGTTGTGGCAGTTTGGAAGCATAACCATGCTGAGGTGAATTTGATATAACAACTGTATTTTTAAATGCTGCTTTCCATAGGAAAGTTGATGCCAAACTGAGTTTCAACACTGAGTTTTCTAATGTGTTTCTGTACTTTCTCAAACAGTTGATACTTGAACCAATCCCAAATTGTTTTTTTTTCTACAAACAGACATGTAATTTCACCTTTGTTATTTAATCAGAGCTGATTTTACAACATTTTTCTAGGGATATCTCTTGATGCAACAGGAGTAGAGTGGGACGGATTACAGAACAAAGCTTACTTTCTGCCATGCTACAATGGTACAATAACAAGTATTCACAAAAGCCTCAAGTAAGATAAGTGTCAGCATTATCTTAATTCTCAGACTCTAGTTCACATTTTTACTCCATGCTAAGCTGTCTTTTAATGGCATTTATTTACAGAATTTTGCATGACAGCAGTGAACATTGATATTTCAAATTAATAAAACATTTTTTCACTGATTTGCAGTGCTTGAACAAGTGGCTCTCAAATACAGTAAATTGTCAGGTTAGTCAGTTTTGTGCACTTAGTGTTCTAAAATTTCCATTCAATTAGCGTGAGTAATGGCAGTTCTTTCAGTCCAAAGAGTGTGTATGAAGTGACCCAGATACAGTCTGACATAATTGCCTGCATTACATTTGCCTATGTATGTGTGATGTCCTGACACCTTTGAATAATACACCCATGCATATCAACATATGTATAGATATGTAGTTAATAGCAATAAAACTTGAAGCAGCAGACAATTGGTGGAATTAAGATTCTTCAAATCTATCAGATCCTATCAGCAGGAAGCATGCATGCTAGCATTAGCGTACATGAATCTTTAAATGCATGCTTGCAGATTGTGTTTTTTCCACATTTTTCATTTACTGCAAAGAGTCCATAAACAATCCCTTTCTGAATTTTTCTATTTATCGATGCTTACTATTGGGAGATCTGTGTCCAACTATTTGTGAGAAGACCATATAAGACTAAGCTGTATCTTGGCCTGAAAATAAACTGCTGAAATGAGGCATTCTACAATAATCCTCAAAAACTAATGTCTGAGTTTGAGGTTGTAACTCTCAGTGGTTGCTGTGCTGCCACCTAGAGCTTTGTTGTCACTTTTATTAATTGCTGCAACATCTTTGAAGAATCAGGAGGTGATGTGGCTTTTGGCAGCGTGGTGCTGCCATCAGTAATTGCACTCCAAAGCTATCTGCCAGGTAATAAAAGAACATGATAACTGACTGCACCTGTGGTTAGCATATGTACAAGGACTTGCAAAGAAGGCTTCCTTACCAATAACCTGTTCCTTGCAGTGCACAGTCAGTGACTTCCACCTTTGACTTCCACCTGTCTTTTCCTGTTCCTTATTCTTCAATCTTGTCATTGAGGTAACTGAACTAGTGGCAGTTGCTCTGACCTGCATAAAAAAAAATGCTGAGGAGCAGTAAGGGAAGCACAGGAGCCAAATAATCTGTAGATAGTACAATGAAAACTTCCAGGTGTTACATGGTGCATGAATGTATCCAATTTTGAAATACACAAACAGAATACTTATCTTTTAAGACCCCAATTACAGGTGAATGATTATAACAACTCAAGTACTTATTTTATATAAATGTCTCTGCCTGTGAATTTACATGTACGTTACAACTAGTGAAAAATATTTACAATGGTCATAGTTAACTTTTTCCTTCTAATCTTCTGACTTTTGTGTATATTTAACATTTTAAAAACTCATATAATTCAGTAACACTTTTACAGAAAGAAAAGGTTACTAGTTAAATTTCAGCCACGTAGTTCATTGAAAGTGAAGGAATGAGTATAAATTTTACAGGAAAAAAAAAATGTTCTTTTTTTTTTTTTTTAAGCTCCTTTTCTCACTTTTTTCTACTCGATGGTGGCAGCGTACCAGCCTGTATCTGTTAGTATGCTGATAAAAGTACACCAAGGTATCCTAAAGAAATAGAATGCTTGTCTGCTTTCAGTACAGTGTTTGCTAAATCCTGGGCTTGTCATTTTTATTGATCTCTTGATGAGACCTGAGTAACATACTTTTAAAATACAGTATCTCCTGATAGAACCTAGTCTGAATCTATTAAGTTTTTTTGCTTTTGATACAGTATGCACATTCAGTTGTGGTAGTCCATGAATCCACCTCATGCCATTGGGTGCCACTTTGCCTGATTCCACTTTGAGATAACTGGTGTCATTGTAAATGACTAGCCATTAATTTCTCTGTTGCAGAGAAATTTGTTATTCATTTCTGAATTACATATAGCTGCCTAAAAGCTGTTAAAATCGCTAATCCAGAGAGTCTGCATAAGGGTGACTTCCCCTTGACCTCCAAACTGCATCAGTGTATGACTCTTACCTTCTGTCGCTGCAAGTCCCTGTACTTCCTGTATCTTTTCTAGTGCCCGTGTCTTAATGGTCTGCTTGAGCTTTCTGCTATTATCAGGACTTTTCATGACCATTTACTTGGTCTTTGCTGCCTATCAGTTGAAAGCTTCCTCTGTCTTAAATGAATTAATCACCACTGTATTTTACCATCAGCACTGTATTTTACTTTACACACATCTCTCTTAAACCTTGAGTGAATCTTTTTTTTCTGCTCCTAGCTTTATTCATCATAATACCTAGGTACTTTTCTACTGACTCTGTTCTAGTTACATACTTCTCTTTAATTTTCTTTTTTTGAAACTCGGTGATTTTAATTTAGGAAAAAAAATCTCTAAAACGTTTAAGTTAAAGTCCTGCAGAAAGATAATCGCCAACGTAAAGTATGATCACTTCATTAGAATGTCAACAGTGTTGCATGTTGAGTTTGAATTTTTTTCTTAGATACACTAATTTTGTTTTGTTTTTCTGTGCAAAAATAAATGGGGAAAAATGCAGATAATTTCTGCACAGAACTGCAGAACAATATGCCCTGAATAGCTGACTTTCTTGATCTCATGCATTGTTTTGCAAATCCCTGCCCTGTAGAGACAATAATTTTCAGTGGTCTTCCCTGCATGCTATTACATACAGCCTCCCTTGCTGTTTGCTAGCTGTTACATTTAATAAATTGCTTCTTTCTTTTTTCTTTGGTAGCACAAAAACCCAGGATCTTCAAACTTGTACTGAGAGTATAATCCAACAACCACAGTAACACTCAGGTTTCTCACTGTCCAAATCAATTTGCTAAATAAATGGCTATGCAATGGCCTCTTTCCTGGCAGTTGTCAGTGTAAAGGGATCATTCAAGTGCTCTTCTATCAATCTCTTCCGTGTTCTTTCCCCCATAAGTGTTAACAGCAGAAACTATCTTAAGTAGAATAGATTTTCTCTAGTTAACAGTTGTGACTTTTTAAATCAGATTTGTGTATTGAAAGCATTTAGTCACAAGCATCAGGGAATAACACCTAGAGTCATTTGGTTGTGTTTAAAAAATGATATGTTTTAGTCATGAGTGACTGATAGTGCTGAATTCACCTGGTGAAGTGATTGCATCAACTATTATTTGCTCTTAGAATCCCCAAAACATGTTAGGTTGCTATCACTTACGTTGTAGTCTTCTGTATAGACAACGCATGTACAAAGGAATTCATTCAATCTGGATTCGTTGTAGGTAGACTATTCTGATGAGTGTTTAGTTGAAATACTTGTAAATTTGAGAGCTAAATATTTAAACCAATTGCCTTATTCCTCTCCCTAAAAGCTGGATGTTCATTCATTGCACATTCTTAAGTGACTCACAGCCTTCTAGATTCACAAATTATATTAAAGTATGGTATTGCATTGAATTAGTTGCTCTGGTTTAGAAAGGGATTAACCAATACATTTTGTACGTAACTACATGGAACTATAGCTTTTACCTATTTGGGATTTCAGGCTTTAACTTCATTTTTAAGGTAAGTTTTTCAATAAAACTAAACCCATAATGTGCATACTAGCTGAAACACCCTAAATTTACCAGGTCTTGAGCTGAAGTCTTTGACAAATAGACATTTTAATATGGTTTCTACCCGTAGACCAAATTTTCCAATGGTTCCACCAGTCTCAAACTGCTTCCTTCCTTCAAAACGTTCCACAGAAATATTACAGAGTATGAGTTGTGTGTGTGTGAAATGAATGTTTATTTAAAGAATAATTACAAGTGGCATTCCCTTTGCTGATAGACATATGCCTAGCTGAAATTTCAGGTCAAGGTAACCTTGGGGAAATTCGTCCTTGTACATCCGTAGTGATACAAAAGTATCACAAAACATGCTGGTGTTCCATTACAAGAAATCTCATCTCTGTTCTCTAACTCTTAATAGGGTCATATGATTGTCTCAGAAAAATAAACATCAACATAAAGACAGAGCTGCGTAAAGGACAATAAATCTCAGTTTTACAGTTCTGACTTACTTATATCTTCGTGTCACTGATGTAATGGAAACAAAATGAGGAAGTGTTTTGATGGTATTGGATGATATGGAGTGGCTATGAGGACCTGAAAGTGAGATTCTTTTGGTCAGGAATATTCTTTTAATCACTTAAATTCTATACCTTTTTAATTTAAAAATGCTGATTGATTTAAATACTATATATTACAGTTATCTTAAGTCTGTTAGAAGCTAAGTCATATGTATTGCACTAAAATACATCATCTGAAACGCCAATAAGATTTTTTTTGTTGGTTTGAAAAATGCCTTTGCTTTGTGGAAGAAATACTGCTCTGGAGCTTGTACTCAATGCATCTCCAGGTATGGAAGAATTCCAGTAGCTTAGGGCTAGAGATTTTTCCCCATTTATGATTCCTGTTTAAGACCATAACTTTTTGATTTAGAGCACAGCTAAACCCTCTAAACAATTTGGATGAGACGGACTGTCTTAGCAGCTCTGCTGTACTTTATTTCAGATTTTCCTCCCCTTCCATCCCCTTCATTCCTCACATAACAACATATAATCTCCAAGCAATTTATATGATAGTTCATCATAGGACAGTCTTATGTTGCTGCTGGAGGATGAGTTTTTCTCCAACTAATTTCCTATTTTACTGTTATAACACTGCCAGAACACTTTGATGAATGGTAGATGGATATTCAATTAAAAACTTTTGTACCTGGGACTTAGAAAATTGCTCCATAGTGAAAAGCAGATGAACCTTCAGTATGTGTCTTGTTTGTTTCATGCTGTGGGTATTGCACTATTTCTACTTGTTTGCCTTCCGTCCTTGCATCACCAGTGAATAAGACAATATCTGATCATTTTACTTCCTTACGATTTCCTCAAATAGATGTAAAGCTGAAGTGCAATCCATACTAAAGTACCATTGGCCTTTATAATTTCTCTGTGAAGTGTAAAAACTTGTGTTTCAAATAGGAAGTACATGTGGCTTTTGGTTTTGCATTAGAAATAGTAAGCAATCATTTTATTTGCTTTACAACAGACCAGCTATGATACGTTCACTTTCTGTGACTCTTTTTCCCAAATGAGTATTACGAAATCATGGGTTGTTTTAGGACCATCTTGGAATCATAGTGAATTTTTTCTGATATTTCAAATGTGAAAAAGCAAGTGAAAATTGATGTCATGATATTTTGACATTATATATCAGAAAGAAACAATAAAAATTCAAAGCAACATGGGTTTCTCTCTCCCTTCTGTGGCTTGCTTGGAGTCCACTTTTGAGAGAATTTACAATCTTCGTTCTCTTACGCTGGGGATCCATCACTGTCCTTGAAAGCACGTTGAATACCCTCCCCAACTTCAGTTTTGCCTCACACCAATGTTTCAGAGAGTGAATGAGAATGGGCAATATTCCAGCAACATCATTATTTCTGAGAAAATAGGATTAGTTACAATCTGACAATTTCTGGATTTTTTTTATTTATTTATTTATTTAAAGGACTATTTTATCCATGCTCATTTAGAATTAAATCTGCTTTTCACTTTTAGGCACTAGTTAAAGCTGAATGCTAAAAGGGAGTTACACTGAGAAGGCTTTACATTCAAGACTTTTCCTGTATATTGATTGAGAAAGGGTAATTCACACAGTGAGGAGAGAGCCCTCTGCACTCCAACTGATATCGACAGAGGTTGAGGTAATTCATTTCTTATGAGGTACTTCACATCTCACGGCATTAGATCTATAGGGAGCTGTCCGTGATGGCTTGAGAGGAGAAAAAACAGCAATCTCATATTGCAGATGTTGAAGAAAAAAAAATCTATAATGAGAAACAGTTCCACATGAGAGATTCCTTATTTGCTCAATTGCATATGATTTTTCATGCCCCTGTCATTTAATTTATTTATTTTTAAATACAACTACTTGTTTTTCACAGAAGCTGGCTTCCTTGACTCAGGTGTTTTTCGAAAAAGTGCACTAGGCTATGTGTATTGGAGTGAGTAGGGGATCTATTACTGAGTAAATACAGAGTTTTCAACTTAAAATACTTGTGGGCTATTCATTCTTTGTATTCCATGTATTAACAAAGAAAGTCATTAAATATTCTTGTGAATGAATTTCCTTTTACAGGCTTTTGATGTACAGTAAAAATATGCTTTGAAATGCTGTATGAAAAAGTCTGGAAGCTTTTGGCTTCTTTCTTTACTGTTTTGTTGGAGGATTCCTCAAATAACTTGGAAATGTTCATTTAAGAGATACCTCAGACAGCAGTTAACAAGATGTCACTACGGAATCCTAAAGATTTTTGGGAGGAAAAAAGAAAGGGGGGGGGGAGGGATATGTATATAACTGTGCATCTAAAGAGTCCCATTGTTTCAGTGAAGTTATTTGGAACAAAAATGGTGCTCTCATCTCTTTCAGGAACAAAGAAGTCTTTCTGAAAGTTTGTTTAAAAGCATGAGACATACTTGTAAACTAGAATTGTAAACTTTTATCCACCTGGTTTCTTTCTGTGTTCAAATTTGACAGACTTGTACGTTAAAATCTATAGCTTTGGAGAAGCTTGTGGTTTTAGTTTATTTAGATAGACATTACAACCTTCAACAAGAGATCTTGCTTTTTACATGGAAGTTGCAGTTTGTACTTGCAGTGCAAGTTGCAAACTTGAAGAGTAACCAGCTGTTTCCATGCGCTCTGCATGTATGGGACAAATACTCTTAGGGTCTTGTGATACATTACTTGGTAAAAGCAAATACAAAGATATGCTTAAGAGTATTTAAATTCTTTCATTTTTTGCCTGTTGATTACAAGAGTTTTTGTTCCTAGTATAGTGAAAGACAGTAATGGCACTGAAAGATTTAACAGTCTCTAATGAGACGAAGGCAGCCAGACAGAAAAAAATTTGAGTGGTGGTTTCTTTGTATTAGATTGATTTAAGAAGGCAGATGCATTTGGGTACAAGAGGTGTTCAGTAACAGGACAGCCAAGACTTAGTTTTCGTGTTTGGGTAATAGAGTATTCAGAGTGCCCCAAGGGAAACAGTTGTGCTAGGGGTTCTAACACCATGAGTACACATGTAGCAAGTCTCTGCTTCTGTGCAGTTGCCACCACTGGCATGGGCAGCGCAGGGATCAAGGGAAGGTGAGGAGGCTTACAGAGCAGCCTGCTAGCAAGCACATGGACCAGAATGAGGACTGCTGCTGGGAGTGGGGTTTGGATTACATGGATCCACTTGCTTGCTTGTCTAGCCAGAGGTATCGGAAGGAGAGAAGCTGTCCCCATGGATATCTGCCCCGAGTCCTCACTTTGTCAGTAATTGTGAAAAAGAGTTTATTCAAACACTGCTGACTTGGACCTCCCATGCTGTTTTATGTTGTTACCATCACGGGGATGTTTCTGGGGTCTTGTTATCCTTCTTGTGGTGTGGCTGTCCCAGGCTTGGCACCTCTCACTGGTGTTTCACAGCCAATCTCTCTACCATGCTTCATCTCAGCTTGCTCAACTCTGCACGTGAACTTCAAGGTGATGAAGTACTTTGCCTTTTTGCAACCAAGTATGTAGGCCGTGAAATTACTTTTATTTACTTACTGAGTGGCTGAGACACTGTCACTAATTTTGATGGGTTTTGGGGCAAGCCCACTCTTATCAAAGTGACAAACTTTTTGGCCTTTCTCTTTTAGATCATATATTTTAATATAATTGAAGAGCACAACAGGATTGGCCTGGGTCCTCCCTTACAAGGGCTTTTTTTTTTTTTTTTTTTTTTTTTTTTTTTTTTTTTTTTTTTTTTTAAGACAGATGCTTGCATTCTTCCTTATTTTGTGCAATTCAGCAAAGTGTTTTGAACCAACAGCATGTCCATGAGCTGGGTAAGAAAGAAAATCGTATTTTTGCCTTTGCACAAACCTGTTAATGTAATTTTCCTCATGAGTGACAACTTCATTTCAAGACACAAAAAAGCGTGGAACTGTTTTTTATACTAGATACAGCTTTTTTCATCACTGTTACCATTTTCTCTAGAGTTCCAAATGGCTTTTTAATTCAAAAGGGGAAACATTTATAAACACCATGTACAAAAAGATGTTAAATGCTAAATTGTGACAATGGACATAAAATGCCTGATATCTCTTTAGGGACTGTGCCTTTACTTAAATGTCTTACTTGGGTTGTGTGATAATTATTATTATTATTATTATTTTCAGTATAATGTACAAGACCGTATCATTGCCTAATATAGGATTCTAGTAAGTCAACACATATCCTGGACTATGATCAGTCATTTAATTAGAGCTCTGACGTTTATTAACTTATAGTATTGATTTGTGTTTACCTTTTAGCTTAACATTTTTTAGAAGCTTTCCACAGAGAACTGATTCCAATAAATGTGCTTGTCTTTCTGAAAATGCAATTGACCTTTGGACTTTGAAGTAAATCAGAAGACTCTTTTTTTCAGGGAGTTGTGGTACAGCTGCTGTTGATAAGCAGTGAAAATCACACTTTATTCCTATTTAGTGATTTCCAAATTGTACAACAGTGGTAAGAATGCTTCATTTGTCTATTGTAACTGCATTCTTGATTATGGCTAAAAGGGATGTTGCTCTTGGATTCACCAAATGATAATAGTATTTACTATTTTAATACCTGTGGCTAACTGTAACCTTATTATAAAGTTAGCCTCTGTCTGTGAACCTCAGTACCTGAAGAGGTTAGGTTGTCACTTAGGTAGTTTTGCCCAAGTCTTCATAATCTTCAAATTACTGTTCAGACAGGAGCCATGGTACAACTATTGGGTAAACATTTGTAGCACTATGTGAGTATAAAAAAGTATAAATACCTTATCAAAATAATGATATTCTTTTGTTTAAGTTCTCTCTTGGAATCAACAAAGTATGAAGTTGGAAATTACTGCTGTCTTTGTTAATACTGTTAACTGTTGGCACGTACCAACCACTGGAGGCATGTTCTTGAGTCCTTCGAGGTTGTATAGCCAAAGCAAGCACGTTTGTTTGCATCAGTGTATCTTGAAGTGAAGAAGGATCTGTAATGCCCATGAAGGTCATGATTCCCTGCTGATACAAATGAAGTCTATTAACAGCACTGTAGATATGGTGATTTATTTCAACTGAGGATCTGCACTTAGATATTTACTATTTTAAATGAAAACCTGGCAGGGAAATATTTCTGCATGTGTAGTTTTTGAGTCATTCAACTACTGTTTTTTGCCAGCATTTGAAAAGGGTAAGCCTGTATTGTTGGCAATACTAAGCATTTATCTTCAGGCTATGCAGTGTTAATTAAAAATAACTTGTTTTCACTTAGTGAAGTGTTAATAACAATGTGATTTTGTGCTTGTAAAATGTGTCTTGTGTTTAAAATGCATTGAAATAGGAGCTGGATATTGCTTGTAATATCTTCACAAGGGAGCCATATAGCTATTACTACATATATTTTACAGAATAAAACTGTAGCTGAAGGCAGGAAAACTGAGATAAAGGGGTGAGCTCAGTTGCATGATTTTTGGAAACCAGAGTCTAGTATAATGTGCATCATTTTCCTAGCCCTTTCCTTTATTCAGCCACTTTATGGGAATGAACTGTTTCAGGGAAGATTTGTTTCTTTGTTTTTAAGTACAAAAGTCATGAGAGCAACGTTAATTGACAAGCAGAAGCAAAATATTTCAAATACAGACACATCAGCTATATTAATGGGGAACAGAACATACTGTGGATATGTTCAGATCGTGTTTAGTTTCTGTATGCCTTTGTTTGTAATATTTATTTTTAAAATAGTGAATTTGGTGTTTTTAAGCTATTAAAAAAGTGTAGTCAGCAATTGTAGAACTTCAATGGTTACTGTCACGTAGGTATCTGAGATGAAATTCTGCAGGAGAATATAAAGTTAACTTAAAGAGTAATTTCGTGTTCAAAAGTACTAGGGACCAATGGATCACATATATCACAAACTGGACAAGACTATGCCAGGCCATTAAGACTACTTAAGACTACTCTTGCAATAGGTTTTGTAGTCAGGTGTCCCCCTAACAGACTACACAGTTTTGAAATTCTTAAATCTTTATAAGAATGATTTAACCAAACAGTAATGTATGTTTTGGAGTTTTACACAATTCTTTCAGGAAGAAAGAGAGTCTGAAGCTATGAAGCTAACCATATTCATGACCTGTCCACATTCTTCATCTGGAAGTTACATTTTACAGTACCTTTAGTTCATGGGGAAAACTCAAGGTGAAGAGTAACTTCAATTGTAGTTAGGTTTGCTTTCTGGACATTGATTACTGATAGTTATATGAAGAATTTGCAAATGAAGGTGTTTTATTTGTTTGCTGTTCATATATTTTTTTCTTTTCATATTTTCATATATGCTTCTTGTTGAGTAAGGTCATTTCATATTTGATGCCTCAGTGATATAGGTTTGCTTAGAAACAGTTGTATCATTAGTTGCCACCTTTGAAGTTGCAGCTTACCAGGGAAGGTTTTTTTAAATAAACAGTATTTTACACGGATTCTGTCTTGTTAGACAAATAAGCTCTAAATACTAAGGTTTTAAAGCATGCACCACTGTGGAACTGTCTTTATCACCTGAAAAATGCATAGATATACGCTGAGCTGACTCATATCCACAATGCTTTTGTTAGTCCTGTTTTCCCAGCAGTTCAGAAAGGATCAATTTTGTTGTCAAAGCTGACAATAGCTTGCAAAACATTACAAGAGTCTTTATTTACTTTGGTTCCTATGCAAGTGTTGGTAGGAGAAATGGTCACATTACTGTAATGACCTCTCTCTCTAAGACATATGTTTGATCTCCTCCCTGTGAAGATTATAAGCAATTTCAGAAACTGGAGGTAGTAGAGAAATTTCGATGTTAGCATGAATCTCGAAATAATTTTTGAAACTAATTGTTCCCTTCATCTGATGGAAAATAAGTTACTCATTCTGAGACCTTTATTACATTACATGTTGACCTGTAATGTAAAAGCTTTTTCCTGATCATCTCTAGTTTCTGCTTTAATACTAAGCATATGGCTCTGTTCATAGGTGTTTTTACTTATTTTTAGCAAGGAAATAACTCTGAAATATTATATATTGTGTATACGAAGGCTATATAGCTGAGGTATGACTACTTCTGTTTTCACTAGTATTTATTTTAGTATGATGTGTTATGTTCATAATATAAACTTAGTAGTTGTGCTGGGTCTGGCTGGGATGTTAACTTTCCCTGCAGCAGCCCATCCAGTGCTGTGCTCTGCACTTGTAGCTAGAACAGCGGTGGTATCACACCGGTGTTGTGTCTGCTGCTGAGCAGTGCTGGCACAGCTTCAGGACTCTCTCTAACCCTCCTAGTGGAAGGTTAAAAAAGTGAGAAAGAAACATCCCCAGGGCAGCTGACCTAAACCAACCAAAGGGATATTCCATACCATATGATGTCACACTCAGCAATAAAAGGTGGAAAAAGGAAGAAGGGGGGATGGGTGGGCTCTCATTGTGAAAACGTCTGTCCTCCTCTGAACACCGGCTACGTGTGTTGAGGCCCTGCTTCAAGGACGTGGTCAAGCATCGCTCATCTGTGGGAATTAAAGAGTAATTCCTTTCCTCTGCACTTCCACATAGCCTTTACTTGTTTTGTTTTGTTATTCCCTTTCCCCCTCCCTCTTCCACTTTCCCTTTTTTCCCTTTAGTTGAATTGTTTAATTAATAATAATATTTCCTTAATAATATATTTTCCCTTTAATTAAATTATCTCAACCCGTGAGCTGTTTTTTTCTTTACTTCTTCCCCTCCTCATGTGAGGAGGGGGAGTGAGAGAGCAGTTGTGGTGTTCAGCTGCCTAGCACGGTAAAACCACCACAGTAGTGTACTATAGCTGAGGTCCAAATACTATGGTTAGTAAACATAAGCTATTTCTTTGACAGTTAGGAGAATATAGTCCTTTTTCCAGAAATGTTATGACTACTGACTTAAAACATATGGTATCCTTTAGAGCAATCCAAGTTAGTGAGCAATGAATGATTGCTTTAGAGAAACAATGTTCAGCAGACATTTTTGTTTTTCATATAGGGTATGTACTAACATAAGAAAAAGATTGTTCAAAACAACTAGTAGATATAGAACTACTATGGTGCTATTGTATAGGAAAAATGCTGGGTGGTAGAATAGAATGCGAACCACATTTTTTCAGATAAATAGTAATGACATAAACTCTTTGCTTCTGGATAGAAATAAGATTGGAAGGTATACAGCTGATTCTGTAAAGACATCTGAAATATCTCAATAGCTCAATCTTCTATTGATGCTGAGAATGAATGTGCTGTTAAATGAAAAGATTGTCTGTTTTCGTGTCTTCATTGACAGTGTTTATTGAGTTTGCATTACAATGTTGTGGACGTTTTGAAACTCACTCATTCTGCTCTGTAGGAGTAAAATAATAAATGCTGCAGATTAAAGCACTATCAAACTGCACTGAGGCCATCTGAGTTTATAAATTGCTTATAGAGAGAAAGAGTGATTTTCCACATTAATGTGGTGATAATAGATTGGAATCAATAATAATAATTATATTAACATTGTTCCGTAAGTAACCTTGGACTATAAATTGCTGTATTACAGCAATTCAGAAGATGAAAAGTGTTTAATTTCTTTCCTACATACAGCTAGCAAAACATGTTTTGATTCTGTGGACTTTTGCTCAACATCACAAATCAGTGCTCTGTGGCTGTAGGGGTACTGGTTCCTGAAATGCAGTGAGACTAGAAAAAAATACTAAAAACCAAACAACAAAAACTGTAAGCACATATGATTTATCAAATGCTTTGATGAACTGAGGACACAAAGAGCATAGTTTCTAAGACATCATAAATAACTCTTGATTGTTTTTTTTTTTTTTCTGACATTTTTTACAGACTGACAAGAAAGAAAAAAATAATGCTTTGAATGTTGCAATAGATAGTATGTGCAAGAAGACAAGAGACCTTCGCAGACAGGTAAACAAACTGGGGAACTGGTAAAAACGGTAGACTTAGAGGCTTATATAAATTGCTATTTTCAGACTACATAGTGCTGCACATCAAAAATAAAGCTTTCTTCTATGTTAATGAAATACTGAAGATAATTACAATATCCCACAGAATATATACTTCCAAATTGTCAAAATTGTGCAAAAAAAAACCACAACATAAAACAAATGTAGATATTGTCTGTACATGTGTATGTTCATAGGCAGAACTCTGCATGTGTACATATCTAAGAGAGCATATGTATAAGTATATTCTGTAGAAAAACATCAGTAATGTACTTTGGAAATCAAGAATAGTTTTATTTTAATTATTCTTGAATTTTCATTCACTTTATTATTGGTTGTTGGAATAGATACTTTGGAGGGACCACCAGGTCTAGTTCTTCATTGTTGTGGGGACTTAGCAACAGAGAAGGGTACTGAGAATACTTGGTCTACAGTCCACACTCACATTTTGCATCTCAGTATCCTAAAGCTAGTGGAAGACAAAATCCAAAACCGTGGTGTACTGCAGAAGGTGAGCAGTAGACATCAGCTGTGCTTACATCCTTGGAGCTGCAAGGAACATTGCAGCTTTGGGAAATTTTTCAATGATGTTGAAAGTACACAAAGTGCCAGCTTAGGAAGGAGAACTGAAAGGCCTGTAGAACATTGAGAAAGGACATCCCACCTAATCATATGAAAAATTTATGGCCACGCAGAACATGAGCACACACGGCTCTCGTTTTGTCTCTAGCAGTGGCTGTTGGTCAGTTTTCTGGTGGAAGAATATCCCTCCTAACTTTGTGTACAATCTTACAAGCCAACCTGTGCCTTAGGATGGTGAATAAATTCCTTTCTGTCTCCCACAGTCAGTCAGGAGAATCCTTGAAAGATAAGGTGAATACAATATAAATATGGTGTTTACAAGTAACTAGTCATCCAGTTTCCTTTCACATTTCATCATAACTTGCATCACAAACTCAGTCTGTATGTTAACTCTTCCGTTCTGTCATACCATCTCTTTCATAACATAATTTAGTTAAACCTCAGTTTATAAGAGTTTACATTTCTTCATTCTGTTACAGTGTTTAAAATGTATTAAAAACATCTTATTTCCTATATAAACATTTGTAAAATGTTCAGGCAAATGTAGTCAACCCCAGTCTGTAGGCCATCTAGAATCAGTATTTTTCTTTAAATAGAGTAGCCGAATGGCTTCTTGATATTTTCCTGGAAGCTATGTATGAGTAAATAGTTCATCTATTCCCTGCAGTTCTGTGTTCATACATGTAAATTGCGTAAGAATTGTTTTAAGAGGAACGTCTAACCTCTGATCTGGGAAACACTAAATTGTAAGTTGTGCATCTGCAGATGTTGCAGTGCTCTTAGTTGCTCTCAGTTATAAATGTTCATTATTAGAAACATGAAAATTGTTATTTGATGTATTCTTTTAGCTTTAATAATATATATTTTTGAATGACACAGTGCACCACAACAGGTATTAGGTTCTTACAGCTACGTTGTGCATAATGTACTCTGCTTTCAGTCAGTTACTGGGATTGTCTCTACAGAATTGGGGTTGAAGCTGAAACCTTATGAAATTGCATTTTGAATTCCCTTGTAGCTATCACTGTAGCACACAGTATAAAAAACTATCATGTAAGTTCTTGCTTAGTCAGTGCCTGATCATGACTTATCCCATGGGCCCATGTGAAAAATGGTTTTCGATCACAGTAAGTGAAATGAAGGAAAGCCTGTATCTGACAACACTTGAAGACCAAAGTAGCCATCTCAAGAACAGTGTATTCTGGAAGCTCTAAAAATCTCTTGCTTTTTAGATGAAATTATTTGTATTCAAGAACTTTGCTGGCACTTGTGGGGATTTAAAACTATTCTGTTTTGTTGTGACTTTGTTTATATTGTGCCAAAGAATTTCATGTCATTTGTTTGTACAGTTTTACCTACTTTTTTACAGCTTTACACTGCTTCCCCGCCTAGCAAATCTCCATGAATATTTAGGATGGAATTGCCTGTTCATTCCAGAATCTAATTCTGAGAAATTACCAGACTCTGTTGTTACCTCCCTGTTGTTTACTGTGAATAGTTTTCACAGATGTTTCTCCTGTGGTTGCTGCAGTGTCTTTTTTTGTGTGTGTTTGTGTGTGTATATTCTTTCTTAATGTTGTTATTGACGATATTCACGCAATTGTAATTTGCTTCTTCATCGTGGATGGAAAGCTTTTTCTGAAACACAAAACAAGATTGCATTCCTGGCATCCCTTTAAAACAGGAAAGAGAGATCCCTCATTAATAATGAATTTTTAGTTTTTCCAGGACTTTTGCCAGTGTAGACTTGTGAGGCAGTAGAGTTTTCTGTGAGTGGTTTACTTTACTCATCAGGATAGCAATGTTAATAATGTTGCAAACAGCTGCTGGGATTTTATTGTGTTCTCTACTGTTTGTTCTTGACAACTCTATGCCCAATGTTTTATGAACAACATTCTTCTGTGTTTCTTTTTTACCCACTTTGATATCAAAACAAAAATTCTTCAAGCTTCCATTTCTCTAACAGTCTGTTCAAAAGGTAAGGGTAAGGCCTTGCACCTTAAAAATAAAACAATTTGTTAGACATCATCCTCCCTCTGCATTACCTCTTCTGATGGTGTCTCTTTCATTTACAAATAGGAGATAAGATTTAATCACAGCAGGATAACTTCCCTCATAGTGCCTGCTAGTACTAGTGGTGCTGTTGTTCTTTGTTTATGTCTCCCTATATTTCTGCATAGCTTTCAGCCTTTTGCTCGAGAGGTGGCCAGTCAGAAACAAACATAGTGAGTAGTGGAAAAAATGAATTGTTCTAATTAGGATGAAGAGAAATTGATACTGCTTCAGATATTTCTTTTTCCTTTCTCTGTTTTACATCGTTTTTCTTATTTCTTTAATGCCACACAAGCCTTATTTGAAAATCTTAGCTTTGAGTGTTCCTTAGCATAGCTGAAACAACATATGTCAAGCTTGTTTGTGTTCAGCAAAAGCACAGCATCATCTTTTTTCTTTGGAAGAAGTGTTTCACTTTGTTGAATTGCAGGATAGAGGATTTCTTAGAACAAAATAATTACGATAATTTATGTATAAAAGGTTAATTAAACCACACTCACCAGTAAAAAGCTACAGCAAAGAATTATGTAATAAGAGAGAAAATTAGGCCTCTGGTTCTACACTGAATACCTCTAAATTACCATGAATGTGACAGAGGTCATTGCAGTCACTGGTCCTAAAATAATAATTAAGACTAAAATTACTACAGTCTGGGCTATGAGGAACCCAAAACCTCTTGGAGATGCTGAGTCATCAGCTCTGGATATGGTTACACAGTGTTTCATTGTTGATTATTATAAATTAAAATCCTTATATTTCAAACTGTCCTTCCTCAAGGTCACGTTCATGTACTTAATTTTAAGTCCGTGTGGTTTTGGTAGCTTAGTTTATCCTGAGTACATGGAAGCTGTGGAAGCTGTCTTTGGATGTTGAGCCTATCCAAAAGCTCTAATGGAGGAATTCGCATCCAAACCTTGTCTTGAGAAACAACAGATCTCTGTTGTTTGTGCTATGCATTTTCTTCTGTCCTACCTATAATGGCAGCAGCATCAAAAAGATTGTTTTGCATTTTTATAGCTGTGGGAGTCTTTACCTTTAGTGAGTTTTCACGTAGATGCACATTGGTGCAGAGCACTAAGTGAAAACATTTCCTTCAGCAACAAACCTGACAGCACGGAGGAGCTTAAACAACTTCTGTTTTCTTTTCTCCTCCAAAATATATTTTCTACATCTGTTGTAAAAATACTTTTTTTTTTTTTTTTTTTTTTTTTCAATAGGAAATTCTGTAAACTTGGTAATTCATATCCATCTCATGTAATTTTGATAGGTGTATTTCATGCTGTGTTCTATGATAAAAATGAACAATTGCCATGGTTAGGATTTTAACATGGAAAATAACATCTAAACAAAGTTAATGAAGACCAAATGATCAGTTAAAAGCTTACATAAAATCTAATTTAAGAAAGCTAATTTGCAGAGAATGTTACACTTATTTAATAATTTAAGAAAGAAGTTCCAAGAACAATTAATTTAAATAGAGAAAATTGAACTTCGGCCTAGCTTATAATTCTTCTTGCTCTATTAATCTATTATCAGGTGGCATAATCAGTAATCTCATTGATAAAATAATATTAAGGCTACCATATAAAAATGTATCATTGTTTTTTTCCAACAAGATAGAAAATATTTGGGTAATTCATAATTATGAAACTATGATGCAGGATATTTTGAGAGTACAAACATAATGAAGTTAATCCTTTCTTTGTAAAGTGCAATAGCTTTTCCCATTGGAATCTGAACTACAAGAGAGAAAACAGAAAACAAAATTAGGTTTGGTCTAACTGTAACTATTTGTGCAAATAATTGTAGTAATCAATTTTGTCCATTGAAGAACATGAATATTTGTTTGGCCCCATTGATTTTGAGAGCGCTAATACATGTTTTAAGTGTTCTGTGTATCTATACTCACACAGGCATATATGCTCACACATATGAGCATGCATATTTAGGTACTGATAGATAAAAATTGTCCCAAAATTAAATAGTGTTTTCTATGTAATTGGCAAATTGTAGCTGCATTTAGTTTTAGGCATGTAATTCTGCCCCTAATGTAGGAATACAGCATGTATATGTTGATGTTATAGAATACTAATAGACAATAATAACAGTAGTCTTTAATAAATAGTCATTATATATATATATAATAGACTTCAGTAAACAGCTGATACTAGTGTAATGCTATCTTTTGCAGCTTCGTAAAGCCATCATAGATCACATCTCAGACTCCTTCTTAGATACCACTGTTCCACTTCTAGTTCTCATTGAAGCTGCTAAAAATGGAAGAGAAAAGGAAATAAAAGAATATGCTGCTATATTTCGAGAACATACCAGCAGACTTGTGGAGGTACGTTTTATTGTCTTGAATTTTCTTTTTTGGCTATATTGTCTAAGTGACTTGCCAGTGCAACATTCCCTTAGCTTCCAGATACCATAAAACCAACTAAGTGTGGTATTTCAGGTAAGTTTACATTAATGGCCTAATATAGTAGCAAAAATGCTCAATTTTTTACATAATGGTGTGCAGTGAGATAGCGGATTTTGTGGTATTGGCAATTCTATCCTATTTCATTGCATAAAAATTCTGTGGTGAGGAATTCTTCTTTGAGAAATTAGAGCAAGCCTTTCCACAAAGATGCTGAGTGGGAACTTGATCAAATGTTTGATTTTAGGGAGTAATGTCTCAAAGTGGAAGCCTTCTAAGACATGGTAGACTAATCCTACTCTGTGTACAGTGTATACATAGTCTGTGTATATTTATGTTATGATTTAATATGGTGCCTACAGTTAGGAGTGCACACTTTAAAAAAGTTTAAGTAACTGGCTCTCAGAGAGACTGCACACAGTCCCACCTCCTGTTATATAATTAGTTATTTCATCTTGTCACTTTATTAGTGATTACATTGGATACTGATATTCAAAATGAACATAAAATTGAAGTTATGTTCTGGATATCTACTAGAATTGAAATACCTTATTTGAAAGTTGTTTGTATTGATTAAGAGTACTTAACAATATCTTTCAACAAGAGCTTGATGATTATATTCAGCAGCATTCTGATAAACTGGACTGCTAAACCTGCATGCAAATTGGTAAGATAGTGGTTCTACTACATCTGTCAACTGCTGCCCTACCAGAAGTTAAACAAAACAAAAACAGCAAAATATTAACAAGTAACCAATTTGTCACAGAGGGACTTTGTACGTACAAACAGATTCATCTGATTTCTAAGAAGAAATTGAATAATTTCCAACAATAGCAGCAAAGAAAAAGAATTATGGCAGCTCTTTTGTAGAAAATGGAATACCAAATAATTTGATATAAATAGAATAGCATTTAAGTACATTATATTGGAAAATGGAAGCATATTTTTTTTAGCATCTCAGAAGTTGGTAAGTACAAAAATATGTATTTTTTTAAATGACCATAATAGAGCACTGAAGTGTTGCTTTAATTTGCCAAGTAATACAATATGTAGATAAAATGAGATCTCTTACCGATCTCAGGTTATGAAATACAAAGTTGGAAAGCTAATCACATATGCCATTGCAGAGTTGGGCTTCGTATTCTTTGTAATTGAGAATAACTTAAGTCACATATTGAATGCAAGTGTGTGCCTGACTGTGGAATGATAATTCCACATCATAATTATTCCATGATAATTACAGGTAAAATACCTGAAGAGCTAAACAAGTAAGTAAAATTAGTTGTCAAGAATAACATATGACAGTAACAGTAGTAGAAAAGACTGGTAGGTGAGGTGGATGAGACATCAGACAATGGTAATGTAACTACAAAGGCAGTTTTGCCATCTACATGTAGTTGTCACATCTCAGTAGTTCTGATGTGGGCACAAGATAATATAGCAGAGGCCACAAACTGAAGTGTGACAGCCCATGTTATTAAATTAAAAAAAAAAAAAATTTTTATTATAATATATATATATACATATATATATATATATGTATATATATATATTTCAGCTGCAAATAAATGCTATGGAACATATGACATCTTGAAGCTTCTTGCAAGGGCTGAGAAAACCAGCTCAGATGCTGGCAATCCCTATTTTCTGTCTTAGAGAACAAAACTAAGGAAAGAAAAAAAAACAATCTCACTGTTCTTTCTGAATGTAAGACACCTAAGGACTGGATCAAGGTCCATTGTTAACCTTCGACATCCGTAACATGCTATGGTGAAGAATTTCACAGCTTGATTATGTGTTGTCTATAGAAGTATGCAAGAAACCCCTACCTCAGCATTTACTTTGCTGTACCTGAATTCTCATATCAGAAGAGAAAATGAGCACCAGTCCCTATTTTCCTCCTCCATGCCACTTACAGATCTCCGTCATATGTCTGCTTAATTTTCTGTTTTCAAAGCTAAGCATTACTTTTTAAGTTTTAAGACTTTTTTAATTTTTGGAAGCCACGAAAAGATCACCTTGCTACCCTCTACATGCCTTTTCCAGCTCTTCAGTGTTGCTCAGGAGGTCGTAGGTTGGAAGTGTGTGTGCTATTCAAGATAAGGGGAATACATGGATATATACAATGCTTTCATGATGGTCTCTGTTACTGTAACATACGATAACATATGCTGACACTATTTCTTAGACCACTGATGAAAACAAAAGTTCAATTTTTGCATAATTTTATATAATAATCCCCAAATCATGCTACTGATTAGCAGTAGTCTGCTGAAGTCCATCATGTATATGTAGTACTAGATTTTTTCCCCCAAATTAGTCTCTTCACATTTCTTTAGATTGAATTTCATCTGCTACGTTGCCATCTACTCATCTAGTAACCTGGAAGTCCTTTGGCAAATCTTCATAGGTTGTTCTTTTATTTACTACACGGAATAACTGTGAAAAAGATGATACGAAAAATTAATACAGGTTAATGCAGACACTGTGAACTCAAAGAAATTTCTGGCTTACAGCTTTCTCCAGAAAGATTTCCACCAGATTTGTTCCTGAGGTTGAAAAAAAAAAAAAAAAGAAAAAAGAAAAAAAGATGATAATCTTATTTATCAGCTATGAATTGCTGGTTACTCAGCCTAATTTTTAGTAAAGCCCTGTGGTTTGTCCAAGAACAGAATGAGGAGGAGTGGCAGGATCTACATGCCTGGATCTCACTATTGTATGCACAGCACAATTAACAATCCAACTCTTTCCTGGCAACCTTAGGGAGTGCACTTTTCAGTTGCCTGACTATAGGGAGTAGATCTGTCAATCTGCTCTTGGTTTTAACATTGATATTCTAAAAGATATTTATGGTTTAAGAAAGCTTTATAACTATTTCCTTTCTATCCATGTAAAGGTAACCTTTTGCAATTGAAGATATTTGCTGTAAAATAAGACAGAGGTACCCTCTGCTAAAATTTAATTCTGCCCAAACAGAAATTAGAAAAAAAAATGTAGCTTTTTTTTTTTTTTTTCTTGATCCAGTCTAGAGTTGAGCTTCTCTAAGTCTCTTCATTAAAATAGTGTTTCAGGTTGATCCCATTCCATCTGAACATGCTCCATACACATACAACATTGCTTAGCTAGGGTCATTATGGTAGTGTTGCACCAATGAGTAATTTGATGAAACCAATTCAAAAATGGAGACAGGACAACATACTGTGACACAGGATTGATAGTGCATTTTCAAAATAATCACCCATCATTTCAATCAAGATAGTTTTATTATTTTAGTGTGCCCTATGTAAAAGTTGATACACATTTTCATTCTATAAAATTCTGTGTCAGTTCTAAATGTTGCTGCTGTTGCTGGATTGGTAAAACCATCAGTGTTTCATTTTAGTTCAGTGATAACTTTGCTTGCAGAAATTAGCAAAATAAATTTCTGAATCCGGTGCAAGACCTGTGTATTTGTGTATTCACATATCCAGTCACATGAAAATTGATATTAATATTGCAGCCTCCATGTCCAACAGTGATAGATAATGCAATGCATTTGGTGTTACAGTGTTTGGATATAAGTCCATTTTTAAATAAAACAAGTCACTGATTTTTTTTTTTTTTTTTTTTTTTTTTCCCAATTTAAGTCTTAATTATGCAGTTCAGATTAAAATAATCATCTCCCTGTGCCAGTAACTACCAGTATCACTTCACTCATTTGGTTTGGTTTGGTTTTTCTTCTAAATAGAAAAAGTCAGGTTTTCTGAGACTGATTGATTGTGTTGGTCTTTTTTCAATATAAAGCCTTATTTATCCCATTTACACTTAGCCCAAGATAATGATTTCCCAGAGAAGATTTATCTTACTAATAGTAAGTGCCTGTCTCTTCTTTGACTAAATGACTAGTATAGACTGGGTGTCTAATTTCTAGATAGCTGAAGTGAGGTGAGATGAATTGTACCTGGAGAGGGGAGCGTTTGTTTCTTTTAAGATATATGTTATGTTACAATTTCTTGTGTTCCATATAGCAGTTTTTAATAGAGTATCTCTTACCTCTCAGTGCATTTGTTACATCTACGTCTGAAAGATCAGGTATGTTTGAATAGTAGGTTATAAGACCATTCCATGTAGAAGTAAAGTAGACCAAGTTGGACATTAAAGGTTCATATTCTCACAGTTTTCTCCAGCAGGGAATTTGATACAGGAAACTAGAAGTGCTTTATGAAATATGAAGAGGTTTTCTGTGGTTTCTATTTTAATCAGAAAATGAAAATTTCTCCAGTATAAACAAAAAGTCTTGAGAAAGAGCATATTTTTTTTTCCTCTCTGAATATGAAATCTTAATTAACCTAAGCTAAGTTGCCTGATTCTGTAAGTGCAGATAATCTGATTTAAGAAACAAACAGTATCCTCATAGGCCAGTGACCATTGTAAATTAGCTTGAGGATTAATGTTTCTTACATTTATCTTCTGACTTAGCATGTTGAAGTTTACAGTCTTCCTTTAAAGAAATCATTTAAAACATATCAGTGTGATACAGTTCAAAAGTATAAGTTTAGTGAAGCGTGAGATATCAGTGAAATGAGCAGGCTGAACACCACACCTGGTCTGGGGTAATGGTGTTTCCAAAGTAGTAGCAGCTACAAGTGCTACTTCTTTTCTATGTTTTCATGTTACCTTTCTCCTGAGATTATTAACTGTTCTTTGGTCTTAGACTAGAGGTTTTAGCTTCTGTGAAAAAAGTGCAAGGACACTTGAGATGTTAGCTAAGCTTACCAGAAATATTAGCTGGTGCTTTTTGGATAGTGCTAATATTTAAAAAGCTCAGATGGTGGCAAGGTATTTGAGATTCCTCACTCAACATCATTGTACCATTAACAGCTATGCCGTACTTGCACAAAGCTGAATCTCCTGGTTGGAAATGTGAACACTGTATTCAAATGTATGGAGGAAATGAAATAGTCTTAGTTACATGGTTTAAAAAACAACAAACAAAACAAACAAACAAAAACAACTCTGTGGCTATTATATTGAATAGTTTCCATATATGAAATAGAGAGTCAGCAGCTGAAGTATTTTCATGAGTATCACAGGTCACTTTAAACATTCTTCATATGGAGGTTATTCTATGCTACTGTACCTTATTTTGCTCATATACTGCATCAAATATTTTAAGTCTGAATATTGATTATGTGATATTGAGAAACTAGTATGTGTTGTAGAATGAAAAAGGCAACCGTATTTGGGTTAAGATTCTGTCATAACTCAGTCTTTCTGAGCCTTGGCTAAAAAAAAAATACTTCCAAAAGGTATGTTTTGGTTAGAAAATTAATTTTATTAGTAGCAATTCCTTAATATAATGCATTAATGTTGATACAAACAATTCAAAAAAAATAAAAACTATCTGCTTTGAGATTTTACACGTCTAGGTTGTGATTTGAAATGCCTTTACACTGAAATTGCAAATCTAATTGAAATACTTGATTATATGGAAACATTTTCGAACATTCTTATAGGAAACTTCAAAGTTGGCTCTGTACTGAATCTGAACAAAAACACTACTTAAAATTATGCAAATTACCACAAAATTATATTAAAAAGCTTAAGGGAACTTGGTTGTACTTTGTTTATCATCCCTGGCAAGACATGCCTATTTTCAGTGAATATTGTATTCTGCATTGTGTTTCACTTCTACCAGAAGTGAAAACAACTTCTGGTATCGAGAGAACAATTATGTGATCATGAACAATGATAGATAAAGGAAAGACTGAAATTTCCTGTCTGCTCAAGGAAAAAAGTAGATCTTTTGTAACTAGAAATTTCTTGTTTGGGAAAGCAGACAGGCTGTTCTCCTGAGCAGATATATCAAAGACATATATTAGCTTTCTGCGAGGTGAAGTGATAGGCTGGGTGAACTTGAGATTAAAAAACAAATTTGATGGGAGCAGTAAGGAATCCTCTGATTATCTTTTCTTTTGGCACAGATGCAAATCTCGCATTGCAGTGTTTAAAGGTCAACTGTACCAAGCAGAGGCTGAGAGACGTAATAGGAGAAGTAGAGGCAATGATGAAGTGAACTTCATGTTCTTCATCTCTTTCCACTCTGTACACAAATCATTCTTTGTAGCTTGATCTAATAACACTGACTTCAGATCTACTACTCTGATACATAAACTTCAGGCTTTAACCTGTTGCATAATTCTTGTTATTTTTTGGTCATGACTGTGTTCTGGTTCACATTTTTTCTGTATGTCAAGAAATACTGGTTTCTGTGAATTAAGGATTTCTAAGGTGAAACCTGTTAGTGACAGTGGACACTGACAGACAGCACATATATTTAAGTGAATATAGATATACAACAGCAGGTACATGCAGGGCATAGAGTTTGTTGTTAAATGAGTGTGTTGGTTGGTATAAAGATTTCCAGTGCAGGAAATCCACCACACCTATTGAAGATTAATTCTCTTTAAGAAATCAATATGTTAAAAAGATGCTTTAAATCTAAATCTAAAGATCTAAAGGAGAAAATATCCTGAGTTCTAAAAATATTTATGGAGAATTTTTATTTTATTTTTTAGCAAAACAAGTTACAGGATGCACAAACAGTGCAAATATTGACAGAATCATAAAGCTAGTTCAGGAAAACAATGAAGATCTTGAAGAAAACAGCTTGCTGGCTCTTGTTACTTTAGCTACTTCTAAAACTAGCTTTTAAAAATATGAGACTGATGTCTTTAATGTGTTGGCAGTACTTGGCTTATTATTTTGGTCTAGGCTTAGCTTGCTTAGTGTAAGGCCCCAGGCCCCTTACCTGGCGATGCTGACACTGTCTCTGGATAGCAGAACACAACAATGAAGAGAATAAAAATTACAGTTAAACTAGTTTGCCTCTTTAACATGATCAAACTGCTGTATATAGAGTGACTGCAGTCTTGGATTGGAACCTTTGTTATTTAAAATTTAACTATAAATAATCTTTTAGTTGTTTGTAGAGCCTTTCCTACTAACCTAGTAGCTGAACACAGAAATATGTTTGAACTAATGTGAGCCAAACTCATGTCAGTGCTCATCCTTCACAAAAACAAACAAACAAACAAAAACTTCTTAAAAGATAATGTTGATTTCATTTGTGTTCAGTAGCATATTGGAGACTGCAGGAAATGTCCTGCTCCCTCATCTTGGAAATAAAAATGAGGTAGATAAACTGAAGAAGGAGACAGAGAGGAAATGGAATGGATCTGTCATATGAATCAATGACGGAGCCTGGAATAAAACAAGTTAAATTAATTTAGTTAGCTGAAAATCAGAATTAAACTCAGTCAAGAATGACCATGTAAGGGTTTATCTGAAGTAATTCCTTCTGTTCAGAGATTCATTAATTGGTGTGATTTCTGTAAAGAAATTGATTTATATATATTCCTGCTTATATATGCATAAGAAACTTACCACTTTTCATCCAATGCCATTGGAATCACATTTCCAGTAAACAATATAGAAGAACTTATATATGGTACAAATGAAATGTTTTCAGTGTTAAACTTATTAATCAAAATGTTTGCAAAACTCAGCAGGGTTAAAATAATGTTATTTGGTAATCAAAATGAATCTATATTGACAGTAAATTAATAAGTGCATGACAAAAAACTTCCTTTCTCTTAGTGAGGCAAAATACAGTCTCAGTACCTCTTAAAATAAAGCTTTAAACATCTGCCTCTAGTTCAAAACTCCTCTATCGAAAGTTAGTTTCAACATGGAATCTGCAACTTAATCTTGATAATTTGCTTTTCATATTCTGTACAAACATTAAATACCTCTCTTCAAATACAACTGGAAAATTACCAGTTAGTTGCCACTCTGTCTGACTTCATATGTAATTTGTAGCGTCTTTGTATGCCAAATTCTAAATATAATGACTCAGAAAATTGGGTTCTAAGAGCAACTCACTGTAGTTCTGAAAGAAACTGGCAACAAAACAAAAATAACAAACAACCCACAAACTAAAAAGAAAATAAAAATATCTTTTGCTTTCTAAGACCAGTCTACAAGAAACAGCCTTCAAGCTAGTATTATAACCTCTAAACATTCAGTAGGTAAGGACTATGTTCCTTTAGTTAGTTTTCTTCTACTTGGAACTAACAGTCATGGGAAGAAAACCACAACGGGAATTCTGGAAACCACCACGAACAAAAAAAAAATTGCCACCCAAAGTAACACTTAAATAATTTCCTGGCGGATAGCAGCTTGAAGTGAAATGAAATGTATCAGTCTACAATCACTGAATTTTTCTTTACATGCTAAGGTGCTTCATATACGAAGTACTGACAGCTTTAGGATTCTTATTTGTTCCCATCCCCTTCAAAGATGATAGGGAATTGAAGTATTCTCAGCACTGCACAGTCACCCATTTCTGTGGGCTTTCATCTCAAATTGGTCAGCACTAAATAAAAATAATATCTTAATGTTTAATTACTTGTTCTTTACAGTTGATTTCACTTAGCTGTTGAAAAACCCATTTTTGTCAGTTGCAAAACTCTACAACTGCATCTGTAGAGGTCAAACTGACAGATTATTGGAATATCTTTGTTAACTTCCAGGATATCAAAAGAGAGCAGAATCTTTTATTGCTCTTCTTGAGAGCATAACCACAAGACAAGAAACATGGGTGCTGTTGTGCACAGGTGTTTAGTTTTCAGACAGTTCAATGAGAAGGAATTTCATTCCAAGACATAAGATATAAGTCTGGGTGTTGTTATTATTATTATTATTTGCTAGCACTTTTCTTGTTACTGTTCTTCTTTTACCCATAATGTACTTCCAGTTGTTTCATCATATAGTTACATCTGTCCCAAAGTAACAAATAAAGACCCTCAGTTGAAGAGTATGTCATCATCCCTGTTTTTTAATTTCTGTTTAACTTCTATCATTTGTGTGCATAACCACACACAGCAGCTGTCAGAAGGATGCAGGATCCTATTGTACACTGTGATCTGTAGACACAGAAATAAAGTGTGGCTTATTTTGCTTTAAAAATCTATATCAAAGTGTGAAACATGGAACACCATATATAGATCATTATTGCATGGAAAAAAAAAAAAAGAAAATATTTGTTAGTACTTTGCAAGTAAAATCTACCCGTCAGCAGACTAGAAGAACATTTTTTGTAAATAAGACAAGCACTTCTGAGCAGGTCAATATTTATGAATGGCAAATGGATTTTCATTCCATTACCATACTAATTTCTAGGATCAGTCTATCCTTGACAAATTAACTTTCTGCTCATATCTTACATATTTTTGATGGTTTTCAGACTCTTACTTAGCTAGTTAACACATTTTTGATGTGAAAACGACATTTGGTTTGCTAATGTACATGTAGCCTCAGTTGTATAGTTCTGAATAACCATTCAGTAGTCTTCTGTTTTTGTCCCACTTTCTCACTTCTAGGAGACCAATATGCAGAATGCTCATTCAGGCAGGTTCTATATCTTATTCTATATTCTACAGATTAATGGCACATCCTTGAGATCAGCTGAGGTTCTTTTCTTGTAGGATCTTCATTGCTGCAGTTCTACTAAATCCAAAGATCTTAGCTCATCCATTTTAGCAATCCAACTGTTGAATTTATTTGCTAATTTTAGTAAATTTGTGATTAAATAGTAAACAATACCAGTCTAAATACAAACTAAACCCAAAAAAACAAAACACAAAGCAAAGCCTTCTCCACTTTGCTTTTTTTTGTTGTTGTTGTTGTTCTGTAAGGTGTTTAGAAATGAAACTTTTAATGTCTGAAACACAAACTTAATTCCAATAATATCATTAGTTAGGCCTAAAGCTCTACTTTCCCATCTTTATTGGAATTTATTTCTGTGCTGAAGGCTCTGAGAGTCCTTTAGCAAACTTACCTGGTTGACAAGTTTGTGGCAGCTGTCAGTAAAGAGCATAGTCAGCCTCACTGGTGTACCTACCAACCTGGTGGTTGGGTGTTGTTCTTTCTGTTTGTTTGCAGATAGCATGCAAAAGGGTAGCATAAGGATAGTGGTGTTATTTGTGGGGGTGTGGGAACTAGTTTTGAAGAAAAAGGTAGCAGAAGAAAAAAATCACAGATGCTTTAAATGCAAAAATGGATAGAATTCTGACAAAAGGAACCTAACAACAGTAACTGGGAGATGGCAGGGTAGGCAGGTGGAAGGAGGCCTTCAGAGACACGTCACTTGTTCTTGATGCATTGGAGTTGGTAGAAGGATGCTCAATTGAGGGCTAGTGTGGTCACAATGGTGGAGGAAATTATTTCCATAAAATTAGCTTAAAGTACTTCTAACCATATACGTAAATGTTAAGATTTTGAAACTCTCTATTTTGGTTCTCACAGAGTTTTAACACCTTGCAGCAAGTCCTGAATTCATAATATGAAAATTTTAGCACCTTTATGTAGTTAATTAAATAAGGCCCAACTTCCCTATTACTGATTGAGCTTCAGGTGATAAACGGTGACATTTTCATTAATCCTCTTTATCACAGCCTTTATTGCATAAGTGTGAAGAAAAAGAATGAAAGATAAACAACCAGAAGATTGATCAGAGTTCTATGTCTAAGGGGCATATTTCATCAGTTAGAAATGTCAGCCACGTAGTACCATGAGGCAGTATGTACTGTAAGTTATGCAAGCTCCCAAAGGGAAATTGTCTTTGTTCAACATGGCCTTCTTCCCCTCATACACCTGATTAATATTTTTGCTGATATTGTAAAGACAGCTTACATGGAAGTGCAGTGGCAGTTACTTGTTTCTTGAATTACTGCAGAAACTGGATGTAGAAGTTTATCAAATTGATGGAAATTGTGATAATTGTGATTCCATGCGATATACCCAAAATTCATTTTTTGACAGAAGTGATCTGTATTGCCACTCTCCCATAACAAAATAATTCTGAAGTTCTAACAAAAGGCAAACATCACTCAAGTCTTAACATCAGTTTACTAAGGTTTATGTCTCTTAAATACCAAATATCTGAATTTTTGTGTATATGCTGTAAAAATGATGCAATTCTTTTCCTTGACATATTGATAGTCATTTCCTCCCTCCCTTCCCCCCCCCCCCTTCCCCCTTGGAACATGGTTGCTGTGATTCCTGGTGGAGAAGAAGGTGTACGCTTCCCTGTGGAATGTTCTTTGTTCTACGTGACCTTCTTTATGCCAGTTGTCAGAAGTGCATATTAGAAGCTGTTCCTTCAATCAAATAAGTATATAAGCAGATATGCATGTATGTGGAGAGGTATAGAGAGGTTTGCACTAACTTAATCTCTTTTGCAAGCCAGTTTTCCAGCCTTAAAACATGAAGTTATGTTTTAAAGTGTTACATTGCAGGCTGTAAGAACTCAAGTACTTTTCTAGAGGATCAGACAACATGTTTGTTTGCTTAATTCTCTAGTAATAACATTTTGGGGTACCTTAACCAATGCCAAACAGCTTCCAAACTAGTATTTTTTCCCCTCTGCCAGAGTTGACTTTTTTGAAGACTCTACCCGGTAATATAAATTATTGAATAAATTGAAGTAACTGAGAAATGTTCTGAAATGCAGTTTGTGCACAATACTTAGGCTATCAAATATTTTGTCTTTGAGGCAGAAAAACAAAGAAGGACGAATTCTTTCATACTGAAGACTTAACAGCATACATAAAATTTGAGTGTAGTTGCTGAACTCTTTTAAAAAAGTAGAAAACAAAATCATGAAGATACCTGCTATAGGAAGTCAGCAACTTGAATTTCTGATAGTACGAAAGGCAAATTATTGTTCAACAGGGAAGTTGGATGCTTTTGGTTTTGATAGTTTGGCTGAGACAAAAGGCAACTATTATTAGCTATTTCCCTTTGGCATAATTCTTCCAATGGGAAAAATAAATAAATAAATGCAATATACAATAATTTGAACATAGTTACTTCACACTGGTCACATTTTAACATCATTGCATTAAACTGCTTTATCGTAGGTGTTCGCTTCGTATTGAAAATACTGAGCACATGTGGAAAGGGAAGTGCAGATTTCCTCCTGCCGATATCTGATGACAGGGTGTATGTGAACAGCATAAAACTGCACCATGGGAGGTTTATACTGGAAATTAGGGATTTTTTTTTTTTTTTTTTTTTTGTTTTCTTTTTACTGTGAGAGTGGTCAAACACTAGAACAGGCTTCCTAGGGAGGTGGTTGTTGCCCCGTGCCTGTCAGTGTCCAAGAGACACTTGGATAGTGCTTTAACTTCTGATTAGCTCTGAAGTGGTCAGGGAGTTGGACTAGATGATCTTTGAAGGTCCCTTCCAGCTGAACTATTGTATTTTTTTTCACATCAAATTTATAAAACTTCATTCTCTTGAAAAATACAGGGAGTTGTTGCCAGACCCCAGGTGCCTCCTTGTTGGACTCAGGACAGAATTACAGTACCTAGACATGTTTCTTCTTAATGAAGTGTCCTTAGCCAAAATGGTATCAGCTGTCTTTTACTCAGCCAGTCTGGTAAAGGAACAGATGGGCAGGAGTAGCAATATCGCAAGTATTTTTGTGATGGGAAGTTCATAGTGCCATTTTGAGTTTTAACTTAATTAACATGTATCCCATCACCCTTTATTTTGGGAATCATTTATAGGTTAGAATTCTAGACTTCCTTGCCCAGAATTTGTTTAGTTTTGAAACTTATTAGTAACCTTTGCACCTGTTGTTGGATGGGCATCTACCAAATGTTAGGATTGTTTTTCATGTGTTCGTCATTTTACCACAATTAACAGTGGTTTGCCTTTGTTCAAGGCCAGTATTCAGTGAAGAGAATACAAACTTGATAGGGGCTTTGACAGTGAACTTAGTAGGATTACAGTCTTTAAGTTGTAATTACGTGTTTGATGGTCAGTACACACATAACATTTTCCTGGATGCCACAGAGTTCATCTGTGGTTTTGAAATCTGAATGATTTTGTATGTATATTCTGTTTGAAAGGCTTGAAGATGGTTTTAGTGTTTTCCTTCATGATCAATTGTACCTCTCCTAGAACAGAGATTGCATTACACAAATGAGTGAAGGAATTCTTATAAATGATTTAGAAACCTTTAAATTCGACTAACATAGTTTGGCATAGAAATATTTTGTTAGTACAACGTATATTCCATATAAAGTGTAGTAGCTAGGAGACTACCTCCAGCTCCACCCTTGTTTAAATTTGCTGTCTTTAGATGGCTTTTGTAGTACCTGCAGAACACAGCTCATGATACCACTCACAAAGAAGTGAAGGAACACTAATACACCCAAGAAAAAATATTTGAATATTAATTTAAGGGATTAAGGAAAGGTAAAAATGAGCAAGAAGATTAATTATGTTTTTAAAAAACCTGTAGCATATAGTGAAAGAATGTACTGTAATTTTTTTTGTGTGCTGTGACAGATGAGATTTTTACCACTGGAGCAGAGTAACATTTGTTTTGCTTTAAGGACAGCTTAGTTACATAACATACATATATGCCTTTATTTCATTGTGAGTGAATTATGGATTGCTTTACAAATAAGTTGAATTAACTTGAGTAGTTCATAAAATGCTTCCAATTCATGTTTGTATCTTTAAATTTCAATTTAAAATTTTAATTCAATTTAGTATGGACAGTTTTTTTTAATAGACCCACAATATACCCAGACTACTGCTTATGCTGTAGATCTGATAATAGTTCAGTGGGAAAAAGAGATTAAAGAGAGCAAAAACATTGCCACTAAGAAATCAGAGCGTTACACAGTAGCTTTGTAAAAAAAAATGCTTTGAAACGAAAAGGCTTTTTTAAGCTCTGTGCACGTGCCATCCTGTCCTAGGGCTAGGTGCCACAAAGGCCACACTGGTCCCTGTTGTGCCATAGTGCGGCCCGATGGGGGAACGGGGTTGCCCGGGCCCGGTACCGCTGAGAAGTAGGCACAAGGGGCACTGATGAGAGCGCTGTGCCGCTCCCTACACGCACGTCAGTGTATTGGCGAGGCCGCCATTTTGCGAGGCTGCCATTTTGCGAGGCCGCCATTTTGCGAGGCCGCCATTTTGCGGCAATTCTTCGCGTGGCGCACCTCCCCGTCTGGCACGTTCTGTGGCTGGTTTATGGCGTGGTTGGGTGAGTTTTGCTCAACAAAATATATGGTAGTACATTTCTTATTATTATAATACTAATTTCTTATTATATCTTATCATTATAAGCAGGCGCTTCCTTTTTCTGGTGTTGAGTTTCTTTGTATTTGGCCTAGGCTTTTCTGAATAGTGAGCTGTCCGGTCATGAGGAGAAAACTACCCAAGCAGTGCATGGCAGAGAGTATAGGGCAATTCAGATGTACAAAAACTAGAATATCTGTGGTTAATTATTTTTATCAACTTATTTATGTCAAGAGGTGTTACTTAGCCTTTTGCAAACACTACACTTAACGGCCTTGTTTCTTGAGACCTAGTTTCCTGAAGTAAAAAAATAAAATAAAATAAAATAAAAAATCTATGGGGCGATTATATAAGAAAGTACAATATACTTTTTATTGTTTGCTAAATGATCTGTTTTAATATATATATATACATATTTTTAAAAATGATTTTATATGAGTAATAATGAGCTGTTGGGAGCATATGTGAATGGATGGTCACCAATTTAGGATATGTAGTTGAGGTTATAGCACTATTCTTGTCGATATTTGCCCTTAGGTTGTTGTTACTATTAAATCTTAAACTGCTCACTGATGGAGATGTAAGGCAGGCTTTCTCCTCTGGAATTTTATTTTTAATGCCGACTCAGTGAAAACAGGACAAGAATAAAGGTCCTTATAATAATAATAGAAATATTAAGGTGTATCATATCTTGTGAGCCTGTAAAGTGATTGTATTCTTAGTTTATAGTAGATAGAATTAATGCACCCGCATTCTGTGATTATTTCTTGTCTTGAACAAAGCAATATGAAAGGCTCTGTCTTGCTTTCCGGTAAGCATTAAGGTGCTCTTTTGTACAAGAGTTTCTCTGAGTTATTCTTTATTTCAATTCCAGGAAAAAATGAGTTGTTAACATTGTAACTATTGGAAAGTTTAAGGAAAAAGTGAGCCATCCAATTAATTCCAAGTGTAAAAATGAACAGTTACCTGATAGTAACATTTTTTTCCTGTGTTTAAATGTGCTGTGAGGGTGCCACACCATTTAGCAATTGGTTGGCATTACTGTCCCGAAAGTGGCAGGCAGATGACAGAGGTGTATGACTTAAGGAGTTTGTGTTGTTCCTGGCTGGCAGTGCTTTGATGGCTGAAATTTACTAGCTTTTTAGAAATCCATTCACTCTCAGAGCAAACCTTAGACTGGCCTGGTCTATAGATGAGAGTGCTGCTGGGCTGCACCATATGCAGTATATAGGAAGATGAACAATGTCTAGGATTTTTGGGTTTCTTTTAACCTAACTGTCAAGCATCAACAACAAGAAAATAAAGACTTCAAAACATTGTGCTTACCGAAAGAGCCTTGTTGTGTAAATGAAGAGATAATACTTTCATTTACTTCCAAGGATAGGCAAGATTTCATCCAAGTAAATGTGCCTTTGTTTTGTGTGTATGTTCTTTTGTTTGTTTGTTTGTTTTTTGAAGCACGGGTGCTTATGGAATAGACATACAGTGACCTTTTATCAAGAGGACCTTCTTGTAAAAAATAAACAGAAAAACACCACAAAAAAGAACACCAAACCTCATCCTCCTTCCCCATCTTAAAAATATTCTGCGGTAGTAATGAACGAGAATGGTAGTTGAGAATGGACTAGAATATAAAGTAACTGTTTCTTGCTGGGGAAAAACAACAACACAAAAACAAACGAACAAAAAAACAACAAAAACCAACCAAACAAAAAACTATTCCAGATATTTGTGCTGTTGTACACTTCCTGTATTGTAGAACCAGGTCCTCAATGTTAGATAGTGTAATGAATTGCCATACTTTCTGCAAGAGAAAAGTACTGTGAAGGACTGATGCTGATACGGATTAAATTCTGAAGGTATGTTTTGGTTTTTTTTTGATCCTTGATTTTCTCTGATTATCTATGGATGTATTGTTTTGTGATAAATACGTAATTTTTTGTAGGGGAGTATTTCTATTTTGAACTCATTTAAGAAGTTTTACATGTTTTACATTTTTCCTCTCAAAAAAATCATTTTATATTTTTCTTCTCATGGGTCCTACTTCAAGGACTTGAAGGCATTTACACTGAAACAAAATATATTTTTGGTATTCAAAGTGATCAATCACAGTGCTGAAAGGATGTCCAAATTCAAGTCTGTGGTTTGAATTAAATAGCAGATTGGCAAAAATCTCAAGTAGGTTTCCTTTTTCAATCCCCTTCCCCTCCAATCTCACTGTGACTTTGGGAGAATCTTTTTTTGTTTAAGTTGTTCTCTTGTATATAATTAATTATATACAAACTATAATTCTGATTTCTAACATCACATAAATTTTGTTCTAAAATGGTGTAGTGTAGGGTATAAAATGAGAATTTAATTAGGGACTTACCTTAATCAGCATTTCATAGGAAGCTACAGGGCTGCTGATGTGTATTAATCGTTTCCAGTAGGAATCACAATTGCCAGTTCTTCTCAGCCATCCATGCTGATGTAACAGATTGTTAAGGAAATGTATTAAGTATTTGAAAGTATTTTAAAATCCAGTAGTTCCATACTTAGACCTTTGTACTAGCCAAAAGCAGGCATATATGCCATAGGAATAGAAAAAGTACTGTGCTTGCTATACCTAAGTGTTCTATATTCACAATTTCACAGAATGGTGCTACAAAATAGCATATTTTTCTGGAACACGGTAGAATGTAAAGATTATACAGGAAAGAAAAACAACTAAAATTACATTATTAAACTGCTGAAAGTATTTTTATTTATTTACTTATTTTTTCTGAAGAGAAAGGCAGTAGTAAAGGAGCTGGGATTTTTCTGTTCCTGAGCATCAGCATGGTGGTGGAATTGTCCCGAATTGTGAGTTCCCACCTCATTCTCAGAGTTGAGATCTCTGTAAGCCTTCGAAACATTGCCACAGGGGATAAGTTAATTGAAGATTTCCAGTTTTATGCTACAGTGTTGCCAATTCTACACCAAACTAAGGCTTATGGGTCTCCAGACCTAAGAGCCTCCACAGAAGTTGAGCAAACCATGGGTTTGAAGGAATTCGGAACTCTGTGGTGATAGTGAAGAAAATCTCGACTGTCAGGGCATATCCAGAGTTGGTAGGAGGCAATCTTGTTAGCTCTTATTTTCTAATAGCAGACACTGTTGTGAGTACAGCATGTTCTCTAAGTAAATCACAGTCACTTGGGAGCAGCACCAAACTTGGATGGTTATCCTGACTTTGCACTTGGAACAAGTGCCGTCACCAATTTCTACATTGTACTGCATTGTACAGTGTAGGCATGCCCTTGAAACTGACAACCTTTGGGCTTGTGGTTGGTGCAGAAAGCTGGAAATTTTGGAACTCCAGGTTGTAGAGCTGGCAATTTCAGAAATTCCAAGATCTGAATTCACCAAGCAAATTATGTATCTTGGCAAGTGTCTGTCAGAAATCTGCCAGGTATGCTGGATTTCATTGGAATTATAGCTGTGTTTTGACAGATAGTTGAGGTAGCACATGTCTGAGAGACATATGGGTTTGGGAAAATTGACATTTCCAGCTTTAAAAAGCACTTGAGAATTCTAAAGTCAATTAGTCTTTAACTATGCTATAATGAGATGTTAAGGATAAATTCTGATTTTTGGACTAGAACGTTACGTTTTTAATTGTTAGAAAAACATTTACTTACTGCCTCTCCATTTAGTCTGCACTAGCAGAGTTCCAGTACAAGTAAATCCATATATGTAGTGAATCTGAATAATTTTTCGTCTAAGCAGTGTGTTGTGGCAGACAAATGAAGTAGAATTTGTTTGCTTTAATGGTAACAGATTTATCTGATGATGTTAATACAATTAAATTTTCTTTCCTTATAGGTTACTTGAAATGGAAAGGAGTTGTTGATTGATCATCTTATAAATGCATTTTTCTGTAAGGTTTTAAGTTTTGCAGTATTAAAATTGCAGTCTGTCCATATTTGTCCATAATTTTCTCTAATGTAAAAATGAAAAAGCTTTTATTCAGTGGGAGAATGTATTTTGGAAGATTGCAAATATATTGTTTTACCTTCTGACTTGAGAGCACGCTAAGATAAATATAAATAGTAAAAATTGGTTTCTAATTGTTATTTCTGTATCGAAGGAATGGAGGAGTTCCAACTGTGATCAGATTCCTGCTGCTTAATATCTCTAGTGATACCTAAGGTGATACAGTCTATTTCCGAGTTCCTGGAAGCATAACAGAGGTCCATTGTGCTTTGCGTTTCCTTAAATATAGATATTCATGCTGATGTCATGTAGATAAAAGAATCTAACAGAACTTCCCAACTGACTTTATTGTTCTCAATGCTAGCATGAAATTTCTTATGACAGTAGGGTTTATAGAATTGTAGAATCATGTAGGTTGGAAAAGATCTTTAAGATCAAGTATGCTGAGGTCCAGAGAGAGGATCCTTAGCCTACCTAGTTTTACACCTGCTTTTAATGTGACCGAAACTTAAGTAGGTTCTGTACCAGGCATGACACAGTTAGAGAAAAGTAAATTATTCCTGAAATGTTACTGGGCAGGGTTTTCACACGTATGCTAACTTTGCCTCAGAATATTGTGTTCTTTATTTTGCATTTTTATTTTGCTTGGGACCCTAAAGATGCCATAGGGCTTGCTTTTTAGGGCCCAGGGTAACATTTTGGGTGGTTGTGTGGGGCACAGGATGTATTTCCAGTCACCTAGTGGTTGCTTCCATCATTGTAAATACACAGTGCTTGCCATTGTGAGTTTGAGGGGGTGTGATATAATGAGTTTGCAAGACCTCCACATACTTGTGTTTCAGCCATCATCCTCTGTACCAGACAGGCTTTAACCACTTGGCTTGCTTACATTTCACATTCATGGCTAACTTGTACAATAGTTGTCTTTTAGGTGGAACAGCTGTTAATCTAATCACCTACTCTGAGGGTAACGGAGAACTCTGCTACTCTAGGCATAAGGTTTATAAAGTGAAGTTGGAACACTCAAGTGCTGAGTTTCACTGTTTGCATAGCAATGTAGTATGAATTTCTAATATCCAGCCAACATGTTGTAACACAATAAACATGCTTATTCTAAAGTGATTAGTCAACAACAGCTTGCTTTTTAAAAAAAAACCTATTATTGATTTTTAAAAGACTTCTAGTGTAGACAATGCAGTCCAGTCTGTTTTGGTTCTAAAGTGGCTTAACTTACTAATACTTAGATCCTTACTTTGCAGCTTTTTGAGAAAACTGTAATGAATTCTGTCATTGTCAGGGAATACGTAAAACTGAGGAGTTAAGCAGTGGAAGCATAAAAGTAGAAACAGTCTTTCTCAAATACTGTATTAAAAATACCATGGCAGTTGACTAAAGTAAAGGAAAGTGCAGTTTGAGTGCAGTTGGAAATTCCATTTTTACATCCTAAAAGTTACTTTTTTTCTGTGGACCAGATAAAATGTCACACAGTGGGGACCAGTGAACTGTGTTGGAATAGCAGGAATAGGTTCATAAGTGTTTCTAAGAAGGCACAGCTGTACATGGAAGGCCATTCATTCTAGCCCTCATCCTCTTCAGAATTTTGGATGGGAAAAGTAATTTATTTGGCCTTGGCCAGCTAATTCTACGTAATTATTTACATAAAGTAATAGAAGCTTTCGGTAGCAGATCATCATTGAATTATTGTTAGAAATGGGGTATTAAAATGTTAATAAATGAAGATAGGCTTTTTTTTTTTTTTTTTTTTTTTTTTTCTCCAGCACCTGGGCCATACAACTTGTTGCATGAGTTTTGAATAACTGCAAATTAACTGTGTTTTTGTTTTGTTTTCGAACAAAACTGTTTGTTTTGTTTGTTTTCAAACTGTTGGTATTTTCTGTGATGCTATGGAGGACTATTTCTCAGGTAGTTCTTGGTCTACTTTAATATAAGAGTGATGCATCTGTAATACAACTACATCAGTGAAGGATTATGGAAGCTAGCAAGTATAGTAGTTCATGTAAGGGCCTTGCTCTTGTGCCTTTGTCAAGGCAGCCTGTTACGATGTGTTGACTCTGAGCTGCACTGCAGTCAGTTTGTACTTTTTCTTTCATCTTTTCAAACTTGTTGAACTGTGGAACCTTGTAGCAGCTTTTTTTTTTTTTTTTTTTTTTTTTTTTTCCTATAAAGGAAGCTGTATCTCCATTGTGTGCAGTAAAATACAAGACACGCTTGAACTTCCACATATTTCGTGTTTTCTTTTACATTCTCAATATAAGGTGTATTGAGAAGACTCTTTCAGTGGAAAATTCTACAGCTAATAAAAATAATGATCTGTAGATGGCTCAGGACATAAATCACTCTGTTATATCAAGTCAAGGCAAATCTTATGGGATCTTTAAGATCTTACATGTAAGTTTTAAAAAAATAGCTGGACACGTGGCTTGAAAGGCTCTGAAAAGCAACAGAAACAACAACAACGAATGTGTATGAAGCTACAAAGTCCTAAGTTATCTGAATGCTGCGCTGCAGGTATTATGTGGTGAACCTGAACTGGGGAGAGGTCATGAAATTTGTTACTGTCACTGCTTTCCACCGCTCCTTTTCTCAGAGTTTTCCTGTTCAGCTATGTTCTTGGACAAACTAGTTTCCCCAAATAATGAAAGCTTCCTTGCAGAGATAATTTTGGAAAGTTTGAGAGTATGGGGATGAATATGTGCTTACAAAACTTTGTTTATTTAAGGTTGCTAATCTTGCCTGTTCATTGTCAACAAATGAAGATGGAACGAAAATTGTCCAAATGGCAGCTAATCACATCGAGACTTTGTGCCCACAGGTATGACTTTTTCAATTAATTCCTATTAGGGTGCACTCAGCATTCACTGTGTTTTTGTTGTACAAAATAGATGTTTAGACAGGCTGCTTCAGTCTTGCATTCACATTCTATCCATGCATATTAATGTGCTAAATGGAGACCAAATGATAAATAGAGGGCACATAGTTAGTTAATCCTTTTGTTATTTGTTACTGGTTAACACAGGAATTATGAATAATCTGTGTTATTTGGACCCTTTAGAAGTCCTAAGAATTGCAACTGAAAAAACACTGTTATGTTTCTAAAATGTAACCTGATGGAATGAACAGTGTACCATGATAAGCAAATTGGGAGTGTCTTTGCCGTTGGAATGCACAGTACATATTTTGACATGAACGTGAAATGTTAATTATATTTTACTTCATTTTTTGTGTGTATGTGAATGTCAAAGCGTTAATTCTTCTGATTATTGCCAATCCAAAAGGTCGAACTTTTGTTTTAAGCAAATGAATGAGAAACAGCACAGCTGCAGGTACATTTTTCGTACTTACCTTCTATAAAGTGTATTCATTCTATATTTCTCATGTTCTGAATTCTAGACGTGAAAAACTTCTGCAGTTACATTATTATTTTGTTCAGAGCAGAGACATTACGGATTTTTGTGAATGTGATGTGAGTGCTTCAGCCTCGAGGCTGCGTAATTTCAAGATTCAGTTCTTTGAAGAACACTGCAGTTTACACAGTAGCCTAAATATTCTTCTGTTTTTGTGTGTTTGAATGGTAAGGATAGTGGAAATAGAAGGTGAAGAACAAATAATAACAGTATGTTCAATTACAAGCTTGAGGAGTCCTTTTTATACCTGTTGAGTAAACGACAAGACTTGGGAAAAAGAAATTTATATCAAGAAAATGCGACACTCAAAGTATCACAGATCAGTGTTCGGTCTTAGAGAATAACAGTGGTTTGGGATGGGAGAGACCTTAAAGCTCCTCTGGTTCCAACCCCCTACAGTGGACAGGGCCCCCTCCCACCAGCCCAGGTTGCCCAAAGCCCCATCCAGCCTGGATGTGAACACCTCCAGGGATGGGACATCCACAACTTCTCTGGGCAGCCTGTACCGGTGCCACACCATCCTCTGAGTGAATAATTTCTTTCTAATATCTTAATCTACCCTCCTTTAGTTTAAAGCCATTACTCCTTGACCCTAGATTCACTTTGACCTTGATTCGCTACACTCCCTGAAGTGAATCATTGTTTCGATGTCTGTTTTTCTAACAGTTTTACAGTTCAATGTCTTTATACATGCAACTGTATAAAAAGGGGTATTTGCTTTATTGTGTTACTGCTTTTCTAAGATTATTGGCTTGTAAGAAGAATTAATGAACAACTTCTTCCAGCTGCTTTGTTTCTCCAAGGTACAGGCGCACCTTTACAATACATTATTACGCATCCAGATGTAGCATTTTTATTGAAAACATACTCTTCAATATTGCACCTGGTAGCAGAAACAGCTAACACAAAATTTTGACTACAAGATTGTTGTTTTTGTTTTCCATGGTTATTTAAATTGCCAGGATTTAATTTCCTAAAGTAAAATTGAAATCTAATGTATTTTTTGGTGTCTTCTTTAACTTTGCTGTGGTGGCTTTTTTTATTTATTTTTTCTCTTAACTTTTTTTTAGCCTTTGGTAAAAACGGATGAATTAGTTGAAGATTATAGATCTGTCTAAATGGAAAACGTGGTTTGCGATAAGATTATATTACTATTAGTGGTGTGTTCATTGTGCAGAATTTGATGCTTTCTCAGATAAAGATGACTCCCTATGAAAGCAATTGCTATTTTACCAAAGTAAGAAACAGCAGAGTACGGTTTCTGCATTTCACAGGAAATCAGATTATACTATATCATTTAAAAATTCTCCACAGGGAAAATAATTATTTCTTAAGATCCCTACAGGGTATATCAATTAGAATTTGGAAAGTGGAAATTTGCATGCAGAAATCCCGAATGTTCATGACTCTGTAGAGTAAAAAAAAAAAAAAAATAGGGTTTTACTCTTAACATGCTATGAAAAACATGTTGCCTGAAGGGAACCACATGCTTTGGATTAAAATCTAAAGAGGTTGAATGCAAAACAAAGAAAGAAACACACACACACACACAAACAAGACACGCAGAAAATGGTGTGGAGTCTTTGGACTTCTGCAGATTGGAGCATTAAAATAGCACTGGTGAAAAGGTAGGTAGAAAATTGGAAAGCCCTGGAGGAAACCCTTCTAATTGTTAAATTCATATTGCGTATGTTCTATTAATTATACTGTACTGTACTGAAAATGTAGAGGGTTGGTTCTGAACTCTGATGACCTTTTTTAATCAAGTGAGATTATTAGCAAATATTTAGACTGTTCAATAAATAAATTAAGCAAAGAAAATCTGTTAGAGCGGATACGAAACACAATGTTCATGAAATTGCGTGAACGCTTCATGAGGAATGAATGTCAAAAATATTTCATTTTATATCAATAATAGAATGAAGAGAGAGCTGCTTTCACTTGTTTTAGTGAAGGAAAATTAATTTCTGTTAATGTTAATAGCTTTTGGTGGAAGCATTTTCTTGAGTGTTGTCAGGTAGGTAAAATCTAAAATGTCACTGTTTTTCTATATTGGAATCCATATTGCTTTCCTGGTGTGCAAGCAAAATCATGATCTCATCAAGTCTATGAGAAAGATAAGGAAAAGAATCCACAAAAGCAAACAGTATTGTTGAACATCAAGGGTGTAAATCTGTAGAGTTATTTCCCAAACTAGAATTTGGATTTGTTCCCCTCATGTTTCACCTTAGTGATATATTGGTGTCTGGTTCCTTGTACTTTAGTCTCATGGAGTAAGTTAGGATACCTGATAGAGGGTAAACCTGCCAGAGAGATGGAAGAACTTCCTAAATGTAGGACAGTAGAGATTAACAGACACAATGGTTCCGGTTTTTATGTCTAAATTACTCTAGGAATTTACATTTCCCTCAAATTCAGACTGTGATAAGCTTTCATGTGGCTCAGCAAGTACACTAGTTTCACAGTACGTGAGTATATAAAGAGCAGCTACCAAAGAGCAGGCAAGCTAAATCTATTTCCTTTTTAGTCCTTTCTATTTCTTTTTTTTTTGTTTTGTGTGTGTTTATGGGATGCAATTATAAGGTGAGAGATCATCTGCACCTTCTGAAAAGTAGGAAGAAGATGGAGGATGATCACAGATGAACTCATTTGCTGCTTAACAAAACAATATCCACTAGATTAATGCTTTAAAACATTTGTTAAGCAGTTGTTAAGATGTAAGGGGGGTAGGGAGGGGACTGCATCTGCAGCCATAGGATGACCTTGGATACACCTTTTTGCATTAAAAAACTTGTGGCAGGTGGAGCAAAAAAATTAGTCGGGATGCCAACAAACCATCTTGTATCTGTAATCACAAGTCCACTGCCAGTGAGCAATCTTTTGCATTTGAAAGTGTGTGTTTTCTGTCAGTGGTTTAGGGAGCTCTGCTGAGGGATCAGCTTGAGGAGTAAGCCTGCCTTCTGCAACAGGCTCTGAAGGAGGGAGAAAGTAGTGAGAAGTAAACAATTGGTCGGATCTTGGGTGAAGCTGAAAGCTTTAAATCCCTGATTTAACTTGCGATAAGGTACAATGTTGAGGGAGATGAGAGAAGAGAAGCAAGATGAAACATTAGCCAAGTTAGGTGAAGTTGTGCTGCTTCTCTCTTAAACTCCTATCAGTCGGAAGCGCACATAATGGAAGTGCTGTAATGCACATAGTGACATTTGATACTGACATTTTACTTCTTGAAGGAAAGAAAGCTAGTGAGAACGTGTACAGTGTTAATTCAAACAGATCTCGAGTGTATCTTCTTGAGTGGATGAGTGACCTTGAACTGAAACTTGGACCAGATATTTGAAATTGGAGATCAGAAGTGGCCAGGGTCCTGAGACAGCAGCTGAGAAGAGCTTCAGTATTTCAGAGGGCTCTGATTAGAATAATTAAGGATCCCTAGGGAGATTTAAGAACAGAAAGATTTTGGAAAAAGCATACCCCAAAAGGTGAATATTAGTTTTACTTCCTTTGAAGATGAACTTGTACAGATTTGGATCTTGCTAGAGTTTGCTTGCTGCTGGTTACTGAAACATGATTGGCATAGGGGAATTAGTTCTTCAGTGAGCCATGTCCATTCTGGTATATGCATTCAAGGAAGCAAAATGCAGGAAAATTACATGGTTCAGTATGATCTTTATTTGGTGATGAGCAATCACTCTTATGTAACGTTATTCTCAGCTATTAAAAAAAGACAGGGTACACACAAGTATAACTAGAACCTCAGATCTTAGATATTTTTCTTGAGTTCTGTTTTTCTCTTAAGTATTGAGAGATAGATGGAAACCCTTTGGCTATAAAGCTGTTGGGTGAGAAGAAAATTGGAGTAACTAGAAATCCATTAGAGATTGAGTTGCTGTTTGTGTTAAAAGGAAAAAATAAACCAGTTATGTTGTTCTTAATGTTATTTAAAGGGGAGCTCAAATCATGCGATTTCACTCATGAACTCTTACACTACTTCATGAGGGATCTAACAGAGAAAACCGTGTCAACTCTTTGTCACAGGTTAGGTAGGAATCAGGGAATTTTGGTACACTACTGGTGTGTAAGGATGACTTGGAAATTTCCACTGTTTCTTTTGATATGTGTGTTTTTATGCTCTGAAATTTAGACTCAACTTCCTTCACTCTGAAAACTCTCAGGGAGAAAAGATAAATGATTTGGTCATTTTTTTTTTATTTTATTTTTTGCTTCCCTGAAAACAGCCCTGTAAGTATCCTTCTCTAAATCATGCTGATTACTTCTTTGGTTTGCAGTGGATTAGGACCTTTTCTAGGTATCCATCTTGTCTGGGTTTATTTTACTATGATGTTCCTTTCTGAATGAAATTCAGTGGAGAAATTAAATAATCACAGAACTGCTACTTTTTAAGTGAGGACCCTCCCCATTCCCACAGAAAGCATCAAGATAGATTAGCCAAGATTAATAAATGTATGCAAAAGCATCTGATAGGCATCCTATTTCGGTGCAGTTTTCAATGTAAAATTTCATCCTTTTCACAGTCCAAATCAAAATGCTTATTTCTGGGCAGGTGCCCACTGTCTTTTAAGTAATTGTTTGGATAATGCTATTTAACACAATGTATTGAAGTAAAGTCACAAAGCAAATTCTACTCTGTGTAAATTCTTAATAAAATGGCAGAGTTCAAAAATGGATTTTAGACGTGGCAAGATTCCAAAGTCTTGATAACCATCTCTGAAAACAAAGCTACAGCTCTTATGCAAGCCTGCTGGTCGTGCTCTAGAACAGACAATATTCAAGTATGCTATGTTTTGACCTGTGCTACCACAGTACTGATCTCTAACATTTAAAGTGTATAATATATAGGCTTTGTTGTTGCAGTTTGTTTGTTTTTATATTTACTTTCTTTCCCCTCCTACAATACTTTGTATATATATGTATACATTATATGTATATACACAAACAGTAATGAAAAGAGCATAACACTTAACACGTTTGTGGAAGACACAGCTTGAATTCTTGGTGCTGTCTTTCCTTGCTGCTTCAAACTTCATATGCTGTTAGTTATTTTTAACGTAGTTCTGTATGTGTCTATTAAAATACTACTGAAGATAGAAGCTGCATTTTTGGCTGTGTGAATTTGTGAATAAATCACTGTGAAAGTTCAAGTAACATGGAGAGCTATTGAATGTGGGTGCTATTGAAAAGCATTTAGATACAGCTATTATGAGGCATAGTCAACATGGGTTCTTGAAGGTAATGTCCTGTCTTAGGATTGAGGTCTATGATAACGTCACCTGTTTATCATATGAAGGGAAGGCAGTGGATGTAATCTTCCTGGATTTTAGTAGGGCCTTTGATATTGTGCCTCACAGTATCCTTCTGGACAAGTTGTCCAACTGTGAGATGAACAGGTACATGCTGTGCTGCGTGATGAACTGGCTAGATGTTAGAGCTCAAAGGGTTGTAGTGAGTGGCTCTACATCTGGGTGGTGGCCAGTCACTAGTAATGTTCCCCAGGGCTCCATTCTAGTGTCAATTCTTTTAAACATAACTGATCTGGAGGGAGGAGTTGAATGCATCCTCAGCAGTTTTGCTGATAATACTAAACTGGAAGATGCTGTCATCTCCCTGAAGGGTCAAGAAACGTTGCAAAGGGATTGAGATAGATTGGAACACTGGGCAGTCAGTGATGGCATGAAGTTCAAAAAAGCAAGATGCCAGATTCTGCACCTGGGATAGAGTAATGCTGGGCACAGATACAGTCTGGGAGACAAGTGGCTGGAGAACAGTCCTGTGGAGAGTGATCTGGCTCAACGTGAGCCAGTAACATGCCCCCGTAGCCAAGAGGGCAAAACACGTTTTGGGGTGCATTAAACATACCATAGCCAGCTGGTCAAAAGAAGGGGTTCTCCCACTATATTTAGCATTGTTGCGGCCTCACCTTGGATATTCTGTGCGTTTATGTGCTCCACAACATACAAAGGGTCCTTGAAAGCATCCAGAGGAGGGCAACAAAGCTGGTAAAAGGACAGGAAGGCATTTCCTATGAGGAGAGGCTGAGGACACTCAGGTTGTCTAGCCTGAAGAAAAGGAGGCTGAGAGGTGACCTTGTTGCTCTCTGCTACTTGCTGAGTAGGGGAAATGAAGAGGGAGGTGCTGGTTTCTGCTCCCTGGTCACAGGCGGCAGGATGTGTGAGAACGGCACAAAGCTGTGTGGAGGGGTGTGTGTCTGTGTGTCAGACTGGATTTGAGAGAAAATCTCTTTACTGTGACAGTGATTGCACAGATTTCCTAGTGAGGTCGTTGATGCCTTGTGTTTCTCAGTGCTCAAGAGGCACGTGGACAATGCCCTTTGGAAAATGCTTTAACCTCTCGTTAGCTTTGAAGTGCTGAGTCAAGTTGGACTAGACGGTCTCTGAATTTTCCTTCCAACTGAACCATTCTGTTCTGTCAGGGTAAGCAAGGTGTAGAACTGATCCATGGAATGAATTTATACATCTTAGCTTTCCAGGCCATTCAAATACAGATCTGGGAGCATCGTCTGCAACATTTGTTTGGTTTGTCCCAGCATAATACATGTTTTTCAGTGTTAACTTGACTGTCCGGAAATTACTGTATGCAGTATTTGGAGATTACAGAACTGCTTCTTCACTGACACGTGCATCTGCAGTAAGGAGAATGTAAAAAATGGGACAACTCTCCATGAGAAACCAGTCCTTGCAGCCCTCTTCTCTTTGAATTTTAGTAATTTCAGCACTGTCGTAGTGATACTTTCTTTCCTGTCTCTCAGCCAGACAACCCTAAACCTGTTGTGTTATGTAATTATAACTTGCTTGTGATTCCTATATATTATGTTCAAGCTTTAAATGTGAATGTTCTATAAATATATTTTCTCAAAATCAAACATTTCATCAGTGTTTTTTTCCCTTATAGAAACCAACGGGGGAATTTAGTCTTTTCCTTTGAGCTCTGCTCTGATTTACACTTAAATTGTTTAGCTCTTCTGGGCTGATCCAGATAGATGGATATGATTTGCTTCTGTATTATTATTTGGAAAGTATTTACTTAAGCAACAAACCTGAAAATTTTCCCTCACAAAAATGAGATTTCATAGCTAACAAGTGGGTAGTACACTTCAGATGTGCTAGATTTTTCAGATACTGAAGTTTACTTATATTATGATGCTATGGATTTTTGAAACTAACAATCTACATTTCCTATATGTTTGCTTTTTCATGAGGGAAAATCAATCATCCATTTTATTCTTTGTTTTGGTACATAAAATGGTGGAAGCCTACACTGAACAAGCTTTTTAGTAGTGTCATAAAAACAGTTCTATAATATCACTTGAATAACCACAGTTGTTTCATCGTCTTGGTGGGACAAGCTGTGTGGCATTTCCTTTTATCTGTCTTAATGATATTTTCTACACATAGAGCAGTCTTGTGCAAGGGCAGAAGTAATGGGGGGGAACATGGTAAATCAGTGAGTTCTCTACCATCTGCTTTCAAAGAGATAAAACAGATGTTAGTATCTCTTACAGTATCAGACATCTTTTTGAGTACCTTCTGCAGTCTTTGAATTGAGAGCTTAATTAAAAGTATGCATCATGCCTAAATAATATTTCTAAAACCAAAGCAAAGATGTTTTGGTGAAGCAATACATTCTGCTTGTAGCTATTTACCATGTTGTCAAAGTTCATGCACAATGATGCTGAAGTTAATGAAGAAATTATTATTAACCTTAATAGCTATCATAGTCTGCTTGAATGTTCCTATATCTAATTCCTTCTCTTACACCTTTGTTCCACAAGCAGTTTAATCTGTCATACATCATCAGTGCTGCTAGAGATTCGGTCTCTCTTCCTACTCTCAAGCTGTGATTTCTGCCTCCTTCCCTTGTGACTGAAGTAGCAATTGTAAGTATTCAGCCATATGTATCAGGAAACTGATGCCACTGAGAATTAACTTCAGAAGCAAGCAAGAAGGTTAGTTTTCATTCAAGTCAGTTGTCTGATATGGTTTGCCGTATGGATATATGAGCACTCCTTACTGGCTCAAGCGAAAGAATGAGAAAAGGAAGTCTGAACAAGGAGAGGGCCACTGCCTTCAGTGGCAGTACAGACTAGTGCTGGGTTGAGCTGATAACGAAACACGTTTGATTTTAGAATTTTGATGTTTGTTATCAGTATCACAAAATACCTGTCACCAGCTACTATGAGACATTGTGTGGACGAAGTTTTTACTCCAGTCCTCAAGTACCATAATATGTGATCCTGTTTAACATGGATAATCCTTTGTACCATCAGAACGCTGATCTACTGTGCAGTCTGTGGCAAGCTGCTGGAAAGGAACATGTACAAGAACATCCATGCTCCAGAGTTTTCCAGTCTGACCATCTGACAAGGACTGAAAATGAGAAGATATGAAAACCTTCATCATTTCCTCTAGCATCATTTTTTGGCATTAATAGTTGTAGGCTCTTACCTTTTCCTGTTTGTGGAGATTGAAGTCCATCGTTGTAAAAAGATGGTAAAGCTTTTAACATTTTTAATTGGTTGGGATACTATAGAATCCTAATGCTGTGGGCCAGTAAAATGTATCGGAAGGCCTAGTGCTTAATGCTCTAGTGCAAATAGAATTAGCTGTTTGTTTGTTTGGGCTTTAACTTTTTCAATAATAAGTATGAAGGAAAATAAAAAGTAAACTATGACTCTTAGATTCCCCTGAAAGTCTCAGGTTCATTGTGACTGCTTGGCTATTTTGTGATAGCACTTGGAGAGAGAATAATTAACTATGCAGTGCCTTGAGGTTTTGTCTTAGCTTTCATCTTCCAGCATCTGTTGTGTAAGAATAGAATCCTCAGCAAATTCTCAGTCCATAATATCAAAAAAGTACCAACTATACACGCTGAGTGGCCTCATCTTCCTTAGCAGAAGTTGTGTTTCATTCTCTCTTCTGCTTGCCCCACCTGATGTTACTGCATGTATTGGAAAGCCAGAAGAATAATGGAGTTTTTAAAATTGTTGGAAGACATTTGTAAATGCATACTGTGCAAAAAGTCTATGAATGTTCTGTAAAAGACGTATTTTTCCCTGCAACTTGAAAGCCTTGTTCCTGGAAAGGTACTTCTTTTCTTTCTTCAACTTCATCATTTCTTGTGGTAATTTTTCCTAAGATGCCTCATTTTGTTTATGACAGCTCTGCAGCAGAATGCTAGGGAGGGAAAGAAAGGCAGTAAAACATCATAGTTAGAGACTTCTAATAAAGAACTACTGAGTCTGTGGAGGAGGGTGGTCATACACTAGGAAAGTTCATAGTAGTACATGACAACAAAATAATACTTATGTTAACAGCTTTGTTTTTGCATGATTTTTGGAAGAGAGGGGAGGACAGCAATGAAGAGCTGAGAATATGAATAGCTATTGCGTGAAGTAATATATAAATAGTAGAGATGAGAACATTTTCTCTTGTTGAAGCAAGAAGCTGAAATCACACTGTTCATGTATGGTTTCATCTGATGTGGTTTCGTGGCATTGGGCTTAGTATTGCGATCAGCTGCTTCCCCAGTTTTGGGATGCTTTTTGGCTGGACTGTTGGATGTCTGATGGGGATCCTCATGGGTGCTTCAGCACCTTGGAGGCAGCTGGTGATGCAGATGGCAGGGAAAAGATGCAAGCACCAAGTCTGGTGCATCAGTGGGGATGTTGGTGTTTGGCAAGGTTCAGACAACAGCAGCTGCCTGTGAGGAAGCCTACAAAACCGTTATTCTTGGTGGCTTTTTTGGTAGTTTTCATTATCATTATTGTTACTACTAATTCTTTTAAAAGTTTCTCACATCTATTAGTACTGCAATTTAAAATAGGGTTACAAATAGTAAGTGAATGAGGTAGAGGCAAGTTCAGTATATCTAGCATGGATAGGGTGGGGCTATACTGTCTACCTTCTGGCATGTGTTTAAGACCCCATAAGGTTGAAGCTAAGGAATAAGCTTTTGGCATTTTCTAGTGTGTTCTGTAGAAGCTTGCAAAGCAAAAAAGGGTCAGGAAAATGTTCTTACTCTTTTCTATATGCCCACATTCTTCCTCTGTCAGGAGTAGACTTCCACCTCTATCAGGGGTACAGGGGTAGACTTCAGTAAATTTTGGGAATTCTAGCACATCTCCCAAGGAAGTTTCTGGCCTGGAGACATGTGGTGAGGTGAATCCTAGAGCTGTCAAATTCACATTTCCAATGAGCTTCCAAGTTTTTAAAATGTGCTTTTAAATGTTTCCTGTAAAATAAGAGTATCAACTTGAAGGCAGCAGATAACTACTCTTCTTGTGTTCTAATCATTTTTTCCCTGGAAACCAAAATGTTAAAATGCCATTAAAAAAGAAGAAGAGAGTTAACATGATTTGCATGTGGCCTTTTATGTGCTAAAGTACTGGAATGACAAACTCCAAGTATATGTGACAATTTGACAATCTGCTACACAAACTAAGAGAAGGCAGTTTAAAAAACAGAGAAACTACGCACCCAAATGTGAATGCTGAATACATACCCTCATTTTCAGTTCTTCTGTACTTCTGCAACATTTTAAACTGAGAGTGCTTTAATACTAACTTTTATTTCTTGTCTCAATATTACGTTAGGGTTGCTGCTCAATCCCTGAAGCGTTAAGGAATGGGACCTGTATCAAGGCAGGACATAGCTGGGTATGGCATAAGGGAAGCTTTAGAGGATGGTTGTTTTTTTTTTTTTGCTTCCTCCTTATGATTGCCCCACATTTGTCAGCAGTACTAGGTGATGTTGGGAGTTATGCTTATGAGTTAAGTTACACAAATTATTTTTAAAAGGTACAAGAATATTTATCCTAGTGTAATGAAAACATACTTCTTTGTACCACTTTGTACCACGTCAACCACTTTTCAGATGTCAGGAGATATATGCAGGAATCTATTCCATTCCTAGCCTGGAGTATTGGATAAATACTGTTCATAGTATTGTGGCTTCCCCCTCGCCCCACAGTTCTGTTTGTTCTTGAGGGAATTCTTTACCTGTGTGTTTGTAGTTCATTTACAAGCCTCCTGGCCAATAGCTTGTAATAACCATGTAGAAATTAAATCTGCCCATAACAGCTGGTACCAAGAAGACCTTTGCTAAATTTGAACAGTACGTTAATACATTCAAAATTTGTTCTGTGACCTTTTCTCAGAGCTTAATTAAAGGTAACTAATACTATCAGAAGTTAATCTTTATGTAACCTCTAAAACTCACTCTCAGTCAACTTTGTCACTACCAAAACAAATGCCTCCAAGTGCTGTCCCTTCTTCTGCTTCAAATTGAAAAAAGGAACAAAGTTAATTAAATGCTAGTTTTACCAAAACAGAGCTTGCAAATGAATCTTCTAAAATGTTATATATCCTAGATATTTTAACCCTCAGTACTGTAGAGATTGCTGTTTTTTTTTTTAATTATTATTATTACATCATTTTTTTACTGGAATTTTTGAATATATACCTCAAAGAACAGGTGTCGTAATCTTTTCTGAATATAATGAAAAATCTCATGGTTGATATCCTGTCATACCATCTATACACCTAACTCCTCCTAACTGTTGGTACTGGATAATGCTATTGAGATTATTTAAGATTTTCAGGATACAGTGAGAGAGTAGTATGCTGTGAATGAGACTTGCCTTGTTCACAGAAGCTGAGGGAAGTTTCATGTGGAAGTACAGTCTCACTTTGTCAGTGATCTGTGAAATTTTGATGTAATGATTAAAAGATCTTCTATAACTTTCCATTTCCGTTTAGTTAGTTTCATTGGGGGTAGATTGCACTTCTAAAATTCACTCAAAATGTAGAGTAGATTTTATTAATAGATACAGATAAGTAATTCCTAATGCATTATCAACATGATCTCAATTTTATGTAATACTGAAATACATTTTGTGATTAAATATTTTATATACAGGATACTCAGCATTTAAAGTTTTAGGAGCTTTTCAAATTCTGTTATTTTAATGGCTTTTTATGGCAGATGTGAAATCAATAATTCCATATCCTTAAGCTGTTCGTTTTTTTTTTTTTGTTTTTTTTTTTTTTTTAATCATTGTACTGATTCTTTTTGTGTTTAGGCATTTCTTTGGGTTTTGGGTTAGTGGTAGATATTGAGACATTCTTACAGTGTTGTGGATGTCTGGATATTCACGTTTCCTCACTGTATTGAAAGAAATGCTAGGAAGAGCTTGACAAAATTCTGCACAAAGTTCTGGTGAAAGAACAAAGCTAGCAGACTGCTGACATGTTTCCTTCCTTTTCTTTTTTTTTTTTTTCTTTTTTTTTTAGTAATCCCTGTTTTGGAAAATACTTTTTCATGATGTTGCTGCAGTATGTGTTGGGTATAATCTCCTTATACTTTTCCTAGAGTGTATCCCTGAGAAGTGAGTGGCTCTTGCTCCAGAAACAGTCTATCTTCATCGCGAGTAGAATACTATATAATTACTTTTTAACATTCAAGTTGGAAAGGACCTTAAGGATATCTGCAGCCCAGCCTTCTTCTCAAAGCAAGTTCACCATTGAATACAAACTGGCTTTCTCAAAAATTTGTCCAGTCATATCTCAAAAATCTTGAAGGACAGAGGCTTTACAAACTATGTTGCTGTTCTTGATGGACCTTGGTGCGAAAATGTTTATGCATTTATACTGTTGTATAGATAGTCCTTAACTTTTCTATGTATTTATCCACACCTTTCCTTTAGAGATGAACGCCCCAACATTCATAGCAAATCTAAAGATGAGGATAAAGTAGTCTATCATATGGTAGTTAGGATTGAAAAGCAAAGTATGGCTTTGCTTTGAATTTGTGCTCCTGATGCTAGTCTGTTCTAAGTGTTAGTCTGTGTAAAATGCTCTTGTCTTGTTTACTGCTCAATAGGGGTAAAGGTGGCAACGCATGGCCTGTGGGGAAAAGAAAATGAGGGATAGCATGCAAAACAACCAGGAAGATAATTTCACTGTCAGAAAGCCATTTTTATGGGGACAGCAGTCTAAGATTTTTGTAAAGTGTGAATTGAGGTTTTATGTAGAAAAGAATTTCCGTTCAGAAACACATTTCTGAAATTCTTGTTTTTAATAAAGTGGCTGCTTTTGAGATGTTGCATATAGTTGGAGAATCTACTGCATACAGAAAAGGGATTTACTTCTTGGGGTAATTTTTAAGGGCAGTAGAATAATGGTTATCAACTTGAGTTTATTAGTACATCAGATGAATTATATTCATCTTTGTAATAACTTTCTGAATAGGCAGGATAGTATGAATTACTAATAGCTTTAAAATGGTATGGATGATAGAAAGGCTGTCTGCAGATGTTGACAACAGTGGAATAAATAAAAAGGATGTCTGAAAACTTAGATATAGAGGGGGCTTAAGTACAGTATTTCCTCCCATACATGGTTCCATTTAGGTTGAAATTACATGTGGACTTCTAAGGTATTACTAAGCTCCAGGGTAAGCAAAATAATTTGGGAACATTTATTCTCAAACAAAGCTATGTGTTACTAATTTGGCTAGGTTCTAAACCATGTGATCCTGGTGTATGTTAATTCAACTTCAGCTCTTTCCACTTCTTCCACTTCACTGTACTAGTATACAGTAGGGCAGAAGTAGACCTTTTTTTTTTTTTCCTTGGAGGTAGATATCTGTGGCATAGTTGAGAAGTATTAGATTGAATTTGGCTCAGCTCTTACTCTGTCAAGTTGATGGATCTGCCCACTTACTTAATTTTATCAGAAGCTGTGAGATGCTAGAACTGCAAATGAATGTAAAACTCCCCCTAGTCAACTGCAAAAAAAAAACAAGCAACCAAACCAAACAAGAACAACAACAAAAATCTGCCCAAGCAATTAAGACATCCTCTTCATTTCCCTAGAGACTAGTATTTTTTATCAGTATTTGCAGTATCCTTGTATTTTTTTGTGATATATATATTTTTTCTTCTGCTGTAGTATCTGTCACTTCATACCTTTTTCCTTGCTCCTTTTTTAAGTTAAATTGATGGGATTTTTTGGTTATGTTACTAGTAACCCCGTGCACCTTCCATTATTCTGTTGTCTTCTTTTGCCTTGCCTTTAGCTGGATGACTTGTCCTCAACTTAATGGCCAGTCTCACTGAATATTGCTTCTCATTGTGTCATAGGATTAGATGTCTGTTAGCTTCCATTTTTTTTTTTTCTTTCTAAAATCCAGGAGTAACTGTCACATGCTCTGAGGCTACCCTAATGAACATCTGTCCTCCACGTTTTTTCATGGTAACTCATTATGCCCAGGGGCAGCTCGCTGAAAGATCTTCCCTATCCTGTGCATGTCTTAAATCTCAGTTTAGGCTATCTGTGTTTTTATATAGTAATCAGCTGTTTAGAAGCTAGTTAGTAGGAGGTATGTAGGATTGTCCTATGATCGTTATCACCTTGCTCTATCCTCGGGCTTCCTTTCCCTTGGGTAATCCCTTATTGTTCCTTTAACTTATTGAGACTGGCTTTGATTTAATGAAGTGTGTAAAGAGTATGCTTTATCGTGCTGGATGAGGACTTATGTATCTACTGCAGTACAAGTAACGAGAATAAATGCTGTCCTCAGCTAACTTGTGCTTAGGAGTGCAAGGAGATACTTGAAAACTATTAGTTGAACTCCTGGCAATAGGCCTGAGCAGCAGAGCAGGAGGCATAACAATTTTCTGGTAATGTTTACCTGAGCTGTGGGATTTAGAGCACAAAAGTGCCATGTCTGGGACACGTGACAAAGTAATGATAGGTGATAATGACATTAAAACAACCTAAAGATGCTAAAATAGGAAAGAGAGAGGCTTTCTGTAATTGGCCAGCAACAAGTGACTACCCCAGTTTAGATCAAGAAGCAGTGGTGAAGCAATGACTTTGAGATGCGTTCTGATTTCATTGTTACTTGAGGTAATTTCAGATAAGGTTTGGTTTATGCCACAAATGATAATTAGAGTTAGGTAGAAAGGCTGAACTGCATGGAGCCTAAGAAATGGGCTAAAGCTTTTTAGCTCTAGCTAAAAAGGAAAGAGTCCTGGTGAAGCATGTGCTTTTTTGTTTTTGATTTTCTTTTTGAAGGAAAAGAGAACTTAGAAAATTTCCTTTATTTGTGTGATCACTTGTCTGTTTCTTACACCATATTGAAATTATTCCATTTTCTAAATTATACGTGTTTCTGGTTTCTTTTCATACACAGCATTTTGTGGCTTCTTTACCTTTTTTGAAGTCCTAATTATATTTTGTTCTGAAAATCAAAATACTAGCATTGTTCAAGTATTTCAATCTTTTTAAAAACATACATTATATTATTTCTTCATCAAAATGGATAAAGATCCTTCCAAGTTTGGTTATTCTAAAATCAAGTAAAAAAGTGCAAATAATTAAAAAAAAAAAAAAAGGAACATGAGGCTGATCTTAAAGAAGAGAATGGTATTACACTGTTTGGATGAGTTCTTGTGCCTGGTAGATTTGAGGTGGATCGACCTCTACAACACAACAGCAGAATGGTGAATGCCCCCTTTTTCAATCATGTTGGAATTGTCTTACAAAGACTCTGATGGCTCCAGATTTGGAGCCTATTCACAAGTTTATACAACGGAGTTCCTTGGTAGGTGATCCTAATTTAATAAATCTTGCCCTTTGGGGCAGTCTCAGATGGAATCAAGAAAGCTAATGACACGCCTGTATTTAGCCAGGTTTTTAGCAACCTCACTTAGCCCTTTGGTCTGTTACTTTTAGATGATTCCCAGACAAAAAATCTGCTCTGTCGTGGTTATGTGAGTATTTTCCTTTTCTGTTAAAAATAAAAATAAAAATCGTACAAGTATTGGTCTTAATTGTCTTATGGAATATAGGTATTGTCACATGTTGTGAAAGCTTCATTTAATCAAAGCGGAATTAAGTCTACTTGTAATTGGATATTGAGCACAATTTACCTTGGAAACTGTAAAGAATGCTGGAACCTGAAATAGTTAATTTGAGAATAGCTTCCTTCCTGTAGAACGTTGACTGATTGAACCTGGAACTGTAAACTTCCTGACTGGAAACCTTAGTTTATCTCTGTGGTTTGTGTTATTTGAGTAGTTGGACTAGATGATGCGAGGATTCTGTGTAGCTTTAGAGTCCATCAGTCTCAATGGCAGAGCAAGCTCTATACTGTTAGATGAAGATGCCTGCCTGCGCTGTAATTTTTGCTTTTAGTGAAGGTTTCAGGGCTTTATTTCCAGACATACCTGGAGTCCATCTGGATTTCTCAATTCACCTATTTAATAAAGTTGACTACATTCTGTAGCAGTTCTGGTTGTTCTCCCAAGCAGTTCCCTGTTTTTCAGGATAAAAATTTTATGGTTTTTATGGCACTGAAACAACTTTTTATATAGTCATATCACTTTTTTTTTTTGGCAGAGCCAGTCCCAAGGTAAATCAACTGAAACAAAAACAGATAGGAAGAAAAAGACTTGATTGTATTCAACAAGAAATAGGGTTTGACTTTCAGATAGCTTATCATTTGAAGCTTGAACAGAAAAAAATAGAAATTATTAGTACAGTATCTGAGTCTTGATGGACCCATTTTGTAATCAAAACTGTTCAGTTACTGTGATGAATGGAAACGGGGTCAGTGTGACCTAAGAATTACTGAGGTGAAATACTGAGCTTCTAGCTGAGAAGATCAAGCATGAGAGGGAATGAACACACAGCAAAGTCTCATCTTAGACAAATGTGATAACTTTAAGAGAGTGTCAGAGGAGCTGATGTAGGACTGAAGAGAAAAGGGCCTTTGTGTTTTGTATTACACTGCTGAAAGTTACTGTGCCTTTGATATTGTTGTCCAAATAAAGAACAATGAAATTACTACTTAAATGTAGCTATGGAGCATCCATCCTGTGATCAGATTTATGGGTGGTTTTGGCTTAATGAATGCAGAGCCTAATTAATTAATTGGGTACTAGTACTTGGTTGAACTTTGTTCCATCTTTGTAGCTCATTTCTTGGACTCGTTGGGCAGCAGACACTGATACAGTTGCACAGCTATTGTTCTCAATGCTTTATTGCTAGCACATGTTGTAGATCAGTTGTTGAGGTGCATGGAAGAGAGCAGTACCAATATTTGCCTATTGTGCAGAAGTCTGTGTGCTGCAAAGCCTAGCTCCCCAAGCATTCCTGCTCGCGTTCCACACAAGCAGTGGGGAGAGCACCTGAATTAGAATCTTTCTGAAAGCTGTAGGTGTCCGGCCATCACAGTGTGGTTGAGCATTCGGTTCTGAGAGCAGAGCAGTATAGGCAGGACATACGTGCTCTTGCTTTGTTACCTGAGTGGTAGTAAAGAAGTGCTTTTTCGTTGTTGTTGTTGCTTTGTTTTTTTCCCCTCTAATGTTTTTTGTTTTGAGGAGAGTGAAGAGAGAATCATTTCTGCAAGAGATAGGAGCATATTTTGCATAGCCCTGGAAAAGGGACTGCTTCATTTTATGGAGGAATCTTTTCTAGGAGCAGTGCCTGCGTATACTGAAGCAAGCAAGTGAAGAACTGAACAGGATATCAAGAAAATATGATGGGTTTTCTTCAGCATTCTTGGCCACCTCGATTAGACTGGGAATGAGATCTCTTTATATTTTTAACACCTGTTGGATTTCCCTCTGAGTAGAGTTAGTACTAAAATGCGTGTGTCTAATTTCGCATTAAAATTCTGGCATAAGTTAATGTTTTTCTAGTGTTAAAAGCAGTTATTTTCCTCAATTGTTGAGTGAGCCTTCCTGCGTTATTTTAAAAGACAGCCATTATTAAAAAGCACTTCCTTTGCCAATGGAAAAACAATATTAAAGCTTCATAATTATATATAGTTGAATGTTAAAATATGTTCAGAGTCAAGTATTATATTTCAAATATTAGTATCTGTAAGTAAGATGGTGAATTAGCTTAGTTTTGAAATGAGGTAGGTGTGAGCTTTAACTGTTGTAGAAAGCAAATCTAAAGCTATTTTAATGGGGGAAAATAATAATGGTACTTAATAAACGTTTAAATTACTTAATAAACGTTTAAATTTAAGGGCTTTAGTTAGACAACATAAATAAAATATGTTGGACAATAGTTAATCTTTTTTTTTCTTCAGTGAACTAAAATATCCAGAAAGTTGTGCATCAGAATCAACTCCAGAAACCTGAACATCTTCAGAAGATTTGAGTCAGCTCTGGGTTAAACAGCATTACTTTGTATAAAGTGCAGCTCTGTATTCTGAACATAAGTTTCAGTGAGCGTTGTGGTTTAATATAGGCTATTATCTGATTTTATTTTGGTATGGAACTCACTTGAGGGGTAAATGAAACCTTAAATTCTTTGTGTGCTGCTTTCTGTTCCTGGCAGTCTGACACCTCAAAGGCTTGTGTGTCAAGAATAAGAACAGTTTGTAAAAACCTGGTGTTACTATTTAAAAGTCTGGTTATTTTTTTTTCTAGCAGTACATGTCATTCTCATAAGTTCAAGATCATTTATTTGCATAAATAGATAATGTAGTTATGGGTAGAAGACAACTGTACTGAGTCTTGGTTTTTATGTTTTCTGCATAAGGTTTATCTATATATCCAGGCTGGATGTGGTTCATGTGGCTGGCAACCCTGCCCAGAGCAGGGGGGTTGAAACTAGATGATCTTTAAGGTTCTTTTCAACCCAGGCCGTGCTATGATTCTATAAATATTAAATTAGAAAACTCAGATGCAGTGTGCTCAGTAATGAGTAACTTCTAGATTGTCTTTATTACCTTACGTAAGTGCTTGTTAGGTATTACCTTCATGACTCTGCTACAAAGTTGACTACATGTGATACATGTGGAAGTGTTAATTTTATTATGGTATGTATATTTTGTATTGCATGTTTTTGTATGAGAGGCTGAAAAAGAGATTGGAAGACAACCTATTGATTGATGCAGCTGATGCATTACAGGCCAAATTGGGATTGCACTTTCCCTGAAAGCATCTTGGTATGAAGCACCGCAGGCTGGGACAGCAGGCAGCTGAGATACTGAAAGCAGGGATCTGTGACATAAGCATGGGGTGAGAAACTAGAGAAGGGAGCAAAGGGCTTGCCTATAAGGAGAGGAATGAGCTCTTGACCAAGGTTTTGTGATGCTAAAAATATTACTTTCACAGGGACTGTGAAGAGTGTGGAGCAATTTGTACAGCTGAGGAAGCCACTAACAGTTTTTGGACTAGAAAACTAGGCTGTGAGGATGCAGAGATAAGTGATGGTATTAGGTTTCAAGGGGTTTTTAATTAAATTGTCTACCGAGTTGATCTGAGTTTTTTTTTATTGGAGAATCTGTGGAGAACTAAAGCCTTGTTTGAGCTTACTATGTAAGAGCAGAAGGATAAATTCTCCTGTTTGCTTTCCTTTGGCAAAAATTGGAAATGTTTGGTATCATTTGGTTTGTTTCTTCACAAGAAAAGTGTGTGTCAGATCTAACTGAAGAGTTTGCTGGAATCAGAAACCCTGTTATGGAGTATTTAATATTTATTGCAGAAGTGGCACAGAGTACAAAATCTTAAGTATCTGTTAATTTTTAAGTGCTCACTTAATGTCTGAATTCTCTATTCATTTTCAAGATGGTGCAGTCAGTACTTAGAGTGCTTCTTGGTTAAAAGCTAAGCCTGTCCCTTGTCCCAGAGACCCACCTCCTTCCTCATTTGACTAGCCTCCTTTGAACCCTGCAGTGATCTTCTCTATTTTATGCTGTTCCAGATGTGCTTTGGGTATTGATCTAATTCCTTTTTATGGCCTCATCTAACCTCATTGTGACCTCTTTGCTTCTTATCCTACTGTCCTCCTGGTTCTTCTCTTGAAGACATTCCTATCAGATGTGGTGTCACATCCCACTGGTCATCAGTCCCACTTCTTTCCACAGAAAGAGTTGGTCCCTTTCTGCTCTAATGGTAAGAGCTGCTTGTGAAGGAGAAGTGTGATTTAACAGGATCCTTAGGGAATTTAGTTCCTAAAATCTGTATGTACTCAGCATGTGGAAGGTAGAGACTAATAAGTTGGACTGTTTTGACAGGTTACCTGCAGACAGCAGAAAAGATATTTTAGTTTCAACAGCTCTCTGAATGCCGATGTTTTTACAGAAAGAGCTGTCAGATGCTGGCTGTTTCTTTGGCATGGTATTCTTTACAAGGTTCAAACGTTTTCTCTTTGTTCTTGGGAATGGCCAAAATGATGAATTTGAGGTCTATAAGTAACTGAAAATGGTTTCTCAGAACTGGAAATATTTCGCTAAGCTTAAGGAAAATAAGCCTTTAAGGAACTGTCCTGGTTTCAGTTGGGACAGAGTTGTTTTTCCTCCTAATGGCTGGTGAAGTACTGTGCTTTGGATTGGGATGAGAAGAGTGCTGATAACATGCTGGTGTTTTAATTGCTGCAGAGCAGTGCTTACACTAAGCCAAGGACTTCTCAGCTCCTCGCTCTGTCCTGCCAGCGGGCAGGCTGGGGGGGCAGCAAGAGCTGGGAGGGGACAGCCCCAGGACAGCTGACCCAAACTGGCCAAAGGGGTATTCCATACCATCTGATACCATGCTGAACAATATATAGGGGTGGCTAGCCAGGGTGGGGGGGCCGGCTGCTCGGGGTTGGGCTGGGCATCCATCGGTCAGCGGGTGGTGAGCAATTGCATTGTGCATCACTTGTTTGTACATATTACTATTATTATTATTATTATTATTATTATTTTCTCTCTTAAATAAACTGTCTTTATCTCAACCCACAGGCTTCACTTTGCCGTTTCTCTCCCCCATCCCAGAGAGGGAGGGGGGAGGGTGAGCGAACGGCTGTGTGGTGTTTAGCTGCCAGCCGGGTTAAACCACAACAGCCCTTTTGGCGCCCAACGTGGGGCACGAAGGGTTGAGATAACGACAGATCTGACCAGAGTATGTTAAACTAAAATTGGTATAAGTATTAGAGCTGCTTAATCGTTGCTAATCAGAATGTTGATTGCTTTAATCTCAGGTCTGCTGTGGCTGTATTCCACACTGAATTTTATAGCACGTTACTTTCTGTATGTGATCCCTGTTGTGCTGTTTTACTTTTCCGGGCCCTGGTTTAAGATCATTATGGTACTGTGTGGTGTAATAATAGCTTACGAGACGATGAAATATCTGGCCACGACTTTAACTTGGTATTTGTACTCAACACTGTCGTCGACTCTGTACTTTGGAAACTATATCTCGGAAACCATTAGCAATTACACTTGCTGCCTTTTTTCATCAGCGAGCCAGTCTGTGGAGGGGACAGGGGAATATATTTTTCCCTACTTGTTCACTCTCCCTCACTCCTTTAGCACCCTCTTATCCCCTGAGCTAGTTACGATAACTCTCCAAGATGTTGAATATCCTTGGGATATGCAGACCAGCATGGTGTTGTTGTTATGTCTCTTGAATGTGATTCAGGTTTTGCTTAAAGTTAAGAGCCCTGTCAGCGCCATGTAAACGAACATGTAAAGATTGCATAGTCCACATTCTGTCCACCTCTTTGACCAATACAAGATCAACTCTTCCACAGATCAGAGGGTTAAAGTATTCCTGATGAGTGTTCAGCTACCCTCATCTTAAAAACATTGGGTGGTGGAGAGTTCGCAGTCTCCTCAGTCTGGTTTTCTGCATAACTGTCCTTTCAGTTAGGTGTTGTATTTAAATAATAATACTTCTCCCTCATGTCCAGTGCTTCCTGTCCTGTACCTGGTGGCAGAGATTTTTGTTTTATTTCTCCCACTCAGCGGCTATTTGGAAATTGTCCTGTCTCATTTTTATACTACAGTTTATACATGCTACCAGTATAGTTACTAGTCCTTGTTATCCCAGTCCTTCATGTAACGAATTTATGACAGACGGGTTTCCTTTTAATAGGCTGGCCAAAATGACAAAGGTTACATTCTCATATATATGGATATATTACAGTACTTTGCAAAGTTGTTTTCTGGCCTTTTCTAGGACCCAAGTGCAATTTGAACTATTTATTCCCTTTCTAGATGGCAGATGAAAACCTGAAATATACTCTACTGTGCACGTTGGCTTTATTCTTCTGTTTTGCTCTTTCTCTGCTTTTTCATACTCCATTTATTTCTATTTGCTGACACTATGCTGTTCGTACATTGCATATTTTCTGTGTATAATTTTAGAACGGTTATAGGCACCCTATATATTAAGAATGATGCTTGATTTTAACATATTCTGAATTTTTACTCAGCTTCTTTTTCTCATGACATGTTGTGTTCTGGCTAAGGGAAACAATGCTTAGAGTAGGATGAATTTCCTGAGGGTAAATGGTTTTTATGGCTTGTACCTCTGAAACAGAAAACAATGAGTCTTGTCTGAAAGACAAAGGAAACTTGAGTTTTCTTACTATTAGCAATTCTCATTATTAGAATTCTTAGGATTAGCAATTATTCTTCCTGATTCTTACTACTAGCAATTCCTACAATGGTTAAACTGTTAAAATTTATTTTAAAAAGAAGTATGAAAGTAAGCTGTTATTTGACTGAACTTTGTTTCTATCTTTCATACAGAAAGAATGTTACAGGCAACGTTGTGTCTCAACCCAAGTGGCTTGGGCATTGAACTGAAGTTTTTGTTAGGGTTGCTTTTGTTCCACGGAAGTTTATAAGAGGAGTTGCTGGATGTGATGTGTGCTGTCACAGAAATGGTATTCCTCAAGTACTACATGTTTTAAAAACATGGTCTAAGTAGCAGTCTTGAGTCACTGTGTTTCCCCCGTCATTTTCCTTCCTGATTTTCATATCTGGGAATTAAAGTCAGGCATTGAGAAGAAGGTCTGTTCTGCTCTGAGGAGAAGAGTCATTAGGAACTGAAAGCTCTGTCTACCGATAGAGGAGATAGAGGGAGAGGGTTATCAGTGCTGGCCCTTTACAACTTGATTTTGTCTGTTCCTTTGTGTATGTGTAGGATTTTTTATTACTAAGTCACTTGTGATAGCCATAGTCTGCAGTTCCTAGATTAGAAATAAGGTCATTGTAGCAAATAATTTCCTTTTTATCATATTGCTGAAGCACCTTTAATTGAATAGAAACCATAAGCAGTAGACTCCATCAGCACAGGTGCTGAGAGATGTGGTAACAACATAATTGAACAGGTGAGCTGAAGCAGTTAAAAGCTTGGTATGGTTGCATCTTTTGTATATAAGCATTTATTTTAATAAAGGAAGTGATTCAAAGTTCTGGTGAAACTGTCAGTTTAGGCTAGCTTTAGCATAATGTGCTACTGCCTACTTTGAAGTATTTACTCAAAGTGCATTTTTAGTGCCAAAGGTAGTAATACAACAGAGGAAAATGACGAACACTTATCTTTATAAAAATGAACCCTAATAACCTCTTAAATTCTCAGCTTTAGCTATTTAAAAAAAAAGTCTGTGCTTGCAGAGCTTTCAGTAGAAGCAATGCACATAAATAGAGACTGAAGCCTTCAGCTGTTGGAGCAGAGTATTTTGTTGACTTACATCAGAAGCCAGCAGCAATTGGCTATCAAAGCAAAAATAAATGTCTTCAGGGAGACACCTTACATCTCCAAAGAAGTGATGCTGCAAATGAATAGTGCATGTGGGAATGTGAGTGGAAAGGTTATTATGGTAGTTGGCCTATGCCTAGGAGATAGACACCTTTGCAGTCTTTGAATAGGCCTTTCAAGGTCCCTGGTGACTCACTTGAAATGTATGCATTCTTAGGAGGTATAAATGATTGACCTTTTCAACTGTGTCAGCATTGCTGTGCTATTGTTATTTTTCAAATGTTAGAAATAAAATGATGCATGATTTTAGCAGTGCTCCAAACTGAGCTCTGCATTCATTTTGGGAGAGCTTCTCATTTCCCTGGAATTTAGCTATGTTTCTTCATTGCATTTTATTGGAGCAGAGAAATTTATTTACAAACTCAAATCCATGTTACCTTCTACACATTCATTATTTTAACAGAATGTATTTCTAGACAATTACATTAAAATAATATAGTTCAGTGGGGAATTGGATCGTGTTTTTCACACGAGACATAAATGATGTGCCTACTTTTAGGGGTGGAATCATGCCATCAAGGCAGATCTGCTGCCAGATGACAGTTGTTAAATGCTGTTGCTGCAGGTTTTGCAGATCTGGAGTATGGTTAAAATACGGTTGTGTAATACATGGTGAAGGGGCTATATTGAAGAGATGTCTGAAAAGTAGGGGAAGAATTGTATATTTAGCATAATCCATGTTACCGTTGGAAAGGGAGAAGGAGTAGTCAGTTTTAAGTCCTTATTTGCACCAGGCTAGAGAAGTGTTTTGTCAGCTGCTTGTCACATCTGTAATTTTAAAAAGCAGTGGCTGTGTTTTAAGGAGATTGTATGAAGTTAGACGAGTCTTTAGGCTTACCATCAACGTGTATGGTAGGACTTGTGAGCTCTATTTTTTCTTCTGTTGTTTCATAGGTAAACAAGTGAAACCATCGCTGGTGATTGTGAATTTTGAGGTGCTTTTGATTCTTTTTAGGAGTATTCCATAACATGAGTTGCATATTTAGTGTGTGGTGTTTTTTTATCAGAGATTTTTGAAACAGAGTTTGCAGCTTTAGAAAGAAGACTGATCAGACCCAGGATTTTCAGATGCTAATTGCTCAACTATTTAACGATTTTCTCCTATAGCATATACTTTTTGCATTTAATCAGAATTAACTTGACACTTTGGCTCTTTCCTAAAATTTTAATCCATGGGTAACATAACAGCATGTTCTTTAAGGCTATGTACATGGTGCTTTGGTGTTTATATGGAGGCAAAATTCATTGTCAAAGATGCTGAAAGTCTCAAGTAATTTAGGTATCGATCTGCAAAATGAGAGGATGACAAATACAGCTTTATTTACTTTGTAGTTTTGAGCATAAATTTACATATCTTTTCATCAAATTAAGAAGGTTTTTCTGTGTACTTCACCACTAATTGGTAGTAATTCTAAGTGGTCATTACGTTTAGAAGACAATTGAACAATGTTTAAATGAAACAGTGTTTAAATATATTTTATGTTATTTATAATCAAATAACACCTTTATGATATTGTGTTACAGTTTTATGAAAACAAACAGTAAATAATCTCAGTATGTTGATGGAATTTTGTATGTTGGTGCTATTTTATACAACAGATGACGTATTCATATTACAGTCTTCCTTAGTTCAGCAATGAGTGTACTTGATACTTTAGTCCAAAACAAATAGTGGTTTTTATGTGTTAGAGAATTTCAGGTAAATGCAGAGCTTTTTGACAGGTAAAAATAGAATTATTGCATGGTTGGTTTGGGTTTTGCTGTGGTGGTGATTTTTGTGTGTTTTTTGGTTGCTGTTTTATTTATTTATTTTCCCTTCCTGCTGTTTGAAATTTGATTTCATGATGCATGTGGAGTAGTCTATTCATTTCATTTTTATACTGACCCTTAGTTTTCAGTCTCTTTCCTTTACTAGACTCTTTTTTTATATCTTTTTTTTTTTTTTTTTTAGATCCATGATGACTATGTCGGTGGTGTTGTCTTGAATGGGAGAGAATCAGTGTGTGTTTTTATAGAAGTATAGTTCCTCTAAATGGGTAGGGTATTGCCCTTAAAAAATCAGTACTTGAGATATGGAGCAAAACACTTGCATCGTGATTTTTCAACAATTGCTTCTGTTTATACTTCTCTGACTGATGATTTCTCTGACAGTATTTTACTTTTCGTGACCAGTTGGCTTGGTGGACTTTCTTATATTGGCTGATGAAGTGTAAATGCAGATACTTTTTTTGCTGCTGCCTGCCCAGTTGATTCCAATTCTATATTTACAGTTTTCCTGTAATGAATTTTATTTTCCCGTTGGAGAGTAGGATGCTTGTTTGTTAGTCCTTGTATTTTTTGATCACTTATACAGTTGCTGAAGAAATCTCTTCTTCATTGTAGTTACATACCTTTCTCCTTTTCCAGCTACCTGGTAAAGTAACAAGAAGTCTATTCTTCCTTACCAGATTTGTTAGTAAAAGACTCGGTCCCAGCAGTTTTATTGTGAAAGCCTGTCTACCTATGTTTCTTCATTATGACAGCATGAATGTTATTAGTAAGTTTATAATTAAATTTCACCAGGTTGGTCAAGTTCATGTGATACATAAAAATACCACTCAAATAAAATGGTTATTTAGTTTATGATCGAGAGCAGGGTCAAGAGGATTGGCACTAGCATAAAGAAACATCAGTTGTATTTAGGATCAGGAATTTCCTAGTTCTTATTCTTCGGTGTAATGACTCTATTACAGTGGCATGATATTAAAACTTTTTCAGGAATGTACAATATCAGCACTGAGGATTAGTGTGGTATCTTGATTCTTCTTCTTTTTTTTTTTTTTTTTTTGCTTTATATGGTGTTTTAAACTCTCCCTTTGCTAATAAACAATGTAGTTTGATGTATGTAATGTTTATGGATGTAAAATCAATAAAAAGCCCTATTAGAAAAAGCCATCTAGCTAATTAACAGATTACAGTGATACCTAAAGAATTAATCACTTTATGATTAATATTTCTATCTTACATTAGTCTCTACTAGGAGAGATGTAATCTGTCCTCTTCGTGTGAACATAGTTACTACTTCTAGGCCTAACTGATACAGAAAGCTCAGTCTGCTGTGTTTATAAAGATTCTGGATTTGTTATGTCCTTGACGTTGATCAGGCAGCTGTTGTCCTTGCAAAATCAGCTGCTTTTACATGGTAAAGGCTGATAATACTTCATTCAGTGAAGATAATGCTCTAATAGATTCCATAATACCTGCTGCTAAGAAACGTAAGTTTGAAACTGAAGTGATTATATGCAGTACCTGTAAGTATGTCCCTTATGTAACTAAAAACTTCATTGTATTTGTATATTGCAAACTGGGATAGCATGAATTGTCTAACAAAAAGTAAACCATTGGAATTCTTGTTTCCCAGTTCACTTAGAATCACACTCCTTCTCACTTCATGAAGATAAAAAGGAAATTGGTCTAAGCAACATCTGACTGATTCTCCTGTTGTGAACAGAATCAAAAGCTAAACAATTATTTTGCTTAGAAAACTTAAGTGCTCCTCTTCAGTAGTAAGTTACAAATAAAAGAATGTTTCTGAAGATGTTATTTAGTTGTTGTTTTGTTTGTTTGTATGTTTTGGTACAGGTTATTAATGCTGCTTTAGCTCTTTCTGCCAGACCAAAAAGTCAAGTTGTGAAAAACAACATGGAGATGTATAGGAGTACATGGGAGAATCACATCCATGTTCTTACTGAAGCTGTGGATGATATAACAAGTATTGATGATTTTCTGGCTGTATCAGGTACGATAACTTTCAGAATCTGATTTTTTTTATGTGCTTTGAGAAGTAACTCTCCTATATAAAGTTTTCAACAGGAAACAAATAGAAGATTAGATCTTGTAAGGTTTTGTGAAACTGTATGTATGAAGTGTGCAAGCTTGGTAGGTATTTAAAAATACTAAGGTATTTTTGAAGTGTCTTAAAGGTATTTTTACCAAGGTATTTTTAAAGTGTTTAAAATTTTAAAGTGTACCAAGGTGTCTGCACAGCATAGAACTCAGTAGCGGTGATTTGAACAAACTGTAGCAGTATGAAGCAGAACTGCTGTGTTGTAGGGGTTACATTTATCCAGCCTCACAGGTTGATCCACCTCTAACTTTTAAAATGCTTTGTGCATCTGTGGGAAGTCTTCTGTAGGAAGGATGCATAAACACAGAGGAGATGTCTCTGGGTGTTGTCCCCCCTGTGTATCATTATTCAAAACAGTGCAGTTAAATGTTTAGTAGATCCAAAGACATAAAAAGCTGTTGTAATTTACCAGAATATCACCCATAGAGATTTTCTAGGGACGTTTGATAACTTGATTGATGAATTTTGAGTTCAAGGGGGAAAAGAATGGGATGCTAAATCACATAGATCTGATCTGAATAACATTGATAGATGCTTGAGTTTTTCCTTGAGCTGAACAGGTACCAAATTTCCAAACATCCAGTGGTGTTCTAGATGTGCATATAATTTTTTAAATGCAAATAAATACATATTGTTCATATGTATTGTACATAAATACATATTGTTGTAAATAAATATTGTTTTACAATAATTCTTGTGATAGACATGGAAAACAAGAAATCACATGGGCTACTTTTTCAAGTTGATATATTTTAAAGTACCTCATAAACAGAACAGATGCACTGTAGCATTTCCAGAAATTTTAAAGCTATACATATTTGTCAAGAGAAATGTAACTAAATTTATTCACTGAAGGAGCCTTTAATTTAGTAAACTGTTTATTGAAGCAAAGATTGCCTTCAACATTGAAATGGGAGAACAGCTGTTCTACTTCCTGCACTTGAAAGACCAAAATTCCACACTTCTGACTTGCCTTAGTGTGTAACATGGAAAATAATGAGAAGTTTGTGTTATCTTCATAAAATGTGGTTTAAATTTTGTTTCCTTATGGCTGGTATGACAACTGTTTACCTGTTGTTCTCTGGGCAAGTCCCTAGAGCTTAATTCCATTTGTTAGGATTACGTACTTTATGTAGCAGTGTAGAACATGAATAGTTCTGTAGGTGTCAGTAGTTTGAAACCATGGTAAGGGAATTCAGAGCTAAGTGCATTCTGAAGTTATTTGTTAACTAAAAATGAAGATGTACTCCTGTCAAAAACTTAACTTGGATATTTGTTTCTCAAAAGATGACTTGTATGCTTTCAAATACAACATCTTTACTGGGGTAGCTGGAAACAGCTGGACTGAAGTCCCCATAATCACAGAATCACAGAATAGTCTAGGTTAGAAGAGACCTCCAAGATCATCGAGTCCAACCTCTGACTTCTAATGCTCACAAGCCCTCCACTAAACCATATCCCTAAGCTCTACATCTGAATGTCTTTTCAAGACCTCCAGGGATGGTGACTCAACCACTTCCTGGGGCAGCCTATTCCAGTGAATGGAGTGGCACTTCTTTTGTGAGTGGGACATGAATACTAGAATGCAAAACCATAAGCAGAGATGACTGCTCAGGTCTGGATGTACAGTTTGTTATTTTTGCCTCATAGAAGCAGACTTCTCTTTGCTTTATGCTAGTCCATTGAAATACCTAACCAAGTGATTTAGATCCAAATGTAGAAGAATTTACTGCAAAATAGTGTGAATGGATTATTTTTGGAGCTACAGTCCTTTCATGCATCTCAGTATCTCAGTACAGAAAAACATAACCTGAGAATGTTTTCAACTGTAAGTTATCCTTTAGTGGAAGCCAATCATAAACCGTCCTATTTTGTATGGGGTCCAGGAGGTTGCAAATCTCAAATTTTTGCAAGTAATGCTAGAGCCATTAGTAAAGCAAAGGAACAGGTCAATTCTCTAAATTGCTAATGAATTAATTACGTAAGTCTCTTTACCCTACTATGAAATACCCTGAGTTTCAATTTTTTTTTCTTTAAAATTATTTTTTTCTTTAAAATTCATTGAACTAAACATTTATCCTTGACCACGAAACTGGGATTCATTTAAATAGCATATTTCAGATATTTTGCAAGAATTCATTGGCTTGAAGAACAAAATTAGAAACTACATTAATGCATGGAAAAAAAAAATCTCTCATTGGGCAACTACTCATTTCAGGGTTAACTCATCAATTTTTGGTCTAAAAGCAGAAACTGTAACTTAAGTAGCAGTGATGTGTAAGCCTACATATTAAGAGGTCCAAAGAACTGAACATTCATACAGTTTTTCTAGAGAGGACATGTAGAACATTTTCTGTAAGCTTTGGCAGGGTGTTTCTGCACATCGTAATTCATGTCCATCTTCAAGCGTCATACTTTATCTTACGTGATCTGCTGAGCAGATGCTTCCTTATGGTAGTATAACTTATTTCCTTTGGGAAGATTTTTTTTTCAGCTCATGTACATAGAGCTAATTATTAAGACTAATTAGAAGGAATGGTGTAAGCTACTCTCAGTATAATCATAAGTGTATTAGCACTGATACTGTGCTCTGAGAGTAAAACATGTTGCTCTATCTAAATAGAAAAGTTAAATGTACAGGAAAGAATATTACCTAACTCTTTGGGAAATTACTTGGTCATTAGGAAAAATAATGAAGGTTGAGTGTTTTGTTTCATGTAAGATGAATGAATACAAGAACAGTTTTATAATGGACCTGTTTTTTCTACAGAAGAATTTTTTTCGAAGTTAAATACCAACATGCATGTACTGGGGGGAAAATGTTCTTCAAATCTTAGTTCAAAAGTAATACTGTGCAGATATACTATATCAGATACGGGCAGTTGGTTTTAATGGCTGAATTTGCAGGTGTAGCTGCATCTTCCAGGATGGCAATGGAAGTGGTTAGTCCATACCAAAAATACCATACATTGTTATTCTAAATGCTGTGAACACACCTCTAGTAATTTTGGTAATTGAGGATTCTAAATCATTAAACAGAATTGTCTACTTAAGAGTCCATTTTATATTGCATCTCTGGTTGCTTGACAGGTCAGATTTTTCTACCAAATACACAATGTACTTCCCAAACTTGGTAAGAATTGGGCATTTCTATTTTGTTGTTCAGTTTATTATCTCCTTTTACAGAGTGTCACCCAAGGCTTGGATTGCAATTCTTTTTATAAAATGATGTTGTTACGAGTTTTGTGGGTCACTGATGATTTGGAAGGTGAATTGAATACCTGTATTGTCCACTTGTTGTGGACACTTTTAAGGTACAATAAAACTCTCAATAAAGACACAGCAAAATCTTTCTACAGAGCTCAGAAGCAACTGGATTAGTCCCTATGTTTCTTTAATCCAGGGTGTTATTTTCCTGTCTTAAAAGTAAGCTGAATATGAAAAAATATATTTGAGAGGATGGGTAGGGATTGCAAATGGTAGGTCACTGCAAAAAGACCTTATTACCTTGTTACTCTGCACAAGCCAGCTGTGGGGTTGCTGAAAAAAAGCATAGGTACAGAGAAACTGTATCCTAATGTGATACATGCATGTCCTTTTCTGGTATAGCACACGGGGAAAAGGAAGTATTCTGTGGCAGATCAGAAAACCCGAAGGGAATTGTGATGATAGGAAAATGTGGGGGATGAAGTGCTAATAACTGTCATCTGTTTTAAGTACTGATTAGTCTCCTTTTCTGATTCACCTATCCTCATGATTTTTTTCTTAGGTTTCAGTTCTGTTTTATTCTTTTATTTGGATGTGATACTTGGTTTAAAGGAAAATAATGCTACAGAAGACAGATTAAATTAGGTCTTTATATTTGAGGAAGAGGTCTGACTGCAAATAGCCAGTTTAAATGAAGGTCTTTTCTTTCTAAAGGAAAGCAAGAGCTAACGAGATGTGTTAAAAATGTCATTGTGATTATAAAACATGATAAATGATGAGATCATTGTTCATAGATCTTCTGCGCTATACCTACTAAGAACAGAGAATCAGTGTCAGCCTATCAGTTTTGGATAGTTAATTAAAATAAGGAAAAATGTGGATATTAATCTTTATGATCACTGACGTTAAGTTTAAAAAAATACTGTCATCCGTTTATCATGACAATGTGAGGTTTTTATACTCGTATAATGGAACCAAAATGTGTTATTGCATCCAGTGAATGAATTTCCAGGAAACTAGTTACGGTATGCTCGTAATTTTGTTTATACTTGTAAATTATAAGTTTTATCCTCAACTCTGGTCTCTCAAACGGAATATTCAGTGAATATTCATATTTCCTGATGTAGTTAGGGTGAAAGTGTAGTTTGGATTTTCATTTTCCAAAGTTAATTCTTTGAGTTTATTTTAATATCCTTTATTCAAAATTATGTGAATCAACTTCAGATATAGATGAAAAAAAAAAAAAACCACAGAAATGTTGGTATTTCCTTCTTTTATATGTACGTTTTCCTTTCCTGATTATAATGTGGAATTACAATCACTGGAAAAGAGTAAGAGAAAAATTAGATCTTCTAGTCCAAGAGTTAACTTCCCTTCTACAATGATCATAGATAAGAAAAGCATCAAATATGTTTACATATATATTAAAATCATTAGGATCTGTGTTTTTCCTCATGGTTTCCTTGAAGAGCTTTCATTACAGACTCTCATGTTGCTTTTCTGGCCTTCTCTGTGTGTGTTCTTTCCCCAGAACTATGATTATTTTGTCTCACAAACCTTCTTTCTCCAGCCTCTCATGCTTTCCATCTCAGAATTTTGGACTGTTGTATTTGGAATGCAGCTATGCAAGCCACATTTTCTTAAATCCTTTTATATTAGCTCCTCTATTGCCAAATTTGAGGTTTCTTATTTTCATAGACGCAAGTCTGTGTTCAGTTTAGTTTATCTTGTTCTTCATCCTCCATCTGTGATTAAATGTTCTTCTTGATGCACTACATGTGAATGAAATACTCTCTTTCCTGTTGTGTACTGGTGTAATGTCTGTTCTCAGCCTTTTCAAGTACTTCCTTAAAAGACAATTTGAAATGCATTTTGAGTCATGTAATCTAACCCAAACTTAGGCTAAGTTGATCATTTGAAGTGAAATGCATTCCAGAGGACTGGTATTGAGTCGTTAGACTTTGAAATGGTTTTGTCTGATGCCCATTTTGCTGTTACTTCACAAGTTTTGTACTTGATGGTTACCTAGTGGAATGATAGTGAGTGGAATTACTTGCGCGTTTGACTCAACTAAGGGTTTGTGTAACCTACTTATGCAGCCAGTGTACACTGCTAAACTGATAGTGGTAAACATGGACACCTGCAGGTCCATCTGCAATAGAAACTGACAGTGGAATTGTCATATCCAGATTGTAAACAAAAAATACTGTAATGTATAAAGAAGTTACCTGCAATTCATCTCCTTTTAGAAATTAAACTAATCTGTTTTAGATAGATACAGACTTCTAGGACTTCTAAACAAGTTCTGTGACTGGACTAAAGATCGTTCAGGCTGACTTAAGTAGCAAAATGGGAGTAATTCTTTAAGTGAAAAATTGGCACAAATCAGTTACTGCTGTCAAGAGGGAGAAGAAGCGATGAGTCATAGTTCGTTTTCCTATTACACTTTTGTGCCAGTGTGGTATATGACCTTTCAGAGGAGATCCAGGGAAACGGTGCATGGCTGTCGTTTCAGATGAAATTGGGAAGAGCACCCTCCAAATTGGGAGTGTGCAAAAAAAAAGTCTAAAAATCTGAGTTTGTGTAGGATAGAAATTTATTTTCAGTATCTTAATCCTTCTCTAGGAATCCAAGAATGTGTTAAGCTTCTTCGAACTTAATATAAATCAGTAAGGCATCATAGTCTTAAAACAGAAATTCCTTTTAATGCAAACCTGTGCCATCTAAAACTACTTTTAATTCCTGGAAAGAAGTGAAAGGTGGGATGTTATCATAAAGCATTTGGAGAAAGCAGTTGTTGCGGATACAAGTGGTCTTACGGCCCAAACAAAAACAAGAGATAAAGGCCTTCCTTTTTTTCTGACGTAGTGAAGTTTTTATTAGGTTTCAGTCAATCTTTCTCAACTTAACAGTTGGAAAAAAAAAGAAACATTTTGTTTTGTTTTCCAGTTTTCCTGTTAGCTGATGTCCTCTTTCCTGTTTTAAGGATGTAATTTATTGTGATAACGCGGGGTGGGGGGCGGGAGAATACGCAGTTTCATGTTTTTCCTAACATTATACCTTAAGATCTGAAGCCCCTGCTGGTACCATAGTGTTTACAATTGGAAGAGGTTTTCAATAGTTAATTAAAAAGCAGGAAGTTGGATGAACTTCATTCACATGAAGTGCAACCTGTACAAAATTGCAAAATAGAAGGGTATAATCAAAGAACCAAAGATACTAGAAGAGAACTTGTGAAATTACCTAGTCAAATGTTGCACAGAGCAGGACAAACTTCAAGTTAGACCAAGTTACTTGGATTCTGTTGAGACAATGTTTGAAGACTTCCAAGGGTGGGTATTTCCCAACCTTCTTATGAAGGGTGAAAAATAGTTTTTCTTTTGATTTCCCTATTTGATTCCCTTATGGAATCTTAAAATGGTTTCGGTTGGAAAGGACATTAAAGCCCATCCAGTTCCAACCCCGTGCCATGGGCAGGGACACCTCCCACCAGCCCAGGTTGCCTGAAGTCCCATCCAGCCTGGCCTTGAACAACCCCATGGATGGGCCATCAACAACTTCTCTGGGCGGCCTATGCCAGTGGCTCACCACCCTCTGAGTGAAAAACTTCCTCCTCATGTCTAATCTAAACCTACCCTCTTCTAGTTTAAAGACATCTCCTCCTTGTTCTATCCCTGCAATCCCTGACAAAGAGACCTTCTCCAGCTTTCCTGTAGCCTCCTTTAGGTACTGGAAAGAAACTGTAAGTGTGCCTGGAGCCTTCTGTTCTCCAGTTACCCACCCACATGCTAGCGTTCTAGTTTGTAAGGATACTTTTGTAGACTGTCAAAATATTATTGAAGGAAGTAGTACCAACTGCACTCTGTTCATCTGCAGAGCCAGACACTCCATCACTGTACACTATTGGTTTGTTCAGGCATGATAAACGGTGCAGGTAGCTGGGTTCGTGATAAAGTATGTTTCGTTAAACTTAAGAGTATGAGAACTTTAACCATGCTCAGACTTGTAGGCTATAGTTGCTGCTGCTTTCTTTTTCAGTGATCTGAATTTTCTTTGAAAATTTCTACTTCTTAGTCACTTTAAAACCCATTTACATTTGTCATGCCCATCTTTGACAGAACAGTGTCTTCTCGTACTTTAATAGGTACATCCAGCTTGGAAAATATTAATGAAACTTCAGGAGCTTTGGAGTATGCGTGAGGTGAAGGAAGTAGGTGGATGCTGGGTAGGCTGTTTTTGTTTTCACTGTGGTCTTTCTCCTCCAGTGGCCATAGACGCTGCCAAGTTGGAATTTCCTGACTCCCCAGGGGAGCATTGCTCTTCCCAGTGGTGTTGGGAAGATGTACTGTGCTCTGAAAGTAACCAGGGGTGGTTCAAAAAGAATTAGTGAGCTACAGATGGCCAAAACAGTGACATACCTCATTACAGGTATGGTTACCATACAAGGTTTGAATTCAAGTTGATTCAGACAAATATTTTTCACTGGTTAGTAGGCTTTCTCCATGTCCACTCCCACACAGTTACTCTTATTTATATTTCTGTCTGCACTCTATTAATTTTTCCATACAGTAAATGATGGTGGTAGGATTTCCCCGTTTTAAATTCTGGTTTCTTCGTTTCTTTAAAACCGTTTAAGGTCTTCGTTATCAGAAGTGGGCTGATTATTTAAGTCACGTGTTATTTGTCTGTGCACTTAAAAATATCATCACTTAAGAGAAAAAAATGTCATTTTTGTGTTCTTACTTGCTGTAGTTCCACATGACGGATCTGAAATATCATAATGACTGCAGATTAGGTATAACCTTAAAGTTCTGCTCTACCACATAATCATTTTTCCCTTATTATATCACATTGAGTAACGGTGCTTCCATACCCATACTCTAAATTGGTTTTATGTTCTTTTAGTCTTCCTAAGTTGTCACATGCTTCCTCTGGAGTACATAATCCTTCAGTACTGGACTCTGCAGTGTGTCAGTAACTCTGGTTGAATGAGTTCATGGTTCCCTAGTTGCTTGGTTTGTCTAAAATATCCTTACTTTACTTAAGCATAAACGTAAAACTAGGGTTTGGATTCTTCAAACCATGTAGTTGATGCTGCCGAATATTGTCTGGTCCTTTGTGCTAGGTATCCTGATCTCTTTCTAGTGTATTAGAATATTTTTGGGGGGAATAAAAATGCTCTATAAATCTATATTCTGTTGAATTGGTAATAAATAGATTGTAACGGTTGGGAAGAGACCATCCTGTATATGTTTGAGATGCAGAACAATGGGGAATACAGTACAGAAATTTAATTTGAAACTTCTTAGTTTATACGTGATCCAAATCTCTTTTCATTGCTCTTAATTATTGATGTACAACAAGGCTCAAGCAGTGCAACACTAAAGCAATTACTCATCTGCTCTAATAATAAATAATGTACTTGACCATGCCCTTCTATCAGTTCCATTACTTAAAGAAGAATGGAATTTATCTGAGGCAGGGAACCAAGAATAGCTTCATGTAAATGTATTTTTCTGAAAGTCCTTATAATTATATAAAAATGTCAAAGTTGAAAATAACACTAAGATATGGCATCAGCTTGAAAACAGATATTTCAATTAACAGATAATTACCTAGATACAGAAAAATTGTGATAATAACTGCTTTTAAAAAGTGAAAATTTGTTCAATTGCTTAGTTCTTTTTCTATGTGTAGATTTTTCATGTGTAATTTTGCAGCTGTGTACTTAAGGGTAGAAAGGGGGGGAGCTCAGTGCCTTTTTAAAATACAAGCACTACTGAAATAGTCAAAAAAAAAGTGTATGTGTTTGTATATCTAGCTGTGTGTATCTGTATCTGTGTTTCCTGTATGTGTACACACACGCACATATAGTTGAGCTCTGTGAATCATTGCATGTCTTTTCCTAAGCTGATTGTGAGGAGGTTTATAATTAGCCAAAAAACAGACCTTTTCTTCTAACTCAAGAGGAAGTTCAGCTGAAATGGGAACTTCATTTACACTTGTTTGCTTAAAGCTATTATCTAAACCGGAACGGTTGAAAGTTAAAGGAACCTACCATTATTTCATAAAGAAATAGCTGCAATTTAGCGTTGTTATAAACCTCATGAGACATTGAAAGATTTTTAGTATTTCAGTAAATCTAATAGCCATTCAAGTTGATGGAAAGCAAAAAGTTCGTGTTATATAAGTAACAACATATGTCAAAATATTTTGACCATATAGTGATGTTTGAGAATTTTCCTCAGAAAAAGCAGGCCTCTTTCTTACCTAAGAATCTAGTCACCTGTTTTCACTGAAACACATGTGATTTTGGATGTTCTGGTGTCTCTTCCCTGTCTTGGGTTTCAAACTAGTAAGATGGAAGCCCAGGGCGGGGGCAACCAGAAAAAAACAGGGTTTTGTTACTTCTGTGTCGCTGTATTATTTATATATGATTATGTTATTTCTGTGTGGCTTTATTATTCTGTTTTACTAAAATATAATAGTTGAAAACTTTAAGAGGTAACTTGCAGAAATCTGGATTCTTAGACTCCTCTTTGACTGAGTTTCAGTAGTTAATCAATTTCTGTTGGGTATTCTTATGTTTGTCTTTTTTTTAAAGTACTGTTTTCATTTTTCACATCCTCAAGAAGATCTGAGGAAGACGGACTTTTTGTGTCTCGTCTCTAACTCTGCATTCAGTGGGCGTGTTTCTTACAGGCCTTATGTTAATTTCTGTTGTACAGTTGTGAAAGAACTGTACAAAACTCTGACCCTTTCACTCCCTTGTACTTATCACTACAATTGATCTCACTAAGTTATTTTTTTTGTTTAACCTTTAAGAGAGATGAATTTATGGACTCAACTTTTCATTGTTCTCTCTGAATCAAAATCAAACCAATGTTTCTTATTAATCATAACCCATGTTCTTAACGAAAGCAATTCTTGAAGAAGTGAATTTTTGGGAGAAAATGTAATGGACATATGTTTTCCTTTCTATAGATGAATTCATATCCTAAACTTAGTTTTATCTCCCTTTGTTGCTTCTGTACTCAGTGAACAGGGTATGTCCATTTGTCTTCTGGATGATTCAGTCCTTCTCTCCTGAATACAGAAACAGCTCATTGAGAGTAGACTTCACAAACTCTTGTGAGTTAGCCCATTGGTCTTCCAGTCTGATGTGCTCCTGTTGGTAGCTAGGTTTTTAATAATTTTTCAAATTTAATTTTCAAATCTGTAGCAGATCTCCAGCATTATTCCATCTCATCCATAAAAGCAGATCTTTTCTATAGTTCTCCACAGATGCTTTGAATCGTATTTTTAAATAATACTGCAATTTTTATTTTCAGTGCATCTTTCTCTGATCCTTAACATGCAATTACATAGCACTGTATTGCCAGTTCCTGTAGTATATTTTGAATATGACATGTTATTCCCTCTGCTCTGTAGTACTGTGCTGTTGAATCAGTGTTCATCATTATGCGGTCTCACACTTTGTATGAAGATGTTCTCAAGAAATACTTTTATTAAGCTGCCTCTTCTTTTAATTTCTTCATGCACATTTACCCAGGACTGCGTCGGAGTCTTACCTGGTGCTGCATTTAATTTTACTTTCCCTCTGTGGCCTCAAAACAAGCTGTAACAATTTTTACTTGCCATGATGGTCTGAGGATGGAAATACAGGTTAATTGCTGAAGGGGGTCTTAATATCTTTTTGTTACAAGTGAAGGGAAGAAACACCTTTTTTTCCTTTTTTCTTTTTTTTTAATAAAATGGTTATAAAAACCATTTTTTCTCATTTGAAACAAAAGCAGCAAACTTCAAGGTAAAAATAGTTTGGGATTTAACTCAGGTTAATTGATGCCATCTTGAGAAAGAAAGATGCTGAGCATCAGAAGTAATTAGCATAATTTACCCTGGCCTGCTCTGTTCATTGTGTCTGCTTACCAGACAGAGGTCATGGTTCTTTTAGGATCTATGTGATGACTCACACTGATTATCACTGCTCAGAAATAAAATTAGAATCCAGACTAAAATGGCAGTTTCCAGTTTCAGGCACTCTTCTGGTGATGGATTGAAGGGTGATGGGAAAGGAAGTGTTAAAACTCTTTGTGCTGGGGTCTTGTAGTCCTTTAACAATGCAGCAACTTGTATGGTTTTTTCATTTTTGTGCACCTATGTATATATTTAAGTAATTTCGCAATGGCAGGAATTGTTAAATAACAGAGTTCCACAGAAAAATTGATCATGCAGTAGAGAAATACTATATGATAAACAAGTTGGTTAATCTTACGGAAGACATTTTACCTGTTCACAATATTCACTACTTATATGTAGACATTTGCAACTTACTGACTTAAGCTTATGTCTGTTTGGAGTGACTTTAACACACTGGTTTTCTGTTATATAATAACAGGTAGCATTTTCCCGTGGTTTAATTGCCAGAATGTTTGAATGCTGTAAAGAACTGTGGGCTACATTTGTTTGAATTGGGTGACATTCTGGATAGGACACAACTGGAAGCAGAATGGAGATAAGATATGATGTGTTTTGCAGCTCTCCATATATTGCTAGCTCTTGCCAAAGTAGGGATTCTAGTTCTCACAGCATCGTTTGTCTTTCACAGCACTAAATCAGTTTCTGCAAACAGTATTTTTGTGCTGTGTCTCATTACTAGGAAGTGCATCATACATGTTAAGTCTAATTTTATTTCCATCCTTCTCAAACTCTTTGATGTGTGCAACTAGATAGTGCAATGACGACATCAGGTTGTTGAATTGTAGGAGTCAATGACATACTTGTTCACAGTGCACAATTCTTGCTTCTCTGCTTTGATCTTTTAGGATTTTTGCATGTTAAAAATTGATGCTACAGGTATAAGCGTAGACACAACAAGAGCTCTTTTTAGAGTTGCCATTCATACTTATTGTAAATACATAGAGGCAGGTGGGAAAATGTTCAGAAATGTTGAAACTGTCTATGAAGTTTAGTGGGAGAGAATCCCTACACTGTCCAGGAATGTTTTGAATAACAGCCCAACTGTGTAAAATCCTGTTCATCCAACTTAGTTTTTCTCTTGTTCCACTGGATGTCTTAGATATCCTGGGAAAGTTTACTTTATGTCAATCACTGAAACTCAGTAAAAAAATGATAGAACTTCCCATCCAGTTTTGTAGTGTTAAAATTCAGAAACCACTTTATATAAGATTTCATCTAAGTTTATTTCTAGATCTTAGTGCATTTTCACTTAAACTTTTCCCTTTCCTTTCCTTGCCATGCTTCTAATTCATTTGAATTTTAGTTGTGAAAACTTACAGAATCTCCTTCCTCCCAATACTCTTACTCTAAAAAATGAAAAAAATCTGCAACATTCTGGTATGTTGTGGGTAAGGCTGTAAAACTTCAATGCTTTGTCTGCTAAGTTAGTGGAACCACTTGCAAACAAACACTACATCTCTGCATTTTTTCAGGAGGCACTTTATTCTGTCGTATTTTTGTATGAATATATGCTAGCTTTCATCTTAATAAACACCTACACTAAACTTGTATTAAGAAAGGTGCTAGACTGAGGTTACTGCAGTTCAGGTACTTCTCTGGGTAGAACTTGAAATTTTTTTCTCATCACTTGTCTGCAAAAATACGTGGTTGTGCTTAAGCAATGTGCAAAGTGTTGTATTCAATTTGGGCTAATTAGACTACTACCTGAAGTTACTTCTTTGTTTTGAGGGTTTTACCTTTTGTGTTAAACCTTTCTTTTGGGCTGTGTGCATGTTTATTTTTAAAATTTTGCCATCAGAGGTCTTTGCCATTATGGCTGGATTTATGAGTGGCATCAATTATTTGTCCTTTGCCAAGATCTGCAAAGTCAGTGCATTGTTGGAACATGCATGTACTTCTACTTAAGTTCTTTGTGTAGGATTATTAAAAAACCTTGCACCACTTGTGGCAATATTTGTATGCCATTTACCTGTATGAAGACATCTCACTTAGTTTTCAGAAGTGCCTGCGTTAGAACGAGTCACAGAATTATGTGTCTGTTGTTTCCATCCAAAGTCCTCCTTGTTCTTTCCCTGATGGTTTTTGTTGCTGGGGTATGTGGGAGGCATTTAAGCCTGTGGAGAAGGGCCTCCTCCTGAATGAGTCCCATGTCAGTGGTGCATCATGGCTTCTAGAAGTAGTGCCCATTTTGTGGGTAAGCATTGGAATTTGTTGTGCAGCAATGTTTCTGGGTTATTTTGTGGGTGTGATTTGGTTCCTAGTGGATAGGCTTTGGTGTTTTACTGGAGGAAGGAGAAGCCCTTTTTCTGGTAACTGTGTAAACTGCAATCACAGTGCAAATTTGTCATATTCTGGAACTCAGGAGGTAAACTGAAGTTTCTTATGAAATGCCTTTTTAAAAAAAAAAAAAAAAGTTGTGTATGAGTGAGAGAATGTTCTTTTTATTATCTATAAATTAAAACTTAATAATGCCTATTGATACAGATGCTGAAAAACAGTCAGGACTGGAGATTAAGAGATCTAAGGTGCCTTTGGTTTTCTTTGTTTCAAAGGTTGAAATTACCCTCTCTGAACCCTGCAACATTGTTACATCTTCTATTATGTTAAAAAATACTTGTTTAATGTTTAAATACAATAAATCAGAAGGCCAGGCCTCAACCTGTAAGTGTACTGGTAGCATTGAATTTTAGATATTTATCAGACTTATGTTTCAAATTACTTCGTGTAGTTATAGTCATTAACATAGCAATCTGGAGAGTTGAAGTCACTCAAAATAAGCTGCAGAACAAATTGAAACTACTTGGACAAGGAGTAAAGGAATGATTCAGATTTCTAGCTTATTTATCTCTTGATCTAATAACTTTTCCATCGATGGTTTAAAGTTCTGGTTCATTTTCTTACTATGTAGCAAGTTTACAGGGGAATACACTGGAAAAAGTACTAATTACAGATTTACTTAGAGCACAGCTATGGAGATGGAAAAAATTAAGATGCTATTCAGACTCTTAAGATTAAATGTTCGGTTTTCATGCCTGCTTTCTTTCATCTGCAATAGCAAAATGCCATGCCACGCTTTTTGAAAGAGTAGGCATGTAAGAGATCTCTGTAGAGATTTGTGCAGTTATGTAAGGAGAAACAGTATTCAAACAGAAGGGAGATTCTGCAGTTGGTTTCAGTACCACTTATTTCAGGTTTGTTTGGCCTGATTATAATATCCTTCAGAATAAATTAGAATTCCTTATGCTGTAATCGTCAAGCTCCTTGTTCATGGTTCTTATTGAGTATAAGAAAATTGCCTGAAATTTTCCCTTTTTTGATGGAGAGTTGATGTGTGTCTCACTGACCATCCAAAGTTGGCTTCTGCTGTCACCATCTTAAAGACTCTAGTGAAAGCTTTGTCAATGCCATCATATGACAACACTCTTGCTGGGCATATCCTCAGCTGTCTCCTGCTCTTCTAAGCCATTTGTCTCCTGCATCATTACGTAACTGCTACTTACATGATTTAGAGAGAGATTTTGTAAAGAAACAGGGATTTATTTATTAGACCTGCTGTTTAATGAGATGGATGTTTTTAAAAGGGAGAAAGGACAAGAACTATGTACAGCATTTACGATGTAGGTGTGTATTTAATATGTACCATAGATTATGATAGCATAACGTATTGTGTGCTACATATCTTCGGCATTGATATCATTGCCCCAAAAGCCATAAATGCAAATTACTCCGGTAACACTGATTGTTTAGACTTGATGGCAAACATTGTAATGGTGATACACTTTTTAGATAATTGATACATTAGTAGGGATCACATACTTGGTTATTCTATAACCCAGACACCAAATTGGATCAGCGTGGCATGCTTATTTTGGGAACGTACTTTGGTAAGCATTGTCCCATGAAAACCTGCTATTGCAAATCCACATTTTCTAGTTCAAGGTTTTCTGTACTGAAGGTTATGGGAGCGTTCTAGTCATGAACTTCTTGTAGGCCTGTGGAGGAGAAAAGCGAATGAGAAGATGTGGGAAGTTACCTAGTAAAAAGGCTGATGTAGCTGTAATTCTGTTCGTGTTTGATCTATCAGAATTCAGATTTGGCAGTCTCTGGAGCATGATGGATGTATGAGTGTCATACATTTTGGGATTAATTTTTTGTATGTTGATTTTCTAGCAGCTTGGTTGCTAATAGCTTTCCAGCTGCAGCTGTGACAGTAGCTTTTGATGGTTTTATGCAGCTTTGTAGGAACTGATCTGCTTGATTTTTGTAATGAGGCCTACTGGAAACATACATATGTATTCTAAAAATGGTATTCAAATAAGCACAACCAAATAATAAAAGCTTTTTGATCACTGGCACTAAGAGTTGAAAGTGGTGATGCTACTATGTGATGATGCTACTGTGGTGTAGAATGCCAGACTTCCTTGTTTCCAGTTATGATACAGTTCCTGTTAGCTGCTAGCCAGCAGTGTTGTAGTTCTGAAACTTAGGAAGTGTACTTCAAACACTGAAAGTCAATTTGCCAGACAAGGGTGTAGCATGCCAAACCCTTTTTTTTTTTTTTAATAGAAATGAGAAGATGCATAAGCGCACAAGTTGAGCAAAAGGTGACTGCTCAATGTGATGTGTTCCCTTAAGGTCCCCGCTTGTGAATGTAATAACAAGCAGCAGGACACTGATGAAGTTTTCCTAATGACCAGAAAGCAGCCTGCTCTTTGGAGTCTCCTGCAGCTGGATAGGACATGCTTTTGATTTCTATAAATCTGGGAATCCTTATCATGTCAGGGAAAAAAAAAATAATCTAGTGCAATAGTGGAAAGTGCCCACGCAAAAACAAACAAAAGCCACTGAAGTTAAAAACAACTACTAAAAGAAAGTGCCTCCCAAAAACCATCAACAACAACAAAGCAGTTTTTCTTCTTTCGTGGGCAACTTACAAAACCAGTTAATAATAAACTGGTTAAGTTATTTGGGATCTCGACTGCAGTAGGGGAGACACAAAGTGTTCTAAGTGTGCTGAAGTTTCTACATTTACTCTAGAATCAAAATACAGCAACAGATAAATTTGGTTTCTGTCTTTCTTGGATTTATTTCTGACTGCAAACATACTGTAAGTGCAGAAGTAGTTCTTCAGAGGATGGTTTTTTAATGTCTACATGCGTGCACACTTAGATGTATACTTCTCGAGGGTACCTTTTATCTTACAATGTGACATTTAGTTCATATCTTTAAGCAAAAAACTTTAGCCTTTTCATGTTTATGCTTACAAAATTATGTGTTTTCCCATGTTTTGTTCAATTTTTTATTGTCTGGTTGCTTCCCCCCTCCCCTTGCAAAAAACAAACAAACAACAACAACAAACAAAACCCATACACCATAAAATAACACCATCAAAACCTAATGTTCTGGGTATATACAGGAGGTAGTGGAAGGTCAATGTCCCTAAGAACTACTTGTAATTAGAAAAAGGGATGGCCAGGTCAGGATTCATATGAGTTATGCTCAAAAATGCAAACACTTGGCATTACTTAGTATAAATACATCAATGTGATAAAAGCTTGGTGTATGGAAAACAGTGTATTAATTTGTGTGGCTTCCAGTTAGTAAACTCACAGCTTATTTCTCTTTTCTCATTTCTCATACTGTGTATCTATACAGAGACCAGTTCTCTAAGTTGTTTTCAGTGATGTTGATCAATGTGTGTGTGCATGGAATTTGATCAGATCAGCTGTTGAAGTGGTTTTCATTTAATACAAACATTTATAGGAAATATCAAAAAGGCCCTTAATTTAGTTGTTTACTAACTAAATGGGGGAAGCTTACAGCTTTCCCGGTGAGCCAAATTGTTTTTTGTTCTAAAAAGTAGACTTTGGAGAAGGCCTGGTAATGGAAAGTGAAGTAGGTTTTGTCTAACAAAAAGGATGAGAAAAAGCTTCAAATAAAAACTGAAGGAAAGCAAATCCACAACAGATGTAGCAACTCTGGTTTTCGCACAGACATGTTGTAATGCAGGGGTAGTCTTCTGGGGAAGGTTGTTGAGGTTATATCCCTGTATTTGTTTCAGATAGTATGCTTGGATAGTATGAGAAAGGAGGCTTAATATTAGAAGAAGCAGCAGCTGATGGGCCAAGATGTCTTTTCTTACTAAGTTCACTTGCCAGTTAATTGTTTTACATTTACTAATATTTATTCTGTATTATTGGCCATCGTATCAAACAATTAGTATATGCTCATCTGATGTTCAGTACAGCAGATAAAAAGCTGTTACATGAGAATATTATTGCACCTGAACAATTATCTTAGAGTTGACAGATGGCTGTTACCTTTTGACAAGATTTTCTTGATATAACTGAAATAGCTACTATTTAACGTCGTGTGATGTGCAATGTTACACACGTTGTAAAACAGGCAATGCAAAATTCTCCCATTATATACCAGTAATCTAGCAGAAGGAAATAGGTAGCTAATTTTCATTGTTAATCGCCCTCCCACAAGGAAACTGAATCTTTACGTTGGTAAATTGACCAATTCCTCCAGCTGATCCAAAGGCAGACATTCAGCATTGCCAAGTTAATGCAGATTTCTTCTGTGCTGCTTGGCCCAAACTAGGAAGGTTGCCAACTCTTCATTCTATGCTATCTGTCCTGAAATGATTAACAAGGTCATTGGCTGTGCATTGATTTATAAGGGCTGTGCTTTGAACCATTTTACTGTAATCTGGCTAGTTATTTGGCTGTTTAAATGATTTTCATTACTACTAAGATGAGGATTGAGTTGAATAAAAAATTCTTTGTAATCCCTGGCACAAACTATTTATTTGAGATAACCTATTATTCAGAAAACGTTGCTTTTGTCATTTTTAGACTTAAGGATTTTAAATTTATTAAGGACTTCCTGAGTTTTAAGAGAGTTTCATGAAGTTGGTAATATTTTAGATAGATTTGGATTTTGGATGTGGAATTTAGAAAGCAACAATAAATTTTCTATTTTCTAGCCATAGAAGGGCAGAAAACAGATTTATTTATGCCCTGTATAGGGCCTAGTCATTTTTCACCTAAGTCAATAAAACTGCAGACTTCAGCTCTTCTCCCTTGGCAAAGCAAATGATATGGAAAATTGAATCTCTGCTTTCCTAGCAGTGAAAATATAACTTAAATATAACTTTTTTTTTTTTTTGGTAGTTTCTATCTGCTTTAATTTATCAGCTCTGTAAGCAACTCTGCCTACAAAAGGGGCAAATGGGGTACAAGAACAATGAGCAAAGGCTGGTGGAGTGTTTTGTGTGTGGCACAGCCACAGCCCTCTGCTCATATGCTGAATGAGAATCTTCTCTTGCCTCTCTTGCATTTAAGAACTCTGTCCCATACAGTTCTTCTAATAGACTGCCGAAAAGATAACAGGATTGAACAAACAAATGATGGAAAAAAAACCACCAGGTCCTCACCCTACCTCCCAAAGTGGAGGGGAAGGCCTAATTCCCCCCCGCCCCTTTGTAGTTCAGCTTCTGGGAAAAGAAGCCTCACAGAATTTTAGCCTGAGGACTGTAAAGTTGGCAAAAGGGGACTGTGTTTTCTGAGAGGGGATGTTCTGAGGAGAATAATAAATGCTTTGGATATTCATCGCTATTTAAACAAAAATGCGAGGCCCAGAGTGGAGATAAACCATTTGTCCTGTGTGTTTTGTGAACTGAATGTACATACTTCGTAAAATAAGATTTTGTAAGGCAAATAACTTCTCATCTAAAAGTTAAAGGGAAGCATGAAAAATAATTGCTAAGTCTAAGATAACTGGCTAAGAAGAAAGAAAACAAGGCTGACAGGCGGTGTCAAATGTTCTGATGAATTTCATGACCAGACGTGTAAAAAGGACATGCTCATGCAGATGAAGGTTGTTTCAGTAATTTGTAGAGCCTGGATACCTTGTCCTTAGACAGTGTCCTTTTAGGCTCAAAGTTCTTACCATGTTTTCTCTGTATCACTGAGTGGTAAGTCATTCAGGCTGGATGGAATGTCAAAGTGTAGTTCACCTTCCTACACAACGTCACGGCTTGGCCAACTCTGACTAATCTCAACTCTGATTTTGGATCAAGTCCAGAGATTTCACAACCTCTTTGAGCAACTGTTCTATTCTTGTGAACTTCATTATCCTCACAGTTTTGCTGGCTTTTTTTTTTTTTTCAGATTGTCTTCTGTTTCATTTTAACTATTCTCTCTCGTTCACCAGTGTCACATCTTAGTAAAGGAGTGAAAGACCAGAGTCAATTAATTTGTTAATGTAGAGATAGGGTTACCTGGCAATGTTCTTCTAACATGCTATGTTATTTATTTCTAAGAAGTGGCATTGGAGATAAGGCATATATGCTGATTAACTAAGTTATCTGTTCTTGAATCTGTATGGAAGTGCTTGTAGTATTAGGTGCAAGTGTTTTTAAATGGGAGGGGTGCTTTTTGGAGCAGTTCAGTAAAGCTGGTTTTGTAATACAAGTCTGTTGAAGAACTCTTCTATATGGAATAGAAAGGGGGACCATTTGTCAGTCCTCATATTTGTGATCAGATCTAGGAGATGTACACATACCATATGAATTCTGATGTTACTATCAGCATTGCATCCTAGTTTGTGCACAGTGGGTGAGACAAAAAAAGATCTTACAGTTCGGTGCTTCCTAGCGTACTGGTCTAGGCCAAAGGGCCTTCTAGGTGGTGTTTTCAGGAGTAGCCAGGATCAGATTCAAGTTGAAGGGGTTTATTCTGTTGTGCTGCGAGTAGCTGGAGTTGTTGAATGTGTTTCTTTGGAGAGCAAATTGCAACTTGTGTAGGTTTTTACTGAACGTCAGTTGTAGTTATTTGGGTGAAGACAATACCATTTTAGGAAAATGTAGTTAATAAGACAGTTACGCACATTTATAGTCTGAATAAAAGACTGTATTTACATTGTGGAAGAGTGATAACATTTCTTTTTATGCTTCATAGTTTTCTTTTTCATGTTCTGCTGCAATTTTCAACTGTTTTTTCCATTCTTGTCCCATAAAATCAGCATCGTATTACAGAGTACTAATGCATCAAAAATTGTTCTTTGTTGCCGTGAATAATGGGGATATGGAACCATCTCCTGTAACTTTCAGAATCAAAATTGAGCTAATTATTTGCAGCTTTTTTTATAGCGATAGGAGAGAAAGGGGCAGTTTGAAGACCTAATTCAGCTGAATACGCTCATACATACGGATGAGGGGAATTGCCCCTAAAACATACAGTTTCTCTCTGATGACCTATGAAGGGTGTGTTGAAGTTGAGAAGGCCAAATGAAGAGACTGGGGGACAATTGTATGTGTGCTTGTCACCACTGTGTTTGTGGAGAGACATTTCCTTGATCTTGTAGGCCTGGGGAGAAGAGGACTGTGGTTAGAGAAGTGACCCCTACCCAGCTGGAAATGCTTGTGTTTCTGCTTTTTTTCTTGTTTCTTTTTATTGCTTGCCAATCCAGGTGTCGATGCTTCTTGTCTGCTTTATATCTACTTTTCCTTAATGGGTCTCCATTTCTAGACATATAGATGGCTGTATGCTTCTGCAGTGTACTTCTGTTTTCAGAGATCTCAGAGCCTGGCTCACGTAAGGCTGTAGGAAAGCGGAAGGTCTTAAACATGCTGAGAGTTTAAGACAGTGCTTCCTTTATTTTTCCAATATTCTGGAATACATCTGGCTACTGAATGGAAAGCTGACAATCCAGGAATCTGTCTGTAGGCTGATTTTTTTCCCAAGAAATTGACAGCAAAGACAGAAGTAGAAACTGTTAATATCTCAAACCATCCAAAGCTTACTGGGATGATGTTAAAATGAAAGATGCAAAGAAGGAAAGCTCCTGAAAAGATTAATATTGCTATAAGATTCTCACTTGTGAATTTCTTTGTAATTTGAAAACTTCATTATTCAATTAAGCTAATCATTTCGGGCTTCCAACTCTGTAATTAATAGGCACTGTCTTGAAGTTTCTTTTGATAGTGGTGTATTTTTGTTGCTTTTTTCTTTTATAGCTTTTCTGAGTTTATAAGCTAATGACTGAATCATTTATGCATATGTGAATGAAAATAAACCTCAAGGACAAGCTTCCAACTCAGCCAATATATTATTCACCCTAAGATAAAATACAAAAGAAATATAAACTTAAGTAAACATTTTCTGTAAACAAAAATGAAGGTCATGTTTCATACTTCGAGATGAAATGCCTGTATCTGAAAATGTACGTGTTGAAATGATCAATGCAGAGTTGTTGCTCTCTTTCCCTTCAAAAATTATCTTGCACAGATTGTGATAGATCAAGAAGAGCTTTCACTACCTTGCTGAGGGGAAACTTACTGCAGTCCACTCTTGTCTGCCCACATTCATCTTCATGTTCTGTCACTGAGTACAGTCAGTTTGGTCATGCTCGAGTTGGTATTGTTAAGAAGATGGGGAACAAACAGTGCTGGCTTCTGTACTTCATTGGCCTAGAGGCCAATATTTTTTTTCCATTGTTTTCCAAGGAAGAGAGGTGAAGGCCATTGCTTCCTGCATCCTCTTTACCTTTTGTTTTTAAGATGGATATAACAATAGGCATTTACAAGTATTAAAACCGAAATACCCAGTTGTATGTGTTTAAAAGCGAGCATTTTGGAAGCATTATGAATTTATTTGCTAAGTAAATATTGTACCATTGTACGCCATGCTTCTCAATACCATTTTTGGTCTGAGACAGAATAACAGTGTTGTCAGCTAGATTAGCAACAAATAATACTAGGAAATATCATCTAGCTTCTTAATTTTAGCAGATAGAATATATTTAGTTAATACAATGAGAGAAGAGAGGACATTTATTTTCATTTTTTTCTGAGTAATTCTTTATTTATACTTCTTTACTTTAAATTCTTGTATTGATATTTCCAGTGACTTGCAACATATAGTAATTACCAGGGATCTCTTGCTTGAACAGTGACTAAGACACTGCCCTGCTTGTAGAATGTAGATACTCTATTAATACTGGTAAAAGAGGCCCAAGTACCAAGAAAATTTGCTTCACCATATTGCTCATGGAGATGTAGTGCTGAGCGTTCTCTGAACTTCGGTGTGTAGGAAAGAGAGGGCTATTCAGTGCAGCATTTTTTGGGGGGGTCCAAATAGAGGAGGAAGAAGAGTGGTTGGAAAGGTAGTTTACTTTTTATGAAGTTTATTTTCTTGCTGTTTTCTCATGACAACAGATGATAAAAGATAGGAATCATTTTGGATGTATTTAAAAATCAATACATTTCGACACCTAATTTATTGGTTTAGGCCTTAAAGGCAAGTATGTTTTATTTTCCATCTTTTCTTCAAGAGACAAATGGAGTTTTCTAATGTCTCTTCATGGATTTCCCAAATCCCTATTATTTCTTTATTTTTCTTGGGATGTCTCCATTTGGTCTACAACTTTATTGAACTGGAAAAACTTTTATTAAAGTGCTTTAACAGAGGCTTTAACTAGTGCCAAATGGAGTGGAAGGGCATAACCTGTCTTCTTCTTTACATGATATGCTAAGTGAGAGCCATTAGTTTTGTCCTAGAGGCAGTCTGAGTCGTGTCTTTGTCAAAACCAGCTTTATGATATGATGGTTAGCTCAGCTAAGAGTTTTGACCAATACAGTTAACACCAAGATCCCAAAAGAAGATCAGAAGGTTCAGTGCACCACTTGTGGTAATTGCTGTGGTGACTGGCAATCTGACAGGTTCTGTAAAAGTCTGTCAATCCACTGTAAGAATTAACTCTTGAAAGAAATATTCTGAATCAGAACAAAGAGATAGTACATCGTCGTAAACTTCCTTTTCTGCTCTGGAATGCAGGATACTTGAATGAAAATAAAAAGTTATCTAATGCATTTTATGTAATAGGAGGAAGCATTTGTAAGAAAGTTGCAGGTTAAAATGATCTCAGCTGGCCTGTCATCAATGCTGTCTTTCTCCTTTTTCCTTTAATTTCTAAGACAAATATTACAGGCTTGTTTGTGCCCTATGGAAAATAAGCAGTGTTTAAGCTATTGAATTTGAAGTACCTCATCTGGGAAGAGCTTCAGATTATAGCGAGACTGTGCATCATGTAGGCTGTGGTATTCAGAAAGGCTACCACTCAGTATTACCAGTGTGTGGGAATATAGCCATTTATTCTCATGGAGCATGCGTATTTTCTGTGCGTTCTGTCATGCTGATGAGCTCATGAGTTTTTGACAAACACATAGCATTTTTGTCAAGTTCTCCGCTGATTCTTGTGAAAATTAGGGATGTAGCAAGGAAAAATGTAGCAGATAAGGACACATACTCTAGTACAAGGTGTATGGACAGTATACAGTTACTCAAATCTGTTTCTGTTTTGGTCATCTTTGAAACATGGTATTTGCAGGGGCTTACCACATTTTAATTGATATCTCCTGACATTTTTACATGCTGTGATAATTATATTCTAAAAAGACTTAAAAGTACTGTTACCAGTTTGGAAGGAAGCAGCTAATGGGGACCTCAGGCTACAATGTGCAGGCCTAAGGGTATTTCTGTAAAGCTTTTGGCCTCAAGTTTGCTTCTTCTTTCTCCATGGAAGTCTTGCCTTTGACTTCTCTCAGAAGGGTTTGGAAAAAGTGAGCTTTCCATAGTATGTGCCATTTATATTGGATTTACATTCATATAGAGTAGTAGGCCACATGCAGTTATTACTAGAATGTTACTTGAGATATATATAATTCAAGATAGCAAGTTATTTATGTTTTTCTGTGGTTGAGATTTCACTTAGTAAGTATCAGAAGATCCGTACCTTTCCGTTTACAAAGCCCCCAAACCCTTTAGTTGTTATCTTTGCTGAGCAGTTAAAAAGCAGTGTATTCTTCATACAAAGGACCTAAAAGTAGAGGTTGCTGCATCTAATTCCTTCTTAACACATCAACAGTAATAAACCTAATGTAATGCTGGCTCATACTTCTTCCTTTTAGACATAACTATGGTAACTTTTTTTTGTTGTTAGTCCTTTCTCCTGCATTCTTTGCCTGGCAGCCCTTAGAGCATTTCTGTCTGCTTCAGCCTGTATCAACCATGTGCACATTCACAAACTGGATTGTTTGTAAGTCTCCTGCTGTGGAAGGCACAAAGGGAAAGATGCTTGAAAAAAGCGAAAGTATTAACCTGTATAGGTAGCACAGGGTAGTTCACAAAATGTCTCTTTGCATCTTGCCATTTGCCCCTTTCTTCCGCATTTAATTATTTAGTGTGTTATAGTTGGCATCAGTGAAACTGCAATAGTTGCCAGTCTTGCCATTGCCCTGTTTTCATGTAGGTGATAGTCCATGGGAGTAGTTAGAGAATTTGAGCAGGTTGAACAAACAGGGTGATCAAAGTCACTACAAGTAAACTTCCCTTTTTCTGCTGACCTTTGATATTGTGGACATGTCCCCGAAAGGATTTGGGCAGGGACAAATACGTGTTTCCATATTCACAGAGGTGTTCTGTGATGTAGCAGTTCTGTAAGCTGAACCAGAATTCATAATTTTTGTATAGACAGAATCCCAGGATACTCGAGCTAGATGCAGTTTGTAATTCAGGATTACCTGTTTGATCTGTTTTGTCTGTTCGCGTTACCATGATTTTACAATTTATTGTGTAACATAAAATGTAATTTAATGCTGATGTACTGAATGGCAGTCATCTGAGTTAAAAAGAAACATGTATACTGTGAATTATTTCATGCTTTAATGCAAGAGAAGTTTTACAATGGTACTTCTGAAGATAGAGCAAATCTGTTACCTTTACATCTTGTGTTTCTAATGTTGTTCTACATGAGTCTCTGAGAGACAGCAGATTTTAGGTTTGTGGAGAAAAGGAAATTCAATAACAAAACTAACAGACACTTGTAAAAAGCATTTAAGCTAAAAAACTGTAAACATAGTCTTTTTATTTACATTTCACAGTTTTACCTTTTATACTGTAAATTCAATTTTATATTTAGAATACTTTGTGAAGAAATAGGATATGCCCTTTAATACTTGTATTATAGACTGGGATCTTAACATAATAGCACATACTTGTTCTCTGTGTAACTCTTGACATTCCTGATACTTCTCCAGCCTGAACAGAGTTCTTGCTCAGGTCTGTTACTCTTTAGTTTTATGGCCCATATTTCTTACTTTAATACCAGTGTTTTTTTCTTTCATCTGTCTTTCTGATGATGTTCTTCTTTTTTCCTTCCCATTGCTATAAACTTGTTTATCAACATTTATTTTGTTATTTTTGAGCAGAAATGCAACTTTAATATTGCTACTGGAAAGGCTGGGAAGATGGATGTTCAGAAAGAAGCATGAGAAGATGGATGCTCAGAAAGAAGCATAATAATCTCTTCTAGAAAAAGAGTTGTGTAGCTTTTCAAATATCATAGTATCATAGAATGGTTTGGGTTGGAAAGGACCTTAAATACCATCTAATTCCAATCCCCTATCGTCAGGGACACCTCCCACTAGAAATGTGCTTAATCTCTGAGGAAGACAGAATTGGCTTACTTCAACTCCTGTCCTTAGCAAAGACACCACTGGGTATCTCTTTGGTTTACCATGTAACAAAGATTTCTTCAGCTCTCCGGTGTGTGTTGATTTTACATTATCAAATGTTGAAGAAGCCATGTGAATGTTAAATATTCGCTATATTCAGAAGATAGCAATTACTGTGATGTATACTGTTGTTTTTCCATAGTGCTGTGGAAGAACAGTCATATTTTATTGCATCTGCCATCCCTTCAGTGGGATGATTTTGTGCATGTTTATTTTTCCTTCAAGCATTTCACTAGGAAGATCTTTTTTAACCCCTCTCGTATCTCATCCAGGAGCTTTGTGATTTTGCTCTGTGTCATGTATCCATTTCACATATATTAACAACATCTCCCTACCTATTCCCAAAATTCATGTTCATTTTTGTACTAGGAGTGTAGTATTTTGAATATAGTAATATTTGGACAGGTAATTATGACATACGTATGTGTTCTAACTACTAAGGTAAAAATGCATAGTCTTTGGATATACTGCAGCAGATCACTTAAATCAAGTGGGCAATAAACCAATCGTCATACTGAGAAAAGATGATGAAAAATACATTTCTTCATTTTTTCAATGTAGTTTTGAGTTTGTGAGGTGATGAATTCGAATGAGGGAAATTCTAATAAGGGAAAAAATATTGTAGGAATGAAAGCATAACAAGAGGAAAGAGGAATCCCTTCGTTAGGGCATGACAGATAGCTGAAGGGGAGGGTATTGTGAAACAAGAAGTCACAGTGAAATAATGCAGCTGTAAAAGGAAGCCAGTAATGCATAATTGTGTTAGATACTGATAACTGATTATGTATGTTTATTGGGAGCTATATTAACACATATTTAAATATTATTAAAATTGTATCATATATAGTAATGCAATAAGTGTATTGGTATAAGAGATGTAACTACCACAGTAAAATATCAACGTGTGTTTTGTAATAATGTAGTTTATTGAGATAATCTGGTATATAATGGTGTAGTCTTAATACCAGGCCAAAATATTTCTCTATTAACTTAATATGACTCAGCATGAAGATCCTAACACACAGGCAATTGTCTTTTGGCAAAGATTTATCTTGTTTTAACTCCTTTTGTCACGATGGTTTAAGGTGGTTTCAACAATAAAAAAGTCATAATCCCTTTAAATTTTCCTTCATACTACAAATATTCATGGTACATGTAAGGTTTTGTGGTTTTGTTGTTTACTGACACTGTAACTGAACCATTTTTGTTATTGTTGTTGTTGCCTGTAGGATAGTATAACATTACCTTTCAGTAATGTTTACTTTCAGATCAGTAAATTGTTTTTAAGGATCTCAAGGAGAGTTCAGTGTAGATGTCATGTTTTAAGTTTTAATTCCACTCCTGTTGGCCAGTGTATTTCAATTGAGAAGAAAATCTAGTCAATGTTGAAAATATGTCTAATGTTGTAAGAGGTGCCATCTAAAAATAAATGTTGTTTTATTTGCAGAAAGCCATATTCTTGAGGATGTAAACAAATGCATCATCGCACTGAGAGAGCAAAATGCTGACAATTTAGATCGTGCAGCAGGTGCGATCCGAGGGCGTGCTTCAAGAGTAGCTCATATTGTTTCGGGTGAGATGGACAATTATGAGCCAGGGGCTTACACTGAAGGAGTGATGAAGAATGTTCAGTATTTAACCAAGAATGGTAAGTCTCATTTCGGAACTGTGGTCTCAGTTTCTTTAGTTGTAAAAGCATTCTTTTATACAACACATTTAAAAGGAATCCTGTGATTCTAATGCATTAATTATGCACTGATGTTTCACTATGTGGTCTCTTATCTCCTTTCAGCATACTATCCAATTATTATGATACCATACAGTTCAAAACTAATCTTTAAAAATCAAATTACATAATTCACGTAAGGGTTTTTAACTTTAGAGAACTTTCACTAGAGTTTTTAAATAAATATAATTAGCAATGTTCAGAGACTAGTAACTGATGAGGCAGCAGCTTTCTGCTGTGTTTTACTGGCCTCAGTACATCTGTTTTAAGCATGAGGCTTCTTGGGTGTGAACGGAATTGATTTTAATCCTATTTGTGTCTTAGAACACTTAATCTCTGGCCTTACATTTTTTGATTCTGTATATACACTAGGAGCCTGTTGAGACACCAGGATTTACATCTTCTGAGTGGCTGGCAGTCTAATAGTTGGGTGGTTATTGCCATTAAGAATTTTTCTGGTAAGTCTGTGTGTCTCTGGAATAGAGGATTCATTTTCATGACCACAGAGGTCTGAATGCCAGCTCTGTCAGTCTAAACAGGTTTCTAATATGTTTGCTTGACATTTACTTTATTTTACTTCAAGAAAAGACAGGAAGTTTGAGCACTTTTTTAATCAGTTCAAATAGGTCCAGGACAGAACTGCCTTCATGTGAAACGAGAGTGAACTGACACAGCAAAGAAGTTGCAAAAGGGGCAGAATAGTGAGAAGATTTTGGAATAGGCTTGCCTGGTTTTATCTCCTTTTCTGACATTTTGATGAGAAAATCCTAGAACTTGGAAAATAATGTTCTGTTTTCGTAACTTTTGAAAGTACTATGACATATAGTAAGGGAAGCAGCAATTACAGGAAAGCATAGTTTTGATTCCTATGTAAAAGCTGAGCTCTTCTTTATTGAAACTGGTGGTGTTGAAACACATCAGGAGTTGACACTGATTTCTGTTCTGTTGCATTGCTGTGACAGAAGTATATATATGTAAATCTGTGTATTTAAAAAAGACGAGAAAGCATAAAACTGATTTTGGTTGGAATATCTGATTGTGTCAAGGGACATCAAGCACGGTGTCATTTGCGCAAATTTCTTTGTGGTACTTTAAACTTAGAAGTCCTGTACTTCACGTAATTCAATAGGAGCTGTAAAAGGGAAAAGGTACTTTTCATTCCTACCCTTATTTATATGATATGCAGTGAAAAGACTTCAAATCGTTATGAGCATTTTTTGGTTAGTTTTATTTTTCTACTTCTTCAAGAGACATGAAAAATGCAGATAAGCTGCAGTCCTCAAGTTTAACCCAACGCACACAGTTACTGCTGGGTCTTCCCAGGAGCAAGGTGAGACCTCACTGGGAAAGAACTTCACATTTTTTTTTGCCATCAGTTAGCTTGCATGAGTAATGCAGGGCAGTGAAGTGCATCCTTTATGCCCAATAAAAAGGTAATGTGTTACTGAAGAGATACTATATCAGGAGGAGTATACAGTTAGTGAAAATAGAATTACGGAATAGTAGTGCACTACACAGAAACTGCAAAAGTGCACATGAAAGCGTAAGATCACTTAATAACTGCTGTGTACTAAGTGTTAAAAGCTGCTGCGTACTTTCCTACTTGAAGTTACATAGTCCTGTTCACATACCAGTTGGTTTTAAACAAATGGATGTTATAGTACTGCATATTGGAGTGTCTGTTTTCTCCAGTTTGTTATTCCTCTCCTCTGTTTTGCACCTGCCCATTCACCCAGCAACGAGAAAACCCTAAATATAAAACAGGAAAGCTCTGTCAAAACACTGTTAAGGCTGTGGAGTTCAGCTCTTGAAAATTCAGTTATACCAGAATAAAGGTTGTCTTTTTAGCCTTGATTTGCACTTGGTGTGTGCATTATGATGTTGTAAGTATGTGATTACACAGTTAAGTTATAAATAGCTGCTTAATTCATTCCACAGGATGGACCTGCTTTAGGCATTTATCAGGGTCACATATTGAAGGAGGCTGTTGTCCATAGGATCGGTTTTGAAGATAATGGGGCAGAAGAATGCAGGAAGACAGTATATGGTCTGACAGTGCAGACAGTTGGTTTGGACTGCCCTTGTGCCTACAGAGAGTTAAGTGACACTTCAGGTTAATGAGGCTTCAGTTAAATGTGGGACACAGGAATACTCTCCTGCTCCTGGTGTCAGTGAGCACTCCGAGTACATCTTAGTTCTGTGTCAAGATGAGATTGGGAGCTGCTCTATCTCATCTTCTTTTCAGGTTTTAGTGGGAAGGACATTAGGTTGTGTGGTCAGAAAAGAAACATGCAAAGCATTTGAACCATCATCCCTGTCCATATGTTATGAGATGAGCACTGAGAATCATGCCCTCGAAATGCATGCGCCAGTGTCTATATGAAACCTTTACTGACGATTGGAGAAAAGAATGTTCAACCACGTGGTCTACATGCTTAATGAAGGCAGTTGTTGAAACCAGCATTTCCTATCTTGATTTTACAAATGCAAATTTGGTAGAGGTGCAGGTTGTATTCTTTTATGTTTAAGACTGAAAATGTTACTATTGTTACCTCTCCATTTCTAATGCTTGGTACTGTTGATGAAATTGAAAAGTGCAGGTCCTTGCGTTTTGATAGGATTTGTTTACTGTTGTATGAAAGCAAAACAAAACCTTTAAGGAAGACTGATTTTAAAAACACAGAGTATTGCCACTTCTGAACTGGAAGAGTAACTCCATACTGTTTTTTTAAATAATCAGTCTATTCATTTTCCTTACCTTCCGGAATCTGCAGGAGTTAAATTGAAGTAAACAATTTATATTATGGTATTTACCCGTTGATACAGTAAAAAGCCTGTATTTATTGTAAATATTTTATGCAGTATTTCTTTCATGTCAAAGTATAATAATACACTATATAAAGTGCACATTCTTTTTATATATATGTATGTATACATGTATATAAATATTTATTTAGATTTAAGGATCTTGTGAAAATAAGGAAAAGGGTGGAGACAAATACTTCAACTGTATTAAGGCACTAGTGGAAGTGTTTTAACTGTGAATCACTGTAGCTTTGAGTCCACTTGTTTTTATGTCAGTAGGGCTGTGGGACATAAAGGAGCCCATTTTCCCCAGCTTCTTAAAAGAAGAATTATGAAATACCTTGTGTAATTCACTTAGGGATAGGGCTTAACGTAAAGTTTAGAAATACTGATGAAGGTACATTTGGAATGAAAAACAAGTTTCTGTTCTCAAATTGTAGATCAGCTGTAGGTGGTGTTCTGAAACTGCCATTGGTAAGACACAAAATGATGATCCCATTCCATTTGAAATATGACTGAACATAAATTAAGACAGGGCTTAATCTGTAAGACAGAACAGTGATTCCAAATTTAAAGCTGAACATAGATTTGAAATTGTCTTGCTGCTTCAGAAAATATTTAGAAGCATGTACATAGCAGTGAATTCCAAAAAAATTCTTCAGAGGGACATCGGATCTATCAGACCTGATATCATCTATGCTAATTATAATTGGGAATTGAAGAGAAGAATAGGTGGGAAGGGTTTTTTAAGCAATTCATCATCTGGGTAAGTACAAATTTCTAGACATTGCAGAGTCAAGGAAAATCTCATATCCAAACAGTCCCATGACTTAGGAGGTTGAAGGACATCTCTTTTGGGTGTTACGTAAACATACTTCTTTAGTAAACATACTTCTTACATAAACGTACTTCTATAGCAAGGGGATACCAAGGAAATCTATGGCCTGATTATCTGCTTTGTGGGTCTGTGAGAGCTATGTTAGGACTATTTCTAATTAAAGACTTTCTCAAACCCGTGCATTTATGCATCGCCAGTTTGCACATTTTCTTTATGTGTCAATGTGAGCAGCTCCACATGGATGAAAAAACCTTGGCCCCAGTGGGCCAAACACTTGAAACGTAGACCTGTTTCAGAGATACTTGGTTTGTGTTTATAAACCTTTATAAGTTCAAGTTAACCTTTTCTGAAGCGCTTTACTGTAGTTTTGTCCTGAAACTCATTCAGTTCTTCCTGACCCAGTTGTCTGCTGTGTGGTCAACGTTTTTGCATTTTACACAAAGTAATTCTTTTTTAGAATTTGGAATTAAATAATTTATTTGTTTATTTCTTGGTCCCAAGAATGGTATCTTGGACACATTCCAATTTCCTCTCGCTTCCAGTGTGATCAGTTGCATAGCCTCTGTACTTACACGGGTCTACTCCGCCTCAGACAGGACTTTGCCTGTATCACAGAATCACAGAATCACAGAATTTCCAGGTTGGAAGAGACCTCAAGGTCATTGAGTCCAACCTCCAACCTAACGCTAACAGCCCACCACTAAACCATATCCCTAAGCTCTACATCTAAGCGTCTTTTGAAGACTTCCAGGGATGGTGACTCCACCACTTCCCTGGGCAGCCTGTTCCAGTGCCTCACAACCCTTTCAGTGAAGAAGTTCTTCCTAACATCTAACCTAAAACTCCCCTGGCTCAACTTAAACCCATTCCCCCTCGTCCTGTCACCAGGCACGTGGGAGAACAGGCCAACCCCCACCTCGCTACAGCCTCCCTTGAGGTACCTAAAAAGAGCGATAAGGTCACCCCTGAGCCTCCTCTTCTCCAGGCTGAACAAGCCCAGCTCCCTCAGCCGCTCCTCATAGGACTTGTTCTCCAGGCCCCTCACCAGCTTCGTCGCCCTTCTCTGCACCCGCTCAAGCACGTCGATGTCCTTCTTGTAGCGAGGGGCCCAAAACTGAACACAGTACTTGAGGTGCGGCCTCACCAGAGCTGAGTACAGGGGGACGATCACCTCCCTAGCCCTGCTGGTCACGCTGTTCCTGATACAAGCCAGGATGCCGTTGGCCTTCTTGGCCACCTGAGCACACTGCTGGCTCATATTCAGCCGACTATCCACCAGCACTCCCAGCACTACTTGTATAGCACTGTATTAAATGATTCAGCTTGATGGATTAACTCAACTGCATTGCTTTTCCCTGGGAAAGAAATTTATCTCAGCAACTAAAGATATTAGTGTTAACTGATTTTGATCTTCTTGCTTCTTCTGTTTTTTGTTTGTTTGTTTGTTTTTTATGTCCACGTCTTGCACACTTATATGCATGAGCTAGTAATTAGGTATTTTCTAAGTTGCTTTATTTGCTTTTTTCAAACAACATTTCCTAGACTTGTAGCAACAGCTTATGCTAAGCAACTGACAGTTTCCTTTGTCCACTGTCAGAATTGTTTGCAGTAGGTATTATATATTTTATCCAATGCAAAAACTTTACGCCCTCTAAAGATACCAGCCAAGGAGGAAACACGTGGAGGCTTTGTGGTATTTTATCCTGTTCACTCTGACATAAAGTATTTTATTACATTTTTGCATGCCATCTAAGCCAAAGTGGGGGAAAAAGTATTTCCAGAGACTTCATCATCTTGCCTAAGACATACCTTCAGGTTACATAGAATGAATAAGCTGTTGAAGGCCTGTATCTCTCTCATGGTGTAAAAGGTACCAATATGACCAGTCTCATTCTAGATGACTTAGGTGATGGTGGCTGAAATGAGATCGCTGAATCTCATTTTGTAGTTTATGCAAAATCACAATCAGTAATTACTTTTAAAAAGGGTGAAGTATTTTTAATGGAAAAACATTTTTCACTGTTTGTCACCCTCAGAGTGAGATTTAAAGAGAATTTTGTACTTGATAATAAACTCTGTTCAGCACACACAGGTTCGTACCCTTGCCTGTGAAGTCCACGGTCTGCTAAACAGGACTGAGTCCTTTGGAAATGACTGAAAAGAAAATTGATAGAAAAAGATAGAGTATCGCTTCAGCTTGGAAGCTTGTGGAATTGGCATAGAACTCAGACAAGAAACAGATTATAAGAAACTATATTCAACAAAGAATTATTGTAAAAACTGAGTGAATAACTGCATGAACTAAGAAGAGTTCCGTAAGTAAATGTTTCCTCTCCCTTAAAGTTTTAGGGATGTTTATAGTTGCATACCTTAGCTTTTTTTTTTCTTCTTAGGATTATGAATAGCTGTACAACTATCTAAAGCAATATCCATTATTTTTTGCTCTATTGTAGAGTCAACAACCTGCATGAAGTCCACAGTGAGCTTTTTTCGTAAAGCTCTCTTCTAATCCCTGAAGCTATATTAAAAATACTAGCTGTAAAAAGCTGTCAGATTTGTTTCACATGTTAAGAATGTTCTGAAGAAACAGAAATGTCATCTAAAGTCTTTTGTGTTTCAGATAATCAAAAAATGGCTCTGAGCATAATGCCATGTCTTATTGCCAATCTCACCTTCGCTTCCTGTAGCTTAAAAGTAGCTTTTCTTCGTTCTTAATAACGTTAATGTACATATTATAAATGGTACGTGAGAGTTAAGATGCTCATAACTGCTTGCTTGCTTGCTTTAAAATGCTGTTGTGCTTAGTGATCATCCAAGGAACTGAGAATAAACCTCTGCAGTGCCCTTTGCCAACAGGCTTTGTTCAGTACGAGCTTCAGAGTGTCTGGTGCAGTCTTGCTGGCTAGGGCTCTAGGTCTTAAACACAGTCTCTAAAAACTTTTCTCCTTCCTGAGATAAAGAATAGCAAGAAAAGCATTTAAAACACAACATTAATACAGAATGGAGTTATGTTTATAAATAAGGTAATAACTTTACTTTTGCCTTCTTCAGTTGTTTTTTTTTGTTGTTCTTGTTTTGGTTTTTAGGTCTTCCTTCTAACTTAGGATAGTAAAATAAATTTCTATTACCAGCATGGATTTGACATACATGATGTCGCTTCAGGTAGTTAAATGAGGAGAGGGGAGGAAGATGAGGGGAAGGGTCTCTTGGTTTTAGTGGCATCTGCTGAAGAAACTGGGAAAGGGAATATTTTTTTGTGAATTTTAAAACTTGCTCCTATGATAACAAATTTGCCATGTGGCCTTGTGGACTCTTTATTTGCAGTCTGACTCTGGAGCTGAGGAATCTTGCCTAAGCCTTCCTTAGATGTTAATATAATAATGTACTGTAATTAGAATTGTAAAAAATAATGTAATGTAGTGAGTGCTCCTGCCCTCCACCTGCATATAAATTTACAACTACCAGGATACAGTCTGTCATTTTCTTTCTTTACTTCCTCCCTTCTTTCCTTCCTTCTTTTTTCCATTTCAGAATTGCCCTTTTATGTTCAGCATACACAATGTGATGATTTCTGCACTGTTCCTGTTTCCTCGAGGCTACTTGAAGAAACACCTTGTGACTTTCCAACATGTAAATTAACTTCGTCTATCCTCTTTAATGTATTCTCCCTTTTAGATCTTAAGGGACCAGGACAGGGATTCTTTTGGTAGTGTCCATTCACAATGGATTTCAGTTTTTAACAAGATCAGGGAACTGCTACTGGTCTTTCTGTTTTATATTTTACTTTAAACTTAAGCAGGTATTTTAAACTTAAGCAGACTTTTCACTGAGCTTTAACTTGGACAGTTATCTGTGTGCCCATATCAAAGCCATTACCAGCATTTCCTCTGGGACTTCATTATGCAGAGGACCTTAGGTTCCCCTTCTTTTCAATGCTAAGGACCTTTCATGTGCAGTTCTGTAGTCTGCCTTTCACTTGCAGCTCTGGAACCTTTCAGATAGTTATTGTGAGTGTATTTTCCAGTGTCTCGGTGGCAATGTTTTCTCCCTGCTGTTTTAATAATGATTTTATCATAGTCTTGCACCTACAAACCCTGTTATAATTGTTATTGTACATTCTTGTGGGAATTACAAGTACACTGTGCTCTTTTCGTATTTGTCTGTGATTAACTTTTTGTCTTAGACACCAGTTTAGCATTTCATTTGTCATTCAACATTCAAGGAATTATTTTGTCCTGTTGTCATTTAAAGCATTGTGGTACATAAGGGATGTCATGTACCTTACAGCACTCGTTAGGTTTGATTTGAGTATTTTTTTTAAAATTGGTATATTAGAGACATTCAAGTACTTAAACTATCAGCTTTGGCTATTTCTGTTGCTTCTTGGAGCCAGTTGGTCAGATACACCTACTGTTGTTTTTTCTGTTTTCCATGGACCAAACCTTTTAGAATTTTTCAATGTTTATAGCTTCTAGCCATTTGGTTTCACAACATTTACATGTCAGGGTGTAGCCTGACTTCTAAATAGGGCTGTGGAATGGGTAACTGTCTCACAAATCACAAAGTGCTTAAGAATTTGTTCAGTATTCCATAATCTGAGAGGACATTTTTGTTCAAATATCCAACTTGAATCCTGTCCTGTTAAGGATTCCCTTAGACCTGAAAAATTCACGTCTTGCTGTCTTGCTTTTCAGTTATGTATCATTCTCAGATCTTCAGAGGTATCATTTGTTTCTGTTTTGTAACCCAAATTAAAAAAAAAAAAAAGCAAGAAAACCTTCCACAGTTTATATTTTCACATGGAATATTTTTCTTATGTTTATAACAAAATTTCATAATTGTTAGAACATTGTATCATAATCATGAAATTATATGGTCTTCCCCCCCATTTTATTTATTTATTTATTTATTTATTGTAATACTTTCAACTATGTACAGTTAACCATTCAAAACCCTGCTCTGGATAAGATGTTCAGTGTCCCACCCAGATTCCTTTCTGGCAAATATGCCCTCAACTCCCTCAACCCTTACTGCTTTCCTCTGTAGTAACTGCAGGCTGTTGGATTTGGAAATTATGCAGCAGAACGTGTTGGGGGAAACATATGCATAATTCAGTGTGTATTTATGTATGGATCATAAATCTGTTAATATAGTAGAACTGATTCTTGCTAAAATTATAAATGATACATTTGTGATCATTTTGTTCATATCAGATCAAAGTAATTCTCAGCACTGCCATTAATGGCAGTATGTGGAGAAATGTTATTGAATTAATTATTTGCTGAATAATGTATCTACAATATGGCTTCTCTTTCCTTTTTTTTTTTTTTTTTTTTTTTACCCAAATCCCAGCACTACTTGCACTATACAAGGTCTGGTCTTCTGTGAGGTTTGGTTTGACTAAGAATTGATGATAATTTCGGACTGTCCCCTCAGTTTACCCAGTGCTATTAAAAAACTGTAGTTAGATCAGTTCTGGAATATTTCACTAGTCCATCTTAAGATTCATCTTAAAGTGAAGCTTTATATAGCAGATAAAAGTGTAGTAATACATCCATCAATTTTAGAGCATTTGGGATATAGTTCATGCAGGAATATACAGCTGTCCATCACTCATTCTACTTTATGATTGCTGTCAAGAACTAAAAATTAAAAGGTAGACAGCTTCAGTTGGAAGATTAGAAGGTGCATGCCTTGTGCATTGGTACAAAAAAGTCATGACAGAAGCCTTCTGTTGCCATGCTAAGGCAATATAAAGCAGCAGCCATGCTTTTCATATGGACTAGTCAGAGCTTGCTTTAACAGCTAGGTTAGGCAGTGACCAGTTTGACTCCCTGCCTAAGCAACAAAAATGCTTGGGAGAAGCAATCAGTCTTTCGATAGTGTTCTCTTTTTATCTGAAGCAATTTTATAATTTCTTTCCTAAACTTAAGCTGCAAATGAATGTTTCTTCTATCAGTCCATTAGTGTTTTCTATTGTGTAGCCCAGAACCAGCATTATAACACAGGATACTTCCTTTCTTCTAAATGTTAAGGGAAACGAACGATGTTTCATTTTTTTTTTCAAGTAGATACTCAAGTACATTTATATAAGGGTCACCTTTTCTGGGCAATTAATTGTTTTTAAAGTGTGCATTTGTGCTTTGTGCAGTAGCAATTTCAGATGCCCAGAATAAGCAAATTCTCTTCCTTTGTCTTGCTTACTTGTGAGAATTTGCAGTGTTATAATTTTGGAAGTTTTTTTTATAATGTACAAAGGTTACAAATACTTCATTCTGCATTTACAAGTCTCCAAAATACTGATATTAAGTATCCTATAGCAGAATAGAGCTGAAGCATGGCAACTTTGCAAATGGATGCAGTAAATCTGTGTGATTTAATCTGATACATTGTCAGGTACACAGATAAACATTTGAAGTCTATGGGCACTTTATTTTTAGCGTATTTATTTGCTCTACAGTCTTCTAAAACTGTTGATTTTTTTGAGAGCTAATTGTAAGATTTTCTGCAGCACTCCATATTTTTTCTGAACAGCAACATGTAGTCATCTTGTATTTACTCAACTTCCTCACTTGTCCTGTTTATATATTACTCTGTATGACAAATAAGGTACGTACCTGTATCTGAATCTGTAGAGTATAAATTCTGATAATGTTGAGAGCAATGTTAGTTTACTCAGTGTAGTATGTTTCTAACTGTTGATCATCAGTGGATGTGTATTGAGAGTTGATAACTGACATGGTTGAATCCTGAAGTCTGCCGTTTTCAATCTCACTGCATTGCAGGTTAGAAGGAAGTAATGTTGTAGTAAGCTTGTGTGAACTCTAAACCACAAGTAAAGAATAACAAACTTTCTGGAACTTCTTCAGCCTTCTTGTGCTCTCTAGATAGAATGGAAAGTAGCAGGAAATCTAATTGAGAATCACTACCTTGTCTGTGAGCCGTCTGTTGCAATTGGAATTCACCATGACTGCATGCAGAACAGTCAGCACCTGTTACAAGTATCCATTCTCGCTCTTCCTCCAGATTCTCATAGAGGACTTTCTTTTCCTAAAGAACTTATTTCCAAAAACAATACTAGCATTAGCACTGATAGCTATAAGTGTTTCTTAGTTAATTAGTTACTAGTTGATTAAGCAGTTTCAGGTAATACTGAAGAATGTTCTTCTTAATGTCATTGGTAGGTGGTTGGTTGAGGCAAGGTTTCATTTCTTGGGGAAAGTATGTACAACAAGATACAATTACTGTGAGTATAGTGGAAGCAAAAGTCTCACTTAGATTCTTGCTTTTGAAAGCTTTTCTATTTCTGGGCTAAGAATTGAGGGACAGGGCAAGTTGAGCAGTACCTCTGGTATTCTTAGTTCAGTATTCTACCATTTTGTCCTTTGTTTTGTATGGTAGCCCATCCTGCTACTTTATATAAATAACTGGTATGTGAGAACATCATGCTCTGTCTCTTCGTCATTCAATATAAAACTAAGAAAGCAATGACTTTGTTAGCCTGTGTGAGTTATTTTCATTATTTACATCAGTTCTGTCTGGTTAAGAGGCTTTCATGTATATGATCATCTAATTCTGTTGTTTATGCTTGATCTGTTTGGACTTCCAGATATCTTATAATTACACAGAATTCCTTTAACATTTGGTTTTAGATGCAATTAGATACACAAACAACGCCTAAAATATCCGCGGTCCTTGCAGTAGTTAAAACTAAATCAATTTATATAACTGAGAAAGACATGCAGGTTCCGTCCAAATGAATGTGACAGGTTTTTGAAATGTTGCTGAGAGAGGTTCAGGTCAAAGCCTGGTTGGATGAAATCCAGCACAACTAGCCCTGAGTTCAGTTTTTACCCTGCTTTGAGCCTGAGGAAGATGTCTCAAGTTCTTGGATAGGTTTGTTTCCTGTATGACCCCTTAGGGAGTTCTGTCTGCATGTATGAATTTTTGCAAAGATGCGGAGATGCAGATTTTGGACATACTTCCTAAATGGAGGAATATTCAAGGGTGAAGAAAGTGTTTTGAGTGTGCAAGGAAAGAGCTAGAATATATAGTAATATGAAGAAGAATATACAATTAGAATAAAATAGAATGTGATGATCTTGTTCCAAAGTATTAAATAAGAGAAGAAACTAAAGATACTTACCTTATCTAGACCTATGCTTTTTTTTTTTTTTTTTTTTGTGGAAGATGCTTGAGTAGAGCTCTGTTGTTTTCTATAAGTGAATGGTTTTCTGCATTTTCTTCCAACTGTCTTAATTATCATTAATTTCTGTAGAGCAGTGTGGGCAAACATTGTACATTGAGCGCTTCAAGACAGAAAAAAAACCCTTCTGATATGTGAGCACCATCACCGAAAACAAGTGTCCAAGAAGGCTTACGCAGCTGCTTGCCTCAAAAGAAGGATATGATATTTTTCATTTTCCGGGGCAGCCAGAATTCCAGCAGTTTGCACTCTTGTTTCTTTGTTAGCACGTCCTCTTCCTCAGCCGCCTTCTTCAACTCAGATGGTGAGCTCATGGTTTAACACTTTGGATAGGTAATCTTTAAGAGATCTGTGAGTCTGGAGACTAGATTACTAATGCGGGTTTCCTGTTGTATATATGACAAAGGTGCTTGAATTTCCGATAAACGTACTTACTGCATTAGTATTGGTAAACAGTTTGATTTGCTTAAAGAACTAAGTGAAGGTATTTTACCATCTAATCTGAAATCTATTATTCACTTCAAAGAAGTCCACTAAGGTAAAACACTTTGAGTAATGTTTACTTACGTTCTTGTAGTTAACACACATAGCAATCTTACATATCGAAGTGCAATGTTGTATGTGTCTGTAAGTTGGAGAATGATTTATATTTTCAATGTAATCAGGAACATAATGGAAGAAACCCAAAGTTCTGAAAACTGGGCCCCCCTAGCAGATTTTGTCAGTACGGTAACAACTACTTCAGACTCTATCTCAACACAGAGAACTGTACACCCCTCTCAACTTTTTCTTCCTGCACAGACAGGAGTGTGAGTTGGCTTTAAAGCACCTTAGTAGGCACTGGTGGAGGAAGAATGTTTGTAGGACGCCTAAAAAGCCATTTCTTACTGGAGTAGATCATTATCCAGATGGCAGCATTGTGAGGGCTTTCTTGGAGTTGTCAGTTGCAATAGGGTAAGTTAAGGTACTCTAGAAGACAAAGCCATTTTTTGTATGAAAAGGCAATTGACAAAACAATTGAAAAATGCAAAAACTCCATGAAAAACACAACAAAAAGGCCACACGTAATAACATTCAGCTTAAAGTCTGGAGAGAACCACTTGAGATTTTTTTTGTTCTACTTTTGACACAAACAAGCTACCCAGTGGGATTTCATGTTCTGCAATAAGCAGGTTTATGGGTTTCAAATGATTCCTTACTGTAATTGAACACACTTCTTATATATACCAACATCCCTTTATCTCTTTCCATGTCAAACAGTTTTAGTAATACCATAGTTTAGTAAGGACAGCTTTTTGTGGGTGCTTACACTACAGGGTTCAGTAATTAGGACTTAACTTCAAACCCACTGAAATCACTGGAGTGGTTGACATGAACTCTGCTGGCTCGTGTCTCAAAAGCCTTGTCTCAGTTCTATTTACTGAGTGGTACTATTGTTTATTACCAAAATAAACCACAAAGAACATAAAAGTTTGCTAGTGCACAGTATATTAAGGTGTTAGAACAAAGACAGGGATTAAATGCGCAAAGTTTGTCATGAAGTAGCGTTTCCTGAATCTTTTTGAGGCTAGCTTTTAACGCTAAATTCAGACTCAATATTTTTCTGGCAATATTCAGAAAAAATAGATATTTTTTGCAGTTGACAGGCAAATTCATTGGTGTTTTACTGTTGCCAAGAACTTCAGGACTTCGTGTACCAAGTTGCATTTTTCTTGTTTGCCTTTTAAATTTCAGTCTTCTATGAAATTTAATCATTTCTGATTACATTCTTTTAGTTCCTACAAGTTACTTTTTAGTAGATGTGTCACCTTGTTCCCAAACATGCTTTGTATTTTTATCTTTTTGTCATTTGCTAACACACATCTCAAAAGGAACTATCTCATCTTGCTTAAAAAAAAAAAGGGGGGGGGGAGAAAAGATTTCATTTCTGATGTTCCTCAATATGGCTTGCATTTTTTATTTTTTGTCTTTGTGCCAAAGAAAGTTGGGATTTTTTTTTTTTTTTTTTTTGCAGGAGTATCCCTTCTGGCTAATTCAATTACTTTCAGGTTTTATAAGATGATACGACACCCAGTGGCAACCAGATTTCTCAAAAGAGGCTATTTCTAGTTATGTTCCAAAATAAATGGCAGCATTTCACAAGCGAATGTTTAGATTGTTTTCTACTGGTAGTGGTTTGAAGACCAAGTTATTTTCAGCATGATTTCAATGTTGGGAAAATATGGCCCACTTGCATGTTTGCAGCTTCTAAAACCAGAGTGGTGCATCCTGACCTTACAGCATCACAGTACATGAAAAAATTCTTGTACAAAGTGCATGAAAACCACTTCTCCGACACTTGTCTTCAGCCTTTTTCCATCAGTGAAGGACGCGCTCTGGGGATAATGGAGAAGTTCGTATCCAGTAACTGCTACGCTCAGTTGTTTTCCCTACTTGTGGATGGGATGACTGGAATTAACTCTTAGGCATTCAGTTTTCCTGATCCTTCACTAAATCTGTTGTTCATTAACCTCATGGAAATTTAACTTTTATTCTTGTCTGAAATCTGTGATTTCAGTATAATGCTTAAAATATTGTGGACTAATGTTCCTAATAAAATAATGAAATATAACAAATAAAGTTTTAGGAAAACCACCTAAATAAATGAATTCTAGGTCATTATTAGCGCACATGAGACAACTGTACGAACATACTCGTAACTTCCACGAAGCTGTATTCAAATACGGAATTTAGACTTTGATTTAGACTTTTTATGGAGGCTGCATTCACTGCGTGTAAAGCATGATATGAAGAAAGTCTATTTGAATGTGCTAAAACTGCTGTATTTTCACTGGGTTAATATAGTTGAGGATGAAGGCACATTTTCAGAGATTTTTGGAGTCACAATGGTGTTCTACTATTTAAAAATTTGTGTAAAATATTGGAAGGAGAATACACACTTTTATTAACGTGGATTATAATGTAACGCATACGTTTTGTGCTTCATTAAAATATTTTTAATTCTGTTGAAAGATCATTATTTCTTGCTGATACTTGTAACTCTTGTAGAGAGATTAAAGAAATAAGTACTTTATGAGCAGTAGAGCGGTAATATATATATACACACACATCCTTTGAGGTATCTGAATAGGGCATTTTCTTCAAGATGTTTCAAATCTGGAAACTCTTAAAAATCCACAAATATTGCAAATTGAACTTAGCAGCTAATTTGGAACTTCCAAGGAGACCAAAGCCCTTTGGCAGCCTGAACAGAGAGTTTGCATACGTACTGTGCTATGCTTTTTGACACGTAGTGAAAAAGCTGTTTCTGAAGATAAAAGTCACCACAATTGGACACCACGTCCTCAGAAGCATGTTTCCAAATACCGTTGAAGCATGTTCTAGTGAAAAACCTGAGGTAAAATCATTTAATATCCTGCGGGTTGTTTGCAAGCAGTCAAGATGCAAAGAGGATACAGGGTATCTTGTTCATGGCTGCTTTGAAACCTCCATTTCAAAACACTGTTGTCATAGCACAAGTTGTCATTTCTGGAGCACTGTTCCAAAGGAAGTCATTGGTTTTCTCTGGTGAGGGTATTAAATTGAGGGAGAAGATTGAAGACCGTTGGTGTGATTCTCCTGTGTTCCTGCAGATTCAGTCCATTGTTTCCTCCAAGGTTTCGTTTTTCACAGGAAAGCCTTTCTCATCCCTCAGAAAACAGTTCTGTTTATTCCCGTGTTTTATGGGATGATTGATTCATTGGATGCAAATTGAAATATCTATGTGTTGTGGCCCACCATAATAACTTTTTCTTGATTCTTTAACCTTATGATACAGGCATGAAATCAACTTACAATTGGAAAACTATCATTTGTGTGTAAAAGATTCAGATGATTTTATAGAGAGAGCATTTTTTACAGTGCAGGAGAACAAATGTAGCAGTCTTGTATTCCAGTTTCTAGCAGAGTCCAGCAGAGAGATCTGCAGTGTTCTCACTCATGTTCTCACACACCTTTGCATGTGCCTTTCTAAATTTTATCCTAGCAAGAGATGAGAAGAAAGCCTGCAGTTACTGCTCACAAGCTCTTCCTGGTCTGGTTTTTTTCAGTAGCCAAGTGGTGGATGTAGTCTGTTGCTTTAGGCATAATGGTCCCTTGAGCCAAATGTGTGTTTGCTACTCTAGAGAATAGACAGTCACTGCTTAATGCTGCCGTGTAGGCCAATTCAGTCTTGCAGCGTTTGGTAAAACACACTTCCTACTCTCAAATGCTATTTATCAAACTTGCACTTTTTTCTCTGTTGCAGTGTCTCAAAATTGTATGAGTTGTATGAAAAATAAAAATCAGATTTTGGGGGTCAGGCTTTTCAATTTTCTGTATTTCATCTTCATGAATTGCATGAAGTGCAGTCTGGTACACAAAGGAAAAACAGCAGCATATTTCTTCTTCTCCTTTAGATGTAAAATATAAACCAAAAATTGTGATCTTGTTTAGAATCTGCCAAGAAGAGTGACTAGATGATGAAAAATATTGAAGGGTCATACAAACAGGGCTTATGCTAGGGTACAGATTGAGGGTTCCTTTGCAGATTTTTGGTGTAGACTTGTTCCCCTGCAAATAAAAGGATTCTCTGCCTTGTTTTGTGTGTTTTTAGAAAACTATAAAATTAGAACTGCAGGACTGCATTGGCAGTTTGACATTACAAGCCAAACTGAAATAAGATGTGACAGCTAATGATTGACCTGAACCACTAGTCAAAACACGGTGTATTCCGTTCTAGTGTTTTACTGAAAACATACACACCAGTCTATATGTATTACAGGCTTAAATAACATTTCACTCATTTTAGGCAGTGTCCTTCTTGCAGTAGTGATCCAGGATTAGGTAATTGCTTTATATTTTTCTTTCTTGCTCCTGGGGTTTGGAGATTTTTCTGAATAAAAGTGCCTGCTGCCTTGCTTTAAAGTAGGGCTTGAAAAGTGCCAGGAATTAAATACCAAAGAGAATACAATGGGAGAGAGGCAATGAGGCAACACTGTATCAGTTTTTTGTTGTTTTTGTTTGGTTGATTGTTTTAGAATAGAACTTAAACGCTTTTCTTCAAGGAAAAAGTGATTGTGAGAAACTTGATTTCTCAGTTTGTCACTGAATCAAGATCAGTCCTTTTCCCAGAAGGTCTGTTTAGTTGAAGCATTACTTTTGTAAGGGAGAACTGTCTCAGTTGCAGTTACTGACCTTGTTTAACTGAATGATCTTTTTAAGATCATTTTATAATTGAAACTCTTGCTCAAGAAATGCATAAAATTGCCAGTTTAAAAGCATTCCTGTATAACAAAAGAAATACGCTTAGGTTCAAGCATTCAGTTAGTGTTCTGGTGAGAAGGGTGTGGTGCAGTAACTGGGACCAGACGACACAACTCACCAACCATGCAGCTTGTGAAAGTGATGTACTCCTGGAATGCAGCAGTTAGCAGAGGGCCACCCTCAGATGAAGGGATCTTGAACAAAATCCTGGCAATAATGAGTTAATTAGGATTTTAATGGATATCAGTAAACACAGTCTAGAGAAGACCGATGCACAGATAAGTGATTTTTTTCTCCCCAAATCATGAAATTTAGTTTATGTTCTCTCAGCTGATGTATGGCAAAATGTAGAAATGAAATTTCTTTGCCATTGTGAAAGGGACAAAAGCTGCCCTGTTGTAAAGATGGTAATGATTCCTTTCTGTTGCCAGGATTTCCATGCAGCATATACTGCTCAATACAAAATGAAAAGTCCCACCCCAGGTGCCTAAAAGTAGATGCTCCTCTGCTTTGTATGAACTCGGTCCTGTTCAAGTCTTCGTGTTTGTTCCAGTCATTAAGAGCCTTTTCTGGACCATTTCAAGTGCTATCACTATATTTATTTAAAAGGTAGAGCTTTGGGTAACAACTACAGAAGATGTATTATCACTGTGTTACCTTCGAACTATGTAAGGTAACAAATGCTGAATTATTCTGTTTTCTGCTCTGCCTTTATGCACCTATAGCAATTCAGACAGTTTCTGGAAACCTCTGGGGGAGAGTTGAGCAAGGGCAGCACATAAAAGACAGAAAGCCCTATGCCATTCTTTTTGAGTCCAATGTAAGGGCCTGCTCCTTTTCCATCTTACTGTTTGTCTAAATCTGTCTAGAGGCTGTTACAGTCTTAAAGAGATTCAATTAGAGCAAGAGAAAGGGGTATCAGTGCTAGCTTTGTCCCTTTAAAACTGTGTTAGCTACAGTAATAATTGAGAACTACGTGAATCCTACTGTATCTGCTGGCAGAAGGATGTATTCTTGTCCACTGATCTGTGTTGAAACCATCAAGGGAATGAGGGATGCCAACACCTTATGCTTAGATAACTCTTGCAGGTATGTGAATGTGAAAGTGCCTGTGAATAACAGCCTTCACCCCTGCTGATATCTTGAGATGCCAGATGCTTAACTTCCTGCTGCGCAGAGGAGCTACCTTTCACTTTGGATTTCTTTCTCCTCACTTCTGATTTATAATCCATGGCAAACCTTTGCCTCTTGCCCTGTTTGTTTAGGTCTGCTCTAGTTTCTTCTATCCACCATTTTCCTTAGAGTAACATCTTCAGAGTACTACAGCAGATTGGAGACACCTGCTTTTCCCAAGTTAAGGTGTTCCGACATTGTAGGGTTAGAACTGTGCAAACATTACCATTGTATCTTCAGTGGAGATCTCTGTGTGCACACCTTCACCCATCCCCTTTTTCTTTTTTCTCCAGACGGTGCAAGGTAAAAATACCATTATGCATTTCTTTTGGTTCTTTGTACACCTAGATTTTTAGTGACAATTTAAGTGATACTGTAATTTTGAGGAATAATGGTTGTCGTGTTTAGCTATTTGCACTGTTGTTTTGGGAAAAGGCAGACACTTCTAGAACAAAATGATCTGTACAGTTTTAGTAACAGCGTATAGAAAGGTGTTTAAAATATTAGGCAAATGTACTTGTATCTGCAGTGAGCACCTGGCTGTGTAAATAGAAAAGTAAAATCCGTGCATCTGCCCTTCACAAACGAATCATCTTAACCACTATCATTTCTTTCACAAAGTCCCTCTTCTAGTATAAATTACCATATATCCATTCACTTCAGTGGATGTAATATTGTCTCATACAAATAATGTCTTTGAGATTTACAATTACCTGAAGACCCATCTTAATTGATTTTCCCTGCTTAATCTCTGTTCTTACAAACACAGTTAGTAAGAACAATTGTTAATTCATTTTAATAAAATGTGTCTTGTCTTTTTCCATATAATTCACTGTCTTAGAGCATAAGCTACTGTTTGGGAAGGATGCAAGATGAGAATACAACTTTAGATTTAAAAACGTAGTTGGTTTTCTGTGACTTTAAGCAGAGCTCAGAAATATTTAGTGACAGATACTTGGTGTTTATTCATTGATTTTGTTGCTCTAACTAGGTTTCCCCAGTACTTCCGCATGCTTAAATTCAATTAATCATCTTCATCCAACCCACTATAACAGTTTTAATTGGAAAATAAATCAGATACTAGGTACTAAAAATCAAGGAGTACTTTATTCTGACATAAAATGAGAGAAAAATAAGTGAGAATGGCCTCCTGTCACACTGATAACAGAATTGTGTGCTGAAAACAGGTTAAAGGTCTTTGCATCCCTGCAGGTTGTCCTCCATTATTGTGGACTGTTAATTCTCTTTCTACTGTTTCAGAACAGATAAGTTTTATTTTTTCTAGTTGCAAGCAATAAAACAAAGAGATTGTAATGCCTCACAAGTATCTTTCTTTTCTCCTGTTTTCCATGCGTAGGGGAGGGTGGATGTGTCCATACAGTGTTATGCAGTTGAATGAAAAGATACAAAGTTTAAAATAACACAGGAAGTATTACCATCATATTCAAGAAAATAAATGAAGCCGTTCTTGGAAGACTCAGATACTCTATCAGATAAGGTGAAAAAATAATTCTGCGCTATTTTTTTCTTCATTTAAAAATGAGTGACTTTATACAATAGTCACAGGGAATGGGAGTAGTATGTTACATTAGGTACAATTAAAAACAAGTCCACCATAACCCAGGAACAGACTTGTGGAATTCCTTTCCTTACTGGATGAAGCATGAATGCTGTGGCCTATTCTAAAGATATTTAGGTTTTAAAGGAGAAGAGAAAGTGCACTAAGAGACACAGGCTCAGGGCACCCAGGCTGGGATAATGCCAACCATTGGTTTCTGGGCCTAGCAGTGAACGTGGAACAAGCGACTGTCAGTCTCAGCATTCATAAGCGAGTATGTGAGCAAAGCCGCTCTTCAGTCCTAGCAATGTTAATCTATAACAATGCAGAACTTGGGTTGTGTTGCACATGGGGCAGGAATATATTCTGTGTTCCAGGGTGTCCATTGCCCAGAGTTTTGTACACTGATGTAATGGTGAATTTATTACATGAAGTGAATTCTGTCTTGTTTCAGTAATTACATCCAGACCAGCTTTTGCTGTTGTATTAATGTATGGAACAAAAGTCCTTAATGCATTTCTTCAGCTCTTTGTGCCTTAATATGAGTCCTATTTCAGTGAAAAATAAAGTAATTTTTAAATGCTTTCAAACGACTTTAAATATCTTCTAAATGAGTTTTCAAAGGTCATTCTTTTTAAAGACTAAAATAATCCTAGTTATCCCAAAATGTCCTTTGGACACTCTTCTTTAAGAATATTCTGATTAGTTCAAATTTCGTAGGATTTGGTATATTAAATGTGAAATTAACAATAAGCAGCATTTATAATATGTGATAATATGCATAGAAGTACGAATGCTATAGGTATTTTTCTATGTAACACCACTGTAGCTTAAGCAGTATATTGCATAAGGCTTATTCACCAGATGTTCCACAGAGATTTATTTTTTTAATTCAGAGCTCAGGATATTTTTTCCCCATGTAATTAATGAAAAGTTGTTTTCTCTTAAGATGTTTTTTCTAAAATATAATGAGTGGACTCCCCCATAGGAAGTTCTCTGTTTCCTCTTAATGATTTGTCCTGTTTAGTACACTTGATAGTCCCAATTTGGTAGTATTTCTTCAGCAGCCCTTCAAAGTTGCCTGATGTGTTAGTGGGCTCCTGGCTGGCAGAGCCTTTGCCTTGGAATATAACAAAGCCAGTGAAGAAATCTTCCTTGGAAATCACTGGTAACAATTCTAGTCATAGAAATGGAGGCTGCATGCAATTCACAGTCATTTTAAACAGCTCTAAGTGCAGCTTTTGTTGACAGCAGTGGTGTTTGCCACCTCCATCTACCTTTTCCTACTGCCTGCCTTGTATCAATGCTAGCGTGTGTTCTGTCTTGCCTGGTAGGACGTTGGACTAAGAGCAGTGAACCAGCTCAAAACTAGCTTGGCAACTAAAAAAAGGGTTTCAAGCGTTTCAGTTTACTGATCCTTCTCATGGTGCTGCTGCATGACCACTAGCTTTAAGGTGAGGACATGCACGTGGATGTTTCATGCTGGACCATAATTGGATTGGATTAGTTGAACTGAAAGCTCTGTGTTTCCACATGAAGTTCACTTATGAGAAGTCCTTTATGCATATATTTTGTGTGTGTGTGTATATATATACACATAGAATGTCTACTGGTTTTAGCTCCTGTGTATCATAAGGTGTGCTGTTCAGGGCAGATGCCTCAAAATTGAGATCAGTGACTTCAGTTAGGTTAAAGAAGGTCATAAGGTCATGCTGTTTTGTATAGTGAACTCAGATCAGGAGGAGTGGCTGTTCCTGCAGCATATGAACGCCTTGCAATGGCAGGGAGCTGATCAGATGCGACAGGCCCACGTGGACCACACTGTCTGCTGAGGAATGCAAAAAAAAAAAAAATAATCTGATGTTTGTTGCTAGTATGACCTAGGGGTAAATAAATGTCTTCCTCATCAGAGATCTCGTGATCAGCCTGTCCTTGAGCATGGCAGCAAAATGTGTTAGATAGAGAGCTTTTGAAAAGGTTGATTATCTATATAATCTTGAGGTATTTTTCTACTCTTTCGGATGCTGTGATACCTCAGGGAAATCCATCTGTCCCTTCAAACACAAAGCCTCTCTCCGTGTTTTGCCTGGACATCTGTGCAGTGAGGAAAGAAAGATCCCCTGAAGTCTCTAGCTGAAGCCTTGAACCGTGGTGTTTGATTGCAGGCATTGCCTTAAATCCGAGCTGCAGTGCTAGCTGCATTTGCCAGGGTTGCGAAGGACTGTGAAGAGAGAGATTGAATAGTGGAGAGTCCACAGGCTCAGAGTTTGCAAAGGCACAAGGAATTGCCCATACCCATCCAGCCTGACCTGCTGCTCAGATTTCCTCAGGAACCTTGATGCTCCCATTTATATTTTCCCTCTAACCCTCTTGCCCCCATCTCTCCTTTTTTTTTTTTTTTTTTAAACAGGTATTTGTATTTTAAGGTTTGCCAGTGTCTCATTTTACAGTCTCTTTTGGCCTGTCGATCCATGCATGTTTTTTTGGTATGATGCAGATTTCTTCCATTGCCTAGTTTTCATTTTGGATTGGGTTATTTTTTGTTAATAATCAGAGAATCCAGAGATAAGTACAACTTAGGAAGAACAAAGAGAATTAAAATAACCAGTTGCAATGCAGAAAATGCAGGGTCCAAAAGAGATTCGTAATTCAGATTCACTGTACTAAATACTTTTAAAACAATTCTATATCAGCAGATTATAAAACAGTTTTGTTTCATTTTATCTAGAAAGTCAGTTTAGGACTCGGAGAAGTTTTGCTTAAATTCTGTTAGCGTTTTAGAAGAAGCTTCAGACAGCTGTAGAATATTCTTTTGTTGGGTCTTGCAGCTTAATTCTGAAAAGTGTAGTGTGTAGTTAAAGTTTGCTGTATTACAGAGTAATAATGTCTTTGCGTGGATCTAAATGATCTAATGGTCTTGGTGCAAATGAAAATAAGTATATCATTTCCAGATAGAAAATCAGGTCACTGTGATGGCTCTGTTTAAAGGAGGAATAAATTAGGGCCTTTTCATACTTGAAAGCAGGAATTTTGTGTATAGACATTCATTAATAATACATATTGCCAGTGATTGGGTCTCAGTTATTATCAGTCTTTTCTCTTTCATATTCAGAATGGTTAATTTCTTAAAAAATCTTACCCTTACTTTAGCTGCAAGGTTTTAATGTTATGAGACTGATGCCCTAAATTCAGCAGTGATGGCAGCAGTTTGTGATGGCATTTCATTAAGGTGATCAAGAGGTCTTTAACAGGGAAACTGGGACTGAGGTTGACCCATTTTCTTCACCTTTCCCACTGATGTTTTTATGCTTCTCCCCTCCTTCTACTGAAGACCAAAGGGAGTAATCTCATCTGCTGTTGTACCTGGTTCATTTTATTTTGGAGAGCTGTAGTTACTTCAAAGGTTTAGTTCATCGTCTTCTTCTTGTTTTCTTGCCGCCACACACCATTCTTGTCTGGGCTGCAGGAATGTTGGTTTCACCAGACATCTTTCATTCCAGTTCTGCATCCTTTGTTCCTTTTTTTGTAACATTTATGCAGCTCTAACAAGTCATTTGCTCCACTGTACTTGTATATTATTCTATATGTATGTGAATAGTACTTGCATATTATTCTATGTATGTACTTTTAAAAAATATATAATTTTATATTAATTCAAATTTTTATGAATATTTGGTTAAGCATGTGTACATAGAGTTAGCTGTGTTGCCAAGTGGTTGTTGGCTATGCCAGTAATAGTCTTCAACGTGCTTATACGCAATTTGTAGGTTCATTTTTCCATATGCTATTCTCTGGGTTAAATAGCAGCAAATGCTAACTATGTCCTGCTTTAGTATCAAACTTCGTGTGCAGCAGCCCTCTACTTTGACTACTTCTTGTTGAATTACACTTCTCAGTATGTAAAAAGTTGTGTGTGAAATACTAAATTAATACCCAGTGATCATTCTTCGTTCTTTACGCTGTAAATAATTGGGACAGGGAGTGTTTGTATGTGGGGGGAGGGCAGAGTGTTGTGATTCAGGGATCTTTTGTCTGTTAAATTGTTCTAGGATTGAGATTGATGGAGGAACATGGATTAAATACTTTACACCTTCATAAGTTCCAAAAATGTTATTAATACCTTTAGCTATAAATGCTAAGCTTGTTACAAAAAAAAAAGATAATATGTGATCAATAATATTTGAAGAAGCACAAGGTATGTATGAAAAGCACACATTCACAAAACTTGTACACTATATATCTGTGTATGTATGTCTCTGCAAGTCCTTCAAGACAATGTTAAAATTAAATGTCACTAATTTAGCATAGTATCAAAGAAATATTAGTGGCTTTGAAATTAAGTGTATGTGCCATAATGAAATAAAATTTAGTAAAGGCTTAATCCTGATCATATTAGCATTGTATTATGTGGATTTTTTAACAGTCACGAATGGTTGGAGTTTCAACAGACCATGTCACTCAGTTCAACTCTTTGCAGTGAGTGCAAAATCATCTTTGTCTGGAATAATTCCATTATTATTTTAATGCATTTTTGAATAAATATAATGAAGGTGTCTTCACTCATTAAACAGTTTATTCCATTTTAAATATCCCGGCTTGGGTGTTGCAACTCAGGCTTCTTTCAGAATAAGCCCATGTATTTCAAATGATGTGCTTTGGCCAGCACAGCTGCCTTGAATTGGATGGTTATATTTGAGAATTCATTTTATTAATGCGTAGTGTATCACTTCAGATTCAAATAACATAATTTCCATTATGCCTTTGTATTTAGTTGAATTCCTGCAATCGGAAAGCTATTTAAATCCTCTGAGAGCAAACTATATGCATCTGGTAGATCAGATTATGGGGGATGATAAAAAAAACTTGAGATATACACTATATATACCACAGAGGTATACACTATATATACCACAGCTCTCTGATCGTTCTGCCACAGGAGGACTAGTCTTAACTTGTTGATAAAGATGAAGGGCATCTTTAGAGCAAAAATTTTTATTCCCAGTGATAAAAATAAACCAGCCCTCAGGCTAGTTCAGTCTAACGTAGTGTTAGTGGATACCTGGATATAATATTGAAAGTATCCTCATAAGGGTAGAGATCAAGGATTAATTGCTTTTACTTTGTGGGTTTCTGAGTTTTAATCAAGATTAGATGAACCCAATCAAAACAAAGCTCAAGCTATGCTGTCAGGCATAGAGGAAAATTAAAAGATAAGACAGAGAAGAAGAATTAGTGAATTCCGCTGCATGACAAAAAATAATTTGCCTGGTAGAAGAATAATTGTGTGTTTGCTGCTTTAATTTATAGTTTTGTTTCTACCTTTTTTTTCTTTCCTTCACCATTATGTCTTTTTTGGAACATGAAGGTATTGAAGCCTATGCCCTTGCTGCTTGACTGGTAGCACTTAACCTGATGTCAGGATTTAAATGTACGTGATAATTCTTATATTTGTGTAACCTTCTTACTTCAAATATGAGCATCAGAAGATTGCTGAAAATTTATCATTTATTTCCTGTTAAAAGAATAGGTTTTGTTTGTTTGTTTGTTTGTTCGTAGACAACAGCTCCTTACCGTTTTTACATGCAAATATTGAAGTAATAGTATATTTCTCTGAAATGGAAATGATCATTTTTTACTCTTAGAACATGAGTAAAATCTCAGATTCATGTGATGGACAGTATAGTTTCTGTGTTTAAGAAAAGTTAATGTTCTATAATATACGTAGTTTAAAATGCTGTTACTCTTTCTCATTATTGAAAAAAAGGGGTTTTGTGGAAAGAGTAAAAGAGCCAAGAAAATGATGAAATGTTAGGAGGATACTAGGTAATTGGATCTGTAGCAACTGGTCTTATATAAAACTAGTATCTTTTATATCATTAGATGTGGTGTTATTAATGGCATGTTTTTAAAATGGGATTGGTGTCAACGATCAGCAGATTTTTTGTATGGGCTATGAAAAATACCCTGAAGGGGTCCGGAAGTTGAGTCAAACTCTGTGTTCTTTTGGAAAAAAACATGGTTTAGAGAACATGTAGGGTAGAAATGTAAATAGTTGAATTCAAGTAAGTTTTAAATGTAAATAACAAAAGGAAAAAGTTGGCCTAACACTTTTCATGGTAGGTATTTTTTCTCAAAAAGTGTGAATTATTTGATAGCTTTGTGGCAGCCCAAGCGAAACAGTAGAATATTACTATACTCATGTAGGAGATGGTTATGTACCTATTTTGGAATTGCAGTGATCGTCTTCTTTCCATACTATGTATGTGTGTAAATGATGGTGATGATAAGCGGCCATCCTAAAAGCAGATACCCATTCCTTATCAAAGGGCATCCTCTGAGGTCTTAGTTTTGTAATCAAGTTCAGCACTGAAGTAGACTGTCCTGGGGGAGAAGAGGACAGCAGGCAGTTAGGAGCCCATGAAGATGCTGTTGGTAAGCAAGGTGTCTGAGTTTTTGCAATACTGCAATAGCAAAAATAGAGCAAGTACAGTGAATTGAGAAGTGAAGATGTAGGAGGCCATGGAAAATACCCAATGGTTTTGGTTGTACCAATGGAAATCTTGAATTCCTTGCAACTTACTACATTCTATTTAAGAGCCTTTTTATGAGGGAATGTGAAGAGCTGTATGATTTAATTTCATGTGAATGTATGTGGTGAGTGTTTCATTCAAAATTTCTCAGTTAGTAGCAGCTAAGATCTTTATGGAACCAAAAAAAAAAAAAGATTTTATGTTCTGAAATTACAGAATATTTGTGTTTCTCTGAAAAATACATTGTTATTAAAAAGGACTAAATAAATAAGTACTCACTCCCTAATTGTTACATTTGGTTGCTGATGAATAGTGTATCTTTTTTTCCCTACCATTTGAGAAATAAATTTTTCTCACTGATCTTTCCAAAAGACAAGAGTAATGCAAGTGAAAATCTGAAAAGAGAGGATTTTAAATATCCCGTTTTTCAAATTACATCTACTTATTTAACATTTGTGGAAACCTACTTTACAGAAAAAGAAAAAGAACTTTCCAACTACCACTGAAGTTTGTTGCTACTGAGAAGTGTCACATGAAGTAACTGTTCTGCACTCTCGAGGGAGTAGAGCTGAACTCGAAGCTAGTGTTGTTACTGAAATTTAAGAGTGAATTTTATTATGTTGTTTGTAATTCTCCATGTAAAGTTGGGATAAAGCATTATCATGGTATTTTTCTTAATATTCAAATTACTGTTGCCATGTTTTGTAATTCAGAGGTCCTTTTGACCATCTTGTTGCATAAAAATTGACTATATACTTCCAAATTTTATTGAAATAATTCACATTTAAGATGATGCTTTTGTTGCTTTCTCATAACATACATTTATGCATTAGCTTGTGGTTGTGTTGGAAGGGAAAGAAAGCATATTATACTCTGAGATGAAACCAATGCACTGCCTGAAAATAATTGTGTTTCATGAGGTATATATTACTCATATTGAATATAATGTAAGTTGATTTCTGCCTTGTTCCATTTCTTCTATATCTTTGGTCTCCCAGTGATAGGAAGGAGTATTGGAAGTCTTGTTGCAAAGGAGTGTGATCTGTACTTGTTTCAGGACCTTCTGTTAGTGATGGATTTTGTGGCTGCTTTCACTATTTACTCATTGTAATCTATGTGTTGGGTGTCCTTTGCTTTGACTTGATGTGAAATATGAAGAGAGGTAGAGTGGTACCAGTGTGCAAAGCAAATTTGGGCCAATAACAGCAGAAAAAAAAAATCCCAGTACATTTTGGATAAAGCATGGGTTAATATCAAGCTAAGATGTACAATTTCTGTTTGAATCAGTAAAGAAAGGGTAAGCTTCCTTGGCTAAGTCCAAGTGACAGTTTTGGTACTTTTTAATTGTAAAGAATAAGCATCAATCTGCAAGTATTTTTTTTTTCTCAATTCAGACTGAAAGCAGGTAGCAGAAGCCTCTGCTAAATAGTAGTTTCAACTTTGGGTGAGGATATATAGCCTGATTCCTCAGCTAATACTGCTGTTGAAATCAGTGGCACGTTTTTACAAGTGTTGCCTCTGTCCCCTTTTTAAGACTTTCTTGTTCTTTGTTACATTTGATAACTGTCCATAGCTTACATGCACACAAAATGCATTTTTGTCGCTGTGATAAACTCCTACTTAGAGCCAGCAGTGTCACTACTATAATGCTTTTAAAATAACATTTTAATCAATGTGACTGGCAATTTGCCAGAAAGAAAGATGAAAGGCTTATTTGTGCTCACTGAATTTTGTGTTCTTTTTGAATAGTGATTCCAGAGTTCATTAGTCAAGTAAATATTGCATTGGAGAGCTTAAGCAAGAACACAGTGCATCTGTTTGATGATAACCAGTTTGTGGATGTTTCTAAGAAGGTGTATGATACAATTCATAACATCAGATGCTCAGTCATGATGATTCGGGTAAGTTTTTGAGTTGTTCATTTAAAATTTATTTCTAAAATAGATTTATTTCTAAGATATCAGTGTGTTTTCAGGAGAATTCAGAACTATGTTTATAAACTATGTGCCAAAACTCATAGCTAGGTTTAACTGACTGGTGATTTTGATTACTAAGGGACACATGATTCAACTCAAGGAGGATGAATCCTGTTGTATGGAGAGCAAGAGTGACAGATCAGAATGTTGTAGAAAAATATGTTTTGTTTCGTTAAAATACTTCACTGGGGAGCCTGTTCCAGTGTGCAACCACCCTCTCGGTGAAGAACCTCCTCCTGATATCCAGCCTAAACCTCCCCTGCCCCAGCTTAACCCCGTTCCCGCGGGCCCTGTCACTGGTGTTTATGGAGAAAAGGTCTCCTGCCTCTCCACTCTCCCTCGTGAGGAAGTTGTAGACCGTGATGAGGTCCCCCATCAGCATCCTCTTCTCCAGGCTGAACAGGCCCAGTGACCTCCGCCATTCCTCATGTGCCTTCCCCTCCAGGCCCTTCATCATCTTCATTGCCCTCCTCTGGCCACTCTCCAACAGTTTAATGTCCTTTTTGTACTGTGGTGCCCAGACCTGCACACAGTACTCGAGGTGAGGCTGCACCAGCGCAGAGTAGGGCGGGAAAAGGACACGTGCAGCTTTCTCTTTCATGAATAACCATTTTTCAGAGACTGTCAAGAGAGGGTTTTTTTGAGGTTTGGTGAAATGAGTCAACTACTCTGCCATCCCTTGCATATACTGACTGCCAGCACAGAGGGGGAGCTGAGAAAACCCTGGCCTTCCTTTTTGGAACATAGATTTGTTTGCATTCCATATTAAATACATTCCAGACAATGTCAGTTCCATGTCAATCTGCTTATAAGAAGCTTCAGTAAATCTGATGGTTATTCAGACCTACACAGTTACCACAGCAGCCCAGGTGAGGAAATAAAAGCAATCCGATGGCCAACTTGTAAGGACTTGAAGATAAATTGCCAAAGAACAATGTGCTGCCTATTAGAGAGGATTTCAAGACGTGAATCAAGGAGAGAAATCATTGATCAAAATATAATTGGGAAATGTAAATCAACAAGGACACCGATTCACAGGGGGGTATTTTTCAACATCAAAGTAAAAGCAGTAACTTACTAGATTGTTTCCTCAGGAACATTTCAAGCATGTAATTAGACAGATATATATATATATATATATTAATAGAGATCCTAACTGTCAAATGCTTCCAAATACTGTTGTTATTGCGAATTATCAGATACACTTTTCAGAGTCCAAGCCTAACCATAGATACATAAAACATTAATGGCAGTCCTACAGGTATAATGTGCATAACGCTTAAGAGCAACTAAATACTGGATTGTGTGCTGCACTGATGAGCTCTAATGGAAATGCCTCTGGAACTGCAGGATACTTCCTTTAAGATGCGTCTCATTGTTTCACTTGCAAGGATGAATTCATTCAGTGGTAGCTGTTGATTTGAACTAATCAGGTATCCAGGGCATATAGCTGCATGTGCTTATACATACAGGAGGATACACTGTTCTTGTTCCTTTTTTTTTTTTTTGTCTCTTTCAGCATCTAATGTATTTATTTTGATTTACAGTTTATTTAAATTGTAAAGGCTTTGTGAACTTAATTTTGCACAGGAACATCTGGATACTGTATTAATCAGAATATTGCTGTTATGGAAATAGATCATGGTAGATAAGAGAAAAAAGAGGAAACAGGTTGACAGTTGTTGAGATAGTAGTAAATTTTACATGATGTTAAAACTTCTTTAAAAAAATAGTTCGTCTATATGAAAATGTAGTTTGTGGTATAATATGAGACATCTGGATTGAACTAACAGCTAATAATATCCTATTGGGACATGAAGCATAATGCAAAGAGGTAACCAGGTAGTGACTTGAAATGAATAATAACTACTGAGAGCTGAAGCAGTAATAAAGTAATCTTAACAGAAGCACATGAAGAGGAAAAGAGTTGTCCAGGTTTCATGGAGTAGAGAGTAAACAGGTAAACTGCAGCGAGTTTTCCAGAAAGGAACAAGAAAGAAAAATGTTCATAGACACTATATATGCTTTTGGTGATCTATGTTCATGGAAACAGTGAGTGAGGAACCTGTATTCCCTAATATTATGAGAGGTGAAAAAAATATTTTTTAGATCGCAGTTCTCGTCTACTACGTTCTTTCCTTCATTTTGACCCATTTCTTGAAAATCTTTTCTGCTGAGTGTGTATTCTGTGTGCTTTTTCTTTCAGAATCCTAGCATGGAGATTGCAGATTCCATCTGAGTTTACTATATTAGGCTTTTGGAGTGTTTCTCTTTTTTTTTTTTGATTGTACCTTTGTTAGCACTGGGCAGCCAATCTCTGTACCATGTTGAGCGTTGTCACCCTCAACAAAATGAGGCCAAGCATTCAGTTTAGTCTTGCATCATACCTAGATAATTCTATTTCAGCTAGTTTCTCACTATATTCCCAGTCCATTCCTTATCTTTTTATTTTGTTGGCTAATTATTCTTTAACTGTGGATTTTAATTTCCTTTGCAAAATCAAACTCAATTAAGATACACTTTCAGGTATCTACAGCATAACCTTTGAATGTTTTGGCTATGTCAGAATACCCTTGAGATAGGTTCCCTTTTTCTCCTTCGATTGCAAATTCTGGGTAGTATTTCACTCCATTTTAAAGATATTCATCCGTAACAGAGGTTGTGAGCTCTTCACTCCACTTGATTTCTCTCATCACAGCAGACTTTGGTCCCATCTATCCAGCAGAGTTGCAAGAATTTTTAAAACATTCCTTCTCAGAAAGGAAGATGGCAAGTGATGAAAACCTTCCTATCATCCTGTTTCTCTCAGCCAGTTGATGTCTGTTTTTAATTGTAGCTTTTCTTTTATTAATGACAGAATTATCCTCCATGTGCCATGTTTTTACTTCTGTAGTAGGAACGCATTAGATCTGCCAGCTGCAGCCAGTAGCATATATGAATTGAGCCTCTTTTTTAAAAGGTAGGGAAGTCAAAGGAGGGAAACTACTGAGAATATGACATTTAGTGCAGTCTTACAATTGTTTGTTTTTCTAAGAGAGCCCTGAGACCTCATAGCGAGGAAAGACAAAGAAGAGTTCATATTGATTAGATAAATTTCATTATCATTTGTCTGAAATTTGAGTCATGTTAACTCATTAGAAATACATCTTGGTAAGCTTGTTAAATACTTTTTTCTTCATTTTTCAATCCCTACACCAACTGTAGAAGAGGAAGAATTTGTGCCACAGTGGTTATCAAGGCAGTTAGACCTGCATCTCTCATCACATTCTTGTCATTTCTGACCTAAGTAGGTCTGAGCTGACCTTTCCTTCCCTTGGCTCCTAGTCAGCTTCCCCGTCTGAAAGTGGGGACTTCCTTTTATGTTTTTGCTTGTACTCCCTTACACACTAGGCATCCAGCATAGATGTAGTTAGTGCCAAGAGAGGATTTTCTACCCTTATTATTTAAGAAAAAAAATAAACTCTGTACTCATTCCCAAGCAGATGTTTCCATGCCTTACCTTCTTCAAATGATGCTTTTCTTATTTATTCTATCAGGCATGTCATCCAGTGATTGATGTTTCTAAACGTGATGTGACTGAAGAAGGATATAATAACTGATGCTCTTTCAAAAAGAGCCTGGAAGTGCCTGTTGTCTGTCCATGACTGTTTTAAAAGAGTCTAGCAGAGGTCCTCCTCAGCATCATTTAGCTTCTGTTTTAAGACTTGGTCAGTCCACTGAGCTTGCCAGAGGGGTTATTGTGATGAGTGAAAGACAGTATTTGTGGACATGCTTAGAGTCAGTGCCATTCCCCAGAATCATCTAGGTTGGAAGAGACCTCCAAGATCACCGAGTCCAACCTCTGCCCTAACACTAACAGTCCTCCACTAAACCATATACCTAAGCTCTACATCTAAACATCTTTTCAAGACCTCCAGGGATGGTGACTCCACCACTTCCCTGGGCAGCCCGTTCCAATGCCTAACAACTCTTGCAGTAAATAAGTTCTTCCTAACATCCAACCTAAACTTCCCCTGGCGCAACTTGAGCCCATTCCCCCTCATCCTGTCACCAGGCACGTGGCAGAACAGACCAACCCAATGGATTTAACTCCATTCACCATGACTCTTGGGGCCTGGCTACCCAGCCAGTTTCTGACCCAACAAAGTGTATGCCAGTCCAAGCCAAGAGCAGCCAGTTTCTCAAGGAGAATGCTGTGGGAAATGGTGTCACAAGCCTTACTGAAGTCAAGGAAGACCACATCCACAGCCTTTCCCTCATCCACCATCGCATCACTTTGTCATAGATCAGGTTTTTCAAGCAGGACCTGCCTTTCATAAACCCGTGCTGACTGGGTCTGATTGCCGGGTGGCCCTGCAAGTGATGCGTGATGATGCTCAAGATAATCTGCTCCATGAGCTTCCCTGGCATTGAGGTCAAACTAACTGGACTTTCGCGGGTCTACCTTCCGGCCCTTCTTGTAGATGGGCATCACATTAACTAGCCGCCAGTCAACTGGGACCTCCCCCAATAGCCAGGACTGCTGCTAAATGATGGTATGTGCAGTTACAAAAAATGGACTGACAGATACGGCACATCCACTGCCCTTTCTAGCATGCTGACTGTCAAAGATAGCACACGTTTCTTCCCCAGTTTTTAACCCCTACTCTGCTGTTGATGGTTTAGTAACTCAAAGCTGCTTAGAAATCTAGTGAAGAGTGGCACTGGCAGTGTGGACTTTCTGAATATGTGTCTCTGTGTGATCGGTAAGTCATCCTTCATTTCAGGAGTCAGTACTGGACATTTTTCAGTATCCGTGGCCTTTCTTGGTTTTCTTATCTTGTACGTAGGCAGTCTGTGACCATTAGCTGAAAAGATGTCCCCTCTCTTGCCATTTTAACTGTTACAGTTCCACACTTCTGTCCCCTGGAAGACAGGATGGGTGCATGACTAGCAGATTATAATGTAAGAATGTACTAGATGATGGAACTTGATGAATTTCTCAGGGAAGCCATTTCTATTCAGAGCTGAAAGTTGTTAGAGCTTTTCTGGGTCTCATTCATTGTAAGTGTTTTTGGGAGCTTTTCATGCTAAGCAGAAAATACACTGGTATTGGGGATTCAGCAGTTCTAACACTTGCAGAGCAGAAAGTTTGCATCTGATACGGCCAAGATTGCTAACTAATCTTACAGAAAGTCCTGCTGAGGCCTAAAATGAACCTTCTCATGTTTTGTGCATTTTGCCTTTTTTTCCCCATTGTTTTCGGTTTTTGTTTATGTTTGGCTCTTTTTTTAAAAAATAATCTCAAGCCTTTCCTCACATACTACAAAAGCAACAAAGTAATGTTTTATTGCCTTCTCCAAGTCACTTGCATTTCAATTTGTTTGTTTACCCTTTTGACTGGTTTATGTATTTAGTCTGCTCACCTATTGCCTGTGTATCTAAAAGGGAAGCATGAAGGATTATTGTGTTCATCACTTTGTCCCCCAGGTTTAAGAAAAAAAATGCAACAATGTGTAGTTGCCAAAATTGCACTTTGAAGTAGGATGGATTAACTAAAGCCCGTAGGGTGGTAGTTGCCAGATTGGCCTAAAGCTAGAGGGACACCTGTCCCATTCTCAAGTTTGTATCCTGCGTCACATAAAAAGTGTTCTTGGGGAATGTTACATTTGTGCTCTAGAAACCCTGTTTATTTGGTTTTAAAAAAAGAAAAAAGTAGTGAGTAGTGAGGGCCAGCGAGCGATGCTGACAGATCAGATACGCATGTTTGCAAGTAAAAGCTTCTTGAAGCTGCTTCTCCCTGCCACATTACTTGTTTTTGTGGCATCTCATGACAGAACCAGCAACTTGGAGATAATGTTTTGGATAAAACTAACTCAAAGCTCTGTCTGGTACAGGTTCCATTTTATATGTTAATTCATCTACATACACATCTGAAAAAAAAGTACTTTACCCCTCAAGTATACCTGGGAAGTCATGTCATACTGTGGAAAAACTTCCTTGTTTGTATTTACATCTGTATTAGCACCAGTTACCATAATTAGGACTGCCTTGCAGCTGCCATATCAAACTGCTCTATACTGCATCACTTTTGGGACAGAGTACTTGTTCATTTCTGTTTAACATGCTGTCATTTTATTAAATGCTAATCTCTGGTTATTACAAGGTCAGTTTGTGTTCCCAAATAAATGAGGCTGATCTGTGTTTTCCAGCAAACAACTACACATAGCATTTTGCCTGAATTTCATGTTTATGTAACGCATAACAAACACTCAGGGGTCTTATTTTCTGCCACTTTCATTTATTTTAGAGCCTTTAATACCTTCCACAAATCAAATGACCATTCTGGTTCTTTGTGCAATTGTATTACTGTTCTTGTTGCTTAATAGAGCAAGAAGCTGTACAGCAGCATATCTGTAAATAAATCCTACTCTCTGGTTTTCCTTGAAAACCATCCCATCGTCTTGAACATGGGCAAGTTGTTTACCTAAGAAATGTCTGCAGAGTTTGGATTTGTTGCAAATTGCTACAATGAGTATCTGTTCTGAAGAGTTGATGTGTTTTCATAATTATTTTTAAAACTTTGTTAGTAGAAAAAAGGAACGTGATGAAATTACTGATTTTATAAACAGATGGCAAGTTCTCAGGTAGGGAGAGGGAGGCAGAAGAGAATGAAGTGGATGCTCAGCCTTTCAATTTCAGACATTGGAATGGAAGCCAAAGCACCGATGCATTATTTCACCTAAGGAGAGATGGTCTTTCTCCTCCCACATCTTAGGTCCTTTTGGCTTAAACCATTGAGTTCGAGTCAGCAAGTTTGTTGAGGATTGATAGATTTTTTTGAACAAATATAATGAGCAGAAACTGTCTGGCTTTTGTGCTTCTACATTCCTGCACTTTAAAACTATCAAGTTTTAACCTTTCAGCTTGTTTTACATCCTTCAACTGCTGCCCTTGCAGCCATATCCCAGCCATGACACAGTTCTGCTGTTGTGCTGCTTGCTGTTTCACAAAGGCAGAGGGACATTACCCTGTGCTGCAGTTGGAAGTGAGAGTTGTATTTAGGCCCCTATTACTTTATTCACTAACAAGGGAAGATAACATCCATTTCCATGCATTTGTTGTTACTTGGAGAATTAGAATATAATACTGGTCATAAAAATAATAGAAAATACGTTAATTCATTTTTTTTTGTAGAAGAACATGGGAGTGGGAATGGCACTCATTTTTTGTCTTCTCTATCCTGGTGTGTTTCACTTTTTTTTTTTTTTTTTCAGGGAGCTTTCTGATTTTAGATTATGGGTTCTTTTTACATACTAAGTTAATAGTAGGTAGGAGAATAATGGTTGCTCTTAACTCCTTTGTCTAGCGGTGAGAAAGCATGTGATATTGTCAGGGCACGTCTTGCCAGCAATACCCATATGGAAGATTTTATTTCCCCTGGAAAGCAGCAGCTCACATGTATGTATCACCCTGGTGACTAAGTTATGACTAAGTGGAAGTACTTAGGAGTACTTAGGAGTGGAAGTGCTTAGGAGTGTCAGAAACTCATCACCGTATTTACCATATTCATGCCTTTACTTACTCTGTGTTACCATTTATTACTTCTTTTTCATTATTCAGAATTCTTTTCATATTCTTCCCCTCCTATTCCCCCCCCCCCCCCAGCAAAATACTGTGGTTAACTGAGCCTTCTTGCGAAGCAGGAAATCCTACGAAGTCTTTGAACTGAACCTTACTCACCACTGTCACACACTTTTACTTGTCTCACACTCATGTCAAGGAGGGGAAAGGGATGGTGGAAACAGACTGTGGGTTACAGTAAAGTCTAAGTTTGACAGGACCTGAGATCATCTGGTTCAAACTCCTGTGAAAGGCAGAGTGTTATCCAGGGTGCTGTCAAGCCAAGTCTTGAATACTTGGAGATTTCACTGCTTTTTTGGGCAACCTGTAACATGCTTAATTTTTCTCAACTGTGAATAATTCTGTCTTACATCTAGATGGAATTTCCCCTGAAGCAACTTGTGCTGGTTGCCTCTTGTCCTATTTAGGCAGTGAAAGACTGTGATCAGATCCTCACTGAGCCACCTCTAAGCTGAACTAGTGCAATTCTTTCAGCCAGTCTTCGTATGCAGAGTTCTGCACTCCTCTCATTATCTGGTGGTCCTCTGCTCTTCAAGGTTTTTAATGTCTTCCTTGACTGGGGGGGAGGAGGGTGCAGAATTAAAGAAAACACTCCCAAGTGTGGCCTTGCAGGTGCTGAGTGGAGTGGCATGATCCACACCCCTTGGTCTGTTGTCTTTTTTCTTGTTGATGCAGTTCACGTCCAGGTTGAATTAGTCCTTTTTTGCTGCTTGGTTTTACTGTTCGTTTACTGTTTGTTCCTGCTGAGAGGCCAGAAAGAAGCATCTTCTTCCTCAGCTCCTAAACCAGATTTTTGGCTTTTTACTCAAATTTTTGGAATTTATCTCAGGAGGAATATCTGATCTTGACAGAATCTCGTAGTGACTCACATCCAAAGTATGCATTTTTTCATTCCTGTCACATACCCATCCTTGGCACTGTTCGTTAACAATACTCTTGCCTTTTCCGTCTTTATTCTTTTCAGGAGCTTTCTGCCTATTCTTCTTTGTTCTTTTGCATGCCCTCATTTTTTGACACATGCCCTCTGATGGAATCCTTTACCGTTCTTTTACTCACTAATGCTCCAGAGATGTTTGAGTTGAAGCATCCTTTGTTGTGCCTTCACTATGTGTTCGTGTTGCGTCTTTCTTGCCTCACTGATTGTATGCTTTCCAAAAGTGCTGTTGGGAATTCCTCTCCCAGGTAATCCCAACACATCATCCAGCTTTTCCACTCTGCTAAAAATTCTCCAAGCTTTTGGTTACATTTGTCTGTGCTTAGTCCTGGGCATTCCAGTCATCCTTGATGGACTAGCCATTTTCAGCACAACTGAAACAGCTTCTGCAGCACTCTGCTGTCTGGAATTAATCTCTGCCAACTGTGGTTTAGCTGTCCTAGGGAGATACTAGTCAACCCCTCTTGCAGGTTTCAGTAGCAGCTGTGTAGGAAATACACACCTTATTGCTGGATAACTGATCCATCAGATTCAGGTACAATAACCATTTTACAATATTTAACAGAATTGCCCTTGTACTTGCTTAATATTATCTATAAATATCCCCAAAGCGACTAAGTGTTCCTTCAGCTATTCCTAGCTAAACATTGGTCTCTCAAGTCTATTGTGCTCCGTGGCAGTCTTCACTGGTGTGGTAAAACCGGTGCACATCATACTGGTTAGTCTCTGTGGTTTTTGGCCACTGTGCATCTACTGTTTGTCTGTTGTTTTCTGTCTTTTAATTGGATTTCTAGGTGGCCTTTAAGAAAACAGACAGGAACTTGCTCTGTGTTTGTACAGCACCTAACAGAATTATGTTTAGTTTGGGATTTAAACTTCGGGAAAGTACTACAGTAAAATAATGTTTGCTCAAAACATACCTTTTAACCAAAGTGATGACTGAAGAACTGCCTTTTTCTCTTATGTTTTGGTCTATCTTGCTTTGTTACTGATGAGACTTTCTGGTACTCTGAAAGGACAAATAGTTTCTTTTACATGTTTTTGGGCTCTTAAGAGCCTGCATTTATACTAGGCAATGAAAAACAATTTAATGAGCTGCTTGCATAAAATCACAAAGAATAACATGTAGACCGAATTGGAACTAGCTGAACTAATTACTTAGTAGATGTGTGTGAAACAAATCTGTGGGTAAATCTGGCTTCTTTTTTTTTTTTTCAGAGTAAGAAATACTTCAGGTTGGCAGTTGTTGAGATGAACTTGCTATCACTTAAGCCTTTCATAAATGACGTTGTCTTGTATAAGTAAACTTAATTAGCTTAATCTAGATATAGCTGACTCTTTATCATTATGACAACAGGGATGTAGAACTGATGGGGCAAACAGAACAATATCGTGTGCTAAATCTTACTTAGAGAAGCAAGCTATTTGCTACATTGCATGCAACTACCAGACTAGTGTACTTCTGCCATCGTTTGTTGTGTTAGTCCTCATCGGGTGCTCTCAGCACATGACAGTATGAGTGATCTTCTCTTTCTTATTATTTTTTTTTCAGTTAAAATGCTACTTTCTCATATTTGCCTTCAGTTTCCATTTTTTAAAATTTCAGCTAATGGCAAAGACACAGTGTTTGTTTGTCTGTCTGTTTTTAAAAAATGGCTTTATGGATATCTATAGAAAACATAGTGAATAATTTCAGAAATGCGGATACAGGGAGCAGTGCTGAAACTGTCAGCTGCATACTGTATCCATTGCAATTTAAACGTGCAATTAGCCGTCCTGGCAAATCTGCATTGTCTTTGGCCCAAACTCTACAGCCTTAGGCATGGCTGTGAATTAAGAGCTTTTCAGCAGCAAATTGCTGCAGAGCTTACCATCAAGTTTCTCAGTGCTGAACTTACTGGTTCAGATAGTGAAGCCAATATGCTTTGTACAGGAAGAGATGGCGTGAACAGTTTGGAGTTGCATACTACTAGAAATTTTAGTTTTTCCCTGCTTAGGGATTAAATTCTATTGCAAGTGTAGAAGAGTGCCATTTCTTGATAGGAAGTAGATTATGTATTCCCTTCTATTGCACTGGCAGGCTGTGTTTGGAAAATGAGCATGCGTTCACTGTGTTGCATATGTTTATGTATTTATTGTTCAAAAAATTATCCCACTCTTTCAGGAAAATAGAACTTTCCAGAATGGATTTAGTAGCTCTAGTTTTGTGCCTGATTGGAAGCTTAAGCAGAATGCAGTGTATTTTCTGGAACATTAACATTTTTGCTGTGAGTTATTTCTTACAATGAGGAAAAGCAATGTGTATTCCTTCCTTACCACTCGGTGCTTACTATCTAAGGTAAATTAGATTCCCAGAGAAATGGAATGAGTATCATTGTGTTAAATGTGAAGGACTGCATTTCTGGAACTAAGAACTGGGAGACAGCAAAAGCGTTACAAATCACATCTATTTTATTAAAATCTCCATCTCTCCACACGTTTCACTGGACTGCGAGAAATGCAAGCCTGGAAATGGAGATTGCAGTCTCTCAGTAGGGTTAATAGCTTAGGCTGTGGTTCTGACTCTGAAACCAGCCCTGCCAGTGCTAGTGCCAGTTCTGGCTCAGAGATCTTCATTACTCAGTATAGATCAGGCCATAGATTCCTTTTACTGATCATAAATGTCAGTACAGTCCTTGGCCCGGTTCACATTCCTCAATGCCATTATTTTCACAGGAATCATTTCACTGGTAGGGTGGGCTGTGTCTAGCATGAAGCAGAAAAGTGATGAGGTACATTATAAATGTTTGCAATATTCAACTAAAAGGTAATTGTATTTCAAAATAAATAGAAATTAGCTGTGTTCTAGATTGTCATCTCAGTTTTGCTAGAATAAGAAGGGAGTAGCAGGGCTGTAGCTTGGTATTCTATGCTCTGACACTGGGGTAACAGTGTAAGAACTGGTCCTGTTGTCAGCATGTCCTTGCTGATGTATCAATGTGAGGGTGAAAATGGTTTGGGTGGGTAGTATGTATTTATTTGTTTTACCTCTAATAGTTATTTGCTTTGCTTTCTTTATAATTCCTTTGTAGTCCATAGGTATATTTCATTTTTTGCTGTTAATCATACCTTCCTGTCTTTTTTTTAAAAACAAAAACAACTTTGCTTGCCAACTTGAATCACACCAGATTATTTTCTTGCAAGCATGCTCACAGAGCTAGAATGCAGAGTGCCTGAAGGCAGGTAGGCATACCAAGTAAGGAGGCATAGTAATAACAGGGAGACTGACAGAAACCATGGAAGGAAATTCTTTGGAGAATTTCAAACAAATCCTTCACTCAGCTTGTTAAATGGAAGACTGTATTTTTAAGTATTGGTACCTGAAAAAATTCTGTAGGGATTGACAAACCATATACTACCTAATTATTTGGGAACACTTGGGACTTAAAACCCTGTTCTTAAAAAGAAAGAAGGGATGCTCTATTATATCCAGTACCAACAAAGCATATTGACACTGAAGTGAAGTGTGTTGCAGTGAAGGAGTACTGTGAATCATCTAGTGAATGGTTGTGTTAAAATTGCATCTTCAGAGCACTGTTCCTGCAGTGTAGCTAAACTATTAGTTTTTGAGGCTCTCTTACTGTTCAGTAAGTATACCAAGCACTTGAGTTATTAGGAAAGGAAACTGTTGATTGCCTTTGTTGGCATTGAAACCTCTGGACAGTGGACTAATAACTGATTTCTGAAATGGAGCCGATCTCCAGTGGAGAAGAGATGAAAGATTGTGTCTGCTTACAAGTTGAGGTACCCTTTCTTCTTTCCTATTACGTTACAATAATCCTAAACCTCATGCCTTACAACTTCCACCATCTCATACTTGACTGCCTGATCTGGTCATTATTTATAGGAAATTTGCAGATCAGAAAGCAGATGACTCACCTTAAGTTCTTTTTATTTGCACAAGGGACCTGATTGAAGGAGTTAGTGTTTCCTAGATGAGATCATCCTATCTGATAGTTTTGCTGCTGTTTTTTATTGTTACTGTTGTTTGATTCTTGTCTATGAAACTGCCCCATTCATTTGTATTAGCTTTATAACTCTAGGACTGTTTTAGACCTCTAAAATTTTCTTACGTTTCTCAGCTGGTAGGGTTAAATCCAGATTAAATTTTAGGCTGTCTTTATTTCATCAGTAAAATACATCATTTTCATTTGGTATTTTCCATTCCAGAAAACTCAAAGAGAGGATTGCACTTCAGGCTTTAAAAATGTGCTCATATTTTTGGGCAGGTACTAGAATTCATACTTTCTCTCCACTCAAATAACTGTTCTAGTCATGAAGTTATGCTTGCTCCCTTTCTGGACTGACAAATTTTTGACACATTTGTCCTGTTTGTTTAGAGGTGCACAGGCGCAGACCCATTGCCCCAGCTGACTTCTTGGTTCAAAGGTGAGAGATCTCTTAAAAATCAGCCATGCTAGGGTAGGGTCTCTGAGTGAGAGACTTGAGGAGCACAAGTTGGCAGGAGATTGAAGCTAGAACAATCAATGTATTAGAAAGTGTGATCTATGAGGAAAATACTGAATAGGTTATTCCTCATTAGCCTAATGAAGACAGCAAAAGAAGGAGAAAGAAGGGAAAGATATGATAGCCATTTTCAAAAATGTAAAATATTTTTACACAAGAAGAGTGAAAATCCGTTTTTATGTGCTCATAATGGATAGGAAGAAAAAGAATAACCTTTGATTACATGGGGGAAGGTTCAGCTTAGACATTAGGAGAAACAGTTCATAAATGAAAGAGATTTTGTTCAGTTACCATGGGACCTTGTCTTTCTTCACAGTTGCTCATTTATTTTTATCTGTACCTATCTGTGTTTGTAAATGACAGGTACATTGAATATCTCCCATTCCATTTTCACTGGCCAGAAGAAGCTGTCAAAGATGCCTGCATGTTACTTATTGTTTGCATATTATGAAAAATATGCAGAGGGGAAATATATGGATAAGTTTCTCAATTGATGTGTTGAAGGGGAGAGTTCCTTGCTGCCTTCTTTCATAAAAGTTTGTTATGAAACCGCCCCAATTTAGAAGATGATATCACTGAGTATTTTCAATGCACTACTAAATGCATGAGTAATGGCAGTGCATGTAAGTGAAAAGCTGTTGTATGTTTCTCATTGGTACCTCTAAAAGTAGCAACCAAATCATCTAATAAATAAAAGTACAGGAATAACCAGGCCTGAAATAGTTAATGTTCCTTGAGGGATGTTGTTTAGTTTTGTTTTTTAATTCAATTTTACTTGGAGAACCTACTTAGAAATGGACTATCAGCCTCTTAAATTGGAGTTAAATTACTGATCTGTGACATGAAAGCAGGTTTGCACAATGATGTACTTAATGGGTTATTTAGTTCCACCTCAGCTGACACAGATCACTCGGTTGAACAGTTACTGGTTACTGAGTGACTACATGTGGGTGGATGCATGTTACAGGAATCAGAAACCTCTTGATAATTAAAATCAGTAATGAAACTAATAGATACAAGATTCACAGCTAGGGTGCTTTTACTTTATCCTTCTCTGGGACATTGGGATGAGCATCTGCTAAAACTGAAAAGTTTGCATTCTGATAGTAAGTTACAGGTGGGAATGCATGTGAAGGATGACAGTGAGCAGTAGCTATGTGCTCGGAGTTGGGCTTTGCATTAGAGTCTGCATTGTTCTAGTTACGCACAAGGTTTTGATTGACAGGTTCATTCTGTGCACCTTTGTTTAAAATGGAACATTTTACTTGCAGGTCTGATAGTAGAGAAGGTCACTTGAGACTCAGGAGACTTAATCAGATCTTCAGGTCCTAGGTAATCATGTCATCTACCCCAGTTTGAGAAATACACATTTCATCAGAAATCTTTTATTAAAGGATATACTCATCTGTCCAAATGAATTATTTTTTTTAGTATCATCATTTAGCATAATTCACTTAACTGAAATAGATGTGTTAGGTATATTAGGGAAAAAATCTTTGATGCAGATGCTAATGTTGCTCAGGCTTTATTCATATGCTAAACCTAAATTTCTTGTGAAATTTTGTATTTTCTATTTTACAACTTATTTCTTCTCCCTTTTAAGCACTGAACACTCAAACTTCACTGCACCTTTCTTTAACATACTGAAGTTTTTTTCAAAAGCAGTTGCAATTTTTATCTACATTTCATGTGACAGTCTGCCTTAAAATGTATTTTTAGTTTTGACTTTGGGAGTGAGGCTTTGGGAAATACCCTTTGCCATGAAAAATGGAGTCTTCTCAGGAGGAAAAGGAGTTTCTGCAGAAAGGAAGGCTGTATCACATGTTTATGAAGCTTAAAGCATCATTTCAAGTCTCTTTTCATTTATCTGTATCGTATCTTACTACTCCCTATCACAAGGAAGAATCATTGTGGGAAGTCCATCCACCATTAGGTGAGATGAAAAAGCAAACTAAAAATTAAAGAAAAGCCATAAAAAGCAAACAGACATGAAAGATGAGGAAAGAAATACAGATGCTGTAATATAAAGCTGATCAGACTGCTGCTGAAAGTGCCTGAAATCTGTGACTGAATCCAGGTAGAAATTTAGGTAGAAATAAAGCCCATTGGGGGGGGGTCAAAACTGGATGAACATGTGCTTTCTTCTAACAGCCAGCTAAAGGTGGATTATTGCTTCCTTCATCTGCTGGTTATACTATGGTTCATACAGCCTAGCATAGTCCTGACATTTCCTGCTGCCAGGGCATGCTGCAGGCTTGTGCCCAGCTTGCTCTCCGCCAGGAATCAGGTCCTTTTCTGCTGATGTGCTGCCCAGCGAGGCAGCCCACGGCTTCTTTTGTTTGTTGCAAGGGGTTCTACTTTCATAGCTGCAAGGCTTTGCGTTTTTCCTTTAGAATTTTATAAGGTTCCTGTCAGCCCAATTAATACAGCCTTCCTAAATCTCTCTGGATAGCACTCCCGTCCTTAAGCACAATGACTGGTCCTTCAATCTGGTGTCATCTGTAAACTTGCTGAGTGTGCACTTCATCACCTCGCGCAGGCCTGCACTAAGGATGTCGATAAGGATAGGTAGGCAGGGTAGGTAGGTAGGCAACCTATGAATCCTATGAGCCCGATCACGTGAACAATTCTTAACCCATCTAGTTGTTTGCCTACTCAAATAACCACACTTGGTTACAAAACCTGGGAGATGGTGTGAAAAGCCTTCTCTAGGACATCCACTGTTCTTCCCTCATCCAGAAATGTGGTCAGTTTGTCATACAAGGTAATGAGGTTGATGAGGTTGATTTATCTGTGGTATATCTATATTAACTCTTAACGATCACAGCTTTGTCCTTCATGTGCCCAGAAGAATGTTTCAAGAGCAGTCATTCCACGATTTTCCCAGACGCTGGGTGATGCTGAACATACTTTACTTTCCCAGTTGATAATTTTGACCTTTTTTGAAAATGGGAACCGTCCTGAAGTTCTGAAGAGTCCAAATGCAAAGTATCTGTTTTGTTGCCTTCGGAGTTAGCCAGTCCTACAGTAATGATGTTTTAGAGTCCTTTTCAATACGCATGGGTATGACAGAGGAACCAAATTCTGTTTTCTTATTTTCACATGTTAATGTTTAGAAATAAAAGTACCCTATTTCAAACACTATTACAAAACTGTTAAGCCATATATAATTTATAAAGTTTTCCCGAAAAAATGGGAATGACTACTGAATTGGCTTTTCATTCTGTCTTCAAGCAGCATAGGAATTATTTCCATTATAAATTGTCTTAATTAGCTTCCCACTAGATGGAGCAACTGTATGTCGACCCAGAAGAGGAAACAGAGAATACATTCTCACTAATAAAAACTATAGATCACTTATGTTAAAAGCTAATACTCTGTTCCTGTTAATTATCAATTTTCTGAGTTTAAAATGGAAACTTCAAACTAATGTGATAAAGTTTTTATTTAACAAGCATAAACAAATGGTACACTGCCTGGAGCTGTGCATCTGTTGGCAGTGGGTTCAAGGCAGGGACTTCGGTTACAGTAGATGTGCATCGTTGTTATAACTACGATTACATTTTTCTGTTGAAGGAGGTACCTTTTGAAGGAGGTCAGTTCCCAAACTTTATAGATTTCAAAAATATCTATATGCTTACAACAGCATAACTAGCACAGCATTTTCAAGAGTATCCTTTATCCTAATGTATCCTCAGTGAGAACTAAAATCCCAGGAATTGTCACCTGGTGCCAGGCTACTGCTAAGTTCATCACGTTCTAATGGTGATAAATCTTAGCTTTTTGTCCTGATCTCCTGGAGTGGAATATTGTAAATTGGCAAATTGTTAAACGAACAGACAAACTCGAGGCATCCAGTAGTAATAAGGTAACTTGTGTCACTGTATTTATTATTTATTATAATAATATTTATATTTATTATTTTTAAACCTCAACTTTTTACTGTGTAACATGATCTTTCTTGTATTGAAAGTATTTTCATCTCTCTGTTTTGAAGGTCATTATTTATTCTTACCACTTAACAATTACAAAACTGTTGGTTCTTTGCTGAAGTTCTGTTCTCATCACTGATCTTAACCTGAAATGACAGCTTAGATTGATAAAAAATGCACAATTTTCTCTTTTAGTAACATGAACTGTTTATCACCTGCATTTGAAGATTAAGTACCTGTAATGTGTACAGGTTCTAGCAGGACAATATTTTTACTGCTACTTGATGACAAAAGTATTGACAGCAGTTGCTGACAACACTGCTATCAAAGACAAAGTCCTGATCTCCAATTTAGTTAATAATGCTAGCTTTATATCCATAACTTCTCAAACAATATGCAGAAAATATTTTTAAGAAAAGTTCCAAGAACAGCTTTCAAGAATAGACATGTGATCATGTTATAAAATAAATACAAAGGTTAGTATTTATTATAGTAGTGAGATGTCATAATATTGGCAGTTTAAGAATGTAGGATTTTAATTTGCCCTAAAATAATGTGCTTTTTATTGTTTTCAAGTCAATATCATTTTATCAAAAATCTGAAAATGTTTTTAGTGATTTTGAAATAAGAGATGAACAATTATGAGATTATTAATGAATTGATCAGGAAAAATACATAATGGTTGCAGTTTCTTCTTCCTCAGGTGTATCAAAATTATCAGTCTGTCACCTGGCAGAATTAAGTGGGGGATAATATTGGTATTGTGAATAACAAAATATCAAGCACTAGCTAAATATTTGTGAAGGGGCCATTTATGAAACATTTGCCATATATTGTTACATTGAATAACAATTCTTGATGTGTTGAAATTTGCAAATACGGGCATTAGTCACATTTTCGGAGTAGAACATACAGTTGTTTTAAACCCATCCTGCTCTTAGGGAAGGACATAGTAGACATTTCTGACGCTAGGAAAGTGCATACAAAGCACTTCTGTTTGCTGCTGTAGTATTACATAGCACAAATAAATCTGTATTAGCACTGATATAATACAGAGATCACTCATCAGCTCAGTCCTGATGATGTATTAGTCTGCACTGCTGTTTGGTATTCATTTGGGAAAAGACAGGACTGAGTGGGGGGGGACTGACACCAAGTAAGATACAGTAAGAGAGCATGTAATGACAGTTTAAAGGTCATTATTTAATTGAATGTTAGATAAGTGGAGATAGCTTCTGTCCTTCCATTCCCATCACGATGCCTCTGTTCATTTACGCTACACCTTGAGATTTTAGACTTGGATCTGCATTATTTTTTAGCATCTGAGACTCTTTACTGGCAGGATTAATGTTCCATGAGTGTATGTGACTTTAGAAGTGAGTCATCTGAAGTTACTTGGACAATCACTTTTGAGGAGGGTCTGCATATAAAAATCTGTGTTGGACAAAATTCTGTAAAAAGTAGTCATACATGTTGTTCTACAAACTTGGATTGAAAAGCAAATAAGCCAAAGAGCACAACTGCATACAGTTTAAAAGGACTGGCAGAGATCTAAAGCCAAAGGCCAGACCAGTTTTATTAACTACATTCTGTAAAACTCCAGTAGTAAAGCAAATAAAAAGGTTTCGCACCAGAGGAGTGATGTTTGTTTTACAGATGAAAACGTGAAGGTAATGTATAGGTGGAAATCACCCATGTGTGATGGTATTGACTTGGTATCATGGCTTTAAGTTGCGTATCAGCAAGGTGTAAAAATCATCAGTACTATAGAGTTGGTTATAAATATAGAGTCCTCAGCCTGAGTCCTCGGAAGCAAAACCAGTGAGAATGCGGATTTATTAAAAACACCGAAATGTGGAAAGGAATACAGATTTACTAACTGTGTAACGTTACAGCAGTAATAACGTTATCATAGTATTAAATATGTAGGGACGTACTTGAAAGCGTTTTTGTGGGGGTCAACAAAGGCTTTTAGCAAATGACCACAATTTGTCAGAACTGGGGGTCAGGAGGTTGGGGCAGGTGTCCCATGCCCCTCTGCTGTGTCAGCCAACTCTTCCCTAGCCTTATCTGTAAAGTGCTCAGGCTTCATCTTAACATTGATACACCTCCCCTTTTCCAGTATTCCTAGGGGAGACTAGTCAAGAAGTTTGTTCCTGTAACCACTGGAAACCTTTTTGCTTAATTTTCCAGGTTTGAAACAATCTATTTTGAAACCTTTTACTGCTGTGTCTCAGACATGTTTATAGCTTCTTACTGACTGGATTTTTGCACAGAACTTAATTTTTACATCAACGTTCTTCCTTACATTTACCGGAGATTCCTTATTTTGTATGTCTGTCTTAATAGTGAATTTGTCACTGATGTCTTGTATTCGTCCTGTCACTGATGTCTTGTATTCGTCCTGTCACTGATTACATACATCCAGTCTTCTTCCTTAGCTGTCACTTGCAGTCTCGGAGACTCCAGTTTCTGTCAGAGATTTGCTATAGCCCTAAATATTCAACCTTCAACTAACTGTACTTTGAAATTCCTTCCATGCTTCTTATCCCAGTTCTCAAGCTCTGCTGCTCTTCCTTTACAAAAATTCTGTTCAGGGGTATTACCTTCGTTCACGTTACTAGAACTGGTAGTCTATATTCTTAATATAAAAGACCAGTTCAAACATGCAATAACATTCTTTTAGTGTGGAATTCATAATGAGGCTTTAAGACCAGCCAGGAGTCGCATTATGTTGTTTTCACATTATGGAATAGCCAGATAGCCATGTGTTCTCACGGGAGCCTTCATGTACGTGGATACGTGTGTCATTTAATAAATACTGGACCATGAAAGCAATATGAAAAACCAAAAATCTTGCCTTGAATTGTATAAAACAGGTATCGAGGAGATAAAATGAGTATTTCCATTTTTATCATTATTATTATTTTAATTTTTTGATGCTTTTTGTCTGAAAAATCAGTATGTTCATGGTTTGTATTTGAAGATTTGATAAATCAGAGCTTTATTCTTGAAGCTTAGGTCCTTTAATGCATGGATATGTGTTGCTAAGTTTATCATACCAGTAGTTAAAAGCCTGCCAAATCTGGACTTTGGAGGAACTGTCTTAGGAAGAACTTTGGAGTGGACTCCTCTGGCTAGGGCATTCATTTTATTTTTATTATTATTATTTTTCTTTTCTGACAACGTACGGGCCAAGGGAGGCTCAGAGATGAGCCCGCTGCACTTAAATTCTGATCCAGTGGTCTGCATATGAGTTGAGTAAATAATAGGTGAGTGAATCCCAGTCCCAGCGCAGCTGGAAGGAGATCTGTGTTCTACAGCTTGCAGTTTTGAAAGTGCTGTGTCAGATGAAGTAGGTAACAGTACCATGATAACAGCTTTTTGTAGCATGGAATTCTTACCAGGTCTAATTCCAAAACCAAATATGAAAGACTTTATGACAGTGGTAATCTGTGCTTGAAAATAAAATGTTTATTTTCTGCTTTACAAGTGAAGTGTGTCCAGGTGGGTGTATGGTGTTATCTTTGCCCCCAGAGTTGACTGCCTTTCTGTTTCCTTGAGGATACCGAGGCATATTTTTCACCATCAGCATTACATTTCTGTCAACTTGGGTTTGAGTTATTTATTTCTTCCTGTATTATTTTACTGAAATTGCTGTAATTTTGTTCAGTGGGTGAAATATACTTCTGTGCTTTGAAGTACTGGAGTGCTACTTGAACCTTGTTCAAGGCTGATGTTGAAGTCTAGTAATGCTTATTCCACCTGCTGGCCACAGCGGCACTTTCCCAAATGGAACAAACATACACAGGTGCATTTGCACAGTTTAATGCAGGTGCATTACAGTTATTTGGATCTAAAAAAGAAAATAACGGAAAAAATAGAAAAGAAAGAAACAGAAAGTGAGAATACGTAGCAATTCTGGATTAAAAAAATACATTTGGCATGATTGAAAATTAGGTAAGAGCAATGATGACTTTTTTTTTTTTTTTCTCCTATGTGTCTTTTGGTAGGCTTATTTGATAGTCAGGATCTTCACATGTTTCTCTTGGGACTTCAGGCTTACGTGAAATGAAGGATGGCATGATTTCCTTGTGATTGGAACTTCAGAGTTCATGCTGGTAGTAGATCATCCAACAGCAGATCTGTCGCCAGTTATTTATTGAGTCTGGGCTTTAAATGTGAATTTGGTTCTTAAATGTGAATCCCCATAAGACAAATGAAAACTTACTGGGTACCCTATTGCATTGTCAGAGCTAATATTAATTTTAAAATTGTTTTTAATTCTGAATTCTTTGTGCGCTTCATTATGTACTGTTTTGTTAGTATGGTTAAACTTGCTTTGAATGTTTTATTTAGCATCCCTTATAAAGCCACGTTCAACACACTTTATTAACTAAGTTATTTATGGTAAAATCCAGAACCCTTGCAAGAAGAATATGTTGGTAAGTAGGAGGGAGGAAATAAATTTGAAGACTTGAATCATACAGAATGTCTCTTGTCACTCTGAGTTGATTTGCTCATGTATTATTGAAGAAACCAGTATCTGTAAAATATGTCAGCAGTACAGTATGTACAGTACACACAAGGAGACCGAAATTGCTCGTGATCTGAGTTGTCTCACAGTTAAATTAGTGCATCATAGTGGGTGTATTAGGGTTTCTATATAGAGAAGAGACAGCAGAACAAACCTGTGCATCCATTCTGGTCACCTAAGTGTTTTTTTTAAAGCACATTTGCTAGCAGCAATAACAGAAGATTTAACCAAAAAAACTTCCCTGAGTGCCAACTTTAAAAGTGCTTTAATTTAAACATGGCTTTTGTGAATGAGTTCAAAGCTGTCTGACATGATTTTCTTGGCTAGCATTTAGTAACCAGTATAGTTGTACAAGACTTGTGTTTTTTTTGGTTGGTTGGTTTTTTTTTTTGGTCAGACATTATCTTTAAGATCACTATTATTAAAATGTTTGATATCAGGACCACGTTTCCTAACCATAAGAGAGAATAACCTGTTCAACATCTTTCCCAGACACCTGAGGAGCTAGAAGATGTATCTGACCTTGAAGAAGACCATGATGCACGTAGTCGCACAAGTGTTCAGACGGAAGGGAAGACTGACAGGGTATGTATTACACCACTGTATTTAAAAAACAAATTGATGAGGGGAATAATGCTGTTAAGATTACTACCTTATGAAGCCACCTAAAGTCATGCAGTGAGTCATTAAAATCATGTTCAACTCCTAATAGATTTCTGAAAATGTGTAGAGTGCATAAAACTGGTATGTATTACCTGAGAGAGAAAACAACTATGTCATTAATTTACAAATACACAGTGAAAATGTAAATTAAACAGAAAAATTCTTACTCTTCTGGATGAAATTCGAAAAGGTTACAGTTTCATCAATGTGTTTTCTTCTAATAGAAGTTAGGTTAATAAGGAATTTTTGTATCTGGGTCTTACCTGTAGCCTGCAAAGCATATTAACTAAAAGTAAGCTCTACATGTGAGAAACTGCACATGCACAGAAAAAGATGTCTGCACTCCTAGCCACTGCAGTGCACGAGTTACAGACTTGTACTTCTCTTAGTTCTTCTGTCAAATTTCACAGATTTCTATAGAAAATTCTATATTACTTGATCAAGTCAACCCATAAGGAAGTATGAAAAACTTAACAGCATTTGGCAATTAGATCAAATGTTTCTGGAAGTTCTGAATCGTGTTTTGCTGCTTGTATAATCATTTAACCTTAGGAGTACACTGCATTACTGGTTATTCTTTACCCTCATACATTTTGTGAGAACCTATGAATATTTTGAGTAGCAAAAGGCTGCTTAGTACAAAATTGACATACACAGCAAACATCAATCTTGTCTATGTTTCCATTTTATAAGTGTTTCAGCAAAATTGTAGACGGTTTGCAGCTCCTTAAGTGGAAAGATTCCTGGGGCCAAAAATGTCAATTTTATGACTTGTTTGTAGAATACCTAGAGCAACAACAGATTTCTCACATTTCATTTAGTCTAATATTACTACCAAAACAGAATTTAGAAGCAATAGAGCTAGTTGGAAAACAACAAATTTTTCAATTCAATAATGATATCAGTAAATCAGGATTTTTATTTACATTTGTTTTCCAGCAAACTTGCACAAATACGAGTATTTTCTTTATTAAGACCCTAAATACTAATCAAAAATTCCAAAACAAAAGCTGTTCACTTGTGTTCCATTTCTTATTTTAAAATGAGAATGAATTCTGAAAAATGAGGTAAGTTCTGAAGGAAACCAGTATTTGAATGGTGCCTGGTTGATCTTTTAGAAACTGCTGTCAATTTATAATTTCAATCTGTGTACATACGATGAGTAAAATTAAGTCAGTATTCTCTAAAAAAAACATTGATTTTATTGGCTATATTCCATTTTTAAATGTAATTCCATCACACCTTTTGTATTTCTTGAGGCTACATTAACAAATCTGGGCAAAAAAAAGGCTTTTCTTGACAGGGAGTATATTAAGAAGCAGAGTATTTAGTATAGCTGGATATTTAGTCTGTTTTCTCCATGAAACAAGGGAAAACTTTATTTACCTTTTTAAAGATTGCATATCAATTATATGTTAATTAACTATCAATTGATTCTTAAAACATATGGCATGCAGTGTAAAAAGTATGAAAGATTATTGTCACCTTTCAGCGTAAAATTTCAATTGCAGTTAAGAAAGGCAAACTTTTCCTTCAAACTGTTATCCCGTTGAGATGATTTGTTTGGAACAGGTACAGATGGTGTGCTGAATAGTTTCATAAATATCCCGTAATGAATGCACTGGGAAAACAGAAGAGGTAGGCTTAAGTGTTTGCTATGCTACAGTAATAACAAAGGATTCACTAATGCTCTAGAAGATCTTTAAAAGACACCCGGTCTTCCATGTCTCAGATAAGCCAAAGTATTCCTTTAAAGGGAATTTTCTTTGAAAAGAAAGCCATAAGTAACCCATACTCTAGACATCTAGGAAAAGGAAGAAGTAAAAGCTGAGGACTGTTGTAGGTAGAGTGCTGGCTGTCAAAAATAAGAGGCATAGGCTATTGCAGAGAGATCTCTGGGATACGTATTTCCTTGTGTTACACAGACTGTGTAATCTGCACTGTCAGTGACTGTGGTGGGGAGAGTAGAAGGGACTTGTTTGAATCTTCTCCGATGTCAGATTTCTCACTGCTCCAATAGGGAGCTAGTGTCTTTGAAGAAGCCTTTTTTTTTTTTTTTTAATCATGATATGTAAAGCATCTAAAACTGAATATGATGTGCATATACCACATGTAACAAGGGCTACATCTTAGCTCAGAAATCCTGTTTTTCCTACATGGGTATATCACTACATTTTAAATTCTAACTTTTCTAGAACCTGTTAGTGAGATGACAGGACTGAGATGTAATGTAGTATTTATATTCTTGACTCTGCGCATAAGTCATCTTGGAAACCTTACTTCATTGTCTTTCCCTGAGATAATTGCAGATCTTGAAGATTGGTGAATGTTTATGGCACCTTCCCACATGGTGGGAAGACAGTAATTAAACTGGATACCAATGTTAATTATTGTTTGTACCACAGTTCTATATCCATGAAGAAGTTTTTAGGAACAGTCTTTCTGATTTGAAAGACAGATCGGCCATGCAAAAAGCGTTGTTCCTCTAGTGGTTGTGTCTAATATCTGTAATTACTCTGTGAGCTCAGTAACGTTGCTTGAGGAAATTTATGCCATCGTGATCAGTGTTAGTCCATCGAGGTACTTTGTGGCTTAGGATACGATTTTGAGTTGAAGAGAAGGTCGAGTAAGTATTTGCCCAGTTAATTTTCTGCCTTAGAAGACAATGTGCATTCTGAAGTCAGGAGAAAAATTGGAAGGGCTTGAAGTTAAAATATTAATGAATAGAGTAGATTAGCTTTATTTTGGAGATATTTGTACAGGTTACATGTTCATATTGAAGAATAGATGAAATGTTTTAGCTTATGCATAATCAGTCCACTTACAAATGATGAGCAAAAATGCTTTCAGGAAAGCACCCACCCACGTTTTTTCTCAGAGTTCTGCAGATGGTTTCATGAATAGAGATAAAAATGTGTGAGAGTTAGATCTACTTCTATACAGATTTGTTCCATATTATGTTTGCACAACAGTTCGGTGCTGATGAAGAGTTGACTCAGTGTTACATTGTGAATGAGAAAATCCACACTGAATTATTTTGCTGTTTTATTTGTATTATGTCTTAAATACAGTGATCATTAATACATATCTAAAAACATTCAGCCTTGAAAAGACAGTCTTAACCAAACTCTCTGAGAGAACAGATACAAACATTAAGAAGACCTGCTGATACTTGCATAAAATCTTTTGCATTTGCAGTCTATACAGAGGGTATGGAAGAGTTCATCTGGAAGGGACCTTCAGAGATATCTAGTCCAACTCTCTGGCCTCTTCAGGGCTAGCCAAAAGTTAAAGCATATTAATGAGGGCATTGTTCAAGTGCCTCTTGGGCACTGACAGGCATGGGGCATCAGTTTCCTCTCTAGGAAGCCTGTGCCAGTGTTTGACCACCCTTGTGGTAAAGAAGTTTTCCCTGATGTCCAGTCTGCACCTCCCCAGCACAGCTCTGTGCCGTTCCCACATGTCCTGCCATCTGTGACCAGGGAGCAGAGACCAGCACCTCTCTCTGCACTTCCCCTCCTTGGGAAGCTGTAAAAACAAGGAGGTCAGCTCTCAGCCTCCTTTACTCTAGGTTAGACAACCTGAGTGTCCTCAGCCTCTCCTCATTGGAATGTGTCTTCCAGCCCTTTTACCAGCTTTGTTGCCCTCCTCTGGACACTTTTTCCTTTGTACATTGTGGAGCCCAGAACTGCACACTATATTCAAGGTGAGGCCACGCCAATGTTAAACATAGCAGGAGAATCCCCTCTTCCGACAAGCTGTCTATGCTATGTTTAATGCACCCCAAAATGTGTTTTGCCCTCTTGCTGCCAGGGCAGCTGTCAGAAGGGACCATTTAGAAGGGAGATGAATGAGATATTGTTACTCAATAAACAATGACTTTGCATTTGAGTTCCTATATTAATGTAAATGCTGACATACTTTAACAGCAAGCGTTTGCTATCTTGATAACAAAAAGGCAAGTTTAAAATAATTAGTAAGTTTAATTTTTAGCAGTGCTGCACAGACAAATGTCAATGACAAAAAAATCAAGCATAATACCAGTAGCTACAGTAATTTTGAGTGGGTTCTGCTAATAGGAATTTTTTCACTTAATACATGGCAAAAGATTCCCTGTGAGGAGTCTTGATCTGTCAAAAGCATTCAATTTACTTGCTAACTGCCTTTATCTCTTCCCTTTATTGAAACCATCATCATTTAAGAATTAAGAATTAACAAGGAGTAAAAATCACTTTGAATTGTAAACCAGGGCTCCTATACTGCAGATGTATAATGTGTGCTTTTGCTTCTTCCATCCATGCTATTGCTGGAAATAGTGAATAATGCCCAAGTCAGGGCCAGTCCCTTCAGAATTTCATTTTATAGATCCCTCCACCTTGGCATGAGCTCTTGGTAAATATTCCGTGAACAGTTTTTCAATGAGTGTCAGAACCATTCAAGGGCAATTACATCTAGATCTTGCTTCCCTAGATTGTGTAGAGAATGACATGAGAATCAGTGACAAAACCCAGTGTAGTCCAGATCTTGTGGCATGTTGAAATAGGACAACTGGTGACAGCAGGTAGTAAACTTGAAAGAAGAAGTAAAGCTTTTCCCAGCTGTCAGTATCACACGCATACATTTCATCTATAGGGAACATTCTTTACATTCACTTTGCTATAGATTGCTAATATCCAGCATTTGCTGTTTGGTGTCTTTATTCAAACTTGAATGATTGTTTGCTTAGCAGAAGAAGAAGGATGAGATTTATAAGTTAGTGGGTACATTTTATTAATTAATTTTAATAGAATCTCTTCTAACTCTATGCTATATTCAAGAGATGTGCTTATGTTTGGCATTCATCTTACTTCTGCCTTTGTGATAAAATAGTCAACTGATGTGCACAGATTTACATATGACAGATCTACAAAGTTGTATATAACGTATAAATTTATAAATTATAACAAAAACAATCACAGGTCACAGGTGGAAATTATTTTAAACTGATGGAAATGCATCACTGTCTTTTGAGTTGAAGAGATCTTGTTTACTTCCAACAAACGTCTTTGAAGCCAGTGCCCAGCTGACGGTAGCTGGGGAGCAAAAATGTAGGTGAGATGGTTTCATGCAGCTGCCGAGCCCTTTGTGGAGTACAAAGCTTAGCTCTCAACTAGGCAAAGCAGGGACATTAATCTGCTCTTTTTGGATCTGTGCCATTACCTTCTAACTACAAAATGTGGAGAGCATGTTATTTTGTATTGTTTTTAAAAGCTCTGAAAAGAGTCTATCCTCACATGGTCCATCAGGGACGTTAGGTTTATTTTCTTGGTAACATACAAAATTGTGGAAAATCAGGGTTTTCCTCTTCTCTCCTTGCAGTTTCATGGTACTGCAACTTATAAAGCAGGAAATGTTCAATAGTTTTCAAAGGGAAGCTTTTCCCTTCGGAAAGGATATCTGGCTCACCTTCACCTTAGACAGAGGGAGTTTTTGATAATTGAAACATCTGTTTGGACGTACTGTAAATCATACTATTATTTCTCTTTTCATCCTTCCTCCGTGTAAGAGGTGTGCTTTTTGTTAGAGGAGAAAGAAGAATAAAAAAAAAAAGATAATATGTCCTCTTTCTTGATCTTTACTGTTACCTTCTACTGTGGTTAAAAACAAACAAACAAAAAAACCCTTTGTCTTAGAAGTAATGAAAAAAATCATTTTCTCCTCGTGGACAAAATAATTCTGCATTCATGTAATATCAGACCTTTAATTTATATTTTTATTTCACATCTACCTATATGTGTTCTATTTTAATGCAAGGTCATGTCTGCGCTTAAAAGACTGCATATACACTTGTTCTATTTTGTTATCATCTATGTTTTTAAGGCAGTATGAGGGAAAGGAAACAAAAATCAAGGTCAGAATTGTAGTTTCCTTTGCCCCTTTGTTCCAGTCGATAACATGTCTCATTCCAGCTGAAAGTCCTTAGTGTTGGCATGTAACAGGATACTATATGTTCGACTGCTTTCATTAAGAGGTCATCTGACTTTTGGTTTCTAATCAGGCCTGTGTTCTTCAACCCAAAACAGTGTAAAAAGTGGTACTTCAATTCTTCTGGTTCTGGAGCCTAACACTTTATTTTTGTCCATTTCATATCTTAGGAAGCTCATCTTATAGCCGTGAGAAAAATGTGTCTTGACCTTATGTGGTCTGTTGTAGGTGGTTTTTTTTTTGTTTGTTTGTTTTTTTAACAAAACAGGAAAAGTACTGCTTAAAACACTCAGTTACACTTTCTAATTCAGTGATAGTAATTATAACATACTTAGGGAGACCTGTAATTTCTAGTAATTCATATAAATGGAAAAATTAGCCTCGTGACAGAGCAATTCAAGCATAGATAAAATCTCTTAAATGGCCTGGCTTGAAAAACATATGCGTTACATATTAAACTGATTACCTGTTACACCAATTATAAGTAATTCAGCCACTGCTGTAACGTATGGTAGGTGATGTTTTATAAACAAAAATAAACCACAAGGTATTTATTACTGCAGCATAATTACAGTGTGTTAATAGGTGCCATGTATAATGCTGAATTCTTGATAGCCTACCATAAAAGAGGTGGACTACTTCAGAGAGAAGGTGAGAAATACAAAACACTGTGACAGTAGCGCCATGAAGATCAGCAGTCCCAAACATCTTGGTCGCCCAGCCTGGTGTGGAACATAAGGTATCTGCATAGAATATCAGTGCAGCTGATTTCAAATATCTAATTTTGTTGTTTTATTTTAGTGTATGTATGCATTTAATCATTTCTATAATTGTAATTAATTGCTTCTTAAGAAAAAGTTACAGTAAAACTTGAGGCAGTTGAGATTATGCTGAGGCCTCATTAGGAGGAAGAGGAACAACAAATAAACATATGTAGACATCTGTAAGTACATACAAAGAGATAAAAGCCTGTAAGGGCATGAAGCCTCTAGTGATCCTGGCAGAAGCCTGCATGCCATTGTTGTTTCATTAGGTGGGTCTCCAGTCTCTCTGAGAAGCTTTTGGGTAGTGAGGATGACATGTGTAGGACTTCGTGGTTGGAGGCAAGAGAGGGAGCGGGGGGAGAATGCACAAGTTTTTTGCCTGTAGTCAGTTACTTACGTTGAGCTGTTCAGTGCTCATGTACCAAAGCAAATACAGTCTAGATGACCACTGCTGGCTGCAAAAAATGAAAGAACATGTGGGATAATCTTTTAAATACTGCTTTATCTCAAGTTCCAGATACAAATCTGAAAGAAAATATGAAAGAATTGACTATGGGATTTGCAATTAATGTTTTGACACGTTGTTTTCATAACATGCTTTTCTCAGTGTCCCTGCAAACTTTTATTTATCCAAATATTTAAAACAAAAAGAGCTCTTAAAAGGTCAGAAAAACTTCATAAAGTTCTTAATTAAATACAGAAAATATTTTGAATTCATAGAACTGCCTTTTCTTTATCTTGGTGTGGTTACCATGCTTCCAAAGGCAGTATACTGTATCTTGTGATTGTAGTGTTTTCCCATTGTGGGTATGACAACTGTGATGTGACTTGCTGGACTGAGTCCATCAACTTCTAAAATGGGTTAAGAAACATGAGGAACAAGGAACATAAGTGAAAGCTTGTTAGTCCTTTTCTAGAGTTTTTGTTTGTTTGTTTGTTTTTTTACTACAAATTCTAACGGGTACTTCTTTTATGTGTTTAAAATACCAAATCAAATGTTACAAACCTGAGCTTTTGCTTCAAATCCCTTATCAGGACTTCTAGGTCTTGGAGATTTGATACCAAAGAATCCCTTAGAAGGCAGTTCCCACTGTTGGATTACGTGTCTGGATTGGGAGGAGGCGAGCTCTGTTCTGGAGATGCAGTCCTGTAGGAACTGCCTCCTGTACTTAACATCCACTTGGGGATTTAAGCTTCTGATTCTGTAGCTGCAGAGCTAAGGAAGAACATGAACTTCCTGATAGTTCTTGTCCAGGGAATCTGTTTTGTACTGAATTTGATTTGGCTGGTGCTGGTTAGAAAATAGGCAAGAGTAGCTTTTGGTTCTGGATAAATTAATCCATGCAGTTTAAAATCATTTCCACAATAACTGCGTAGTTCTGTATGAGGATTTCAGTTTACTGGGAACTGAACCACAGCTGCATTTCTGTTTGATTCCATCTGAAATAATAAATTAAACTTACTTATAGTTAATGTAAGTGATCTTAAATTTCCTGTTGCAAATAATGCACAGTACTTAAAAAAAAAAAAAAAAGGAAATGAGGAAATCACCAATAACATCAATGACAAGTTTCATGGTAAACTTGGTAAAATGTTTTTCTTCTATTGCTGCTTTCATAGTGAATTTACACCACTTATCAGATCAGTAATATTTAAATAATGTGTCCTACATAAAGTGAGAAGTGAAAGCTCTAATTTTGTATTGATGGATCTTCATGAGTCAGATGCTTTTTTTGCCTTATTTGTTAACTGTGTTTTGGTTACCTGTTATTTTTGTCTGCTTCCTTGGCTTGTGTGTCACAACAGGAAATGTGTTTGACCCTTGTCTGGTACAAACTGATGATCTTGCTTACGAAGAAGAATACTAGGGAAAATATTTACATTCTCACCATGCTGCATTTTGAGAAGTTATTTCAGTAAATATATTGAGTTATTCTAAAAATAAACATAATACTTAAATATAGAAAGAATACATGTGTTAAGTTTGTTATGATAGTTTGAAATTGCACAGAATATACCACTCTCTAGCTATACTAAATCTTAATTTGAAACAGTTTTAGCTTGTGGAATATTTCCAAATAGACCAGTCCAGAGCTGCAGCCTAGTACAGAGCTGTGTCCTGCCTGAGCCCACTTTGACTGTGGCTGCATTTGAACATTGGATATTTGTTTTCCTGTTGGCATTCAAGGTACTTGTTTGGTAACTTTAGTCTCATGCTGATTTTCTAATGTGTTAATGGTTTCTTTATCTTCTTCAAAGACAGAAGATGCAGATTTGAACAAGCAAATCTTCACCAGTTCTTAAAATGACACTAGGGAACCTTCTCAGAAGAGAGGGCAAGCACACTTGGAAGTTTTAGGACAGTTAAACCTTTTCCTTTGTACTCATCTATATGAAAATGTATTGCATTTTATAACCTGCATATATATCACACTTAAAAATAAAAAAATCTAGGCTTTTCATTCACAGTAAAGGGAAAATCTGTCAGTCATCTTTTGCAAAGGCTGTTAGGAAGATTTTTTTTCTTGTTTCTCTGGCTACATTAATACTAATGGTTTCATGGGACAGCACTGGTCCCATTCTGCCAACCTAATTATTTGACCCAACCCAATGACTGTGTAATGATTTTGAAATTCAGAGTTGCTCAGGCCACACCATGTTACAGGTATGTGTTTAATAATACCCAGCAATATTAAAAAAAAAAAAAAAAAAAAAAAAAACACAAAACCTACCACCAGCAGCAAAACCAAAAAACCCTCCCTGACAAACAGATGTTAAGCAAACAAATTTATTTTATATTTCAGGCTAAGATGACTCAACTGCCAGAGGCTGAAAAGGAAAAGATAGCTGAGCAAGTGGCCGACTTCAAAAAAGTCAAGAGTAAGCTTGATGCAGAGATTGAAATATGGGATGATACCAGCAATGACATCATTGTTTTGGCCAAGAGGATGTGTGTGATTATGATGGAGATGACTGACTTCACAAGGTAATTATGCAAAAAATGCTCTTCAGTACTTATAAATTTTGGAGGCCATTGCCATAGTGTTATGACAGGAAATGGTGAGTTTTTGATGTCAGTTGACACTGTTTTTTCAAAGTTGAGCGGCTAAGATAATGTAATCAGCTTTACAATGCTAGGTGGTAGCACAGAAATGGTGGAGGGGAGGTTTGAAGTTTTAAACCATGCTTGTCCTTAAATCTTCTCTGGTGTTTTTCATTTGGCTTGTTGGAATATTTTTAATTTTTTAGTGCTTTTTTTCTCCTCTCAATGAAAGAAAAAAGAAACAATCATCTTGATTTTATAGTGTAGTTCAGTCTTGTCTGTTACTCTGTACCATACCATGCTGTCTAGCATGTAGCATATTCTAGTCATGCATAACACATACTGGACAGAGCATATGTCTGGTGTGTACATTCAGAGTCATGCATATTTTATATTGCGTTGCCTGCTATAGCTTTCATCAGAACTGTATCATGTTGCTTTACTTTAGGTAGCTTGGGAAAACAAAATGTCCTACAGTAGACAGCTTTCAAAGCTGGTATTTCTCTCTTGACAGTATGTTCTGTGCAATAACTATATATATGAAACAATCTTAAGTTCAGAAGCTTTTTCTGCCCTGTACTGAATATATGTTCAGTAAATTTCATCAAATGAGTTATACCGAAGGTAAGTACTGGTTGTTGTGCATTTTTTTTTTTAGATTTGGTTATTAATAACATTGTCACTGATCGGCACGTAAGGCCTTAAAAAACAAGGCTTTTGTAAAACCTTTCATGTCTCATAAAATAAGTCGTTTCATGCAAGATATGAAGGAAAATCTAAGCCTCTTGGACAGATTCTTCAGGGGTGTAAATTAAGAGTTGCATAGAGCTGAAACAGCTAACAAAGCCAAGATCTGGCTTAGGCCTGTTCTCAGGAAGACAATTGTAGCATTTTATCACGGTAGCTCATTTTAAATTCACCTTCATATGAGAGAGAGTCAAAAAATTGTATGTTGAACTCCGTAATCCTTTTATTCTTTTTGCAGCATATGAATTGAGACCATTGTAAAAGAAAATGTTCTGCCCCTCAAGTCAGGCTTTACAATTGAAGTCACCTCTCACCAAATTCTTTAAGTCATTAGATTTATATTAAGATTAACAAGGCCAGTTCATGTTCTTAACTTTGCATTTTTGGGTCTCTGCTGAAAACAGCATAATCTGCAGTTTTGAGTCCAAGAGCCATTTTCGTTCAGTGCTGCAGATCACCAGAGACTCCACTGAGAACTGTGAGAGGACTCTGGTAGAAAAATTTACCTGAGGGGAAAACGAAAAGCTACTGGGATTCTGCTGGGATGAGAGAGGGGGAATCCTATTCTGTATTTCAAAGTATGTTAAGGAACACTACAATATTTTAAGATGCATTTTGATGATTCTGTTCCTAATTTTAGGAAGTACACTAATCTTTTTACTTCATGGGTGTTTAGACAATAGTATGAGAAATGCAAGTACATACAAAATACTTGTTTACTGCATGCATAAGTTGTAACTTCTTTGGGGTATGACTGTCCTAACAAGTCTAGTGTTACATTTCTGGGACTGTTACTAACAGAAGCCAGGTTGTCCTTACCATATTGTGTATGCAGTAATGTCTTACTTTGGTACCTTACATAATTTCATTTCAAACCGTTAGAAAGCTGTATTTGAATATGTCCATGTACATTTTCAAGTCAGTTCTCTTCTGAGTCATTCTGCCTGTTGCATGCTCCAAAACACTGGAATCACAGAGTAGAGATTACAGCAGCACAGCAGCCCCACCTTCCCAGAGGAAGCATATACATATCTCCCTAACCCAGTGTCCTTTTGGAGGTAGTTTTGTTCCACATTTTTCCACATATTTAAAAACAATTCAGTTCTGTATTTGGGACAAACTTAAAAATAAACAGTTATTTCAAAAGCACTGCAAGGTTCCATACCAATAATGTAATTTGAGAATTGTTGGACAGCTCAGAAAAAAAACAAAGTATTTTCTTATTGAGAGAAAAATACATGCATTTGGGACTCTAGATCAATAATGATCCTAAGCCTGTTTATTAGCAACACATTCAGTTTCTGTAAAAAGCAGCTTTAAAAAGTATTAACTTGAAAAGTCATACAACAGCTTTGAATCAACTGCTTAAAGGACCTTTCTTAAGACAGCTCTGAGTCATACGAACTTGTTGAACCCTAGTGTAGTTATAGAAGCACTTCAGAATTCTTTGTTGCATTAAATTATATGCCTCATATTTGTAAGAAACTGTTCTTTTGTTTAGAGTGAACCAACTGATTCACAGGCCAAGATTTTAAATTACAGTACAGTACACAGAGACACTTCACAGATAGATCCTACAACCCAAATCCAAGTTAGACTCTTCTTAGCACACTCTTAAAAGTCTGCCTCGTCAGAGGCCAGTTCTGGTCTGTTCTCTTCAATTTAGATACCACCCATCAAAACAATGAAACAATGTCACAAATATTAAAGTCTCTATATAAAAGCAGGGACTTAAATTAATTGGCTGCTTTATATCTGTATAGATTACTTTCATAAGTTATGTTTGCTTAAAAGCTCAGTCACGGAGCTATCTTCAGTTTAAAGGATGAAAACTCATTCACTACAGAGACAGAAGCTATTCCTATAAAATAGCATATTCCCACACAGCAGTCTCTGCTGAAATAGCTGAAGCTCAAACCAGAACAAGTGACTCCTACTTTGAAACTGGGAGGGGGTAAGTTCTAGACTGAGTTTTCAAGATGTTCCTACTCATTGTCCTCTGGCATTTCAGACATCAGAGACTCAAGACCACAAAGGGAGAGAGGTCAAACCAAGCTCTAACCAGCACTTCAGCCTTCATCCTATCACACACTGTACTGTTAGACACAGGGGGGACTCTGCACATGAGGAGAATTAAGAAATTCAACATGATTTTGCACAAAAAAGAGTTAATTATAAAGTCATCTAAAAAGGCCAAAAGGAAAAATTACAGACAAATCCGTTGAATCTCATCCTCACCCAGGAAACAGAATGCTTTCAAAAGCTGAACAAAGGACTGAAATGCTGCTTTCCCTTGCCTGTGATGCAACTGATAAACTAGTCTCCAAAATCCAAACCTTTGAAAGACACTCATCAGGATTAAGTAAAAGTGAAGGCTTTGTAGTGCATATGTAAGGAAACATAAATCTACTCAGACAATAAATGCTGAAAAAGGGAAATCTACTATTTACCTGAGTAGCATCTGATGCAACAAACACAAAACGTCATAATCCTTTGTCTTCTGTGCTCAGGACCTTTGAATTGCAGACTAGAGAGCTCAAACCTTCAGACAAGCTGGTGCTTGCTGTGGCCTCAGCAGTCCACATCCCTGGATGTTCACAGGGAAGGAAGTGAGAAAGCCAGCTGTGTTCTCAAGCACTGTCAGTCACCTTTGGTGCAGCAACAGGAAGGGGGAGATCCAGAAGAGTTAACCTATATTTTGGATAAATAAAAATGTTTATTTTCCTAGACTTCATCTGGACTCAAACAGTAAGCTATAGTCCCTGCAGTTTTACCCCTGCCCGTTTTGCACATGTGAACATCAGCAAGCTTTTCACAAAATGCATCTCATTTGCCATTGGTAATTGAGACTCGTCTTTTTAAATGGCATCAGAGTTAATACTAGAAAAATAGTAAAGATAGCAAAATAAAGGAAATTAACATTATTTCAAAAAACAAATCTAGCAAAATCATTCCCCTCCTCCAAGTTGTCCCCACATTACAAGCCCAAATCTAATTCTGCTTATACTTGTAGTACCTAGAGAGACTGCAACCCAGCATAACATTTTCTCTCAGTAGTAGCCTTGGTTAAGACCCCAAGTGCAGCTGCCAAATCTAGCAAGTCTCCACACCTGCTAACAACCACAGTCCTGAGTGTTAATTTAGCTGCTCTCCCTCTCTAGTGTTTGCTCGGGAAAGCAAAAGAGGAGACCCAAGAAGAGGGTTGGATGCCAGTTCTGTACTTAGTGGGAGTTGAAGAGACCACAGGACTAGAAGAAGAGAAAAAAATGGATTCCATTCCTATTCACGTTCATCATATCTCACTCTTTGCCTTTCCTGGTGGCCGAATTCAGAGTTACCCATGATCCCGCTAGTTTCTCCTCAACAGCTAGGCCTTCCTGGAATACTATGGAGCTCTTGCATTGCCCCCTTCCAATTTACTGATCTCTTCACTTTTTTCTCACCCCCCTCTTAGCCCTCAGATTTTTATCATTTCCATTCAGCCCCTTGCCCATCTTATCTTGACCCTCACCTCCCCCTCAGTCTGTCACTGACAAACAAGGTAGCAATACATATTAATATTTTATTAATACAGTAATTAATAGTACCTACATTGCTAAAGCCCCTGAACTGATCGGATGCCATTAAATCTACAGTTCTACTTTGGGTATATATAAAATATAAAAATTCCTAAAAATTCCCCCAATTGCTCATATCAGAGTATTCAAAGCTCATCATTATTTCAGTAAGCAGTTTGGGATCCTTTTGAGAGTCCACAGGCACTTAATGTTTGCATCATAAGAAGAGGAAAAAAACAGCTCTCTTTAAACTTAAGCATTTCATCAAAAATTACCTAAAGATGAGAGGTTGTTCTGTCAAAAGCAGTTTCGTCCCACTGAGACATCATAAAGTTATTTTGGACCGTTCAGCTACATGGCAAAGTAGGTGAACTCTCTTAGGGTTCTATCTTGAAGCTAACTTTGACCAGAACTAATTGCATAAAGATGTTCTTTATGATGAATTCATTTCTAAAGCAAGTATAATTTAGTTGTGTGCACATATTTGCATGTGTTTTATCATACTTGTTTTGATGAACAGAACCAGTAGGATTTACTTGGATCACCAGGGTAGATTAAACAACAGATAAGATTTTATTGTTAAAATGAACAAAAGAAGTGCATTAGCTGGAATAGTTTAAGTGTTAACTAAGATTTTGCAGTACTTGCAAGATACTAGCTGTCTTGCCAGAACTGCGTGTATACTAAGTAGTAGCCACAGGCAGTTGTTCCCAGCTGGTAGAAACATGGTCCCTCAGATAGGTGATGAAGCATTGAGATGCTTCAAGTTAAATCATATCATGTAATGCAGAATCAGCTGGTATTGCTCATTCCTCTTGAATGTCAGAGCTTCTAAGGTATATACAAACTCAGCTTTCACAAATAAGTGAGGATTTTAAGGGAAAAATCCCCCACATCATCCTCTCCCACCTCAAAAGATTGGGTAGATTTCATGCATGGTTCTATATCTTTATTCATATTTGAGTGATAATTGTTGAGTGATAATTGATGATATTCTTGTGAATGCTCTCGCAAATATGTTAGCTGTGAAGAGTTTCAGGTGTTTCCTGAGGACATATGCCAGCAAATAATTTAATCAGAAATATCATTTGCTGTTCTAGTGGTCTCATTTTTTAGGGCTCATTGTAATTTCTTAAAAGGCGATGCTTTTTTAAAGTGCTTAATATTCATCCTCTGACAGATTTTTTTTAAAGTTCTTAAGAGATCTAAATTTGTTCTTTTATACAACTCAATTTCAAAGTGACAATCACCTTGGGGAATGTAGTGTTGAAGCCAAACATTCCAAGCTTTCTTCCTCCCCCAAAACACATAATTGGCTATCAGTCCATAGTGAAGGTATTTAGATATCCAACTTGCAAGTTGAATGGATTTGATTTTTTCTGTAGTATGCTTAATTGACAAACAGTAAAATATTCAGGTATGTTCTATATATCTTTTTGTTAGAGATTTTACAGTCAGAATTTACTTCTGAACTGTGAAAAACAGGTTCTAAATGGATACACTATTTAGCTAGAGAATGGGCTAGGTGAGAAGAATGACACTTAGAGTGTTGTTTGCTGATTTGCAGGTTATGAAAATATGGTAAATACTCATAAAACAATACAGTGAACTGCTAGTGACCAAAATAATGAATGCAACATTGCTTGCTTTCCTCTGCAATGTTAACATGAGGAAATGCATCTAAACCATGTGTAAACTAACTTCAGTTAACAATTGTTAACCATTGCTCACACTTAGACCAGAGATACTAAAGGGAAAGGATAAACCAAAGCTCCATGTCAGCATCACAGGAGGAAATGGGGTAGGTGCATATGCATGCTTAACATGCATTGGCTTTGTTTTGAATCTGCATTTTATGCTGCTGCCACTTATGCAGCTTCCTTCCTGTTGTATGTTTTCTCTGTTGTTCCTTTAAACACAGCCTTTTTAAAAACACTTGTTCTCACCTCTCCTGCAAACAAGCCACCTGCCTTTACTGCCAAAACCTTTTGGTGTACCTCTTACCTCTCTCACTACAATCTCCAGTCAGCTCATAACATCCCTAGTAAATACATATTCCCTTGCCACCTGCTAGATTTCATTTTTAATGAAATCCTTTCTGTGCTGCACTTGTGAAGCTCCTTATTCTCATTCATATCCCTCATGGCTCTAGGTTATTGAGGATCAGAGATCAGCAAGTGTTTTAGCAGTCCAGTCTCATCTTGTTGCCTATTCATTTGTTCCTACCAACTTACAGAAGAAATGAAGTTGGAAGGGACCTCTAGTAGTTATAGCTTTTTCAGAGAGACCGATTGCTATGTTAGATCAATTTGCTTCAGGGGCACATCCACTGGAGATTGTGTTGTCCAGCATCTCTGGGCGACCTCACAACATCCTCTTTTTCTAACAGGAGTTTTCTAGCTGCAGTTTACCTCACTTTATTATTTTTTTGAACTGTGTACCTCTGTGGAAAAGGTCTGTCTCCTCTATATCCTCCCCATTAGATAGGAGAACGCAGATCAGTTTCTTCTTTTGCCTTTTTTTTGAGGCTGAATAAGCTTAGTTCCCTGAGCCTCTGTCCCATTCATCATGGGCTCCTGCCCGTTCTCTAGACTCTCTTCAGGTTGCCAGTATCCTGTAGCACTGAGGGCCCAGGCAGTATGAGAAAAAGTATGCCAGGTGCAGCCTCACAAGGGCTAAGTACAGGGCCATCACTTCCCTCAGTCTGTTGGCTGTGCTGCTGGTAATGTAGCCATTATGCAGTTAGCCTTCGCTGTAGAAGCACACACTGCTAACTCATGCTAGGTCATTTTACTCAAAAGTTATTACCTGGTTACTTCTCCCCTGCAGTTATGTATGGAGTTGTTCTGTTCCAGATACAAGACCATGCATGTGATTTTATTGAAATTCATAGTCTGTCAGCTCGCCGAGATCCTTCTGAATGGCAGGCCCACCACCCACTTACCAAACACTACCTCAAATCAGTATTGCCTGCAGACTTCTGAGGGCATGTTCTGTCACCTTAACCTTGTTAAGGAAGGTGTTAAACAGTACTGACCCCCTGCTGTCAGCCCTGAGAAGCACCACTTGAAACAATCCATCAGTTAGTTTGACTCACAGACCATTATGCTGCAAGACCAACAATTCAGCCAGTTTCATGCAAGGATACTGTAAGATTGCTAAAAATGAAGTTGAACATCTACTGCTGTCCCCACATCCACAGAATTAGCCGCTTCATCACAGAACATAGTTGGTTTGACAGACCCCTTGTTTTAGCTGTGCCATCTGTTCCTAATCATACTCCTGCCCTCAGTGTCCTATCCTTAAGGACTTGCTCCATAATTTTCCCCAGAACTGAGGTAAGGCCTTTGCCTGTAGTTGTGCAGATTCTCTTTACCTTTTTGAAGGTGATTTGAAGACTGACATGGAGTTGCCTGTTCTTTCTTGTTACATTACAAGCTCTTTGGCAGAGAGCATTCCTTTGTGCTGTAGGTACACAGGATGTTCTCCAGTGGGTCCAGGACAGCGTCAGGTTTATGGTAGTAATTGCTGTAATGACACCTGAGGTGTAGCTTGTGTGATTAAATGTTCAAGAAAGCATTCTGTTCCCTCCTAGTCTCTTAATTTGATTGTAAAGTTTGAAGTTATTAATGTGTTACTCAAAACAAAAAGTTTCTAAAATACAGCAGGTATTTCAGTTTCCCCTGTGAGTGCTATTAACTTCCAAATTATTTATAAAATTAAAATATAATTAACCTATTAACTTTGTTATTAAACTGCTGCATATACAATTGTTTGTCTTCCCTGAATTCTGATCAATGCTGTGATGCTTCGAGTTCTGGAAAGAAAATGCTGACCTGTGAGTGAAATTACAATTCCAAAGTAAGGCTTTAATGGAGAAGATGGGATTGGGGTAGCCTAATTACATAAAATTTGCAAGAACCGTTGTACTCCTGAATCACTATTGATAGAAGCCACATTGTGCTGATCTTGTTGTTTTTCCTCCCTAATATGGGAAGGGTAAACTTTTGCCCCTAAAATTGTTCACTGAGTGCAATTTTAGTGGGAAAATGGAAGCTGTTCTGCAAACAAATGCAGATGTTCCTTCATTTTGAATTTCTTGCATTGACTTAGCTATATATCTTTCTACATTCTAAGCCTATGTAATTATTTCACTGTTTATTTAATTGACAATTCTAACCTGTTTTTTCATTTGACAGTTATTGAATTAAGAGCTTAGTTTACTTTGCTAAAAAGAAGCTTTTTATATTTATGCATCTTGATTTAAGTAAAATCTAAACAGGAAAGTAATGCTTCACAATATCAAGCTTAATGGTTACAGTTTTTATAAAAGCAGCAAAAGCTATTTGGATACGTAATTATTGTAATTTCCATTTTATATTGCCAGTTCTTTCAAACCATTTTATAAGTTTGCATTTTCCATGCAAGGAAGTCAGGTGTAGGTGTAATTAACAGAGCTCAGAACTTGAGCCTTTTGTAAATGGGGATAGTTGACATGTTGAGTGAAAACAAGTAGTCATTTGCTAGTTAAAATAGAAAGCTCTTAAATTTTGTAGAAACAAATTATACCAAACCTATGCTTGGTCTTTGAGTAAGAACATTTCAAGCTAATACCTTTCTAATAGCACGGATATAACATTGTATTAGTAAGGAGTGAGTTCTGCTAGTTAGCTGGTTGGAAGCCTACAATTCTTCAGCTTAATTCTGGTGATGTTTGCTTTTGCAGTGTTTAGTTGCCTCCCTTCAGGACTGTCCGTAGTCATGTCTCAATCATTTATTCCTTGTAGGCGTGGAAGCTGTGAAAACAGATTCTTAGTGCAGTTGCATGTTCCACATAGTAAAACTAAGAAGGCTCATCACTTAAAAAGGAACACTAAGTTTTATACATTTAAGACCAGGAAAATACATTCATATACCATATATATGGTATATATATTATATGGTATATATTATTTGGTATATTTCATATACCAAAAACAATCCATTATTTTTGCTGACCTGTTAAGGTCACATCTCCTGTACGTCCTATAGCATGCATAGGACAAAGCAATGTACTAGTGGGAATTTTGAAAAATACTTGAAGACCTCTGTCTCAGTATCTCTAAGTAACTAATACTTCTATGAGATCAATGGGCCCTCTAGAAATCAGTAAGGACTAAAAAGTGTTGCTTTTCTTCACTCTCTTCTTTTGGGAGACCTCAAATTCCTTGCATTTTTAATAATCTTACAAATAGTCTAGCACCTACTTCAGGGTACTTAGTACTTGATACCAGTACTACCATCAGTAGCACAGATGAAGCAAAAAAGTGATGTGATAGAAGTGCTTATTGGCTGGGCCAGGAGGTTAGTGAGGAATTAATGTTCATGCCTTACATGCATAGCAAAGCATATCTTACAGCAATGATCATATTCAATACAGTAATTGAATAAGAGAAACAAATTTGACTACCCTTCTTAACATTCACCCAGGACTAGAAATGAGACAAACTACAAGTCACAAAATACATTAGAGCAAATACAACTTCTCAGTAAAACAGGCTAATATGTGAGTATCTCTTGTGCTAGAAAGTGCTGTCTTTCACCTTTTAACTTTAGGGACTACTGTACTCAAACTGCAAAGTGAGTTCAGGACCCTGAAGTACTAGCTCCTGCCAACAGAAACAGAAGTCTCTCAAGCAAGTGGGGGTTCAGGCAGTAATTTAACAGCCTCCAAGTCACTTACCCAGCTGGGAAGCCTGTAGCAGGGCAGCCTCTTGTGGGTTACAGACCAAGGAAGAACTGTATCTGCGTGAATAGCGTTAAGGACCAGCACAAGGGTGAAAGCTATATCACCTCACAGCAGTCTAGGCTGTATTCTGCAGGCATTTTTACTATTCAACAGGAATGGACAGAAGCAATGTTGGCTCCCTAGCAAGGAGCAGAGCACCCCAGAAGTGCCATGCAGCCATCATGCAGGGCTTAGAGTTACCTGCTCGGCTCCAGGCTTCTGCAGAGCCAGCCAGCAGTTTGACTCAGACTGCTCAGTTTCCACCCATGGTCATCATGCATTGTTCTTGAGGCAGCAGGAGTGAGACCCTGAGACCGCAAGGATAAAGGCTACTGCCAGGGAACAGCAAGAGCCAGCTGCTTCCTAAGGGAGGCAAGCCTGGATCCAAAAGTAATCCCAGTGCTTGCAGAGCTTTTACTGACCAGAGCAGAGTTCTACAGCATCTAAACACAGCAGTCAGCACAGGGCACTCATAACAAGATCCATCAGCAATCCTAGACAAGGTAAGTGATAAAGCAGGTCTAATTTATCCAAAGAGGGAATTTCCCAAAGCCAAGGTATAGTATGGGCACAAGAGGTCTATCCAAGAAATGAGGCAGTAGCAATGTAGGTCCAAAGCCTATTAAGGGTAGAACTAGAAACAGAGCCAGAGGCAGACGTACCTGTAAATGCAGGCCAGGCCAGGGTTAGAGAATGGAGACGAGGGTAGGGCAGGGCTTAAATAGAGCTTCTGAGCCAGCGGGTGGAGTCTGTGAGAGGGGCCTCAGGTGGGGTTGTTCAAGACCATTAAGGCCTTTTTGGTGCACTCAGGGCTATGACAGCTGCAGCTGAGGACTGTTATTTCTCCTCTGCCACTTTTCTGAGTCTATTCTGATGCCTCAGGTTCACCTAGCAGGGGAAGCTAATAGTATGGTGTTCAGACCAGATGTGATGTGATCAGTGACATTCTACAGTTTGCTGTTCATGTGATAATGTTTAGGGATGTGCTGGTTTTTGTAGCATTCTCCAGTTGGCACATTAGTCAGTCTGGTTTTTGTACTTTGAGGCTTGATGCAACACTTGCTTTTCTGTTTATTTTGCTCAAGCTGTTGTCTGAAAAGAACACCCAGAAAAGTAGCTTAGAGAAATAAAGCAGCAGCATTAAAAAGGCAAAGCACCTCTCCTAACTTTTTGCTTTAAAATGTAGACCTATTTTTACAGAATTTATTTGCTATGTTTTGCACATGCTATGTATTTCTTGCTATAACACCATATGTTCACTTCTGAATTAATCAGCAGAAATTAGAAGCTACTCCTCTGGAAGGTTTCCAAGAAATAAAGACTGGAAACTTCCGCAGTTATCAACTCCTTCATTAGAAGTGTCGGCACGTCAGTGAGTTAATTACGACCAGAAAGTTGACATAAAATATTAGTTAATTTTTTTGCTGGATTCATTGCTGATTCAATGCTGCGTACTTCTACGAGAGATCAGTCACATCCAGAGTATGATGTACACCAGCATTTCTCTTGACTGCTTATTGTCCGGGGTGAAAATAGCTGATTTATGCCGTTATTGCGCTGTTGATCTGTCTGGTGTTTATGAAATACAAGCAAAGAGTTTAAGTGTCAAAGTGGAGTTGGCAAAATTGATGGTACAGATAGTACCCTCTGTGGGTACATAAAAATCAACACTAACCATTCAAAGAAAGAGGACCAGTAGTACCCACACATAGTTACATAAAAAAAAAGAAACAGAAGGGTTGGATGTTACTTTATAAAGTAGCAGGACATGCTGTTGAAGCTGTGTAGTCTTTGTAGTGCTGGCCACCACAATTTGCAGATACTCTTCAGCATTTTGCTTACAATGGAGATGTATGTAGTGAAGTGATGATACTTTCTAGACTGCTGCTCTGATCGTCCTGAGGAGACAGGTGGGCAGCCTGGTGGAAAAAGGAGTGAGGAAGGCTTCCAGCAAGGCACTTTTGTGCCATCTTTCTTCTTTTACCTTAGAAGCAACACTACAAACTGTATTTCTAGACCTTGCAGCTTCTCTGCAGGTTGGTGCATGCATAACAAAACAGAAAGAATAATCTTCCACACTGTTCCATATTATCAGAACTAACTTAAAAGATGGCTTCCAAAGTAGCACTTACTGTCTCCTCCTTGCACGGTCCTGGATAGAAGAAATAAAGAGAATAGGAAACCCGTGTAGGGCTTTTTCCCTCATTGTGGCTGTTGTACTATAGAGTACCGTGAAGCTCGCCCAGAAAGAGGTTAAAGCATGAGCTACTAGTAGATGGAATAGAAAAAGAATGACAGAACGAAAGCCAGAGGGGAAGAAGCCTGTAGGGGCATGGAGAGAACAGGTTAACTAGAATGCAGTTGTCAAGAGGACGCCCTTTCTTGCTCGAGTGTTTCACAGTGGACATTGTAAACTAGCAAAGAATAAAACAGACAAAGCACTCTTGCAGAGATACTTCCAAATCATGCAAATACGCAGATTTTCATTTTCCAGTAAAGATGGTGCCAGATAGAAATGACTTGAATTTTAAAAATGTTTTCCATGGTTTTTTATCAGATTGTAAAATGTCTTACATGGAGTAAGCCACATTTTCCACTGTGTGCACCCAAAAAGCAGGTTTTATGGGGGGTACCCAGCCGTATCCAAATCAGCTAGAGCTTCTCCAGCTTGTATGCCTGGATGTGGGTGTTTTATATATCACAAGTAATTTATAGGGTGGGTAGAGGAAGCATGGTGAAAACATTGAATATATGACTTAAGTCCTTCTTAACAATTGTTTTACTGTTATTTTCCTCTCTTCCCTGAACTGAGTTATAGACCAGTTTGACTTAATAAAGCACTTCATAAAGCACTTAATAAAGTCACCCTCATCACTATGCAGATGAAACCTTGCTTACTTCAAAGAGACACAGCCTTCATCTTCATCAAACCAGTTCATCTGTAGTCCTTCTTCTTCCCCCTCTGCACCATACCAAATGTCTGCTTTCTTCTGAATGATCGGTCCACGAGACAGGGTTTCATTTGAACCTCTGCTTTCTTTATGGCCAAGAGTCAAGGTAGATCAGGGTCAGTATTCAGTAAAACAAAATTGTTTCAAGAAGTTGCAGAGCTACACCCATTCTTAGTGTAATTTCTGTGTATTTCATTTCATTTAGTATACGTGTAGTTTATTTTCATTTTTTGAATATGCGTACTAAAGAGAAACGCTGTTCAGAAATGCTTACCTTGGGAGCATGCTGAACAGCAGAAACAGTACTCAACTGCTGTGTTTTCTGCTAAAAATAGAACTGGAGTCTGTTGCAAATATTTTCCATTAAACCAGGACCTTGTGGGGTTCACACAGCCTAGCAATAGTTTCAGCACCTCTTTCTTCAACAGCATACAGCATTTTTAAGCACATTTTTTATCCACTGACTTTGGAGGTTGCTGTTTTGGTACTCCTGGGGATTAGATTTCGTTCTCCTTAAAATGTTGCTGGTAGTGGCATTCATTCTTACAGTATACCTCAGTCCCGATGTAGTACAACTGTTCATGAAGGTCAGTGAGCAGTTTGGCTTCTCCGTCCCACTGTATTCTTGATATCTTTGAGGCTTAACACTGCAGGGCAGAGGGAGACAGGCCCATACCACAAACTCTGCCTGACATCAGCTGAGAGCAGGTTTCAGCTTTCTTACTGTAAAGTTGGCATTTGCCTTGTCATGCCCTCAGTTCTGTGTAGAGACGTAGCACCTGGTTTGCTTGGCAGAAAGTCAGATGGGAAATGAGGGACAAAGCTTGCATTTGGGTGGAATGGCTTGTAGTGCTTGACTTTCTGAAAGCCAGATGGCCACCAGTTGGCATTATTCTGTGAGGCTGTTTTCATAGCAATGCAGCAGATACTTGACTGCTTAGAGGCTGGTATCTGGGGATATGGAGGTGTGTGACCTTAATATGAGTAAATATTGTGACAGGTATTTTGGAATGTCCGGGTCACACACATGTAGTCGTACTTCACCATATGCCCAACAGCACTAAGTTCTTTATGGAAAGATTGCACCTGGCTGTTAACCTGGGCTTGTAGAAGATAGCATAGGTGGAAAAGGCTGCATCAAATATCTGCATCAGAGATTGCAAATGTAGGATCTTCTTGCAGTATATTTTTTGCATACTTGTCTCAGTCATGAACTGCTAAGATCATCTGAGAGTTTTGTCCTTAATGTCAGCAAGTTGTGGATCAAACACGTCCAGTAGTTCTGGGTCATCTGTGATGGCAGAGGAAAATGGTGACACTGTGCAGTATACCCTGCACGGGTGAGAATTAACAGATGGAGTCTCAAAGCTTAGCGGGGTGTCTTCAATCCAAGGTGAGCTTATTGAAAAGCTATTGTGTAAATATACTTGCTCTAGTAATTCTTATTTAGGGGAATACACCTCATGTATTCCCCTAAAAGAAGCAGCTGATACTGTCATTGAGGCCATTGTTAGATTTATGGGAAGTCCATGTCTATTCAGCATACTCAGGAGCAAAATAAATAAGACAACTAAAGCTGTAAAAAACAAACAAACAAAAAAACCAGTGAAAATGGGATCCTTACACAATTTTTGAGTGTAACAATTCAGATAGCACAAGTACAGCTATTTAAAATTCTCGGTAATTATTTGGGGAAGGAGAAATTCACTGCCATGAGATGGAGAAATAGAAGAAAAACTTATGTCAAAGTTGGCCATGAAGAACAGCAGTTTATAAAGTCCGACCAATACAGAGCATAGCTACCCATTTTTAACAATTTGCTCGATATTGATTTTTCCTTTCTATAAACATCACTGGCAGTGGAATAGATTGAACAATGAAAGTATATCAAAAGGAAGTGTAGTCACATTACAGAGCAATGAAATAGCACTTAGAAGTTACTGCTTGCCCTAAGAGGAAGCACTTTGCACAGGTAATTGGATGGTGGATCAGGAATCGCATTGGGGCAAGAAGGAGTTGTATCCCGTGCTAAGACAGATAAACATTTTAAATAGTTTAAATAGCTGACAAACTCAGGCGGGATAAGTAGCAAGTAGAAAGGGAGCCACTTTAGGCTTTGGTGCACTCAGAGCGTCAACTTGAAGTATTAAAGAAGGGTGTCTGGTTGTTCTTTCTGCAAGGGATGAAGATGGAAGGAGGTCTGTTACCCACTTGGAACCCTGCAAGGGAACTGAACACAGTCTCATCTTCACACTGCCTATAGTAAACCTTGGTACAGCTGAATTTCACTGCTTTTCTGTTAATCTTTTGTAGGTGGGAAGAAAATCCTTACACAGTAAGAGTTGAATTTTTACTTAAAGTGTTGTTCACTGTTGCAAGGACATAAACGTTGTGTCCCTCTTCCTACCTGGGTGACAATTGGTAGGGCTTAAATACTTGTTTCTGAGTTTTTCCAGTTGGGCATTGGGATTTGGGGGGGTCAGAGGAAGAAGGGACAGTGAGCACGCTTTCATAGGTACTTAGCCCTTGAAATATATGATACTCTGGGTTACTTGCAGGTAGTGTACTTCTGATTAGTGTTGTGTCAGAGAATGAGGAAGCAGAGGAATCACTTTGTTTGATTTTCCCCATTCAGGACAGCTTCCGACATCCACCCTGATGACTATCACTCATTCTCTTGCTGTCCTGAGACTAGTCTGTGTCTTTACCTAGAGCTGAACGTAAGCTGTATAAACTAGTTCCAAAATTAAGGAAATTCTTGGCCATTCACACTAATGCCTTTCGTTCATATTTATCATTAAGTACTGGTTTATTTTCAGGCTTGTTTCCCTTGGTTTTAATGCCAGTTGGTTTTAATGCCAGAAGAGGTTTAAAGCATCTTCTATATGTATGGTCCTGTGGTAATTGCTAGACATACTGTAATGTTGCAGTTAAACAAGTTACAGCTATAGTTTTAGGACTTAAAACCAAGTATAATTGTTTGTTTTATAGTTGGTTTTGGTTGTTAATAAAACCTTTGGAGTGTATAATTACTGTAACCAGGAATGACCCGTCTTACAGTGGTTGCACAGGGCAGTTTGAAACAGTAAGGCATGACTTACCTAAGACCCAAATTCTGGCTCTAGTTCAGTCTCTGCAGCCAAACAGTTCAGTAGGTGAGTACTTCCATTGCTTCAGGGAAGGAAATCCCTTCCTCACAGCATTCCGCAAGAGGGCTTCTGCAACAGGAATGATGAATGCTCTCTATTGCCAATCAGTAGCGAATTCCTTAAGATGAAAAGAAACACAAAATGAGCTAAGCAGCTTTGTGCAAAACTATCAGAAGACAACTATCTGCCAGAGGGTATACATTCTACCAGGCAGCACCAGTGTTAATAATTTTTCCCATGTCTTTCCTATTTATTTTGTTGGTGCTGATCATGGATTCTAGCCCGTGACCAACCACGTCCATCTCTCGTACTGCCACTTACCTCTCACTTCCATGTGGCTCCAAGAGAGCTTTCTTACTGATGTCTGATGAGCAGAATAGGGATTGAGACCTGCTGTCTTCTAGGGCTCAAACAGCCGGTGTTGACAACTCAAAGTTTTGTTTGAAATCTTCTGTTGCATGTTACTTCACATCTTGATGCTTGCGTTATGTTATTGTAAGTGAAATTCATCACCAGCATGTTCCATGGCTATTGAGCAAATCCTGGAAATGCGACCCCTGAAGGCATAGAAACAAAGCAAGTACAAAGAACTTGAGATTTATTATTTAAATAAAAACTGGAATTTATTCCAGTTTTGTGATATTTTGGATCCTACCTCATTATATTTGAATGCTTATGGCTGACAGCACAAACATTTCATTCACACTCTCTCTGTGTTACACTCTGTTTACCTACGTAGTTCTGAGTGACAAGGAGAGCCCATCAAGAAAGTGGGAGATTTTGGAGAATGGGAACACAGTGAGCATTTCTCTTCAGTGCTGTGGAGCCATTCATAACTCAGAGTCAACAGCGCAAATGAGAATGTGTTTGCTTACATTTTCTTACAAGCATGAAAAGTGAAACTATCAAATTGCTGCAAGGAAAGTACAAAGAAAAAACACAGCCTGTTTCTAAAACTGTTTTTTTATCCCCATTATGCAAAGTATTTATTTATTCTGAAAATCTGAGATTAGTTTCTTCTTTGCATAGCATTTTCAAGGCAGGTACTTTTTTTGTTGGAGTCAAGTACAGTACCCAGGTTGCAGGTATCAAGGAATAAAAATCGTGGGTGTGCTAGTGCAAAAGGAGGTAATATTTAGGACTTGATCTTCCTGAGCATAACTGAGAGAGTGGAGCTTAGTCACCTATTCAATGGTCACCAGTCTTATCACAGATAATATTTTTTAAGAGGAAAACATACAAAATATATTTCCATCAATTTTAGATGATTTTCATATTAGATGTCATGTTAAAAGAAGTTTCTTCAGGTCTTCCATACAGCATACATAAGCATATGTATAAACAAGATGCCTTATAGGAGTTGCTGTAATAGAACTTTATAGTGATTTCTGAAACAACTGCAAAATAATGCTGTTTTTCTGAAGCCATGGAGATGCAAATATATATATATATATGGAAATATTTTGATAACTGGTTCAACATATAATCAAAAACTTGTGCAGTATTTACCAGATGAATTACTGAGCCATTTGCAATCTAGCAATATGAGTAGATATCCATATTAATAAACATCTGTCACTGTGGCACAGCAGATGTGCTAGGTGCAGATATAACATGAAATGTAAATTTTTGATGAGTACTTCCTTATTTTTTACTGCAAAATCCGTTACTGATCCTAGATACCTTGCCATTTGTTTGATTTTGCAACAGCGACACTGTTACTAAAAAAACAACAACGCACAATTGTGAGGACAGTATTCGTGTAAATCCTAGGATGTGACTCTCCTAATTGAATGGACTAATGTTGAAAGGTGAATGTTATTTTCTTCAAGTGTCATATAATAGACTTACCATTACAGGTTTATTATGTGGCGTTTTGGTACTGGTAATCTTGCTTTTGCTACCTCTCTAGGCTCAGTATCATCTTCAATTCCAACTGCTGTTGATTTTACAATGCATGGCATGTAGGGTGTACAACTTCATGTCTGTCTTCTCTAAATGGCAGATGTTGGAATCAGGCAAAAGTCGCCATTGTGTTCTGAAGAGAAAGATACAAAGTTGAAAAAAACGTTTATAAGATGTAGTCCTTTACTACCATAAAAGTGACTCAGTAAGTGCAAAAATTTAAGTGCAATGTTTTTTGTACTTAACTTCATTCAACTTAATATCCATTTCTCTTATTTTCAAAACTTGTGGTTGTTATGAATGTTTTCTTTGCAAAACAGTAGCTGAGCAGTCAAAGGACAATGTGACAGAATTTTTTATATACCATTAGGCAACCGCGTATTCACAAAAATGCTAGCTAGCCCGGTGGAGTTTCTGAGTCAGCTTTTGGTATTCATTTATATTTTCCTGTGGATTTTTCGGACGACTGATTCCTTTGCTGTGATATACTGGGTAGTTACAATTATAATTGTACCCCCTGAGAGGTCTTTTTATTTTTCTACTATCTCTAAAAGCTATTAGTGATAGCTTGTGGGCAGAAGTGGTAAAAAGTCCATTAATAGCACATGTTAACAGTAAAAGTCGGATAGCAGAAGTAAATGCTTAAAATGGCATGACTGGTCATTAGCAAGATGATATTATAGGCAGTAAAAGGCATTCTGAAAGATTGATTTTGGAATCAACATTTCTGTGGAACAATAAAGCCTTCAATATAGAGTATTATGGTAGGAAGTATTGGTAAGAAGGACTTGAAATGACTGTACTGTGAATCAACTTAAAGATTTTGAAGAAGGTTAGAGGGAAGGTGAAAGAGCTTTGTGAAGGCTAGCCTTGTAGAGTCAAATAATGCCAGAAGTTAGAGCTGTTTGTAGCGTGCTGTCCTTTCTAGCCCATGATACTACTTTTATAAGTTCTGCCAGTTCTTGCAGTTTTCTTTTGCATCTAGCAACGTGAGTTTTTTTTTTTTTTTCCTAAAGTATCTGGAGACCTGTGACTAGATGAGCCTTCAGGGCTCTCATTCACATCCAGAAATTTTTTTTTCTTCCAGCCCTCATCACTCCCTTTGCGCTTCTTGTGGAGGTGCCCAAAACGGCTACAGTCATGGTACTGAGCAGGAGCGCATGGAGGGATGCTGCGGAGAATGGCCTGGCAAAGCATGGCCACTCACCATAGCCGCGCGTGTTGAGGCAGCCCTTGTTTTGAGGGGGACAGAGCCTTCAGTTTTCAGTAAAAAAATAGTTTGTGCTTTGGAATTTATGGATGAAAAGCTTGAAGACATCACTAATGTGCAGTCGTGAATTGTAGAAGTAAAACAAACCTAAAATACATGAGAAAAAGGAAACAGCATCTGAGTACTATACTTTGTGACCAGTCTTCTGATTGTTGATGGCTGGATGATGTTCATGAAGGACTGATTGAAGATGTAGTCAAGAGGAATGAGAAAAATTTGATGTAAAAAGGGGTCAGAATTGAAATTGCAAGGTTTTGTTAAAACTCTTAGCTTAATTTTGATAGAAGACCTCTCAACAACTCTGTTCACACACAGAGACTGCACAGCGGAACATGACTTTCTTGTTCTTCTCTATCTTTATGTAGTTTCTCATATACCATCAGCAGGAAATGTGTATGTTCTGAGTCTCACAGTGTTGTAAAGTGTTACGGTTTAACCCAGCCTGCAGCTAAACACCACACAGCCGTTCACTCACCCTCCCCCATACCTCTCTGGCATGGGGGAGAGAAACGGGAAAGTGAAGCCTCTGAGTTGAGATAAAGGCAGGTTATTAAGACAGGAAAATAATAATAGCAGTAGCAACAATAATAATATGTACAAAACAAGTGATGCACAATGCAACTGCTCACCACCCACTGACTTATGCCCAGCCTATGCCTGAGCAGCCGGCCCCCCACCCCAGCTAGCCACCCCATGTATTGTTGAGCATGCCGTCAGATGGTATGGAATACCCCTGGCAGGACAGAGCTAGGAGCTGAAAAGTCCTTGGCTTGGTGTAAGCACTGCTATGTAACAATTAAAACATCAGCACGTTAACATTATTCTCATCCTAAATGCCAAACATAGCACCCTACCAGCTATTAGGAGGCAAATTAACTCTAGCCTAGCTGAAACCAGGACATGCCTTTTGAAAAATTCAACACATGGTTCACAGGAGTGGGAAGCAGATGGGCCACTCTGCAGAGGCAGTCCTTAGAGAGAGCTCTGACTGTCAGCCGTAACTTCTCTCTGTGCTTTCAGACACTGCAGACCTGGAGCTGCAGAGCTCTTAGGGTTGAAACATGCTCCTCATAGCCAAACACGTCTGTGTTTGTTCTTCGAGCTCTCCCAGAATACAACCCTAGGCACCACTTTGCAGACAGGCTTTCAGGTACCTACTGAAGTTTCATGGGCAATATGTCTGGCCCTTTTGTAAAGATTTAAAATGCCCTTTTTCATTGCCCACATTGTTTGCACAATCTCGGTCAGACTGTGAGGAAACTGCATTTATTAAAAATATGTGCTGTCTTTTTTTTAATGTTGTTTCTGTATACAAACCAATTCGTTTCCATAACGGCTTGGATTTTAAAAATGACTAAAGCATAAAATGTCCTACACGTTGATTTCTTAAACTTTATATATGTTAAAGTCCGTGGATAATTTGGCTGTGACATGGGAAATAGGAGAGGGGAAAGTGATGAGACAAATGACCAACTTCTCATGTAATCAGCAAAACAGTAATGGTACACATGTAAGAGGCGATTACAAATGACAGACATACATGTTAAAGCCCCTGACTGTTAAGATCTGCTGACTTTGTTAGAAACTGAAAATCAAAGTGTCCTTTGAAAAGCTGGATTTGCAAACAGATTTGGAGAAACATCCAAGTGATAATGAGATCAAGAAAGAGGTGAGAAATACACAGCTGATGCTTGTTTGAGATTCCAGAGCTAACTTGCTTGTGGTGTTGTGATACTCTCTTACATTGTACTGACAATTTTGCTGTATGGATTTGCAGATTTAAGGATGAAGGGAAGGGTGTCTGTGTGTACAATTGTAATTATGGAAGGAGTTTGCAATTCTTAGATTTTCATCTCTACAGCCTGTATGTAAACATACACTTCTCTGGTTATTGCACAAGCTAACCACTGTATGTACATGCACATCAGACCTTTCCCTTTGATGTGCTGCCTTCCACATTCTGTTGTCGCTGTGATTAGTTTTGTCACACTTCTGATTTAGGAACTTGTAGTGAGGCTTTCAGCTGTTTTTTTCCCCCTCAGCCTCCTGAGCTACACTCCTGACATACTTTCTTTTCTCTTCCCACTTGTTCTGCCTTGTGTTCTCATCTCTTCCACACTATTTTTAAGATGTAGTTTCAAATTAAGAGGCATCTCTCACAGGTAACGTAATGTTCAGTAACTATTCAAGTAATATCAGCATTTTTTCCCTACTAACTATGCCAGGATAGCTGTTTCAAAAGTAGCGTTATCAGGCTTATAGTGCAGCAGTCTGCTGTATACAGGGCCACATTCTGAGGCAAAAAAATGCTTTGTTTTTAAGCCACGTGCTTTTTAAGATGGGAGACCAGAAACTGTGCTTCCAGTGACAGTTACTTTACAATAGTGTCACGTCCACCTTTGACCCTGCAGCCAAGTTTCAATGCCTAGATTTTTCTATACTTACACAGCTGACAAAGTAAGATACATGAGCTACAAACAAGAGCGTTTTGTCCTTTCCTTGTTTAAATATTGGTATTCCTACTTCATTACTCAAAGCAGAGAGGAACAAAACACAATGGATCATTAAGAAAATGTCTAACCTGTGTTTTAATAGTATCAAACTTTTGTCACAACAGTTACACAAATGCAGGGGATTCGGTTTGTCATTGTGCAGTCACATAGTATTTCTCAGGGTCAGAAACAGCCTGCTTCGTGAGAAGTGTGGCAAGGTCAGAAACAGGCAGTTAGCACTTACGTGCCTGTTCCTGACTAGCGGCTTTTGCAGGCTGATGGCCAGCCACAAGGCCACTTGAAAGCAGGTGGGGGAGACGGGGGAGGTCTGTGCCCCACAGACCAGAATCCCTGTTGGATAAGCACGACAGCAAAGATCAACTACAAATAACCCCACAGAGTTTTCATGATGTTCTTTGAAATTTTCAGAAGACTGTATTTTTTTCTTTTTGCAATGAAAACAAGTCACCATGGTATTAGTGAAATACAGTGAAGTTTAGATATTGCAATCAACATCGTATTTGGCAGCTGCATATGGCAAATAAAAACACGGCTGCATTGTCTGCTAAACGCTGAGTAAATTTGTGATTGGTCTCAAATGGCAAAATACAAGAAATATGAGCAACAAAAAGACATGACTGGGTTTCTCTTAGAGCAAAACCTTCTAACTAAGAGCTTTATTTACAAATGGCTTTGACATAAAACGTGCATTAGTTAAGATGTCACTGTTGATGGACCATGAAACTGTATGAGTGTAAGTACCATAAATCCTGTTGTGTCACGTAAGCCAGTGACTGCCATTGTAGGAATTGCCATGTCAAGGCTTTCAGAAAGCCTTATGCCACCATGAAAACATGAACCTTTAGGAAACAAAGCCAAACCTAATCTACTACAATAGCGCTTGGTCTTTTATAAAGTCTTTCCAGGAATGTTTTCTTTGTCAGACTTACCTACAGACACCGCATCACTACACAGAAGAGCAGAAGTTACTTCTCCGTACATACCATTTTGCCGTTGCTTTTTCTTCTGCAGCATGCTAGTTCGGGTACTTGAGCAACTTGTGATCCACTGGAATTCTGAATTGCTTCTTGTAATGGTTTGTAGAGACTGACATTCCACCTTTATATCTGCATATTTTATAGTTTTCCTACCTGAGTGGACAGTCTCTTTTTTTTATTTATAGTTACAGCTAAATTTTCTTCAATACTTAAGATACTTAGAAACCTGGCCTCCCAACCTATATATATATATATAAATTAACCTTCCAATCACTATTAAGTTAAAGTAAGCATTCTCTTTTTTTTCCCCCTTTAGTAAAGTAGTAAATAAAGAACTGAGCAGTGCAGAAATCAGGACAGATTCCAGCAAAAAAAAAGTCTTTTTTGTTGTTATTGTTTTTTCTGTGTTGCTCTCTATTGTGACAGTTGTCATTTGATAACTAAGCTGTCTTAAAGGATGCTCTTCTAGCATATTCCCATCTCTTGCAGTGACTTAACGTCTAGGCCATGTATTCTTTAGGTAGTTGATGAAAATACAACAGGAGACAATTTCAGAAGCCTAAATGAACTAACAATACATGGTATTTGTATCTTTCCTGTCTTCCTAGAGCCTATAAAATCTTGTTTTACACGGGGTCTGACAACGTTTGTCCTAGAAGTCATGCTGATGGTTACTCATTCCTTTTAGTCAGCATGCTTTGAAATTGATTATGAATTCATAGCATTTATTGGCACTCTGCAGAAACCTTTTTGAACTGAGACATTTCCACAGGGAGTCTCATGGGCAGCGTTCCATCACGGTCTGTGAGTGACTTATGCACACTTAATTCAATAAAAACACGTCAGAGCCATACCAGCTCACATTACACTCATCTACAGATCTGGTATTTGTTACATAAATATCACCAAGCGCTTACTACAAAAAAAAGTCAACGCTTTTGGGCCTCCTCTCCTTTTTGAATCTCTGAGGCCAAAAAAATGACAAAAGAAACTTCTGTCTTCATAAACTCATCTTAATTTCCAGAATGCTGGAACGGTTAGTAATACCTATGCTGTGTTTGAAGTTCCTGGGACTTCCCTGACCCATTCATGGGCACCCATAACACAAGTATTGTTTTAAATCTTAATTCCCTCACTTGCAAAAGCTACACAATACTATTCAATTCAAAGAGTTTACAGTCCTTTTCCTCATACCTATTAGTACTTCTCCACATTGGTCTTTTCTCATCTGGCTGTGCTTTTACTTGTATTGCACTTGTTTTGTTAATGAGAGGAAACGCTTCAGCCATTACGTCTGTAAATGCTGAGTGTGGCTTTAGTGAGTTACAGTAGCAGGTTTCCTAGCAAGGAAAATATTTTTCTCCTATTTTTCCAAATCTGTAACCTGGGCTACATGGCAAGTGAAAATTGCATTTTCCTTCCTCCCTCACCTAGAGCCTTAATAAAATGGCAAGGGGGATTCATCTGTACAATCTACTGGTATGTTCACCCTAACCTAATTTCTTGAGGAACTCTATCGAGTCTTCTTCAGGTATGAGTGATAAAGATGTGCAGCCAGCAGTAAAAGGTTTATTTGTTTATAACCTTGATTTTTAAATGTGTAGTTCTATAGTTTTAAATGAACACCCTGAACTTCAAAAATTTCATCTTCTTTTGCAGGGTTTAGGGTTTGTCTTTAGTTGGGATCTGTAAGTAGAAATGCTTTCCTGACCAGTAAAGAAAAGGAAAACAGTAATAAAAGATTCTGAAAATATTGTTGGAAGAGTAATATATTCTAGTTCTAAGATTAGCAGTCACATAGGCTCTGAGAGTTTTACTTCCTTTTAGCCTGTCCCATGAGAGCCACATTACTTGTGAGTATTACATTAGACGTATGTTAGGAGTTTGTTTTTTGAGACTGGCTAGTCAGTAGGACTCGTTAACTCTGATGAAGGGGAAACAAAACATTTGCTGAGGTGAGTACCGTACGTAGAGGTAAGCCACTAAACTTTGCTCAAAGACAGACGACTGCGATGGCAAAGGCTTTTCAATTAGAGGTAAAAGTTGAAATTAAGGGAGTATTTTTGATACTTTTCAGTGAAAAAATGCAGTGTAAAGGAAGAAAGTAAGTTGTCGCTGATACTGATGCCTGCTAAGCACTGGAGTTGTTTATGACAGTGCACAGGCACTGCACTGTGATGGACTGACTGCACATACACTGTTCATCATGGCTTGGAGCAAGAATGATTAAAGTGAGAGGCTTAGGTCTCTCCATCACAAAATCCCTCAGTCTCGGAGCAATTAACAAGTTTACTGTTTCTTTTTCTTAGCTTTCAAGAGACAGTTCTATGAAGCTTTCCTCTCCTACAACTTTATTACGATACTCTTAGCTGACTTTGTTGTTCAGAATCCAAATGCCTTCCCTCTAGTTAGACTTACCTAGATGCTGCTCTTGAATTACTGTCTTTTCCCAGTCCCCTCCTCACTGGCTAGAAAACTGATTTAAGTGTTATAGTAACAAGCCATCACTACCTTCAGGGCATATCATTGCTCATAAATATAGTCCTTCCTGTCTTATCTTTGTTTTCATAGCCTTGAACGTGTTATAAACTTACCTAGCTAATAAAGCTTTAGTGCTTGTAAATAGCGATGCATGAGGAAAACAGATGGGTTAGATCTTCCACTCAGTGAATCAAATGAGTCATTTGGAGTCCACTGTAGACTGTCAGCCCAGTAAAATGATGGTGATGTTTGAGATCAAGCTTGGCTGACTGGAAGTAGTGGAAAAATAGTAAGATAAGGCTGATTTTAAAAAGTTACTGAACACCACAACAAATACATTGGGATTTCTCTCATAGAAGTGGGGAAAAGATGGAAAATACTTTCACTTTTCTCTGTGAAGGAGATTTTTTTTGCTGCTGTTGACCAGCAGACAGTACATAGTGGGAATTTGGTTTTTAATCCTTCTCTAAGCAGCTGCTATAAGTGAGTGAACTAAAGTGATCATCATAAGCAGCTACATGGAAGTCGGTATCTATAATAACTTATTTTTAACAACTGGATTAGCACCACAGTGGTCTCACAGATTAGGAGGGATGATTCAGTATCTGCTGGAGGATAATCCTGGAGTACAGTTGTAGAAGGATGGACAGCTTGGTACAATGACATGGAGAGGGAACCAAGTCAAGTGTCTTAAAAGACAGAGATGGATAGCTCAGTGAAACAGGTTCCCAAGAAAAGTGTATTGTCATACTTCAAACTTGATAGGCAAAAGGCAAGGACATTTAAAACCGGTAGGAAGACTTTACTGACAGGGAAAACAAATAAAACAAACAAGGTGCTTTAATAGACTGTTGGCATCTCTAACCTCTGGAGTCAGGTAGTTAATCTGAACTACAAGGTAAAATGTCACTGTTAACTCCCAATCTTCTTTCCCTGCTTCTTCAGTTCTGGGTTATGTTCCCTTTTTGTGTAGTTTGACTGATAAGACTGGGTTGTAACTTCTCAGGATGGTTTCTGGACCACTTAACATTATTCGTACAGCACCAAAAAGACTTGCCAAGAACAATTTAACGGTGGCCTCTGGAAGTAACCACAGGGGAAGCAACGGTGAAAACCTAATCAGTGGACTGAAATGTTGGGAAAGTTCAGTATGCAATCTAAGTATTGAGTTGCACAAGTAAGTGTCAAAAGGTAAAAAATAGGAAAGGCAAATGGAAGCGCATAGTGAAATTTGAAGTACTTGACCTGTAAACGTGGGATTTACAGCTGAAATTTCATCTCCCAAGTGCAGTACTTTTCTATAAACTGAGCAATTCACTAAATAGGTTTTCCATGGCAAGAAGATACCTTTCTCTAGCAATCTAACATGCATCCTATCCAGTTCCAGTTTTTTTCTAGATGTGGGCTTCAACAGAAAAGAAGGAACACAGTTGATAACCCATCTGACCCCTGATATTTATTACCTGTGGCATCTTGTATGCACCTGACACATACTAGTCAGTTTCAGGTGTTGCAATTTGGCTAAATTCATGTCATAAGCATTAGAAGCAAATAAGCATATAGAATAAAATCAATTAAAAAAACCCAACACAATAAAATAAAGACAAAATAAATTTGCAAAATTCAATTGCAAAACATGTTTTTGCCCCCGCCCCCCAAATACTGTTTTTAAGAAGAATCGAACCATGTTGTCATCACTTTTTACTGAATGTTTGTATAACTACATACAGTAATTCTTTTAGCATATTAATAACGTCTTTGGTTAATCAGTTTTTACTGAAATGGCTTGCTTTGTTTATATATGACGCCATACTGACTTCAAAGAAAAGGGTCTCCTCACCTGAGCAAAAAAGTTTAGTAATTTTCCATGTTGCCCACTTCCTTTGTTCACTGCAGATCTTGTAAGTTACCAGGAAGCGTTCAGGAATTAAATCTTTCCATAATAAAACTAAAAATCTTCCTACCAAAAAGGCTGAAGTGCAGAGCTGAATTTAGCAAGGGTGCTCACTTCATGTGTGTCAAGCACAGTAAGTGCTGATTTTATTACTGAAGTGTTGAAGAAACTGCAGCACAAGGGAATATGAAGATAGTGGTTGTCAATACAAGCTACCTTAAGCATTTAGTTTCTTTTCAAGGTTCCAGAAATATTTCAAGTTTTTTGCCTGAAGAAAAAGGTGGGGTTTTGACAACCTGTTCACAAAAACTTTACAGTTTTCCTCAATTGTTCTGAAATTACTTGGAAGTGGTTTGAGAAAACAGCATATCCAAATTGTGGAGGAGTATTTGTAAGTTTTCATTGCAGCCCTGTCCATATTTCCATTCGTGCTTAGGTACATCAATTAAATAAAATTAAAACAACCTAGGATTTCAGACCAAACATCCACAGTGAGGCTCAGAATACATCACTGCAATGAACTTTGTTTTTGTATTTATTAGAAAAAAGATTACTAGAAAATCACTGGAAGTGAAATGACCATAAAAATCACAAAACTACGGGATAACTACAACAAACAGCGTAAGGCTTCTCTGCACTGAAACTTCACCGCTTTTTAGGATTATGTATACACGACATAATGGGACTGGGCTTGAAAATCCCTGTTCTTAGGATTTAGCTTGCGTTGTGCTTCTAGTATGAGACAAACTGTGACATTTTTCTGGTACTTCTGCATCCAGTTGATGCCAAGCAGTGCAAATCTGTGGGATGTGAAAACAAAACAGTTGCATGGATTCATTGTTTTTATTCAATTGAGTTCTTCTGTGCCTAATTTGCATGGCTATGATTTATTCTGTTTTTGAATAACGTAATAAAGGCTTTGTTTCATTTGAAGGGGTAGAGGACCACTGAAGAACACATCAGATGTAATTAATGCAGCAAAAATGATTTCAGAGTCAGGATCAAGGATGGATGTCTTAGCACGGCTGATTGCCAATCAGGTAGGTTATTTATTTAGCAGTGCATTAACCTTTGTCACAGATTAATATGTCCACAGAAGCTCCAACACCTGAGAAGGTCACTTATAGAAATAGTAATGACATTTTTAGATCTACCTGTCTGATTTTCCTTTTTTATTCTCACTTTTGGGAATTGACAGATACATCACAGCAACAACAAAAACCTATGACACCACCTCAAAAAACAAAAGTGGATCTATGTAAATCCATAAGCACGGTCATTTTCCTGACTAGGATGGCAGCACACTACCTTAATACATTAATAACACCAGACAACTAATCACACACAATCCTCTTTCCTAAGTAAGGTAGGTAGTATTAGTGCCAGACTGTGCCTGTAGAACCATCTGAAATTGTAGTCTCTAGCTATTAAGCCATTTACTTACCTAGTCTTTGTGACTGGCTTTCAGGTCCAGAGTAGCATGGTCTAGTCAGTCTTTCACACCTTCTCTGATTTTTCTAACATCTATGAAGAAGGATCTTATTTTTTTCTGTTACATGACTCTGAAATGCAGATAGTATGATAAAAGATTTCCTATTATTGGTCTATACAGTTGTGAGCTGATTTGTGGAAAAAAATAGGTAAAATGTCCTAATTTCTGGTCGTGACAGGTGCTCTTCCATACAGCCCATCTTTTTCAAGTGCACTGCCTCCTTTACAGATTTCGTTTTTAACGATTAAAAACTAAAATTAAAGATCTGTAACCTTTACCGATCTATTACAGAAAATGATGTGGTATTGAAGCTAAAGATGAATGTAATACAATCATAATCCTTTTACAATATGGTGAATTATTACTGAAATATTTCTTACCTAAAATTACCTAAAATTTTCTTCTTGTATTATTACTGTGACTCCGGACTAGAAACATGAACAAGTTAGCATGAGGAAAAATCATTATTGCTCATAACCACTGTGTACCTTCCAAAGTGCCACGAAATGAGAAGCTGTTCAAGTTGTTTTAACCCTTTACTGAATTCACTCAAAAAATTTCTATTTATTCTAGGTCAGAGCTAGCACAGAGTTGATAACCCACCTGACCCCTGATACTTATTACCTGTGGCATCTTGTATGCACCTAACACATACTGTTCAGTTTCAGGTGTTGCATTTTGGCTAAATTCATGTCAGAAGCATTAGAAGCAAATGAGCATATACAATAAAATAATAATAATAGTAATAAAAAAAGAAAAAAACAAACCAAAACAAAAAACAATAAAGACACTAACCAAAAAAGCCCTAGTATAAGGATATGAGTGAACCAGACCATCTCCATTCAGCAAGTTCAGTACCTCTGTGTTGCACGCAACTACAATCACTACTGTATATGCATCAAATTTAGTAAAAAAGAGGATCTTGACCTTAGTCCTCCTATTGCAAGATGTACAATATGATCCTCTCATTCCTCTGATAGCTAGAAATTATTCAACTTCTATATACTCTTGGTCTCATGCCAAATCGTCCTTTATCTTACAGACAATTTTTCTTAACTGTGTCATTGTGTATTTTAAAATCTCCATGGTTTAATACTAGCAATTCTTTACTCAACTGTTATTTGACCTAGTTATTACTTTACCTAGTAAAATAGTATATTATTTGACCTAGTTGTTATTTTACCTCTGCCCTGCCCTCTTGGTGTCCTAAAAGAAGAGAAACTTCACATTCCCTGTGGGCTCACTAATAGCTGTTCTCTGCATTTGGCTCAAACTGAAGGACCCTTTCAAGAATTTGCTGTCTAGACTAGACCATAAATTTTGATGAAATTTAGTGATTGCCTTTCTCAATCGCATTAACCTATTTTTAGCAAAATATTTTACTGCATTTTAGTAACATCTAAATTGTGGGATTTTTTGATGTCATGTAAAAATGGATTTGTACTATTTGCTTCAAAAGAGTAACAGCTGCACGTTGTACCATTTTTCAAGCGTATGTTCTAAGATAAACATCCTTGCATTCTTCACACATGAACCTTTTCTGACACTTCTTCACCACCTGCTATTGAACTTAGGCTACCCCAAAGCACTGCAATTATTAGTCAGCAATTCTGATACTATCTCTATTATTTTACTGTTCACAGTCATCTCAGGATTTAACTGCAACTCTGACTATGCCTTTGCAGTTATCAGGACCGTAGTACAGTATGATGAGTATTTTCAGTATTCAAAGTGACATGGAAGGAAGAAAAGCAAAACTTGCTTTATTTCTTCTACCTAGCTTTAGACCTGAGCAAGAATCTGAAATAAGCAGTCAGTGCATAATGAAGAATCATCGTTATATCTCTTTGACCTTTTCTTGCTCATAAAACATTTTCAAACAAATGATTTTGGTTCACACTCCACTTAATTTCAGAGACTAAATTCAGGAACTGTGGAATTACATAGTTCATACCATTTTCCTGTTAGGGAAAAGAATCAAACTCTATTTGCAATATTTTATATAAATCATCAGGTGCGAGAGCACCTCTCTGCTACATTGTTTTTCACGTAAGATTTTTTATAAATTCCTGTGTTGAAAAGAAAGGGACACGGTGCAGTACAATTAGCAAATTTCAGTCCATATTCATATAACTTCAAGATGACTCAGAGTTAACGACTGTGAACATAATCCCAGTTAAGCATCAACATCAACCTAGGCACATCAACCGCAAGTATATTGATGATAAATTTAAAGTGTTTCAACTCCACTGTCAATTTTGTGACCTGAAAGCTCAAAGAGTATAAGGCAGTACATCCTGTTTTTCATGAAATACGCTGTAGATTAAGGTTTTTACTAAAAGAGGCCTCCACAACCTTTTGTTTTGCACCAGGAGGTGCTGGTCTGTTACGGAGCCCAGTAAGAAAGGCAGTCAGACTGAGGTACCATTTACAATGCCGTTTATCACCGCTGTTAGGAGATACCAGCAATCTTGTCCCTTTAGGTAGTGGGAACCCAAGTTGGTACAGCACCGGATGGGCCTCTGATCCACACACATCATTCGGGGCAAAAACTGTCCGTACAACAGGCTTCCTCCCTTCTCATTTCAGCTATCCATGGGATTTTCTTAAAGCAGAACAACTCCACTCATTATTTCCAATGTCAAACAAAAAGGATGGTCATATTTCGATGCAGTCCTGTAGGCAAGGATATGAACATGCTCTTACCACCAGTACAAGGAGGGAACTGCTGCAGGCTCCTCCACTGCAAACATCTGGCCAAGCGTATGCTGCAGCCAAGGGATTTCTGCAGCACAACCCAGGCCCGAAGGCCTTGTGATACGTGCAGCACAGCACTTGCCTGGGCCTGCTTAGCTTCACTGATACATGGATCTCTGACTCCTCTATGTATAGTGGTCTTCTAGGCAGGATCAAAAAATACATCAATGCAAGAAAATGTTAATTTTAGTTCTGGAAGCGTAGGGATCAATACAAAACAGCATTTTCTTTCACTACTAAGCAAGTGTTGCTTGTACCCGATGTTTCTGAGCACTATGCAGAGGGTTCCTCATGGAATATCCTCTTCACAGAGTACATTTCTTTCAAACATCTCTTTATAGTTGGTTGGGATATGCTATAATGCTATAATTCTTAATTGTACTTTATCCTGCATAAGGTAATACAAAATGTTATCTTCTACCCTACACATACCATATCTTTATATTACATAGGTTCCTGGTTTGATTTTATCTAGTAAAGTTTCATGGGTAAAGTACAGAGAAATGGGCACACTGGGTCAGACCATAGGTTGTTTTAAGTCCATACCGTGTTGCTGACAGTAGTGACCAGATACAGAACTCAGTGAGATGATGGTACACATTTCATGGTAATTACACAATATGGTCTCCCAACTTCCTATTACCATTAATGACTTTACTTACCAAAACACATTTTTGGTACATTTGATAGCTTTGATATTCCTTGTATTTATTCTTCATTATTCTTTCCAGTGACTTTTTTAACCCATGTACGATTCTCTTTATTATCATTCTGCAGCAGAGGTTTCTGCAATTAACACAGTGTGAAGAACCATCTCCTGTTTTGACTGTAGGCGAGTTACTTTTATTGGCTTTTGGTTTTGCACTGGAAGAGAGAATACTGATCTTCATGAAAATCTTTTCTGTACTTTACCTGTCCTCTTCTGTGCAAGACAGGGGAACAATGCACCATACCTACCTGCACAGTGCAGTAAAACTGCGGTTATACCACAGATTTATGAAACGTAATTATGCAACTGAACACACCTTTTTTTACCCTAGTATTTGCCTTTTTGAGTTCTACTGAGCACTCAACCAATATTCTCCAGACCAGAGGTCCAGAATGCTGGACCAGAATTGTTTCAACCTGAAGGTATCATTCTTAAGTGGCAATTTCCCTATCTTTGATGCATATCATCTTCAGTATTCCCAAAATGTTACACATTTCTTCTATAAATAAATGTAGGCAGATAGTAAATGTGACTGTCATGCCAATATTACATAAAGTTAAAACATTTAAAACATGGGGAATTACTCTGAATGAGTTGAGTAATTCTTCAGCGAAGCAATAATGTGATGTCTGAGAAGAAATTTTTGTATCACCCACTGCGTATAAGCTTTATTGTTTGTTCCTTTACCTTCAGTGTCCAGACCAATCATGTAAACAGGACTTGTTGGCTTACCTGGAACAGATCAAGCTATACTCCCATCAGCTCAAAATCTGCAGTCAAGTTAAAGCAGAAATCCAGAATCTAGGTGGAGAGCTCATCATGTCAGCTGTAAGTAGAAAAATTGTATAAATTACTATTCATCAACATAAAATCTGTCATATTTGCATTGTTCTTTCCTGTGCTTATGTTCTAGTATAGTCATGAATTTCTTCTTTTATTCGCTTTTTTTCTTTTTACACTCCCTTTACACAGAGAATCTAGGAAAGTGAAGCATAAGACTGGTGACTTAAAAGGCAGAGCAGTCATTTGGGGATTTCTTTTTTCCTGTTAGTTTCTTAAAAGGTATTACTCTTCACTATTATTCTGGAGTACTTTGTTTATAAGAACTGTAATGCCTTTATGATAGTGGATTTTAGTTTCGTTTCATGTATATGGAGTATGCACAAGTATGTATCAGCATACACAAAAAAATCTCCAGAGCTGTACTTTCCATTCAGAACTAAATGCTGAGGGTAGTTCTTGACTACCTGCTGTGACATGCAGGAGATGGTACATCCCTACAGAACTAAAGAAAATTAATAGCAAAGGTAACTTGGTTGTTGGATACATTTCTTGATTTGCATTATTGTGAGCTAAGTATCATTAGACATGGAAAAGATGTTGCTTATGATTTTGTGGAACTTCTGTGCACTTGTTCTCAGCAAAATCATAATTGTAAGTGTTCACACAGAAACAGTGAGTTTGCTATCCCTGGAGATATTTAAGAGACGTGCAGACCTGCCACTTATGTACATCGTTCAGTGGTAGACATGGTAGCATTAGGTTCATGGCTAGACTTATGATCCCCAGAGTGTTTTCCAACCTAAAAATTCCATGATTCTGTATGCTATCACTATTATAACTACACATTCTTTGATTATTAGTGTTATTATCTGTGGCATATGGGATTATGATTGATTACCAGACACAAACAAATAATAAAAAAGAGGTAACAAAAACTTCCCATACCACATTCTGACCCTTTAACACTTTCCTCTTAATGAAAACTTCACACATTTGCCATCTTGAAGTACATACACGTATCAGAAGAACAATTAGTATGTTAAAAAAAAAAAAAAAAGCAGAAAAGACCCCACTGTTGCCAATATGAGATTCTGAAATACTGATGTTTTATAGCAGTATTTTGTTAGATGTTTTGCAGTCACTGGAGATGACTGGTTGGTATCAGCATTTATATGACTAGGCTTAATTTTTTCTCACTGGTTTAAAGGTCTGTTACTGGGAAGGTATTCATGACTGACTGTGCTCACCTGTCTTTTCTCAACTAAAATTGTAATTCTATGAAAACGCAGCCAAAGCAAACTGTTGATGTCTTTCCTAGAAGGCTAGTTCTAATCTATAACTAAATGAACTATTTATGTGTATTACATCAAAGGAAATAAAGTGACTGCTAGGACTAAGAATAAAAGACTTAAAAACATACGTTTTATAACGAAAGTGATGTGGTATTGCTGATCACTGAACTCCTTTTTCTTTGTCAAAGCTGGAGCAAATTGTGTCTTTGAAAGTCCATATGGGGCCTTGCTTTAGAATTTAACCACGTGAGTTAGTTTGGCTTGGAAAAGGTAGAGACGGTTTTGCAGGAGATAGAACAGAAGGTGACAGTGTGCATCTTCTCAATCCATTTCTCTCTCTGTCTCTCTCTCTCCCCTTACTATCTGCCAAGTATCTGCTCAGGCAGCTGAATTTCACCTTTCTAGCCAGTGTTTATGTAACACTGCCAAATCTTGATTATTTTGTTCACATATAATCAAAGTTACTTTATAAAAGCAAAGTTAGTTTTTTTCAGGTCAGAACTGGAACTGGATTAGGATTGTATTCTCCCATCTGATCCTCTCTCATCTATTTATGCAAATAGAAGACAAGAACCAGAAAGAAAAACATCAGGCATGGTTAAGAAAAAAGAGGGCAGGCCCTTGCAGGTAACAGACTTCCCATTAAGTACAGAATTCATGGATCTTGAAATGTCTGATGCTGTCCTTCCTCTGGAGAAGATCTGTTACAGGAAAACATGTATTAGGAAGGGTAGTGGACAGAAAACGTATGTAAAGGTTGCTACTTTTTGGCTTTCACTGCTTGCCTGTAATTTCTCAGTTCTGTACCCATGCACATAAATGGTTAAGACTGAACTACTTTATTCATTGCAATCCCTCAGCTTTGTCTTAAGTAATACTGAGTATTAATGCGTATGAAAAAGTTTGTTTTAACCCATATATGCCTCATAGTTGTTCATTCTCTGTGTCACATCTTCTTTCTTTTACCTGCTTTTTATCTGCGTCCCTGTGACCTTGTCCTTGTCTTTCTTGAACTCCTTTGACAATCTCCCCTTGAACGTTTCTCATCTGAAATTAATACCTTCCCGTATCACTAGGGCAGTTTGAAGAGGCCAATTGTCCTGGGATGACAACCAGAATGATTTGCAACTATCCTGCTGACCGTCCTCCTAACTGCCTTCTTCAGTTAGTGGCTTTTTGACTTCAGGCCACATAAGCTTAGAGTTTTCTTACTACATTAAGTTATGCTGACACGTGCTTTTCCCTGTGCCCTTCCCTGAGCCCAGTATCTTCATTCCAGACAGTAACACCTACTGAGAGTAGGTGTTTTAAGCCCCACTTACCATGGTTGTAAAAGGGAACACATACAGAAGAATAGCGGGGGGATACGCGTTCATTCACTTCAGTCTTTTCACTTATTAAAAAATCCTTTATCAGTATTTAATATTTCATGCTCACATAAAATACTTCTACACATAAAGTACTTCTACACATTAAGTACTTAGCATGCTGACAGCATACTTGTTTCAACAATGGGTTAAAAAAAGTAATTGTATCATGAGGCATAAAATCAACATATGGAAGCATCTCTATTTGTAACTCCTGACAGACAATTTTTTGGGGTGCTATTTTAAAGCCATTTTTCTTGTGTTTCATTTTATATTGCTTGGCTAGGGAGATCCTGCCAGTCAAAAAGGAAGTCTTTTAGCCTTAAAAAGAAAAAAAAAAAATCTAGAAGGAAGTTCTCAGAGTTACAGTAGCACAGAAGTTCCTAGCTAGCACAGAAAAGATCTCTCTCACGTTAGAGATTAGTACCTGTGCACTAAAGGCTATTTCACTGTTTTTCCTGCAAATGTCTCATTTATCTTGGAATTTTCCTATTGTCTCAAGAACCAGACTTACTTAAACACTTACATAAGTCCACTTTGGTGCTAAATACAGTTGCTGTCATGCTTCAGACTTCATATATAAAGGCTGGATTTAAAAGTCTGTTTCACTTCCTTAGTTACCATGCAAGTTAAATTAAAAGTTTCCCTGCAAGATGTTCCTATCAATATGTTCTCAGCTTTGAAGGCTGACAGTAAAAACCCATGGAGCCAAGACCACAGCTAGCATGTAGTAAAGTACAAGACAGAATACGTGTAGCTGCCATCACTGCCTTTACAATCCTTGGATAACCATGCCCCAGGAAAATAACGTCTGAGGCAACGTGCAAGAACTGTGGCAGCTGGCTGGCTGCTCAATGCCTTTTTTTTTTAAAACAAAACAAAACAAAACAGTTGGAGGTTTTCAGTTCCTGCTACAAGAAGCCACCAGGTAGAGACAGCATTTTACCTGTTTAAGAGCTGCTCCTTTGGCAGGGGATGAGGTGGGGTGCAGTGCACTGCAGTTGCTCTTAGGGTTTCTTTTTTGGTTTGTTTCTCCCTCCTAAAAAAAAAAGAAGTGGAGGTGGCAGAATGTCTTCCCTGTAGCACTAAAGGATGGGAACAAAGGGCTTAGCAACGAACTGGCAATCATTTTGAAATACTGACCACTGAAACAGCCAACTGGATTTATCATAGGTGGACAATTTGTTCCACTGATGAGAGCAATGCTGTCCTGCCTGTACTGCTGTGTGACCTTCAGTGAAAAAACTGCTCTGCTATGTTGCTTTATGACCATAGCTACTGCTCTGACACAACTGATGCCTACGTATGCTAGAGGCACAGCTGCTGCTTCTTGTTCAGCCAGTTTGTTTCTCCTCACTATTATTTTCCATGTCATTGGGAACTGTCAGTTCAGTTTGTTTCAACTTGTAATGGTGTAGGGCTGCTTATAGGGCCTTAACCCGTGCATACGATTACATAGCATTTGAATCTGACAATAACAAAACACTATTTTTTCTAGAAGTTTACTTCAGTCACTAAGAGATAGAACATTATTTTAAAATTTTCTTTTATTGAGAGCTGTAAAAAACGTTTGCCTATTTTTTTAATGCAATAACACTGTCTTCCCCTGCATGTGCCTAGTGAATACTTGTAGGTATGAGTACATAAAAATCCCCTGGCCATTTGAAGCATAAAAAAGGAATACAGTTCTTACTTATTTAGGGTCAGCTCAGTTCCTACTACTTTCCAAAGTCGATCTACCTAGAAGAACTAGTTTAAAGATGGAAGAAAGTACATAATAGCAACATACACCACAGGTAGCTTTTCCTAAAAATAACTTCTTTACTGATAAGTAAAATCAGGGCATAGATTATAGTTCATACACTCAATATGTTTTCAAAATGAGCACCATAAACTAAACCATTTGTCTCCATTTCTTTGCAAACTAATTCCAGTGAAGAAGACAGCTGGGAAAGAATTTAAGTTAAACCATACTATCCTCTTTTTCTCAAGGCCCATTTTTTCAACGATCAGATATCAGTTTTTTAAAATCTTCCTTGAAGCAAAAGCAGCAGAACTTAGAAGGGACTTGGTTAGCTACCCATACAAGTGTTATGTTCCATTACGGTGCATCAGGGAAACGGTCTTATGGTACTTATGTAAGTTGTTTATCATTTAACTCTGACACAGGCCTGGTCTAATTATAGGACTCGATTTCAGTTCTTCAAATCCTACAGAGATTGAAGTAACTGTTAGTTATTTTCCTGATTATATTCAATTTCTCCACCTGAAAAAATAGGTAAAAAGCAGTAACTCCCAAATATCCTTGAGGTCTGTGAATGTAATTAGTAGGTACACAGACACATATATAACCTACAGAATAGGCACATTTTTACAATAATTAAGCTTATTGAGAAATAAACACCCCTAGATTGTCCTCTCACACAATAAAGCAGATTTCCCTAGAACAGTTCCACAAAGTCTCTGATATTCCAAGGGCAGGGTAGAAGCGAGCAGAAGATAGGCTTATTGAGGAAGAGGGATCAGTTCTCAGTAACAGGAATGAAAAATCACAACAGAAAGCATCCATTTGGCTCATTCTGTAGCCATATGTTTTGTACAGGGACTAAATCCATGGTGTGTGTCATCTGGCAAGTACATGAAGAAAAATGGCAACTAATGAAGTGCTTCCAACTCGACCTCTACCTGTGCTTTCTTGAACCATCTTCTTGTGTCACTTTTAAACTAAAATCTTCATTTTTTGTTAAAGAGAATTATCACTGCTCTGTGTGGAAAAAACCTGTTGAAATGTAAACATGCTCAGTTCAGAAAACAAGATAACTGCTGTTAAAATCCTGGCCCTGACAAAGGAAAGGTCCAGTGTCTTCAATGGTCAGGGTTCCACTCTTAACAATTTACCTGGTTACTTTGATTGAGATGTTTACATTTTTCCACTCTTTAAGGAGATGAATACAAAGTGGTTAAAACACTACTTTTTATAGCAATATTATTGAAAGAACTATAAAGTAATTAACAGAAAAGCTTATAAATAAGAGAGAAAAAACTAGAAGTGTACCATAGTAAGATTTTATTACCATAATTGCTCAACAGCTCGCTGTTCATTAAAATGCAGATTTCATGTTATTTTTAGAAACAGTCAAATCAAATTCAGTCCTTCTTCAATTAATGTAACAAAATTTGCTTCAGTGTATTCACACATTGAAGTCCAACGCCTCAATTCAGATATATTTTTAATAGCTGACCTTATTCCAAAAGATTTTTAACTTCTGACTTCAAAAACTGAGTAAGTTGTGTATATATAAGTTGTGTACTTAATTCCTGCTTAAAATGTAGTCAAACTGTAAATAGGACTTGGCAGATTGCAAGCAGCCAGTTGATAAATCTGTGCTTTAGTACTACAGTTTTATTTCCTTTAAAAAAATTGTTTGCAGGAGATAAACAGAAAGTATCCCAACTGTGGTTCTAACAGACCTGCATATTATGTGTCAAGAAATGCTTTTTGAGTATCAGTCTGCATTGTCTGTCACTTCTTTATGTCAATGAGACATCATCTACACGTCTATGCAAAGAACACGAGCAGGAGAATGACTTCCATGCTCTAGGAATAAGGAAATTCTGTATTCTTTTAACTTAACAGAAATAACTACTACTGACACATCACAAGGTAAGCATCACTGTCTAAGTACACAGAAAACACTTCAACTGAAAAGTTCCTTTACATTTTAAGTTGTGACTCTGTTTAGCAATGAGAACACTAAATAAAAATAAATATATCAGTTATTACATTACACTCCTTATATAAATGTATTACTACTACTCCCAAGACGCTGAATTATTTTCCAAAATATGAGAAATACAATGCATGTAAATATCAAGTTCCAATAATTTGGAATAATTATTGGCTTCATTACTCAGTGAAGAATTTGCATACAAGAATTCTGATTTTGAATGCTTTTCAGCCAGATGGGCCATTGACTGTGCTTGTGTAGTGTGCCATTATTCTGCGAAAAGGCAGGGCACATCCTTTCATGTATGCAACAGCAATGCAAGTGCTGGAGACAACAGCCCATGCCAGCCTGAGTGCTACTAGCCTGTTTTTGTTGGTGGTGGGTTCTTTTTTTTTTTTTGTTTTGTTTTGTTTTAAATTACTACCTTCAGTTTTGTGTCCACTGTATTTCACCATAATGTGAAGTTACTGTGGTTAGAGAATCATTCCGTCTTCTCAGTGAAATAGCAGTAAAGAGGTACCACTTGCTGACAGGACAGATGACATTTTAACGAGGGAAGATATTGTAAGGGACACTTTTCCCAAATCCTTTTAGGAATGACTGTTTTGAGACACACAGTGAGACCTGCAAAACATGGAAGCTGGAACACCGTGTCTTCATGGGAAGCACAGAAAGAGCAAAAGTGAGACTCTGGCAAAAATTAAATAACCTTTGTTTGCAGCTGGTTTCTTTGCTTTGCTAGTGAATCTTTATATACCACTTGCTACAGATTGAAGATTTTGCAGCTATGTGTCTCTAAATAAGATGAACTTAAATGCTCAATGAATATTTTATCGCTCTTTCAATTATGCCAAGTTTCATTTCAGATAGTACACCTGGAAGAAAGTGCTGAATATATGAGATAAAAGCATCCAAGTGAAGACAGTACTTGAGTACATTCAATTTATAGAAGAATAGATTTACACCAAACTCGGTAATGTTACTGGTATTGAAGTATAAAAACAGCTGTTCTCTAGAAAGAATCAACCAAAAAAAGATACAATGCATAGCCTCACTCTTACCATCTGTACCTTCAAGAACAGATTCTAAAACCATCTCCAGAATTGTGAATGTGGTTCAGAAATACCAGTATGTTTCTGCCTCACAATACTTGCATTTCCTGTATTGAACCAAAACTAGTGTGAGACTCATCCAGAAAACTGAGGGGAAACAGAAACTAAGACAATGCTAATAGCGAGAATATCCTAAAGGAAGGCATTAAGTAAATAATGCTGTATTTCATTGCCTGTTCAGAGATGCCATAATAAAATAGAGATTTCTACCCATCCTGACATAGCATTCCCACCTCCACCATACCCACATCCACCCCTGCTATGGCAAATGCAGAACAAACACTGATTTAAGCATCCTTAGTGGTAGTTACGTATTCTGCTTTTTACCTGGCATACCAAATTATTTTTTAAGATTTTATTTTAGGTATCTGCATCTCATGGCATCTTTTGTAGCTCTTAAATAATACAGCAGAGCTTCAGTTTCTATGGCATGGCAAAGGGGCAGCGGAATTCAGGCATTTCAGTTTGGTGGATCTGGACAGTTGAGTTTATAATACAGAGTCATCAGGTTTTGGCATTTAAAATGCCTGAGTTTATAGGTTTCTGCTCCAGTGAACGTGTCAAGCTACGAGCAGCCTGATATGCTCATACATGCTGACATGCCACATCCTGTTTGACATTACACCCTCTTCAAAATTAGATAACCATAAAACATATTTTATTTACTTAATAATAAACATATCATTATGGTTTAAGAATGTTTTCTTCTTGTTCGCAGCAAGTGCACAGTGGCACGATGAAGGAGCTGTGGACTGTTAGGAGCCCATGGCTATTTTGTTGAAAGGACCCACAGAAACCAGAGTGAAGTGGTAACTATTCACTGCCCACAGGAAGGAAAAGCCTGTAAAGCTCTAACTGCCACCTAAAAGGATTCTACTTCACTTGACATACTTGACAGTATAAACCAGAGTAACAATAACTGGGTGGTTTGGGGCAAAATGTTTTGTGTAGCCTGGATGCTGGTACACACTTCTTCTAGAAGCCGTTTCCCTTTGATGGAAGCAGATTTTTTTCTCTTCCTGAGAAATCATGACTGAACTTGCCAGATATCCCAAGCCCAGCTTGCTACCCAGCCTAGTGTGGCTCCAGCACCAGGCCACTTGATAGAAGTAAGTGGTAGGATTACAGAAACTTACATTGCTTAGAAACAAAAGTCCCATAAGCCCATAAAGCTTCTGACAGAGAAACAAAACCAGCTTTTATTTGCGTCTTCTGTGCACCCAGCAGCATCTTCATACAAGCGTGTGCTTACAATGCCACCAATATCACCACGCAGGGGTGTGCGTATATATACATATACATACATATATACATACATATATATTTTAAGGAGTTTCAAAGTTTCAAAATCATGACTTTGTCAGCTTTCCTAGAAGGCAACAGCCTGAGGAGAGACAAAACTAAGTTGATGTGCATGTCTGCTATTAACCTCTGATTACCACAATATAAGACTATGATTTTTTTTTTCCTCACACGCTTCTTCTCACTCCCTATAACCAATTAACATGTTTTATCAAGACAGTAATCAGCAGTCTGAAATACAGACATCAGTTCATGTGCCAGTAAGTTGATACCTACAATACTAGTCTTCCTGCCTAGAAAAAGGGATACTTGAGCAACTGAAGACATTCCAGGAATAAAATGGCAAAGCCTCTGATCAGAGCATTTCACTGACTGAGCCTCAAAGTTCATAAAATGGTACCAAGGCATTATTTGAAATAAGCATTAGGCTTTGAGCTGCAAACTTTCATTCAACTCAAATTTTGCTAAAACAGCATCACAAGAATTACGTTTAACTGCTTATCCTACCAGCATGGCCAGGCAGTCTGTTTCCTTAAAGTTCATAAGTGATGATCCCCATATACTTGTCTTCTTTGTTTGAAATACTGCCATGTATTGGATGACTATTACAAACTGGAAATCCTGACTAAAAATCTCACACGATAGAGCAATGAATGAACTTTAGAAGCCATATGTTAAATTTTACCTTTTCTTACACCATATGTATTCAGTCCACTTAGCGTTTTACAATTCTATGAAAAAAATATTGGGGGGGGGACATTTCTTTAGAGAGAAACAGCAAAATTGGCATTAACTGATGGATCTTTTTGATCAGGCATGTGTCTTAAATGCAGATGCATCCCTTTTCTGACTTGGGCTGCATTTTGTATGAACTATTATAAAATTGACACGTACAGGTACAGTAAAACACATAATCAATTCAGTTGACCTGGCAGAGGGGAGTAGACCTTTGCTAAAAAGTCAGTTTACAAACCTCCATGTTACAAAAGACTTTGCACTTACAAATTCTGGATGATTCTCCCAGTATGTCTCATGGTCCTTTAGAGAACCAACTTTACTATTTTTACGGAAGAGGAAGAAGTGTTTCAACAGAGAGGCTGCACATAAGTTGAAATGTTGTCTTCCAAAATCTCCAAACCGGATTGGGCTTCATTAGTGTTAGTGTATAAGCAAGGGAAAATATTTCTAAACAATGTGCTTTGAATGTGTAGATGTCTTGTGTACATGTAAGATTTGTATACATGTGCTTATACACACAAACACGTGTGCACAAAGTAGGAAGCACACCAGCCCTCCTTTGAAGCTTCTGTACTGTCCTGAAACAGGTGCTGTTCTCATCCTAGCAAACTGATGCAGATTTCACATTTGTTGATGCTCTTCTTCCTTGTTCAGGGGAGAACATCGTTTAATGTTGGTCTGCTCAGGTGGACCTTATTTACCTGAATAATATCTACCCATAATAAACGTTTATAGTAATATAAGCAATATGATATTTTTAAAGGGCTTTCTTAAATGTTCTTTAAGAATGGAGATTCATTTCCAATTGAAATTGTCAGCCTTATTAATAAATACAAATCTGGTGTCCTTGAATAAAAAGCTATTCCTTCAGGTCAGTGAGATAATTTATATCACGTAGAAGTTCTTTGGGGCACTATGACAACACAAAGGGTACCTACCGTAAGTTGAATCAGTAATAATTGCAGTGATACCCTGCAGACAAGCACCATGAATTCACACTTAAAAAGCAAAACAAAAAAAAAAAAAAACCAAAAGCAGCAAACATCTACATAAGCCTTTTTACTCCACCAGCACAGATTTCTGTATATCACTTCAAGTCTGAGCATCAGAACACGGGTATAATGATCAAACACACCAAGGGAAAAGAAATTTTGTTTTAGTGCGGTCTTCGGTTTTAAATGTTGTTTATTCCCGAGCATATTGTGATTAAAAGGAGGCTTTTCCTAGACTAATGTTTCTGGTTTTTATTACAGTTGGATAGTGTCACTTCACTAATTCAGGCTGCCAAGAATTTAATGAATGCTGTGGTGCAGACAGTGAAGATGTCCTATATTGCATCCACAAAGATCATCAAGATTCAGAGTCCTACTGGCCCACGACATCCTGTTGTGATGTGGAGAATGAAAGCTCCAGAGAAGAAGCCCCTAATTAAGAGAGAGAAGCCAGAAGAAATCTATGCAGCTGTCAGAAAAGGTTCTGCAAAGAAGAGAATCCATCCTGTTCAAGTCATGAGTGAATTTAGAGGCAGAGAAATAGTCTAATATTCTGCCACTTTGTGTCTCTATCTTGAAATTCTTCCAATTTTTCACCTCTTCCCCCTACTTATTTAATAATTATGTTAGTGTTTTGCTTTTCCCTAAATCTCTAAGTTAACACTTGCTTAAATTACTTTGAAAATGATATTGGATTAATTAACAGCACAGTTGGAAAAAATACTTTTTGTCTTGCAGTGTCAAACTATCATGGTCCTTTATACTGCACGTTTTCAGCAGAGCACTTGGAGTCATACACGATGGGACTGTGTTACAGCACTTGAAAAGCCGGATGCAATGTTCTAAACTCTGCCCCCAAGTCCTTCTGTACCTGCTAGGGCTGGGCATTCTTTCATTAGGGATGAATGAGACCAATATTAAACTGCATTGTAGTTTATGACATACAAAAAATTTTTGAACACTGTCTACTGGGAATGTCCTTTATCAAGATCGTTACACTGTGATCAAAACAGCTGGACTACTTGATGCTAACTGAGCATCTTGGCCTTTTTATACTGATTGAAAGGTCCAGAGATCAACCCCCTCCAAGGCCCACCTTTATGTAAAAATAGAGGAAATGTAAACTTGTAAATGTTTGAAGAAACAAGTGTTATAATGACATGGACACGATAACGTAACGAAAAAACACTAACTGCAGCATAACTATTATAGCTCTTGAAAACTGCCTTTGAAAAGTTACCATTATTCAATGTTCGTTTCCTATTGTATTCCATGACCTCTAATTCATCTGGCTGATTATGGCATTAACAGAAACTTCTCTGATCACAGCGCAAAAGAACAAGTATGAAGTACCTCATTATTCTGAGACTACCACACAAATAACACAGACATCTTGAATCTGCAGAATGGTGAGATTTTTGCCAGGTAACTAGCCAACTTGATGACTTTGCTTATGGAACTATATTTCCAAATGTAGGACTGTGCTGTCTAGCAACCTGCTAAATTACTGCATTATATTTCAACATACATAATGAAGATAAGTGATATTACTCTGATGATCACCATTCTGTAAGGTTCTTACAGAAAGAATTTTTTTTCTGCATCTATTTAAATACTAAATCTACTTGGGCTGATTTTGTAAATAAGCAAAAGTCTTCCCTGCCATATCATGAAGTTTTCCCAGACCTCACCTAACAGTCTTTCCTTAGCAAGTAGATTTTTCTTTGCTATGATTTTTTGTTTGGTTTTGTATTTGCTCAGGTATAAGGGCTCCCTCAAACTGCAGAACTTCATGATGCGTCACTGACTGCCATTAGGGAGAGGCTCCAAAGCATGGGCTGCTGCTCTGTCACTTACTACCATGTTTGCACAATAGTGCCCCTAAACAGCACCACGTGGGCAGCAAAAATAACCTTGAACTGTGTTTTTTCTTCTTGTGGCTAGTCTATAGGAGCCTGTGCGTAGGATCAGTACAATGGAGCAATATAAATTTCTAGGTTGTTGGTTAAGAAGCTCCACAAAACCTACAGTGGTCATGCATTAAAGATTTTGCAGATCAGTATTCCACCATCCCCAACTTTACTGTCTGTCAAATGAAACAAAATGAAGGAGAAAATTGAAAAACTTGTATTTCCAATACAAATCCCCTCCAGTATTTTCACAAGATCTTGGCAACATACATAGGTACTTGGTAACCCTTTTAGGACTACACAGTGGGAAGCAGCTAACAGTCAAGTACAGCAGGTAGATGCAATACAGAGCTGGTCATACGATGGACTTTCAGTATGTCTACTAGCACACTAAGCAAAGCTGAGAAAGATTTTGTGTGGTGTATTGCTCAGGAGAGTATACATGGTCACAACTTAAAGCTAAAATCTTCAAATAATAATTCAGTTTCTGGCCCACCCTCTTCGATTACATATTCCCCAAGCAATATTCAAGCCAAAAAAGCAACAGGCAGATTGAAATAATCTCGGGTTTGAGGGGCATTACTCTTAAAAAGAAAAAAAACACACCTCATGTCTCTGGGTTACACCTTTGTATCGATTCACCTTGACATCTGACTTTTGTAACTTATGTTTTGTTTTCTCATTAATTAAAAGATTGTACACCACTTTCAGCATTGTGGGTTTTGTTTGGATATATTTCTGTTCTAGTCTCCAACAGTAGCAAAATCCTGTTCAAATGCCTGCCAGGCTTGCTTATTCCTGTAACTTTTGGCTTCTCTAGCATACCAACTGTGATCTTACTAGCCTGGTTTACGTATGAGCTCTTCTAGCATTCTTATCACTAAAACAGAGTTTATTGCTTAATATAATGTTTATGACTACAATACCAGTCACAGCTCTTTTAGCCAGGCCATTCTCAAATAGCCAGTTTCATCTCAGCATCCAGTACCGTTCTATTAATAGGAATTTATTAGGGGAACAAACAAACTGTAAATGAACAAGGAAATCAAAAGCCACAGTTGCTTTCTGAGAATAGCTAAAAGAATGATGTCCTAAAAGAAGGACTCATGCTTCTTAGCTAAAATTCAAACCCAAGTGAAAACCTGACAAGGTAAAGTTTATTCCTGGCTAAGGAGACAGAGGGATAAGAAACAAATCCCAGAGGTGTAAAAAATCTATTGTATTAGCTCATTACCTCCCTCAGCAGACCTGGAAAGTAGGAAACCTTCTCTGCCACTATTAATGATGCTGATGGACAACGTGCTGCTCAGTATGCTTTATTCACACGCAGTTACTTACTTCATTCTGTAACTTGCACATTCCTTCCTAGCCCTGGTTTTCAGATAATATTTTTTCACTTTGCTGTTGTTTAGCCTCAGCGTTTGCATGATACCCATAGTGTAGGAGTACTTATCTTGCAAACTAGGTTCTTAGCTAGAGGTTTACAGGGCTTTCTCATCCCAGCAGCTCAAATTGTTTCATTAGCTTACCTCGTCCACTCCCCATTACCACATTAGGGTACAAAGTGTGATGGACAACTTAGGGTAATTTTATTTAAAAGAAAAAAAGAGTCCATAGAGCTCTAAAAATGAGGTAGTTTGTATAGTTTGTTGTTGACGCACATTAGTATAAGAAAACAAGTTTAAGCCATTTCTGAGAATACTGAAGCTGTTGATTTTTCATTATTAAAATAAAACCCACAACATGGTTGCATCACACTGCTCTCGCTGCTGATGTTGTTTCCTGTAATATTTAATGCTTCTCATTTGTAAAAGGCAGTTTCTGTCACTGTGGATTGCACTGAGCATAGCTTCCAGTTTGTCCCAATTACTCTCTTATTACCTGAACTTAGTGAGCCATTCCTGGTAAGTAACACGAGTCCTCTAATAGCTTGGAACCTCAGAAAATTCAGAAAAAAATAAATGCATGTCTCTCCATCTCTGCCCACCCCTGGAGCCTTGCCCTTCTGCACAATAAATTCGCTTTGATGTAATTGACTGTTTTTGGAAGGGAACGGTATAGAGTAAGGTGGGAAACAGGTGGTAAGCCACTCTTAGCGGTTTGCCCCACTCATGCCATTAACTTGCTAACTGTAGAGAAGCTTTATAGCTGCAGCTTCAGTGGAGATGACTCGGCAGTGTGACAACACACAGGTCTGCCATTCATTCCAGATGGTTTTAAAAGGTCTTTTAGTTCTTTCAAGAGCATCTTGTGTTATTTTCAGTGGGTCCACAGTTGAAGTATTTAAGAAACAATGTGTTTACAAATCAAGTTCAAATGAGTTGTTAGAAGCATTATTTTTAAAGGAAAATATTTGTAAGTTTTCACCAACAGTAGACAATACAATTCTACATGGTCATACCCATTGTTTGTGCTCCCAGCACCTATTTGTCCCTTATGTACTGTTCTTGGTTAAATTCTAGTGATTGCCCATATATTTGGCTCAGGAAGTAAGTACGTAAACAAGAGCCCAGTCCCTTTGGTTGGATTAAAACAAAACTGCCTTTCATTTTCAGAGAAGAAAAATCTAAAATCAAATACAACAAATAATGAATATACAAGCAAATAAATGTATTTATTTGCTTGTGTCTGTTTAACTGTTTTTTTTGTTTTTGTTTTTCCTCTTTGTCCTCTTTAGCAATAAGGGTAAGAAGGGACCTTGCACCCTTTTTACATTCCTGGGATCTCAAAGCGAGCTGAGGTCTGCAGGGAGACCTTTCCTCCTTTGCCTGCCTCTACTCCCCAGTCCTCTCACCCCCCCATGAAAATCAGGGTAAGAGTGAGAGGACTTCTTGTTTTAAGTGAGGAAAGCTTAACTTTCTTAAGGCTCGAACTGCAGTGAAATTTAAAACCTACTCTCTTAGAACATGCTTTGGATGAAGTGAAACTATCAATAGGCAATCATAAGATTGTAGAACTGAATCACTGGTGGCAGATAAACATGTCTGTTCATCCATCCCCATTCTGCAGCCTCCTCTGCATCACCTCCTCTGCATCCAGTTCAATTTTGCTTTTAACACTGGGTAAGCTCTGGTTATACACAAATGCTAATAACCCACTTCCTCTCCAACCCAGTGAAAGCACTGGTGTGCTGTGAAGAAAAAGTTAACGTAATAAAAGCAGTCATGAGAAATTGTCCAATAGAGTGCAATTTCAGAGCATATTAGTAATTAAATAATAAAGATCAAGCAGATTACACTATTTCAGCTGTGTTTTCCCTGGCACGTCAGAACTGATTTACACTCTCAACATGGTTAAGTGGGTTTGTTGTTTTGCAAAGCTTCCTCTGAAGGTGATAAAAATGCTCCACACCACTGATGAAAAAATGGTATGGATTTTTTGTTGCACACTGTAAGTGACACTGCTGCAATGACAAATACCCACCTTTCAATTAATAACCTTAACTCTGGTAACTTTGTGGATAAAAAAGTATCCAAAACACAAATGGGTTTAGTTATGTAAAACAAACAAACAAAATGCTTCAAAGTCCCTGCTGTTTACCAATAACCTTGTTGCTACAAAGAAATTGAAAGCTGAGGGGCTATTTTTTTGACTCCAAAATATAAGAAATATTTAAGATCTGAGCCCGCAGTACAAGAGGCTGACCTAGCAATTTTAATTTTAAGGAGTTTTTAATAGGATAGGAAAGTATTTTCTACTTTTTGAAAATGGCTGCATGTAAGTAGGCTGTAGACTAAGGAGACATCTTTTCATGCAGGATGATGTTTCCTTTGGACTCTGTCTTCTACGAGCTTGGCTATTTTAGAGCTATTAGCTTTTCTGCTGTGGTTCTTGATTATGTATACACAATACAGCAAATGATTTAAAAGCAGCTGAAAATAGTCATGTGGCTCATCAGCTGGGGGGCAGATCGTACCTCCTGGCACTACTCTTCTGTGGAAGCAGGGGGACCAAATGTCAAGGGAGCTGGTGCTAACTGCTTCAGCCAGCCTGCTGGTAGGAATTTTGTCTGCTTAGCTCCCAGAGCTCCCTCATTAGATAGAAACATGACAGGAAATAGCTCCCACGCTTTCAAAACATGGAACAGAGCACCAAGCTCTGTTTGCCCAACCAGACAGCACAGCTGACAGGAGGGGAGAGAGGAAGAAAACTAACTTTTATTTGTATTTTTTAAGCTTCTCTTGGAGAAAAAAAAAAAAAACATCTTTCAAATGAAGGATTTCTCCAGGAAAACAGAATTTCCCTGGAGGGAAGACCTTACAAGAATTATGAATCCAATCTAGTCCTCTGTTTTCTCCATCCTAAACTTGTTCCTGACCACTGATTCTACAAGTGTAAAGATTTTGCATTACTCACCCAGGTTATTTTACAGTAGCTTACGCAACTGTCGGAAGCCTTCCTAACAGTAAGTTACACCGATTAAGTTCACATTACTACTTATTTCTATTTGACTTCACGCAGCAAGCCACAAAGTACAAACCCTCAGTGATGTCTCTTGGAGCTTGAATAGGCAGCAACCAACAGAAAGGATCAACAAAACATTCCTACTTAGACTTGATAAGCACATCGTATGAAAAAACATCATGAGGTTTGTACCATACTCCTCTGCTTAACAGTGACCACTTCTCAGCTGTAACTAAGCTCTTTTAACTAAAAGGAAAGGGAGAGGGAACAGCACTAAATGCAACGTTGCATGTAGATGGTACCTACTCATACATTAAGATTCAAGCTGTCACGGCAGGCCACATCTTTATGCACCAACAGCTGAGAATGTGGCTGCTGTCACAGCTGCCTGTATTTTGTCCTTTGCTGCCAGGTGCAGGAATATGCTCGCCTGGAATCCCACCCTGTATTACCGTCCATCATCTGACACATCCTAACCACAGTGTGCCTCTGTGTACTCCAGAGCAGCCACAACTCATCTGATGCTCAGGAACTTAACTGAGAGTCCTCTGGCTCCCCAGAGTTGCTTGGCTTGTCTGTCTGCAAGGTTGGCCAGGAAGGGAAGAGAGGAACCACTGAATCCCCTCCCACAGCTTTCTAGCATTAGTCACATGCAGTGGCCAATTAATCCACCCATCCTTTTATTTTCTGATCCACCCTTTAATTTCCATATATACCATTTCCATATATCTCATTATTCCATCCCATACTCATGCCCTTCCTTCAGCATTCGCTTTCTGTTCTCACCCCTGGATACTGCATTTTCTCTAAGCAAAAGGTTTTCAACATTTTGTTAAGCATGAAGATTTTCAACACCCTCACCCCACTTCCCAAAGTCCCATTTCACTTCATCATCTTCTCAAAACATTACAACAAAAGAACCAGGAAAAATGGGTGTGTGGCTAGCTCAGCAGCCAGGCTAGATCTGCACAGCTATTCTGAGTTCAGTGGTAAAATATCCTCTTGACAGTAGTTACTGTAGTCCTTCCTTTCTAGCAGTTCTTTAAAAACGTTATCCCTCATTCCAGCTGGCTAAGACTGATCGGTCACCTTGAAGTTGGCTTTTGAACAGGTAGAAAGCATGCCACCAGTAAAGAGATATGCTCCCCCAAAGAAAATAAGTCTTCCTTGCCCTTTCCTCTTGCTGCATTTCAAACAACTTGTCTTTATTTAGGCAGGTTGGGGCCAACTTTAAAATACCACAATACAAAATATGAAGGTTATTAATACAGCAATCCAAAGGGCAAAGAGCTTATTGGTAGTATGAGCTATCGAGTCTTGTGGGTGGTGATGGCACATCCTCAAGCACTCTATTATCATAATGCCTGGGCTGAAGATTCCATTAATTTTCTGCATCACCAGCAGCTGAGGACCAAAGCTGACAGCCAAAAATATACGAGTCCAGTGGAAGCAAAATACATGCACAAATAAGCCTTCCCATCACCTAAAATACAACGCCAGAATATAACAGGTCAGAAAACACATTGCAAAAGAAGGAATATTACGAAAACTATGCCCAAGTGGAAAAAAACCCTTACTATACCAGTTTTAAGAAACATATTACAGTTCCCAAGCAGACATGTATTTATTTTTTCTCTATGTGAATTCTGATGTCTCAAATAATGTCACATAATTGGATTATTTAGAGTATGAAAGAAGAGAGGAAGTGAACGACTCATCCTTTATTTTTGCTCAAAGTATATATAGAACATGCAAAGCCTCCCTGAACGGTGACTTACGCATTAAGACATGCGTGTAATTCTAGGAAGAGATTTCTGTGAATTAATTTTGGTTGGCTACTCATCAGACAGAACAGTGTATATTTTTCTTAACAAAAGCATGTTCATCCTTATTTAAGGTGAAGCAATATTTAAAAAAAACAAACAACCAACAAAAAAAAACTCTTTGTTGGTCTTACTTCCTCATCCAGAAACTGTACCCTACTACTGCAATCTCCTTTTCCTTAAACAGGATATCACCTCAGAATCACTTGGGCACAAAATCCACAGCCACGTACTTGAATCTTATTACTGTGGGTATTTGACTTTTATATAAACAAACTGAACCAAAGCTTGAAAGGAACATTCAATATGATGCGTAGACAATGGATACAGACCTATTGAACCCATTATTGCCAAGTTATTAGATAACACACGGTAGACTAGTCATTTGTTGGTTTGATCTTTTTGACAAATTCACATAGTTAGTACAAGTAGTAATGAAAAATTGAATTATTTCAGATGCTGTATTCCCTATAACATGCAAATGTAGGCTAAAATACTCTGCATTTGGGAAATCTTGACTGAAATACATTTACTTTTTGATTTGTCTTCAGCACAATACTGTATCTTATGGTATTGCCACTGAATTGATACCTTACGTTATTTGGTCAGACATGCTTTACTGACTCACACTGATAAAATGTACCTCTTCACATTTCATCATGGTGAGCAATGACTTCCACTATGAAGAACTCCCATGGATCTGCCAGTATTACAACCACTAGAGCTAAGAATGTGCTTAAATGATCTATCAGCAGGCCTGGTCCTAGGATCGTACCTACGGGCTTTGCAGAATAAAAGCCACACTGCTGGCACGTTTAGGTAACAACCTGTCTCAAGAATCTGCCAAGTATGGCCACTGTAAGAAACCTTTCTTCCCAAAAGTTGCATGGACTGTTAAAGAAGATGTAAATTGTGAAAAAGTAGAAGCTTGCAACTCAGATTTCACTCTTGGCAAGCTCCTGGCACATTCCACCTTTCAGGAAAGCTCTGCTCCTTTATATACAGACCGTACGCATACCATGAAGTCCAAAAGTACAGAAGTACAGTAAAAACAAAGAAGGCAAATTACACACACACCACAAACCATTGGGCTGTAATCCAGCTGTCCTAATGCTTACCTGATTTTTGCCCTGGGGCTGACAGAAAAATAACTTTTCCTGCTGCTGTCAAACTAAAACTGTTAGAATCCATAGCTGGTGCTATTGGAAGAACAGGAACATTCAGCCTTAGTGAGGTGTAGCATTTCCATATTCAGCTTCAATTTTCTGGTTTGGAAGTAATCTCAATGACAAAATTAAAACATATCAGCTGCAGGTCATAGCAATTGCATCAAGTCAGTCAGAAAGTAAATTGGAGTCTAAAACCCTGACAATTAAAATAGAGCACAGAATAAATGTCCACAGACCTCAGAAAAGCTTGAACAGAGTATTTATATTTGGTAAGATACAGGGAAAAAAAAGTCAAAAAAAAATATAAAAAGAACTTTGGGGCTAAGAATCATCTGCTTTTAATGTAATCATCTTTGTCTATCTGTAAACATTACGGAAACCGATGTATTTTTAAGTCAAACAGGTGATAGGGTAACAAGAATGATGGAGATGTTTCACTTCTTCTAGTCTCCAATCTCCAAATTATTTTTCCTTATTTTACTCACTGAATGCATAACTTTATGTTCTCAGGACTGCTGGGTGAAGGAAAGCAGCACGTACAGATATACAAACTTCAGCAAGTGGACCCACCTGAAAAATCTAATCTGAAAGAGTTATTGTAAATTAAACTCATATTCTCAGGTAAAAATAATATTCACAGGGTAGGCAACCCTATAACTGGAATGAAATTCCAGACTCAAAACCTCAAAACTATTGTGTGTTTATTCCTCTTGCCCAGACTCTGCTGTATTCTATTTTGCTTTTTTAGCTTGTATGTAAGACACTGTCTGCCACTGGATATTAATAGATAGAGGTTTCATAAGGTAATGGGTTCAGTTTGTGATCTGAACTGAGGTTTCAATTTTTGAAAATGCATTCATACACCACACCATGTTACAGTATCTTAGAGACTGGTGTCTAATGAACCCAAAGCTTTAAGGTGACTTTTAAAGGTCTCATTTTCCCCTTGAGTACCTCCAATAATGCCAACTGATGTGCCAGCTGGTCTCACCTCCACCCTCTCTCTACTTTATTCCCAAGTCTCTGCCTTGCGCTGCTGGCCACACTTCCCTTCTGTCCCCTTCTGAGCTGCTGAGCTGTCCTTAAACACGAGCATGGAGCCTGCGCTCTGGGGAAGTTCACACACTCCCCAGCAACCATGTGTGGCTACTAACAGCAAACCCCCGTCTTCTCTGGGCTGCTGTAGGCTCCTGAGAAGATTACTGCATAAGAGAAGTCATTACCTATTTCTGAGCTAAGAAAAATGGGGGAGAGATACAGGCACAGTGACATTTACATAACATGGAAAACTTCTGGTTTACAATTCTGTTGTAAAGCCAGCATTTCCCATAGGAAACAAAAAAACACTACTTTGCTCCAAAAAGGTCTATGGCATGTAAGGAGTCTCTACACATTCCTACCTTCGCACTTTGCAGCTACTAATTACGTGTAGACGGTAAGGAATTTGAAAGTAGCTACCAAACATGCCTTTCTAAGTGGGCTCCCTTTTATTTTGACTTAGGGGGACGTAATGCTTTTTAACTGAGAGAACAGCAGTACTAAGATTGTCACAGCAACTGTACCCTGTAAACACTGGGTAGCAATATCCCCTGCCATGGGCCATCCTGCCTGAAGCCGATGAGCAGTGAAAGCAGATCACTTTGCAGTGGTTTTAATACTGGCATTATTTACAGAAGTCTCTGTTGTGAAAGGTCTTTCTCAATCTGCAAAAATCAAGATGATCTTGGCCTCTGTCCTCCTGCTTTTCTAACCTGGCAGAAGGTGATAAACACCCCCTGTTGTCCCCCCCCAACACACCCTGTTTCTCTTACTGAAGAATTTCCAATAATAAACAAAAGATCCATCGATCAGCTTCTACCCCAACCTCAACCTAACTGTAATCATTCCCATCACTTCCTACCTGGAACAGAGACTCTCTTCAACTTTCATTTTTACTTATTTTCTTTAAAGAAGACACCAAGCTGTTTTAGCAAGCTGTGTTAAGTGCCCACTGCAATCCTCAAAGATTCAAATATTTAAAAGGAGGATAAAAGATGGACTAATGCCTTAGAACACATACAGCACAGGCTATCTTGCAAAGTCAAACTAATCACATTGGCCAGAGGCTTTTCAACCTGATTTTGCAAAAAGTCAGCGTGATTTCTCAAGAGCAGTAATATTTCCTTACTTAGAAAGTGCCTTTAAAAAACAAACAAACAAAAAACAAACAAAAAACCCCCTCCCATCTTTAAACTCCTGTGCTCTGGAAACAGATGGTAAGCCACATGTCATAAAATAAAACTAGAATTGAATAAAAAGGGGGGGAGGAGAACAAGTTCTCCTTTTAAAAGAGGAATTCTTCATAAGGCTCCTGAAGCCACTGCATTGCAATCCCCTGTTGCGTAAGTTTGTCAGACAGCATCTGGAATCAGCCATCTCTTTCCTGAAAACCACACAGCAAAATATATAGCATCAAAAAGATCTCAGCTACCCCAGTGTCACCACTTAGTTCTGTAGCTCTGTCCTAGTTTGAGGGACAGTGGTTTTGACTCAAAACTTAAGTCTGAAGCTCTACCCAGAAGCACAGTGACCCTCTGATTTAAAAAAAATAAATAAAAATTGAAGTTCTTTCATCATCTCAGAGGGAACCATTTTGTTTCTCTCTCAGACACGCAGGTAAAGAACGTAAGAGATAAAACATTACAAGGCAATTCCAAGAAACAACTGGCATGGAAAGAAAGGTCACTGTCTATTGCTATCCATCAAAACAGTGACAGGTTGTAGGCAACCTTCCCAAGATCTGTTGCACCAAGCAGCCTTGGGTGAGCAGACCCAATTGATTTGATGGAAGACTTCCCTCTAGCAGACTCAGTCAGATATGTAACATTCCCCTAACATGCTTCTCTAACACTCATATAGACTATTTCATCCAAACAGAGCTTTCGAAGAGTTACTGACTGCATAAACTGTGTAGGGAAAGGAAGAGAGATGACTGAAATGATGCCGCCTTCTGCCTTGTGGGAGTGTTCTGTGCATCCAAGATGCAGAACAAGCACAGGTGAGCTTCCCTGCAGTGTCCCATGTCTGCACAACCGACCCCAAGCAGGCCTGATTTCCAGAAGCCGGAAGACACTTAGCAGGCCAACACAGGGCAGCAGCCCCTGCAGCATTCAGAGCATTGTGCACTCCAAAATAACTTCATCTTCCATGAACAGAATAATTGAATGTGAATTGGACAACTGGGGACATTTAATTGCAGGAGACTATAAACATAGACCATCACAAGGATTCGTAACAAAGGCACAGCAACACAGCAAAGCTAATATTTACGTACTCTGTTTTACAACTAAAGGCTATTTTACTTCATGTTCTTTTGCTGGGGCACCCAGGCAGCAGACCACATCGTTCTTCCTGGGGAGTGATGACTGTCTGTACAGTAGGCATGCATTAGTCAGAGAACTGATCAGGAACAGACAGAATGAAATATATAAATTCCTGCAAACATTTAAATTACTGTGTTCTGGTACTAATGAATTAGTTCAGCATGAATATCTACAAAGTAGAGACAAGAAAGAATTCTTAGGGTAAATCTTTTGCGTACAAGAATTTATCTGGACAGATTATTCATCTTCTATAATTTTGTTATATTTTATTAAAGAAAACCAAAACATTTTAAGACTCATATAAATGAATTATTAAACCCAGTTGAACTTTCTTCTTCCAATTATGGGCCATGCTGAGAGAGTAGAATTTTATAGTAGATTTGGATATAATGAAATTTGCAAAATGAGGAATTGAAATGATTTTTTAAAAATGATTTTTCTTCTGAAAAGGCATTCTCTTAACATCTTTCATTTTCCCCCCACTATCTGTAGTGGGATCATTAAGTGCCATATTCAGAAAGCACCTGGTTTCTGCAAAGAAAAATAAATTGCTTTTTGTACTCGTGTGGCAGTAGTAGCAAAACTGCAATTTTTAGTCACCCTGTTCTGTTTAATACAACTTGAAGACAACATTGGAATGAGTGTGTTTTCTGTCCACATACAGGTATTTTCACATTAGTAAAGCCATATGAAAAGCAATAGAGCCTACAATAGATTTTCTAGATAATTATTAATAGACTCACGTTTAACACATTTACTCTCTAGCAAGGCTAGAAACTGAAACTCCTTATTTTGTGTCCACAATACAACAGGTATTTTGAAAATATTTTCTCAGATCCTCACACATCACCTTAGTAAAGTCATTTGACCTTTCTGAGAATTATTATAAAGTAACATTATGATATAATAAAATGTGTAACTATTTTTTGTAAAGCCCTTCAAATGAAAAGTCTTCTATTGTGGGTAAAATAGAAGAGTAGATAAAGAACAATGTAACCAGTTCTTACCAGATTTTTTCCCCTATATGTCAACAACTTAAAAAGACCATTTCATTTTTGCTGCCCATACGAAGAAAACTATCTTGCTCTTCAGAGCTCTCCATTTAAGCTAGTATTCTCCCCACCACTGCTGTCACATCTCAACTGTTGACTACTGTAACTAAGCACAGTGAAATGATATTATCACCAAGCACATTTTTTCCGGTTCTCCCCATAATTAAATGAACTTAATTCAATACAGCGCTTCAAACATCTACAGACAACAGAAAAAAAAGCCACACAAAACTTAAGAACAGTAACATGCAGAACCCTTTGGTAAAAGTCCCTTACAAGATGAAGAAGTAAATGCAAAGAATGACTGACAAGCTTGATGTGATGTGGAAGCACTGCGAACTTCACTGATGACTGGAGAACAAATGAAATGGTCTTAAAATGAAGAGTTAACACTGAGCAATACAGAAGAAAAGACTGCAATAATAATAATAAAAAAAAGCTCTGGCCTGTTTGGAGGAGGCAGATTCCCTCTGCAGGAATTCAAATTACTCTTAGTGTATAGAACTACATTTGAACTTCCTTGTCTAACTATCCTAAAGACATTCCGTATCCTGAACCACTGTAGTTGTGTGGTTGTTTTTTTTAAATCAGCAATTCTGAGAAAAAAAAATTGAAAAGGTACTGCAACACAGAAAAAAAGTGATTATAAACATTAAGGTAATAGACATGATTACTAAGAAATAGTCTGAATATCATGAAGCATTGATAATAATTAAAGAGACCCGGCAAGTCACACAGAGGTAAGTGCATATAAAGAAACTTCCCTGAGAAGCAGCGTATCTAAATTCTTTCGGGTGACTGGTGATTTACTTCACTCACACTAATTTCCTAGTAAAGAAGGCACATGGAATTAATTCTGTTGCAGTATGAAGTGCAGGACATAATTTATCTAAGGTAATCTACCAATGCATAAGATTATTTATAATACCGATCAACAGTTGGTACAAAGACAAGATGGTATGGAGAAGAGAAGGCTCCAGGGAGACCTCACAGCGGCCTTCCAGCACGTGAAGGGGGCTACAGGAAAGCTGGGGAGGTACTCTTTGTCAGGGAGTGTAGTGACAGAACTAGGAGTAATGGTAATAGTAAGAGTAAGAGTAAACTAAGAGAGGGTAGATTTATATTAGATATAAGGAAGAAGTTCTTTACTCAAGGGGTGGTGAGGCACTGGCACAGGCTGCCCAGGGAAGCTGTGGCTGCCCCATCCCTGGAGGTGTTCAAGGCCAGGCTGGATGGAGCTTTGGGCAGCCTGGGCTGCTGGGAGGGGGCCCTGCCCATGGCAGGGGGTTGGCTTTAAGGTCCCTTCCAACCCAAGCCATTCTGTGATTCTATGTGAAGGCTGTTAAGTGAAGCCAGTAAAGGCAAGAACACATCTTACACGCTAGGGACATTTAAGATCTTATTTACATGCCAGTGTAACATTTGGTATTGTTGTGAATGAAACCTATATACCACTGAAGGCTAACCAACTGCATGATAATCAGAACATAAACTGGAAAATTTCAGACTGCCTTATAAACATCACTACACCAATACTTCCAACGTTATTGTGCCCCATGAGAACCATTGCTGATGTGTGAGAAGTACTTCTAAGGACTAGTAAAGCAAGTCCTAGGTCTTTTGTCTTGAAGACACCAAACAGTAAGAGACACTGGAACTATAATTCTGCAAGAGGTCTCCTATTTGAAGCCTAGCTCATCCTTTAGGATATCTCATTCTCATTCAGTAAGCTTGGTAAAATATCTAAAAAGCAAAAAAAAACAACAGGAACTTGTGTTAACCCTAACATGACAATTTTACCCTGACTCCGTATCTTTATGGTGGTTGTACAGAGCAACAGAAAAACATTTTTTGCTTTTTATTTACTTATATGATAGAATAGTAGAGAGCCTGCCTTGAACCTCCTGGAAGACCGTGAACTGGAACAGCAGGTGGAATGCTTGAACACAAAGAAACTTGGCACATGGGAGAAAGAGCAGAGAATTAACATTGAACACACTCTGCTTCCGAAGAGTAAAGGAGAATTTCTGAGAAGTTCGGCTATCCTGTATTTGTAGTCCAACTTTTTGAATTGTATAGAATTATGTAGTCACTGATACCTGGAGGATAGAACTCCAAGCTTCGTGGTTGTGTAGGCCCTGCACAACTGTATACATGACATTCTGCTTCAGGAGAACAACACTGTTCCAGCTTCACGCACTTAAATTAGCAGACCATGCAAACTAACCAGGTGATAGTGACTTGTGATTTTAACTCCTCCAGGGAGCAATTCAGAGCACCTGCAACAGAGGCACGCTTTGAATTGTCCTGGGGCAGCACTCCCATCTCTTCCCACTGCTTACAGAACAGGCCTACAAAGGCAAACCACTTCAGCAGCAGAGCTAGCTGAGGTCCTAAACTTAGGAGGAGTTGCTCTCCTTGTATTCAGCACACACACTGCTGGGGGGACGGGATGGGGAGAGCTGCTGGTAACTGCAGCAGAGCTTGGCTCTGCCTCTCTGTCTTGCCCTAATGCTACCCTTGGCTGCCTCTGCTACTCGGCCTGCAGCGGGGTACAGCCAGGCTAATGGGGCAGGAAGGGACGAGGCTGCGCTTGCTCGGTATGCAAAAATGAAACCAGCATAAGGGAGTTTAGCTGCTGGGATTCACCATCTGGCCCAAAGCCACTTCATGCTGAGCGTGAAGTGGCTGTGATCACAGCACACTGAAAATCTGTTAATATGACCACCGCACTTTAGATACCTGAAAGAATGCCCCCAACATCTCTAACCTATTAATTTACTTAAACTCTAAAGAGAAGAAAGTCAGTATCGAATATAATTAAAGATTGCTGCCAAGGACAAATATTTTCTGCCAGTTAGTGAAGGAAAAAAAAAAAATCATTGATTTCACTAGCAGCTATGTTCCAAAAATGATGTTTCGTTGAAAAATAACCAAAAACCTGCTGAAAGGACTCAGAACAGTGCTCTGCTATTCAGTTGTACATAGAAATTAAGAAATCCTCTTTCATTTAAAGACTGAAACAGAAATCCCAGAGGTCAGACCAGCAGTCAGACCTACATTTATCTAAGAAGGAAAAGGAATGGTACAGCTCTAGGATCTTCCTCTCTGTGACTTGTCATGGGTTTATTAAAGACCTACTTTTCTTTATAACTGGCAGATTATTAAAAAGTCACATCACCTATACAGTCAGTACGCAGAAGAGCTGAACAGCAGCATATGGACTGCACGAGGTAGATAATGCTAGATCTGCAGGGACAATATTTGTCATTGGGCTTTGTCTCTGCATTGTACTGCTACTTTTCTAATTAAGTGTGACAGTCATTTTCTTCTCTCAGTCACTCCCCAAACTGCAATGAGCTACTGCCTGAACTGTCTCCATTTGTACAGCTATGATGCCACGCTGTCTGTAATGCTCTCTTGTCCGTTTTAATATATTAAGCCATCTGCCAACAACAGAGCATGAATAACAAGATTCAATCCATCTCTGATATGAGTGTAGTGCTCTCCTGTGCCATCTCCACTCATTTGATTAGCTTTCGTTCCATTTCTGTTCAGGATAGGAAAAAGACAGTATTTTTCACTTTCATATTTTCTGCCAGTACAAACACATTTCAAAAATCAGCCTAATCTAGTCACAGCCTTTTTGATTTACTTCAGCTAAGTAAGATTCAAGAAAGGCTGTGTCACCTCCCGAGAAGCTGACTTGGCCACAATGCATTTAAGTACATTTTCAGAGTAGCCCTATGCCTTTCACTTGAGGCACACGGCTGGCTTACTAACAGCAGTTGGCAAGCCCACATGCCCCAGTGCTCATTACACTATTATTCTCTGCCTGTTATTCCAACCTAAACTATAGGAGGAGGTGAATAATGACCATCAGGAGAAATAAACAGCATGATTAAGCAGGTTTACAGTACAGATACAGGAAGGACCCCAGAAAAGACTTTTCCACACAATCATCGCTACCAGTGACTATCCAGTATTTTATGCTTATCTAGTATTTTACCCTGTTTTAGTAAACAATCCCAAATCTGTCTATATAGATTCAGGATCTACAGAAGCACTAATAATACCTCTGAGACAAAATGATAGGCTGACCATCCAGAGGCTGGGCACTTCTGCCACGATGACTTTGTAAACTGCAGTTGTGGGGAACAACTCAAGTAGTCCTTGCAAGTGAAGACAGCTGTTCATATATGACCTGTTATTTTGGGACACATTTTGTCAGTTCCTCCCTTTTCCAGCATCTGTGGATGTAATATGCAGGATCAGCATCTGATTCAATTTCAGTTTTACTGTCTGAAGCATCTTGGACAATTCTTCGTTCTTACTTGAAAATTCAGATGCCTTTCTGAAATCTGGATACTATGCTGTTCCAGGAGAATACATACAGAATCTGGTTCTTATTTACACTATGGTCCTCTGGGTAATGCAAAGAGTATAAATTACACCTTCATCCATGGGACAGCCCTCTGGACTCTCGGAGCACTTTAAAGGTATATTGGTATGAATAAGAATCAGAACCTGTGAGACATTTCCGATATAAATTCTGCTGAAAATCTGTGTTCTGCTACCCTAGCTCCTTGGACACGCTATTTTCACATTCTCTACTCCTTTGTATGTCAGGACAGTCTAGCTTGAATATAAGACACACATTGGCTTCTTCACAGTAAAGAAAACTTAATTTTCTGCTTCAGAAAACAGAATTGCTGGTTCAGGTCATCAAATACCAGTCTCCTCTATGGAAAGAAAACTGAAAGCGAGTCTTGTAAAGGAAAACTCTCATATGCTGTTATATCTGACTTTTTGGTGGTATGAGAAGATGGAGAAAGCATATGAGGCAGATCTATAACCACAAAAAGACTGTTACTTTTTCAAAATATTTACGTTTTTGTTCTGTCCTGCCTTGATGCAGTAGTTGCAGATGAGAACCCTTCTTCAAAACTGTAAGAGTGACTCTAAGCAGTACTTAAAGTACCAGTTGGTATGTTGAAGCTATGATTAAAGAAAACAGACTACTGCAACTTTATAAGCATCTTTTGAATCATTATAAAGCAGGAAAAAAAATCTTCTACCATTTCAGACACTGAGTGCATGGCAATTAACTCCAAACTGTCTTTATAGGCACAGAATTTAAATGAGAAATCTAATGTGAACCAATAATCTAAACAAGCGTACAAACCAACACTACAAATTCTGTTCATGTTAGTCTTACCAAAAAAAAAAATCCCCTTTTTATCTCAATGCAAATTATAAGAGAGAGGCACATATCACATCAGGCAGATCATTTCCAGAATTTATCCAGTTACCAATTTCTATCACAGGAATTGCTAGCGGGTAATGCCATAGTACTTGGAGTCATGACAGCATCTAACTAAAGGGATGTCTTAGTGATTATGAACTGTCCCTTGGAAGTGTCTCTCCCTGATGATACAGAAAATTTTCTTTGTAACCTAGATTTTACATGATGAGATAGATCTGAGTATCTGCCTACATCTCCTGTCTGTACGTCAGCCAGTGTTGTTAGACCTAACATCTTCCATCTATTGAACAGGGTTATCTACAAAAAAAAAAGGACACTTCATCTCAAATTCTCTGAATATATTACTTTTGTTCTGACTAAATGTCCCTTCTCTAAAGCCTTTCCTATACAGATGGTGCAAGTCCTCCTCCTCCTCATATCATCAAAGCAGGTTTGACAGATCTAACATTCTCATATGTCAGTTAATCTCCCATGACTGCAATGAAGTGTAAGATACTGCAGTCTTAAGAAGATTTATTTTTTTTCTGGTTTGTTGTTTTGTGGTTTGCTTGCTTTTTTTCCCCTTTGGATTTGGGAGTTGTTCTGGTGGACAAAGGAAAAGATAGTATCACACAGTCAGCTAAGTCAGTCAGCTAATTCCAAAACACAGGTTTTCTTTTCTGCTTTCTCTTTTCTCAAAGCTGTTTCATACTGAATTAAAATGAACACAACAACTGAACACTGTAACAGGACTTGACTTGGGTTCTTCAGATCTCTGGGGTGTGCCCATACTCAAATGTTTTTCCTCTGTGACCCAGTGAAAATACACTTTTTACTCTGGAAAGTGGAACAGTCTCAACAGATAAGCCTAACAGATGGAAAGATCAGACAACTAAGTTGTATGCATTACAAAATACTGCTTTTTGTGAGGCTTGTATATGGACTACATTTAGATTTCCATAGGAAGGAGGTATTACTTTTCTGTAGCTATTTCTCTGCTAAATACCATGACCTACCTTGAACTCTTTTAATAGTATTTATTGACTTGAAATACTGATCATAGAAAATAGCAGGACAAGCAAGGTTTGCCAAAACCAAAGGTGATCAATAGAATAAAACTTATGATTTGGGGAAAAAAATGTCCTCTCGCATGCTTGCACCTAGCCCTGCGTGTTTGCTGTCGATGAGTTGAACTCGAATTCAGCAGCACCTCTTCAGCATTGGCCAAATACAGCCAAATGTTTTGTGTCTTCCTGGTCCGTTACCTTTTGAATTTATTTGAAAGAAATTCAGCAGGTAAAAAATGCCAAGTTTCAAAGTCAGCTCTTTGACTGAATTATTGTTAAATAACCAAAACTGAAGTACATTGCTTCTAGTTATATACTTCCAGGAACAGAGATCCTTATATATATTATTTAAGCAATAAAGCAAGCCTTAACAGAGCAACTTTGTCAGAAATACTTAGAGCAGAGTATTTCAGTACTGTGGATGTTCTACCATGACCTTATGTAATTATAAATAGGAATAGGCAGCTAATCAATGACTTCAAAAGGAGAAGGATTTCTAGGTTCTTTACAGTACCCAGGTTTTTCATGCATTTTTCAATTATCCATAGAAAAGAATAGAATTTCATAACCACAAGTGTGACAGATTTCTTTTAAGTCAGTAAAGCAGTACATAGATCAGAACCTCTTCCTGTATATACAGATCAGCTCAGTTGGGGAGCTTTTTTTTTTTTTTTTTTTTTTTACTCCAAGTTTAAACTTTAAGAAGTCTAAAAGCTAAATTATCTCTGAAAGCCTGTAGTGCTTCTAGGAGAACATACTAATATATTTCAGAATGAATGCATCAGCAACAAAGTCACAGAATGGCTCCATCACATTCTTTGCAACATTTCACAGTGTATTAAATAATTGGTTCCAAAGAACAAAGCAGAAACATAGAAATTATTTCCAGAAATGTGGAAATAATGCACAGAAGTCTATATTGCACAGGCATTGCTGTGCATCTAAAATATCCAGTGGATTCTGGAAGAACCACCTACTAAATATAGTAGATTCTCTGTACTCAAAATACTTTAACTGGAAACAACAATGGAAACTAAATGTATGTGGTAAACATGATTCGCAAAACTGAAAAAGCCTACACATTAAGAGTCATCATCAAGCGTATGTTTGAACGTGGAATCCTGCATGGTCTTTTCTGGACAGACACCACATATTGAAGCCCATATTGATTCTGGATATGATTCTGGATATACATACATTAACTCAAGGAAGTTTAAACAATGACCGAAACTACACCTAATACTGTAAGAAAGCTCTGGAGGGAATAGCTGGGCAGCTGCCAGGTTAGGCATGCAGAAGTAGATTAACTCGTGAAGCCGCGGTGAGAGGACAGTACAAAGGAACTGGAGGAAAAAGATTAGACACTCACTTAAGAAAGGAAGAAGATAAATAGATGTCCAGCTTCTGGGCCACCGAATAAAAACCTCAGTAAAAAAAATGAGTAACTGAGGAAGAAAATATGGGACAGGATTGAGGAAATGAATTTCATTTCTTCTTACTCATTTTAGAGAAACTGGTATTTTAGAAGAACATAAGACATTGAAAAGGTAAAATAAAATACATATATCTGGAACAAGAAGAAACAATTAGTCAAGTGCTCTACCTAACTAGACTACTGATTTAAGTTTTCTGTTTCTAGGCTCATGATATTCCTGAAAATTTCCTCTGTAATGGAGCTACATCTCTCCCTAGTGCTTGACTGCTACTTTCTCCTTTTTCCCTCTGCAACAACTAAATTCAAGGTCTATCTAAATCCACATTAGTACACAAGCATGCAGTACTGACTATCTGTAAATTGCAGGTACTGATATACATCTTTGGATACTGATCCTTCCTTTACCTCCTTTGGTGGAAGTTTCATCATCTTTCTGCAGCTCATAAATGTGCAGGTTCTTTCCTTCTGTGTCAAGGCAGAGAGAGGTATTAGCAACACTGCAATGGTGCAGAGGATCTCAGCTGAAAGGCAGCATACTAAAGAATAATTGCAGTAAGAGATAGTGGCAGATGTCATTTTTGAGCGATGTTCTTCATACCATGCTCTTCTAACAGCTGATATATTATCCATAGCCACATTTACTTCAAACGCTTCTGCACGTTACCATTTAATCTCCCCTTTTCTTTTCCCTTGCTTTACTTTACTTTCCCTTTCTGTCCCTCTGTCCCCTCTTACCCCAATGATCATCCTGTCTTTTCTCCCCCCCCCCCCCCCGCCACCCCGGTATGTCTTTCTCTCAAATGATACTCACTTCCCCTTTCCAATTCTGATTCTCTCTCTTGCTCCTCATCCAGTAAGGCAACCCTACAAGCTAACAGTTTCAAATGTTACCCCCACTACATGCCCTACAAGCTTCAAGTCCAACATACTTCAGTAACATCTAGGGTCCATAGCTGGTCAATCTCTTTGTTTTCCTTTATGCTTCTGAGGGACAATCATTCACAACAGATACAACACGGCATCATATGCAGTTTCTAAACATACAGGACTTGATGACCTAACCACAACCAGATTGGATAGGCCTTCAAAGAAGGCTACTTACATATGTCAATGTTATTTAACACGATAAAGACTGTAATTTGGAGCCACTAGGTTTCAGGTGAATGATAAACCTTACAATTCAACTTCATGGTGATTTCCGTTTTTCTTCAGAAAGCTCGGAGTCTGCTTGACAACAAGTAGCAAGAAAAAAAGCATTTATACTCCTCCTGTCAGCATGCTTTGGTTCTGCCTACAGCCAATGCTTCTGGTTTAGGAACTGCTCACCCATACACACACCAAGGCTCCTAGCAATCACCATCACTACAGCTTTCAGCACTGACTACAATGAGCTTTCACCCAAAGGTGCGAGGTATTGTATTTCATTACCAATTACCTGTGTCCAGCCTGAGAATTTTAGAAAACTACAGTATTTTATTAGAACTTCACACACAGTGTTAGATATTATGTTTCTTGATGAAAGATCCCAGTTAATCATTTTACCAGTATTAAACGTGTTGCTTAATTGCTCAGAAATCAAGTTACATTAGAACTACCATTGGCTACTGAAAATTGACACAAATACCATTAACAGATAAAGTATCCCTTAAATTAGTTTTTTGTTTGTTTTGTTGTTGTGTTTTTTTTAGTATCTTGCTCCTATACAAATTCCCTCCAAGTCAGATGCTTGAGCTAGATGACCCTCCGAGCCTAATCATAAAACTTGCATCTTTGGGCAAACAGGAACTCCCAGAAGCTACAGCAAGGCTAGGCTCCCTTTCAGCAAGTACAGATACAAGGAATTGCAACAGCTGAAAACACTCTGATGATGAAGCATATTTCGTGTTCTTTAAGTAACACAGCTATTCATATTTCCATATGCTTTGTTTCCAGTGACATCCAAGGGTTACTTTCATTGAACCTATAAAAAGCAGAAACCAGTAACCTGCTTCAGCAGTACTGCATAATTTGTCTCACTCAACAACTTCAGTAAGGGCTAATATCAGCTGTCAAAAACTGCAGCCGTGAGATTATGCTCAATAATTAGTCAAATAATAGGCATTTTTCTTTGCAGTTACACGGATCCCTTTGTCTTTCTTCCTATTGGGGCAGAAAAAGGAGGGATTTGTTGTAATGCACAGTACACACCACAGTTATTCTTCGACAAATTCACATGAAAGCAATTACACACAGTATGTGTAAATGTTAATTACACTGAGGTTTGTTTTTTTTTATTTTTTGAAAATCTTAGTAAATTGTCTCTCCAGAGGGAAGACTAGAGTTTATTCTTAAAACTAATTATTTTTCAAGCAGGGAGAAAGTCAGTAACACTTCCTCAGCTCTCTCTTCCTAGTTTAGAAAACAGAGATATCATGTGTAAGAGCCAAAGGCTAATTTGCAAGGAGAGAGGTATGTTTATAACCAGGTTTTCAAATCAAAGAATGTAGCAGGTTGGTGGGTTGAGGGTGGGTTGGGTTGATTTCATTAAAAAAAAAAAAAAAAAAAAAAATCAAATGAAACACTAAAAGTAAATTTTAACACCTGAACAGAGCCACTGAGTAATATGAATACTAGTCAATAATAATGGAATTTAACATTTAAATCAAACTAAAATAAAGGTCATGTTAGTATCTTAATAGGTTAGCTGCAAAGTTGATGTAAATCAAATCAGTTAGATCAAAAGATTAATACTAAACTAATCAATCTTTAACACTAAAGGTGATAATAAGCTTGTAAGTTGCTTAGTTATAAACCTAGCTAAGGAATTTAATTTGTGATTGTCATAACTCAACTTTTAAGATATTTAACAACCTCTTCTAACTGAAAGCTAAGTCTAAGTCACAGTGTCAAAAGCAGTTGTTGTGACGTTATGTTGCTTTTCTCTCTGGCCCCACATCCTTGCTCCCCCAGCTGGAGTAAAAAGCGTATTAAAAGATTTAAATCTGCTATAATGCTACTGTGGCCAAATAGACATTGAAGGGTGAAAGCTTTAAAAATAAAACCTGGAGCATGAGACAAAATTTGGTATGCTTTAAATCATAACGAAGGAGCGAGATCACAATTTCCTTCCATTTTGTACAACCTAACTGAACAATAAATTGAATGTTCCTGTCAATAGTTAGGCAGTTAAGCAGCTTATATTTAAAGCCAAATTTAAAAGCAAGTATAAATAGGTTATAATCGAGACAGCTTACAATAAACTGTTTTGGAAAGGGGGCAAGAATTCGAAACAGTAATTGGAATTATTTTCTGCAACAAAAAACAGCCTGCAATGGAAAATGGTAGAGTAAAATAAAAGATCATGAAGAATCACATTCATACAAATTCCTAGATGTATACAAGGTCACATATTGGGTGAACTGGCATATTTGTGCCTGCCTTCTAGAGCCTTGCTATTTCTCAAGTAAGACTAATAAGCAGGTTCCTGCTTATGCATCTTCTCACCTCGCTCATTAAGGTGATTGTGTCCGTTTTTGCCTCCGACGCAAACCAGTCCTTTCAAAAATGTTGGGTCATGTCCACACAATTTTTTGAACAAAGACAATTTGTTATTTTACAATACTGTAGTTTTCATCTACTAAGGAGGGGAGGTATGTCAAATAGTTTTCATTAAGCTAGGCACCTTTAAAAGCTTATTTTTCTTATCATCCTTGCTGAATGCTGCTAGAAAGTCTTGTCAAGTAATGCTAGAAACACCACTAGAGTTCATGTCCTGACCAAGCCTCTACCTAGTACTAGAAGTCTTAAATCCTTTGAGGCCTCAACGGTATTCTTTAACTCAGGCTTTTCCATTGTCCTTCCTATCTAGCCTTGTTCTTCCCCTACTTATCTCTTCCAGAAAAATACTATCCTTTACTCAAACTGCTAATCTAACTTCATTCTTCACTTGAACGTTCTACCTATCTATTTACATTCCTAAATGACAACCTCTCCCAAACAGAAGCTGAGGTAATACTCAAACTTGCAGAACTAAAGTCTTCTGCAAGTCTCAAGAACATTGAAGCAAGTAGCTTTCCCTAAATAAGTAAGCAAGGAAGCAAGTAGCGTCCCCAACCCAAGAAACAACTGCTGTAACAAAAATTGGCTGCAGTATTCTGAGCTCTCTACTAAGTAACTTCGTTAGTCTCTCTTTCTTTCTTAGAGTTACAGCTAAGACAGTCACACACACAGGGTGGATACATGCAGAAAAAAACTATCAAAATGAAAATAGCATGAAAAATACAAACTGAAGGACTTTTTTTTTTTTTTTTAAGAAAAAAAAAACCCTACATCTGACACTAGATTTCCGTTTCCCTAAAACGGTGTACATATTCCATTGCTGACACAATAATGATAGCCAAGGTAGGGAAAAAAAGCAACACAAGATGTTAACAAGTCAAATTATAGAAATTTAGGTGCAAGTTCCATCTCAGAATATCCAGACACTAAATACATTAATAAGGATAACTTTAGTCATTGCCTCTTTAAAGGGTCATTGAGGAAAAGATAATTTTCAATTAGCTTACTACAGAGCTCTGTTCAGTCCAAAGTATAAGAATTAAACCTTATGTCAGAGCACTTGAAAGTCAAAGTTTAGCATTAATATTAATCATGTATTATATTATACCAGAGACCTCCATAAGAAGACTAATTCTGCAGCAGTTGCATGTGTTGTCTTTGCGCTGCTACATTTTGGAGTTAAATTTCCCGTTTTACGGTCTGGTAGAAAAATCTGCAGCAGTAAGAAAATCCATAGACTAATTTAGGTCCACTCAGGCTGTAAATGCTTTCATTGTAGGCCATCATTTTTACAAAAAGAAATATTTTATAGCGTATTGCTCATCTGCAGGCTACATATTCAAGACTGGATTAGAGAGTCTTCAACGAGATTATGAACGGATTGACTTACTGCTTTGAAGGCATGACTGCTTTCAGTTGTTCCAAAATATGCATATGTATTGTCCATAATGAGACTTTTAAAAATCCCCTAAACATGTATTTATGTAATTGGAGCTATTTCACTTTATGTCAATTACACATGAAGTCAAGAAGAAAATACCAAATAATTAAAGCAATACTCACTAGTAACATTAAGTTGGCAGCTGTGTGAATAGAAAAAACACCATTAGTTTCTTTTCTGTAACACTAAAATACAGTTTACACTATGCTGTTCTCATCTGTAGGTTTCATGTAAACAAAAACAAACCAACAACAGACCAATATTATCCACCTTCCCTACCACACAGAGAGGAAATGTATGCTTCAGCATTAACTTTAAATGCAAACTGATCACTGAGGCTCAGCCAAACCACAAGTATGATCATGTGGCTTTATATGTCTTTATAAAAATACAACAGAAAGACCAGTGAGGAGGAAAACAGTATGACAATACATGAATTACCATCCGATAGCAAATACAGGCCGTGTATACTCCCTTTCATCTGACATCTAACTAAACTACTACAGGAAGCAATAACTAAAAGCATGGTTATGTATTTCCATGATCTTAATACACAATAGATAAATATAAAAATCAAAATTTAATACTCAGCCGCAAGTAAACGAAACTGTGGATACATGCAGGACAATGAGGAATGAAATGGGTGGGCAAGCAGATCAAGGAGCCTAGATTATTTTTTTTGCCAGTCAAAAAATGTGAGAACTGAAAAATAATGCACTTATAAACAGAACCCTTCTTTTTTTGCAGTTCTATACTGAAATTTTCCTTGAGCTATCCACATTTCACTGACTGTTCTATCAAAGCCACATTATGTATGAGTAAAATAGGAAAGTATTTAAAATTTTTTTATTAGTCTGGCAACGCGATCTGGATTTGAACTTTCAACAAACTATGCCTAAGGATGCTCAGACCATATGGTAGCCTTCCAACAAGCTAGTTTTGTACATCTGCTGGCTTCTGCATGTCAAGTGTTCCAAAAAATTTCACTTGGGTCTCTTCATCACACAAAATTAATGTAAGCAAACAATACAATGAGCATGTTTAACAACACCTGGTGTATTTCCAAACGTGCCAAATAGCCAGTGCAATGCTTTCATTTTTCATTAAGTACACCTTCACTGCAAAGACTGCTTTCCTTATTATTTTCTACTTAAATATGTAGTGGCTGTAGGCCAGAAGTGTCCTTACATAAATTAACACAGATTTTAGCACAGTACCAAAGAACACATTGATGTTCCTAAGTAAGCGTGTACTACAGTGCCTGGGTCTCTATGGGAGCAGTAATGCAGCATGCAATGGAAGGGAGGCACACTAGATTTAGGGAAGAGAAACTACAAAGATGTGTTGTTTTTTCTGGAATTTGTCAGAAGAGGAACAGATTAGATAAGATTAGAGAGGCAGAGGAACCAGTGGGTTAGCTTCCACAAACTCTTCATATATGTGGTTTAGCACCCAAAACTGAACAGAAGCCTAAACTTCATGAGACACTTCCCCCTTCTTAAAAATAAATAAATAAATGAAGCTACCACCAGTTATCAGCTGTAACTCACTCATGTAACTTACTCTTTAAGACTTGTTCTCCAGAAGACTTATTATCTCAAAATTTTATTAATTTTACCAGCCAATACGATAGGCTGTGCAACAACCTCAGACCAGTCTTATAAGACTAAAGAGTTAGGAATTATACTATTATGAGTTCTTACCTTACAAGAGCTGGTTACATACGTAAAGAGAAGCTGTTAAGCCCTGTCATAGTAGGTATATAAAAATCAGAGATAGTTGATGTCATGGACAGAGCAAAAGGCAGGACTCTGAATTAATAATGAACGTGATATATCTACAAGTAGTGTTTTTACTTAGGTTAAGAGATGATCAAGGTACAGTTGCAGACATCCTACAGGCTGAGAGAGACAAACCAATTTCCAGTTTGAAAAGTGTGATTATGGACAAACGCTGCTATTCCAAACACTGGTTTTCAATTTAATAAATCAATGTAACTTTTTCAGCCAGAATTGCTATCCATCCTCTCTGGTGAGAACGTAGAAGAAAACCTCAAAAAACCAATCCTTTTCTTTCAGTGCCATGTCTCCTTTTAGTGTTTTCGCAAGCTCAAAGGCAGGTGAAAAGAAGGCTGGGAGCCGCATACTTTCAATAAAGAGGTAAGAATTTATTGGCCTGTAGCGTACCAAACTCATTTTCTTTATTGTAAACTTTAGGCTGTCAAATCTAATAAAAAGTTAGCTCACTTCTAAAAATCTATGGGTTTGTAAACAGTGACAAAGAAAAATATTTCTATAAACATGTTCAGTTGTGCAACACATGCAAATTTTATCACAGTACTGTGGTGCCCCAAGTCTGAAGGCTAAACAGATAAATCACGCAGCTGCAACATCTCCTTCTAGAGAGCACAGGCAGAATGTATGCACAAGATTTTCTATGTCTATACAAGACAGTTTGTTGAACTAGTGCAAGAGGTTATGATCGACATTGGAGTTCAGATCTGGAGGAGGCATTTTAAATCTAAGGAAGTGATGCTAAAAGAAACCAAGACCTAGGAATAAAACCCACTAAATACAGACTCCTGAAGGTATTGAAAGACAAATTAAAGATGGTAAAAGCTGAAAGAAAATTCAGCATTAAACTCAATTGCAATGAGGAAATAAAGAACCTCCAGCTCAGGTGAAATTAAAATGTGTTTTCTGCCTATTTAATAACAAAACCGTGCACGATGAAAAAGGCTTAGATAGCAGAGCAGTGCATCCACATGAAGTAAAAAACATTCTCCAACCAACTGTTCTTGCATAGATATTCCCACAGTGGGATGTATACACAAACAAGAGCTTGAGAGAGAATTTATGAAAACACCAAGAGTGATGATGGGATATCTCCAAGTTCAGCCCTAGGCTGACAGAAGGAAAATATACGCCTTTCCCTCTAGACCACTGCAACATCTCTACTCCTGAACTTAATTTAGGATGGAGTTTAAAAGTTGATATGAAACCTGTACCAATTTGACTGCTGTAACAGAAGCTGAACCATGGGGTAGACAAACAAACATCAGGTGGTGGTAACTGAATATTCAATGCATAAATATTTAATCTGCATTTCTTCATATTGATAATTGAATACAGACTCAAGCTGGCTTACAAACTCACAAGTTAGAATATAGTTTAATACTTCAAAACCCTCCATGTTAAATTCTATCTGAAGCCACTGCCCTAGTTTGTCCAACTTTGAAAAGGTATGTGACTCTTCTTTTTGAAGGAATTCCTTCTTCTTCAAGATAGCTGCTACACTAACCTTGTTAGCCTTAAGCTTTCAGTGAAAAAGAGAGCAGATACAGAGTGGAAATGGTATTAGGGTATATACAATAATTTTTCAAAATCCATGTTATCCACTTACATATCAGCACTTATCCCTAGTCCTAGAGCTAACTAGGGAAAAGACAAAGGAGTACAAAACACATTTCAGATCAATACAGTGTCATCTTCTGTTGTAGGCAGAATACATTCTCGTAGGCAGTTACTGATTTCAGCATGATGTTGTTTCCTAGATGCTTCCTCCCTGACACCTCCACCAGGAAAAACATTTACTGCTAAGTTCAAGTAATACTGACTTCTGTCCCTAGACCCTGTTCACAATTATTTTGGTATCAGTGGTTCAGTTGACTTATGTTGTAAATACACTTTACAATTAAAACATGCTATCAGGATAAATGGTTTAACAGTTACTGCTGCTTCAGTTCAAGAGAAAGACTGCTACATGGAAAAAAAAAAAAGCATTCAAGAGCTTTTATTCAAGCACTTTGTTCATATTGTAGAAAGGTGCAAACGTCCTATCTGACACTTCAAGGATATTCCCAGCATTTGTAATAACAGTAGACCAGGTGGGACAAATCTCTGAAGAATATAAAATAGAATATCCCATCTTTTCTAATTACTTCCCAGAATCTTTATGTCACATCTGCCTCTTCCGTACATGCTGTATTTCCCCCCAAGTAAGCCTTGAAACAGTTGTTACATTCTCCGGATAAAAAGAAATGTGACATCTGGATCTCCAGTCTACATTCTCCGGATAAAAAGAAATGTGACATCTGGATCTCCAGTCAGCCAGATGGCAGCTACTCATTGAGGACATTGAATTTCACTTTTCATTTGACCTGCTGTAATCCATGATGCTAACCCAGCGATATGGGACACCCTGCTTCTCCATGCACTTTCAGTTCTCTTCATTTGTGCTACACGTGACTGGAAAAAGTCGAATCATGCATTGGTTTGCTGCTTCACGCACATCTATTCCTCAGAAGGTTAGATAAACTTTAATGTAGAAGAATGGTAATTCAGAAACATACAATATATGAATACAATTGGTTTTGTTGGTACTTAAAGTCTTTCATCCCTCTCCTCTCATCCCGATTTGAAATAAATACATTTCAAGAGAAATAATGATTATAAAATTGCTGGATGATGTCTAGAAAAAAAATGTTGAAGTAAATGTCTATATATACACATCTATCTGAATACAAATGTTAATTCCAGCAAAGCTACCAATATGGGTTTACAATATTTTCTTTCAACACTCCTGCATCAAGATGGTCTGAAAATATTCTCTTTTGAACTTAATCTTTCACATATATAGCCCCAAACAAATTATTTATCAGAACATGTGAGATTTCATTCACCTATTTTTTTTTTAGATTATCTGTTAGAATGTATCTTCCATTTTCATATATGCAGGGCATAATTTTATTGCCATTGCTACTATTAAAAAGCTACTGTTTAAAATAAGAGTTTGTGTATCCTTCATGCAGAGCATCCTGGCTTTAAGTAGAGATAACATGAGCTAGAAAATACTGACAGAAGTATCATGCTGAACAAATGCAAACACTTTTGCTGAGACCATTAACCCAATAGCTTGACTAATGATATCATGGATAGAATTTGACATTTTAAGTACTTAATATGAATGCAAAAGTTTAATATTTGTATTTTTAAAGGTAGAGGTGTTCATTTTACTGCGATGAATGCCAACGTATGGGGGGGAGTGAGGTATTATCAAAATTTTGTACTGGAAGTTAAGCCCCACTAAGACAATTCTGTCTTTAGAAGTAGAACATGCACGCATACATGCACATTGCCAAACGTAAAGCCAGGAAATCGGAAGGACACCTGCACATAATCAGTCAGGAGATCACCGCACCACAAAAAGAAGAACTTACTCTGGTGTGGTCTGTGACTGACAGCTGTACTTGAAAGCTAGAAAATAATAGGAAGAGGAAAGCTGCGATTTGCTGAGTTTCAACTTTGCAGTGTAATGCAACAACATGTACTGCAGATACCAAAATATGTTTTTAAGAACTGAAAGAGCAATATCCAGGAATAAAGCAATAAAGTATGGGCAAAATTTTAGGAAAACAAATATTGTCAATGTTCTTGAAATGTAAGAGAACACATTACTAAGAATGAGGGTTGTTAGATGAACTCCTAAGGGTTATTTAGGAGAGACAGGAAATAAAAATCATAATATAGGCAGAGAATAATTTATATAAATTCAGTAATTAAAAAAGGCAATAATAAGGAGTTCATATGATATACCAGAATAGCAAAAGACAGCTTAACAGCTGACTCAAGGTATTGGTAACACTGTCTCTAGAGCGTGGCCTAAAAGCTCCCATCAAACTTACTCAAAGCTGCCAGAATCTAGGTAAAAGAAAAGCAAATAATTGTAGGCAGAAAGAATACTATCAGAAACTATGTAGGAGTAAGGAAGAGATGCATGACACTTACTGAGCAGGTAAAACAGAACCACCATCACTACAGGTTAAAGCAGGACATGCTGTTAAAAGGATGAAGAGTAGAAAAGTTCAAAAACAGGGTGATGTGCCAATACAGCTTCTCACAGAACACCAGCAACGTCACTTTATGTACACATGAAGCTATGGAAAACTGGAGGGCAGCCAGAGTCTTGGACAAGATCAATACACATTCCAGTACCTTAGAAACTATATTGGAAGAAGCATACAATTACAAACCAATCTCATTGGTACTGCATGGAAGCAAGAAAATTATTCTGGAAGAGATTCAAAGATGAAAAAAGCTTGGTATCAATGTGAATTGGTATGATAGATACTTGGAAGAGGTACAAAGAGTCACGTTCAAATATTTTAGTAATCATCCCTCTTTTTTGTTGACTTCACTAAATCATTTGATTCAGTGGAAAATCATCCGTTATGGCTGATGATGCTTGAAATGGGTTTTCCATCACACTTAGCCAAGGTGCTCTATTAAACTTCCCAATAATATGTTTGCTGTGAAAGTGGCTCTCAGACACTACAGATGTACAGGAAAAGGTTAAAAGTATCATCCTTATCCAGCTCAGATGACATGGAGGAAGCCATTAAAGGATTTCAGAGAAGGTCTGCAGACTATGCAACGTTGATTACCAGACTGTCTGAGGACCCCAAAAACACTGTCAACACCGTATGCGTACTAGGAGTGCAGATCCTCAGTTACTTTAAGACTAAAACCAGAATACTCAAAAATAGCTTCAATGGTTCTAGGGGAGGAGAAAGAACATTGGGAGGTTGAAGAATTTTTATATCTTGGTTCAATCACTGATCAAAGTAATTCCCATGAAATTCTATACTCAAAGGAAATTGAGTAATACGGAACCAAACAAAATAAATGTATCAGTGATCTGGGGAAAAGAAAAAAATGGGTCACCCTGAAAAACAAAAATTCATGCTTTTGAAGACAATAGCCTGGAAAACAGCCACGCATACCGATGAGAGTTACAGGCCGAGGAAAAAAAAGGCAGATTCAGAGACTGCATTTTTAAAGTTACTTTATTTATAGCAAAGCAGCAGGAATTCCAGGCAGCCTTTTGACAGAAGGTAATAATATTGGTTAGACCACAAATAAGCACCCCAGATTTCACAGGTGATGCAACAACATTTCAGCAGGAGCAAAAATATTTTAACTGGATGTTAAAAAAGATTTGTATGGCAGTCTGGATGATTAGCAAAACAAACTACAAAATATAGCCACATGAACTGGAAGAAAAAGGAAGAAAAATGGGTGATAACCATTTGAGAGCTTACTGAAAGGAAGAACAAGAAGAGTACTGATAAAAATACACAGACTACTGGATTCAACTGCAAGCCAAGTGAGTGAAATAACTGGAAAAAAAAAAAAAAAAAAGAGAAAGCTGTGGAAAGATCCAGTTTATCCTGACAGAAAGCTAAGGAGAACTCATTTGGATAAGAAAATTCTTCAAATAGAAGCACAACAAAAGCACACACAGAAGCCTTACAAAACTGTGAAGACCTGAACTAAGAAGCAACTTTTCTTCTTCAAATCTTCTTAATCAGCTATAAAAAGCATAACTTCAGGCATCCAGCTGATCTGGTCACATGGTACTGTGCAGAGATAGCAGTGCTGGCACAGACACTCACAGCAGGACAGCTATGCTAGCATGGAGGCTCATGAGCCAATGTAGTTTGCTTCTTGGCAGACCCAAGAAGCTTGTGTGGAAATGCAAATTCTCTGCAATTTTCTGTTGATATGCTCTTTCATAGGCATGGGTTTTGACTTTACATTTTACCTAACTTTTCCCTACTGGTTTTTCATTTATTATAATGGTGAGTTTTACATCTACAAATATCAGTTTTAAAATAAAGAGAATAGTATACACAATGAAACAGTGTAATGATATTGGAAGCGTTCTGAAATCAGTTAAATTCTAAAGCCTACCACTCATCTTCAAATACCTTTGCTGTTGCTGGCAGGACTGACTATCATACAATTTGTAGATCTCGACATTTTATGATCCTTTAAATTCTTATGTATTCCACACGTTGTCCATGAATGATTAGTTGAACACTGAATTACTTCTTTGGAAAGATGAATTGTATGGTGTTTCACGCACTATACCTTGCTTTTAACTATAAAGCTTAGTTAAACATTTTAATTAAAGATTCTTTCCTTTCAGTGACAGCACTAGACAGTCATTCTGTCTCACACTCAAATGTGAGCACATTGATGCAACAAATCAATCACTTTCCACACAGATATAAATTAAAAAAGATGAAGGTAAAGAGGTGGCTTATGTTTTTAAACATGTCAGAGTGCATGTTACCTTCTTAAAAGAAACCAACCAAAAAATTGTCATGCACAGGTTTAGTTTCAAAGCCACGTAACAGAGCAGTTTTATCTCTAACTATGGCTACATCCCATATAAAAGTATTAACACCTATGTTTATTCCATATGCATTCTTATATATTTAAAATTTATGAAACATGCATAAGTTTATGAATGCATTATAGGAAATCCTTTTACACGCCTTAACCACAGAAGTATTAAATAACATTGAATTCAATGTAAAGGCTCCCCACATAAGTGGTCACAGCACTGAGCTTGACGGAGCTCAAGAAACATTTGGACAACACACACGGACACATGGTTTGATTTTTTGGATGGTCCTCTGGGGACCCAGGAGTTGGACTCAATGATCCTTTTGGGTCTCTTCCAACTCAGGATATTCTAGGATTCTACATCAATAGCACTTTAAAGTGATAAGAGGGCCCAAAGCAGTTTGTATTTCTTCAATTAAAACTGGTGCTTCCAAGAACGTTTGAATGCAATGAAGGAAAAACAGAACAGAAATGCGTCAGGTATTTGGAGCAAGCAGTCTCAACTATACTATGGACATACTGAAAAAAAAAATATTTTTATGGAAAATTTTATGTTAGAGTACTAATTTGGCTGAATTTTAGCCATTATTTGCACTTAGAACGACTACTCGATTTAATTTATAACTGGGCTAATAAGTTCTCACTTCATTCCATCAATGTCTGGAACAGTTCCAGTGAAGTAAAATCAGTTACCTCTTGCTTAGATAACTGTAACAAAAGATTTTATGCCAGCAATTTGCCCATAAACTATACCAAAGCTAGTCAACTCTTTTGGCATTACAGTTTCTTATGAATTATACATGCATAAAAAAGCATTTCAGCGTATCTTCAGCACTGTTTGATTGGAATCAAGTGAGAATTGTGTATATAGGAACAGTCTCAGGCTAAGCTATAAGGAAAAGAGTAACATGTGCTATTGTCACCATAGGACTCAAGGGCAAAAGAAAATACAGGTTATCTACTTCTTAATGACTTATTAATATTGTCCCATTATTTTGTTAGTTCTGCATTCAGGAACATATTTAAGCAATTATCTAGATTCAAGTACGTTAATAACCTCATTAAATTCCGTGGGCCTGTTCTCATACTACTGATTTTAAACATACACTTCATTTGGGGCCAGAGAGAAGTCAGCACAGGGCAGTCATGAAAGTACAATACTAAGAATAATTTTATTATGTCAATGGCAAGACATTCAACAAGGTGAGCAAATTATGGGTGGAAAGGAAGCTGTAGTGGATCCTTATTACTGTCTAGGAGGTACAGCTGTATTAAGGTAGCAACACAGGAAATACCTAAAACAAGAAATATATAGGCAATGAGATTTTATGCTACAAGCAATTTATATGCAATATGGTAAGCTTACTTTTTCCTTCAACCAAGAATGGATGCAATCCGATATATTTTTCAAAATAAAACCACATTCCTTAACTATCCTGCAGCATGCTACTTGGTTAATCCGGTAAGAAAAGCAGACAACAAGAAGAGTTTCTTGATCCCGTGAAATTAAAATGAACAAATGTGACAAGACAGGTGTGAGAAAAAAGAGCAAACATCAGGATAAAAAAGATTTATAAATGCAAATTACCAACAATAGTAGAGAATATATATATTTTTAAGTTCTTTAGAATGAAGGAACTGTGATAAGCTGTATGAACTCTTTATTTTTTTTAAACGCCTGTTCTTCCAAAACACATTTTCTTTCGTCCCTCCTATTGTAACATCTGTTTCTAATAATCCAGAACTGCATGCATTTAAAGAAAAATTATTCTATGGAGAACAATGATCCTTATCTTTTTACTTATATATTCTCACATAACAATCCCTCAAGGATATTGCAACCATGGTATGTCTTCTAGGTGGCAGTTGGTAGAATGAAAATAAAAATGCCAATTAAGCATTTTATAGCAAAAAGAGTACTTACAGAAAAAAATCTAGAGGCTCTTTGGGATGTGGTGTTTGTTGATAAATTCACAGCACAGGTGGACACAAGCAATGCAAGCTCAAAATTAGAGACCTTTTAGCCCTAGCAGTTCTGAGCAGTATGAGCAACTTACAACAATGAGAAGCAGTCTCACATATGGGTAAAGCTCAATCCCAGACTCCTGATTATGTCCCAGCAGAACAGAAGAATAACAGGATTATAAAAGCACATGTAGCAATAGGACTTCTCACAAAACACCTGCCTAGATTACAAATACAAAGATTTCACAGGAGAATAGCAACTGGGAGAAAATCACCTCTGAGAGAACTGTATCATGCCCAGTAGTCCTCACATAGCAGAGTGCTTAGAGAAGGTGTGTACACATCATGAGAATACAGACGTTCATCAGTGATGCTCTAAAGTTGCCTGTATTCTCCTGAAGGATCTTCAGGTCACTGATTTAGCTTGACCTCTACAGAAAAGGTTTCATACAATCCTTCTATTCAGTGCAATAGTCTCTGAGTCTTGGTAACTTAAGGGCCTTCTGCCATGGAAACTGAGACCTTCTCCCAGAATGGCTTTATCCTAAAGAGCTGGAAACAGAAAGCACTCCAAAACGTACAATGTGAATTGATTTATTTTTTTTTAAACTCAGACTGCTTAAGATTTAGAGTGAACTGAAGAGTTTTCATCGATTCAATTCAGTGACAGCTTTAGAAATTAACTGGGTATACATCCAAAGGGTGCCTGGAAAAACAACAAGTATGGAGGCAAGTTTATGACTTGAATCTAGAGCTCACCTAGCAGAGTCAACGGCCACCAAAGAAACCACCTGAATCTCACCACTGAGAAGAGAACCGTGACTCTTAAAGACTTTCTCATGAGAGCTCAACACCAGGCTATAATTTCATTAGGACTAAAACATTTCATTCAACTCCATAAGAGCTGAAGCAGTTGAGTATATAGCCCAGAAAACCAGCAAATGAAAGAAGCAGAAGTTGCATCTCATCTCTTACCGACTTCTCAGACATGAGCAAAAATCCAATTCTTACCCACAAAAATGTTCATGTTTCTAACTTCTGCCTGGGGCAGTCTGATTTTTCTAATGGCTTGAGCTTTCCATTTACTTTCAGCAATTGTTTAAAACATCCCGACAAAGTCATTTATTGTACTGTTACACTAAGATCGAGTTAAGTTCGTCAATATTTTTCTTTACTACTTCTCAGTGTTAAGCTAGTCTTAGTCAAATAAAATATATTCTCAATCTGGTAGAAGATTTTGACACATCAGCAAAAATTACTGCCTAGAACAGCCTAATTACTACTCAGGTGCTTAAATCCAAAGTTTAATTCCCTAGAACACTATTCAGCTACCACTTAAAGCATTAATGCCTTAAGTTTGCATTGGTACAGGTTCTCCTGGTAGCAAAACCCAAACATTTTGTGACTAGAACAAACCAATGTGTTCTTTGTTGGTTCCCCCCAGGTCCCCAGTCTCAGTTTTTTCAGCTGGTATCAGAATGAATTCCCATGCAAATCCATTTCTACACATATAGGCATTTTTGAGCAGTGCAAACAACACCAGAAACTTTGCTTCCAAAGGCTGGACCTCTCCTATTCTGATTTCTTCACTTACTAAGAAAAGTTATAGGCATCCAATTTCTTGCACAACGGTTTACGATTTTGAACACTGAAGTACAGCAGGAATTACTCCTGTTTCCTGTGCTGCAGATGCCATGGCTCTTAAATCCTGAGTGTGGTGTATGCATAGAATGAATCCAAACATTCTTGCTGGTTTCCACAGGAACCAGAAATAGCAGAAAATCTGTTACTCAGTGAGGAAAGCCACCTATACCCATCTATTTATCCATGCACACATATACGTGCATGCATTAGAATATTTAATGTATGGTTGTGGACTGCAGTCATTATGGTGAAGTGCAGATTTCCTACCCTTTCTCTTCATATGCCTACGTAACCTGACATTACCCTAAACCTAGGACTGATTCAACCTTTGCTACACATATGCATGACTCGATGCCCAGTGTTGCTTGTTAAAGATGCATGGAAGTTCTGTAAACAGTCTATCATAGATTGCTTCCAAAGTTAATTTTTTTTTTTTCCTCAAATCAAAGCAGAATCTGAGGCCTGGTTTCTCAGGATGTTAGGCCAATGAACAACTGAACTTTTTTTTCAAGCCTTTCAGTGTCCTGTATCTACAGTGATCAGTACTAAACTACAGTAGATGGAAGACATCTGTTTTCTCATTCACAGCATTAATACTAAAATAAAAACAGGTATGAAAATATCTTTTCTATTCTAGAGCTTAAGCAGCCTTATCCTTTCAGGTTTATTTTGAATATTTAACTGCAAAGTCTACTATTTTTAATCTACAAGTTTTTAAATAAGTATGAACTGCACTCACTAGTATTTATGTACAATCTGTTCAGCACTGAAAGTAAAGCTTTGTAGTTATCTTGGGAGCCAAATATTCCTAGATCTGCCACAGAATTAATGTGCAACTGTGTGCGAGCTGTGTAACATACACGTTCGCTGATTCAGAACCTTAAAATCGAGCTAACATCCACTCTCACGTGTGTTGATGAAAGGACTTCATTAACCTTTACACAAAGCGCTCCAACACCCCGTATAAAGAACAAGCTATATTCTTGAATATTTACACAGACCCCAGTGTTAAAGCAGGAAATGCAATGTATAAACATACAAGACAGTCTGAGCTGGATGTTTACTCCCTAAAATGAACATGCACCAGGGAAGCGTGCTCAATGAAAACCAACAAAGCCTTCCCAACTCTAAAGCTAGCTTTTATCAAGATACAAACCAAACAAAATGACTATTTAAATGAGAAAACTTAGATCTGATGGCTATCCCAGTGCATAGGAGTAGCTTCCTGGTCTCGTGAATTGTGCTTATTTTACTATCAAACAAAGGGGAAGAGAGGATATATAAAGCAATGAAAGCTACACCTAAACAAAACCGTATGACCAAATTCTAGTTTCCATGTTACTGTGTAAAATGCTGTAACTTTTAGAACTGCTGACAAAATAGTCCAAATTCAATGAATTTGACAGAAATTCAGAATGTATTTCTGTAGGTCAGTTGAGCGGGTGAGGCTGCGAAGTGCCAACAAATCAAGGTTAGAAAATAAAATCAGACCACATCTGTTTGAAAAAACATCACAATGACTTCCCTCCTTCTTCTTGGGCAGGTACATATTTCAAGCTGTGGGGCCCCTCAAGGACCCACAAATTGCTTATCACAGAACTCACTCATTTTTCTAAGTAGAAGATAGTTGTTAATAATTGATCTACTGCCTACTTGCATTCCTTGATGTACTTAGGAGCTCTGATTTAAATTGGGATTCAGAACAAATGCAGGATGCAAGTCCTTTAGTGTTTCTTTTACCATTAAGAAACGCTATGCTACCTCCATGTAAAATAACAACTTTCAATTTTTGGTGCAAATTATAAAACACAAATAAGACATGATCACAAGGGCATACTAGCTGGCTCCTCAAGCACAGATCATAAAGCTGAACCCTGTGCTTCATGCTGTTTAATGCAAAACAGCGATCAGCACATTGACATATCTTACCATTATTTAATATTGGAATCTAACACGTTCTGTAGGTAAAGCCTTGCAATAAAGTATTTCTACTCCTGCACATTTGTTGGGACTAATATGGTTAAGAATTTATCTGTAGTTATAGAAATGTTTGTATGCTGATGTAACCCCATTAGATGTGCTTCAAACTTTCAAAAATATTAAGATTAAAAACTCTGGGGTATTTGTTTTATTAAGAATTACATAAGTAATAGGTAGCAGGCTACACTTGTTGTCCTTCATCAACTAGGACCAAATTGTTAGTAAAGCGTTAAGGACAAGGAATTCCAGTTCCAAGGTTACCTGAACAGATAGGCATGTTTTCCGAGAAAGACAGATTTGAAGTCATTAGGCAACTAGAAATGGAATGGCATTGATAAATCTGCTATTAGCAGCTCAGCAAAGCTATGTCAGTAGCTACCTGTAGCATGGAGCATCACAAAGGAGAGTCTTCCAATGGTGTAGAAAAATGTTGCTGGAAGAGCAACTTCCTTGAATACATAATGTCAGAAATACAGCTGTGTGATGAGAAGTTCTTTAACAATGCACCTCACTAAAGGATATTGTTCCTAGCCAAGTTTAAAGTATGCGTTAAGCTTCAACCATAGTGCAATCACCAATTTTTCAGAGTAACGCATCCCGTAACTTAAAATAGAAATTTATGAAAAACACTTCAGAAGGCCTCCATAAAGACTAGCATTATATTTCTATTTCAAATATTCGAAATTATAACTAAGATCCAAACAACTGATGAATTCAGAACGGACTGTTCTGAAAATAAGCTCTACATGTTTATTAAGAGCCTTGCACATACATATCTTAGCTATTTCCTCTTACCCATATATATCATATGAACGGTTTCAAAACACTTCATCACTCATCCAGAAAACAACCCACAGCACTTGCAAGACATTTCAAAATAAGTGACAGCATAATTTTAATGATAGTTTTTTGGCTCACCATTAAAACATATCTTCCCTGAAGTGTACTGTGCATTCATAAAAAAAAATCTGCATGTTGTTACACCCACTCCCATCTAAAGAGTCTTTCTGCATCTCTTGCTGAAGCTAGCTGTCCTTCTGCTATTATCTTTTCCCCAAACCAAAATACATTTTCAAAACCAAAATTAAACAGGAAGAGAAATCTGAAGACAGAAAAATACACTTTTTCCTAAAATTTTAGCAGCACCTTCACAGGGTTGGACATGGAAGACATCCTGGTAAAAATGTAACTGCTACATTAACTGCTAGACTTATGCTTTTCACGTGAGGACTATTCTTTGCCTTCCATTTTTAAGTCCAGTGTCTTATTAAGCACTTTAGCAATAAAATACACAATCACAGTGTCTACAGTTATTTTTGTCTATGAACAAGAGAGAAGTACCAATGCTGAAGAAAGGAATGTTTCACAGGCAGTTCACTCCAAGGTATTTGTTCTAGATCCTGTGCTACCAACGCATCTCCTTTTGCTGTTCCTTCTTCCATGATGAATTAAAAAGCATCAAGAGGCAGGAACGTGTAAGGAAACAAAATCTCACGCCAACAGTGAAGCTATGTTTATTGCAGCTCACTACCCAGCTTCTGGCAATTGAAGACAATTTACTTGCTTTTGTTCAACTCCCTGAAACGCCAAGTATTTATGTAAAATGCTTGGTATTTATTCACTTACCAGAAAACTTATTTTCTTTTAGTTTGTTTACATAAATGTAAAATATCTCCTAAAAAAAGTAGTAATTTCTCAAGGTGTAATGTACCAAGAAACACTGTACAATTCACAGTGGAGACAGAAAACAGGGAAATAGATGAAAATTACTGAATTTCATGAGAACGGGTACTATACAAGTGCTCACAAGGAAAAAAGGAAGGATTTGCACTGGTGAGCGATAGTAGTGATGATTCCAGAGCAACAGATCTGAAAGAGTGGTTTGGAAGGGACTTGGAAGAAAAATGGTACCTGGCTACAAGGTTTCTGAAGAAGAGAAGGAGAAAATTTTAAGCAAGCACATTCAGAGATAAATCTCTAGGCTGAAAAAGGAAATTTCTAGGAATTTTACTGAAGCTTTGAGCAATTAAAAAAAAAAAAAAAAGAGGATGGGATCAAAGAAATGCTTTAGAAGATGCATCTTGCCAGTCAACATGCTATGTTCATCCCAGGAATACAGACTTCTTCTCTTGGACTAGAGAAACTTCTCTACAAAACCTAAAGAACAGTAGAGAATGAAAGCCTCTTTTTTTTTTTTTTTTTTCCTTAAATCAAACAGGTCAGGCCTCTAGTTTCTTACCTATCTTAACAACCAGATCTTGGAGCCTGGCACACACAGACACACTGCTTGTGTTCTCCATGTGCCAGCTGGGAACGAGCATCAGTTTGAAGTCTCAGCTAGCTAGTCCTCCTTCCAGCTCCACTGTAGTTTAGCAATCCTGGCAAACTCTCCTTCCTGTCTCATCTACTTTTCTTCACTGTCTCTGCTCATCATTTCAGATACTACATTTCTCGAGTCTTCTACCTTCTTGGCAGAAACCACAGGGACAGCCTTTCATCTGCAAATTTCTCTCATTCAGAAACCACTGGGAAGTCCCTGAATGTGACAGATTAAAACAAACTCAAACAACATTGAAAACACTTGCTTCCACTAATGATAATTTGTTTGTCTTCAGTAGTATGAACCAAAATTCAAATTGCCACATGGCTTAAATTAAAAACAAAATAAACCATTAATATTTTCAAGCTTTTAAACTTCAGCTTTAATCAACTGGGTATTAGGAAAACATAAGAAAATGGAAGAGAGCAGGGAAGACTAAAAATAAAATAATGTCAAATGACTGAATGGCAGGTAGCGTAAATGCTGCTTTAATACAGCATTAGACACAGTTTTGAAGGCACTAATAAAATTCAACTGATTTTGCAATTTTGTATTAATTATGTTGTGTGGAAGGCATTTAATTAGTAATTTCATAAAAGTCTGAAGGTTGGTGCTATTCATCAGCTGACGAATAGCATCAATGAGCTTAGGCACATTAGAAAGAAAATATCCACCTGGATATTTGTCCTTCCCTAGCTACTGCTAATGTCATTTGCTAAAGGCTACAGGCTGGACCATGCTTCTACTGCTTCTCATTGCCTCCTTCAACTGTGAGTTCAAGGAAGAGGTAGCTTTGTAATACTACTTTAAAGAGGTTTTACATTTATTCCTACCCTAACCCCCTTCCTACCCATTTCTGCCTCCTAAGTTAGGCTGACCAAGACTTGGGTTGGAAGGGACCCTGAAGATCACCTAGTTCCAACCCCCTGCCATAGGCAGGGATGCCACCCACTAGAAGGCATTTTTCAATGAACTAGCTATCAACTGGAGGAAAGTGCTTTAGGAGTACATCTTCCAGCTCCTACTCTACAACTGAAAAACATACGTAAGCATAAAGCTGAAAAATCAGGAAAGATTCTATTCTCCATTGGCATTGTACATCATTGCTTATTACCACAAAATGAAATTTGCCCCTCAGTTCTTCTTTGGGGATTTAAGTGCAGGAGGAAAGTAATACACTGTGCTGTTGCTATATATTCTTCATTTGATCACAAGCATCTTCTGTATCGGAAAACAGTCTGGAAAGAAGGGTAATGCTCCCTTTGCCAAATGGAGGGGTCTTTCGAGATGGGGACTAAACACTATTCTACTATTACAGTAATTAGCTGATGAAAGAAATGAAACTTTCTAGCAGTCCTGTTATGTACAAAAGAAAGTTAGGAAGAACTGCGAGGCAGCACACTGAGACAAGCAGTACACTTAATACTTGAGATGCTGTTTCACCCTGACTATTAAACTAACTGTGAAAAAATGTTATTTTGAAGATTAAAATACATCTCAGTTTATCATACCTGTACTAGTAATCAGTAATCTAGAAATTGTAGCTTAGATTGGATTTAAGCTTTTCCAGAGCTTTACATAAAGTTGGATGGAACACAATGTCTATTAAGGCAGACGATTAATGAAATAAAAGTTTCTTGAAAATGAAATTGTGTAAGCAAGTAATTGTTTTCTCTACCACTAAAGGAAAAAAAAATCCACTTTCCTACCAACTCAAAAAATGGTGATATTGCCCTGTTGTCTCCCAAATTTAGATACATCAGTAAAATCTTTCAGACATTTCCTACAGATTTTGACAGAGAGGGAAGGTAAGGGTATCATAAAAAATAAAATCATTAAACACTTCATTTGCGGCAAGAAGTCTTGACTTGACCCTGTGATAGCAACTGAGGTTCTGAAAAGGAGTTCATATAAATTATTAACCTACTCTATCTGCTAAGAACATTTTTTCCCTCTAGTTACGCTTAGGACACATCTTCTTCTTAGCTCTATAGGGTCAATTGTCAGCTGTCCATCTTCTAGTTTTATTGAGAAAAATATGAAAACATCTCTATGCTGTCTCATTTATTTTTAACATTTCTTCCTTTGGTAGCCTCTTACCAATCTTACTTGTTTTCAACACAGTACAATGCTATCCCTCCTGATCACTTCTCTTTTTCTCAGTGCCAAAATTATTATTGCTAGTTTGGGAAATTTTACTACTTATTTTATGTAACAAAGCAACATAATTTGCAATAAATGCACACCTTCGGAAGTGTTTGCTTTATCTTGTCTTAATTACATAACTAAATCCTGATAGAAGGAAGGAGTTATTTTGGAATATGCATTTATTTTTGAACCATAAATATCTTTTTATTAGATAAAGAATTAAAATAAGTAATTTGATTCTTGATTCTTCATATAAGAATTAAAAGTTTATCATGACCATAATATAGTCTAAGATAATTCCAGCTAGCCTTTAAGCTCCTGACTCAGTGGCAGTTTTAGGAACATCAACATTTCCAACCACTGATACATACAACATCAAAAAGACAGAACACTACAGAACTTGAAGATGGCAAAGTAGAGACACAGGAAGACAAAGTTAAGATGATTGCTCAGTACCTGTACAATTTGTTCATGTATTAATACACGAATACAGGGCATACTGGACCACTCATTTCACAAACCACTGAAGTGTGAAAGAGAACAGAAAACAGCGTATCTGTAACACTAATATAAAAACTTCCAGCAAAGCCATAGCTTTTACAGCAGAAATAGTTATCTGAGAGTAATGGCACCTTTAATGCTTCTGAATGTGGTTTTAGTCGAATACAACTATGAATAACTACTAAAATCCACACAGAAGCGTCTGATAACTAATCCAAGAATTTGTTTTAACAGAGATTTACATATCCTTCTGAATCTTGCAGATGTCCATCCACAAGCCTAGGCCTCGTGTGTGTGAGGGGAAAAGCAGGTGGTACATGTGGAGCACACACACATAAGCATATAGAACATTAAGAACATTAAGTCATATTAAGCACATAAGAACATGAAGTCATAATTAGTATTGCTATGTTATATTAACCTCCTGGTTCCATCCAACCTCTATTATACAGCCTTGCATTTCAGGTAGGGGGCCAAACAGACTATAACAAAGGTGCACTGTGTGCCAGAAGAAATCCTTGAGAGACAGTTTTATTGACCAAAGCTGTATCCTGAGCCCAATCTCTCTCCAGCAGGGCTGCCTGGAGCTTTCAAGGAGTTAAGGCAGAACAGTTTGATCGGGTGTTTTCTACAGACAGAGCTGTACAGAACTGACTAATATTAGGAGAATTTTATAGGAGAGACTCTTTCTCTCTTTCAAAAGGTAAGAAGTATTGTTCTAGCCCAAAATGGAGAAGGAAAAAAAAAAAGAAAGAAAACTACGTTTTTTTATCTGGTTCCAAATACAAGTGTCCTGCATAGACATACAATATCCCAAGTTCCCTGTTGTATGGTGTTTCTGCACAGTGAAGCATTAGCAATAAATTCCTAGAAAGACTCGCAATGTCCTTACCTTAGGAGATGTCAGGGTTCTTTGCTATCCCTTGCCTGGTGGCAGCAGTTATTCAAGTTAGAATCATACATTTTTGCTAGTCCTATTGGTCAGTGTAAAGAGACATGATGTGTCTGCTGTAGCATAATCAGCAAACAATTATGCTGTAAACAATTACTCTAAACAATTATGCTGACAAAGCGGTTTTTACTATTCTTACTTGTTTCTCTCTGATCAGGAATAATCCTACTACACCTGCAAAGGAAAGGCTCCCATGTATCTCATTAGGAGTTTCAAATACATCCTCACAGAAGTTCTATACCATTTTTTGGCTACTTCACATTTTTACACCCTAAATGTTTGTATCTTGCCCCTCCCATTCCCTTACCTTGTTTTCCCTTGGCTCACATTTGCACTTCCAGTCCCAGTCCAAAATACCCAAGACTTGCAACAGGGGTCGCTCTTCTGTTTTATCACCATGAGGGACTTCCACAGGCAGTTCAAGCACCAGCTGCAACACTATGCTCATGGCTCTCCATCTTACTCTACACTGGCTTTTGTTATGCTGGGAGAATGTCCTCAGGGGAAGAACTTGTAAGATGCAGAATACTCTTCCTTCTCTCTGGCCAAGCACACTTTGCTTAGGCCTTTTCTTTCACAGTTTCTCCAGGACAACATCCCTGCTTCTGCGTAGGCTATGCATGTTACACAGGTGGTTCCTGTTGGCTCTCAAGCACAGGTGAGAGAGAGAACGAGGTCACATTAGACTGGGCAAAGGAGACCACATGTCTTTCAGGGGTACTCAGGATTGGCTGCTACCCATAGCAATATCTCAGGTGCTGCAGATATTCTGCAGTACACAGGAAACCAATTGTTATCTCAAATACTTGCTATGCATCAGCTGCAAGCTATTATTTCCTAAATATAGGAAAATTTCCTAAAGGTCAGTATTTAAAAAAATAAAAATAAAAAAATAAAGGCAATGCCACTTTGTTCTGTTTCTGTTTCAATATTCATAGAATGGTTTGGGTTGGAAAAGACCTTAAAGCCTGTCTAAATCCAACCTCCCAGCCATGGGCAGGGCCCCCTCCCACCAGCCCAGGTTGCCCAAAGCCCCATCCAGCCTGGCCTTGAAAACTCCCAGAGATGGGGCATCCGCAGCTTCTCTGGGCAGCCTGTGCCAGTGGCTCACCACCCTCAGAGTAAAGAACAGGTAGTGGAATGGCTCACAGGATCCTCTGAACAAACCTTTAACTATCTCTTTAGCTTGTCTCCTGATAACTCTTTGAAAAAATCCACTGTCACATACTGTAACGTTCATACTGTTCAGTTATGAATGAGTATGGAAAACAGTATCAGTTATTCACTGAGAAATTTCAATCCACTAACTTTTCCTGGGGAAAGAAGAAAAATGTCAGCCAAGATATAAAATGTCATTAAGTGATGCATTCCTACTACAGCTTTGTTTTTACGCTGTGATATCAAATCGCACAGTTCCCACTTATGCCAAGGCCGCAGATTTGTAGGTAAAGCGGTTTCCAAAGCATCACAGTATGATCTACTCTAAATACAGCAAATAATAACCATCTCAATTTCACAGCAGTTTATATGATGTGTATCTATTACAACAACTTGCCTTTTTATTGTTGTTTCTAATAACTCAATAAAAAATCGACAGTATTTATGATTAGGAAGCTGTGTTAGTGATCAATATCTACAATTCTCAGTCCCAAACCATGCTATACTGTTACAGCTTCTACAACACAGTTTATAAGTACGCTCAGCTTATTGAAATTTTACTGTGTATGATCCAGTTCATAACCAAACCTTCAATAGCTATAAATAGCTTCGTGTATGACACGTTAATGCCAAAACCAGATGGTTAAGACATTCAGCCTTACCTTCACAAGTCATCTACAGAATTTCACTTAATATTCCTACATCAAAACCATAGCTTCTGTTTGAGCTGATTTCTAACACTCTCTGTTCCTTTTGGATGCCCTGAAAGAGTATTTTGAAAAAGCTGTCTTAATCATCAACGACTGAAGATTCTTGCTAATTCCTGTCCTGCCCACATATTTCTAACCTTTGAAATCCAACTTGCTCTAATTACTGGTTCTTCTCTCAAACTGCAATGCCAATTGCCTTTTCTGCCAATTTTTTATTACATGTATCAGGCATTTACACTATTACAGTTATGAGTGTTAGCTGGACAAATTCATATATACTAGCTGCTCATGGTTCCCATTTTGTTTTCCCAGATGCCTGTACACAGCATTTCAGGTATAAAATATTTCAGACATCCTGATACAGAAACATCACCGATTCTAGACAGAACGGGAGTGTTAAATAAATTAGCTTTCTTCCAGCTAGCCTTACTTAACAGACGGCATTTGTCTGTGCTGGGTCAGTGCTAAGGCTATTGTGAGGTCTCTATTGTTTGAGAATGAAGCAACATGCAAACCTTTGATTCTTTCATATATTATTTTGAAAGGAATGATACTATGTTGTGCTGACATTGTCACTGGAGCTGAGCTAGCACTACTTTGAAATGAACAGGACAAGCAGGTCACAGCTCATCCAGCTGTTATTCCAGATTTAGATGTCTCTGCCTCAGTCACAATTTCTTCAAGTCTCTTTCTAACCCAAAGCCACTAGGAACTTACTTTGAAAAAGCAAATCAAAACTGAGCATATGTCTGCAGTGTACATGGCAGTGCAGGAAGGTCAAGCTAGTGCTGACTGATACATCTGCACAGAACAGTATTAACATGTTAGTGATGTGCTGTGCCTCTGCTCACAAGTCCTGCTTCTCATGAGGGCTTACCAACTGCAGTGCAACAGTTACTGTAGTGCTTGACAGTCAGCTCCAAGTTCTCTGCAGCATGTACCCCAGTGATCTTGAATGCCAGCAGAATCAGATTCAAATCCCTGTTTGGCTCAAACAACAAAATTCAAATTTACAGGTTCATTAGCTTCACCTTTAATACAATTGTTCTTTATGAGGGAGAAGCTACTACATGAAATCTGCTTGCTTCACTGGAAATGATAATTTATTAGGGGAGAGTCACAGTTTACCGTGAAAGAAAATAGACTTGAAAATCAAGCTAGATTTTTTTAAGCAAAATATGTATGATCTGGAAAAACACTGACCAAAACCCAAAAAGAACCAGGATTCCCACAATAACTAAAAATTCTTACTGTTTTTAAATATTTGAGGATTAATTAATTTATTTTTTGGTGGATAATTCTTGCTCAATACCCATTCTACCTTTTCAACAATAATTGCCCATTTGACTTTGATGTACTTGAGATCTAGGAATCACCTACTAAAATGGAAGGAAACAACTTGCTTTAGATAACCTTTCTACATCTAGATAGTATCAGTAGCTTGGACAGCATAATAAAAGATACGAGGTATTTATATATTTCATGTTATCCTTAACTGCTGAATTTTTCAGATCTAATGAAGTTTGCATAAATTGCTCTCACTACAAAAAATGGGATATGCTGACTTTCTGCATTTTGGATGAAGGCAAGGTCATTGTACTGCTGCAATAAATCCATACGATATGGAAATCTTGAAAGAAGTCAAACACTTATTTTGTAATCACTTTAATTCTAAGTCTGATTTAAGAAAGCAAGAAAACTTCACTTAAAGCCATTAGTCAGATGACAAAATACATCCTTCCAAGAAGTCATTATTAAAGAGACAGGGTTAGAAAAATTCAGCAGTTACTGTTTTAAGTGGTCAGAAAATGATTTTCAGTGGGTTCAGAATCAAAGATTATTAAACTTACTCACAACACATGTGAAAACAAGTGGAAAGAGGTATGTCGTATTTATCGAAGTAATTACCAATATAATCTTCAACACGTAACATTAATAGTGATTTATTAACATCATCCTAATCAAAATATAGTTCTTTACTGCTGATTTATTCTTCAAGCAGTCAGACCCTATGCGTCTTATCTTTGCATTCTCTAGTAACAGTCAGTTTCCTCACAGCATGATTTCTGGTGTGACTGACCAAACAAATGAAGTTTTAGGTACTTATGTAAATGGTATCATTTTAAACCAAACTTTCTATGTGTTATTTAAGAGTACCTGTGGCTAATTTGGGGTAATTTACATCTGATACTTACCTAAGCCAAAATATTCCCATTTACAACAAAGATTTTTAAGGACTTCTACCTCCACTTCTGAGACTTAAATGCTGACACAAAACTGACCCAAAGAGTTACCTAGAGGAGAAATGGGACTGGTGCCTGGCTGACTCAGTGGCCATGGGGTTCTCTTTGCAGTTTCAAAATTCTTGCACATAAGCTCTTCTACATGAAACTTGCTTTCTAGTAGATTGTTAGCACTGAGACCATACTGCATCTTAACTGTCACAGTTCAAGTATCACCTCCTACAAATAGAAGATCTTTTTCCCCTTGCCCATATTGCCTGTAACAATAACAGATGACAGGAATAGACTATCCTCAAGCAAAGCTTAGTCTAAATACTCATTTAGACCCTTGAACTCAGGTTATTCCCAGAGCCCTCAAAATCCCCTGGGATAAAAAGCTCTGAAATACATTTGCTTCTCTCTCAGAAAACACATAGCATTTTCTAGACCCTCTGTTTTGAAATCTCCATCTGCCAGCCACACACCCTCACATGCTAAATCCTCAGAGACTGCTTGGAAAATGGAATACTGAGTGACATATGGGAAGTGTGTGTTTTTAGTACAACATCTGTGTGGGAGAACATCCCCATATCCCTCACCAGTATCCAATCCAGCTTTGGCAGGGCCTGTATCTTGCCATGGCTACCTAAAATACATATTTATGAAGTTTTTGCTGTGGACAACAATACAAAATTGAGCTATGCTTCTATTATTTTTACCTGCAGTGCTGTTCTGTGTAAGTTTGTCTTACACAGCAAGGGAAAGATAATACTGGAAGGCAACCCCACCATTCCTATAAAGGTAACACTTTGAACATGCATTCTCCCCTTCCCTTCCAGGATGTTTTTTCTTATTGCACCAAAACAAACAAAAAACAAAACAAAACAAAACAACTACCAAGTCAGCATTAAAAATAATTAACTGACTTAATATTCAGATTACTTTAACAAAACCTTAAAATGCTTTTGTCCATTTGCTAAAATTGCTTTGCATTCTTTCTAACCTGAAGTACTGCAAATCTTTCTTATAGCATCTTTTCTAGTGACAAGCTGTTCAGTCTGTTAAGTGAACACTAAGATAACTTTGTAAATGAATTTTGACATACGTGTCTTTTCTCACCTATTTGCCTCTGGGAAGTCTTTAGCTGTGTAGAGATGAGGCTTGTTCTGCAAGACTCTCGCTTTCTGCTTGTGGTTACGTAACAGGAATGATGTTTATTTCTGTTTGACCAGTGGAGTTCTGAGTGCCTTGAATCTGTGTTGTTTGTTTGTTGTTGTTGTTGTTGTTTTTTTCCCCTATAGAAACAGCATCAGGTTATCTTCTGTTTTATAATGAAGACCACTCACTACACACAAATCTTCCAAGGAAAGGGTGTTCCTAAATTGCCAGTTTTCTGGAAGGCCGCTGAGCATTGTGCATGTTTCTCCAAAAATTTATTAATAGACTTTATAAAAATATTTTGGTAATTACTTAAAACAGGGAGAATAACAGTAACTCAGACTAAAGCAAATGCAATTGCTGACAACATTTCTAAAAAGCTCCAAACAAAAATGGAACTTCTTTGCAAGCAAAAGTTATTAAATCCTCCAAGTCAACGTCAGGAAATAATCTTAACTGTTGTACAGCAGTGTTTGTTTGGCAGGTATGAATATGTTTCCTGCAAATATTTTAGGAAACATTTTTCTATTAAATAGAAACGCTGATGAAGAATTCCAACCATTTTCACAGGCAAGCATCTTACAAAACATGATTTCATACTGTTCCAGGTCATATGAAGTACCTGGGGTTTATCAATTTAAACAAATTATCTTCATATTTGCTTCACTTGATGAAGAGATATGAGAGCACTCTGTGTTTATTTAGACACAAAGAAAAGTACTTTAAACAAGAGTACCTATCTATCTATCCATCTATCTCTATCTCAAGAGTGGTTCATCCTCCCTTCTGATATACACCATATAATTGGTAGTAAAAGTGGGAATCAAAGTATTCAGTTAATGTGAAGTAGACGTAGAACATATTAAACACACAGTGACTCTCCATAGGGCAAACAAACCATATTATGTGAACAACTCAAATTTCATGCAACTATATTGGAATTGCTATGTTTGGGTTCAAGAAGACATTCAGGAAAGGCTGCTAAAATTTTCCTGGACAGTCTCAACTGAAAGAAATATAGCTGCATTAAAATACTTCTTAAATATAGTGCATCTCTATTTATGTAGCTATGAATTCTGAGAACAGTAACTACCACCAGAAAACAAGTTAAAAAACAGCAAATGTGACATCTCTTATCACGAGATCTAGCTGAGACACCCTCAAACCTAGAAGTTTGCTAAGTTAATTCTTTTTGAGAAGTCAACCAGTACAAGGAAACATTCATACTCACATTACCGTAAGACTGTACCTGTAATCCCATAGACTGTAATCCCCAAGACCTGTATGAATATTCAACTACCAAACTGAAAGTTCAGTAGAAAGTCTATGATAAACAGAAAGGTACTTGGGCATATATAAGTGCTCAAGAAAGAAAAAGGGGGGAGGAGAGGCAAAAAAAAAAAAAAAAGAAAAAAAAAGAAACAAGGCTGTTCTATTAGTAAATAGAAAGAGTAAGGCTGTCTAAGACAGCTTCCACAGTACACAACATAAGGCAGTCTGACACACAGACTTCAAGCCTATTTATCACACTGCCTTCCTGCCTTCACAATTCTGCTTTAAGCATCAGTCCTTTCAACGGCTATTTTTTTTCAATTCATAGATGCATCAGTAGCACAATTTAGAGTTGTAACAATCAGTTTAAAAGCATGTTTTTAGCTTTATTTCTCTCTGAACTTTGATTTTTGAGAAGTAAATTACAGACTTCTCTGAATGAAATCTCTAATTTTAAATAAATATTTATGAAAAATAATTTCTTAATGATTGTGAGGTGCTCTTATCAGACAGCTAACTCCAACTGGTATGCCTATAAACAGTCAGAAAAAGAATGGAATACATTTGAAGGTTTAGAGGATTTTATCTTTTTTTTCCACTAGCTTCTGCTTCTCTAGATGTCGATGTAAGGATGTATAAAACTCTGTAGTGTAAACCCACGAAATAAACAGTTTTGTGTAACATTCAGAAGGGCACAGAAAGAAGAACAAACTGTCAGATAAGTATTCAAAAAACTGTGTTTGACAGTGGTATCAACTGTGTCATAGTGATCTACATGCTTAAATGCTACATGCTTCTGGTGCACTGGAAGTTTGAAAACTAATTCCACATCCTCAGCAAAACCACAAAAAGTATTTTGAGCCAGAAATAAATGATGGCTTAGGATCACAGGACAGTTTGGGTTGGGAAGGACCTCAGGAGAGCTCCAGACCAACCTCCTGCTCAAGGGTCACCTGTGAAGCCAGACCAGGTTGCTCAGGGTGTCACATAGTCACATCTTGGAAACCTCTCCAAATAGACTGCACAACCTCCTAGGGCAACCTGATCCACAGCTGGTCTGTCCTCCTGGGGAAAACACTTTTACTTTAGCCAGGGTAAAAGGCCTCTCTCTGCTTCCAACTTATTCATGTTGTCTCTCATGCTCCCACCTGAACCACTGTGTGGCACCCGGCTCCATCTGCTTGATGACCATGTCGTAACTACAGGCGGGTCTGCTGTTAGGTGCCCCTGAAGCCACCTATTCTGCAGGCAAAGGCAGCCCAGTTCCCTCAGCCTCTCTTCACAGGGCAAGTACTCCAGCCACCAACCATGTTCATGGTCCTCTGCTGAACTTGCTCCCATTCATTACATCTTTGCACTTGTCCATGTTGAATTCCAATGGTTTCTGTTTCTACCAGCCTATTCCTTGCTTCAGGACTGTTAAAGCTACAGTTACTAAACTTCAAATTGGCATGAAATATTAAAAAGAAGTATGGAACATGTGCTATCAGGGGTTTTTTTTGGTCACAAAACATTGAGAAATGGCTGTAGCATGTGGTACGCAACCAGAACTGGTATGACAAAATGAGACAGCATTAGAGTAACTAGCTCATAAAGATGAGAAATTCTGTGCCACACACAGAACAACTGTATCTAGTCCATGACCGCAGAATCCAGATTTTCTTGGCACATCCACAATTCTTACCAGAAATGTTAGAATTAGAATCACAGAATGCTTTGAGTTGTTAGGGACCTTAAATCTCATTCAGTTCCAACCCCCTGCTATGGACTGAGACATCTCCCAGCCAACCAGATTGCCCAGAGCCCCATCCAGCCTGACCTTGAACTCTTCCAGGGAGGGGCCATCCACAACTTCTTTGGGCAACCTGTTACAGTGTCTCACCACTCTCATGGTGAAGAATTTGAAAGGAACATTTTGATAAATGTGATCAATTTCACACACAGTGCAAAGTTCTCGAATAGATTAATCAATATTAATTTGCTTAAGAAATTCAGAAATTATCTTGAATAATAGATTCTTTGCAACCATTTGTGAAATCAAGTAGTATTCTCTTCCTAACTGTATAGTGTAGATAAAAAGAGCATTGGGAATTTTGATAGACATATTTTGTAGTTCTCAGTTGGATCCCATTCAGGCTACTTGTGAGAACTCATATGAGAGAAATTGTTTCCCCAGACATGAATAGTAAATACAGAATTATTTCAAAGAACTCAACATTAATTAGCTTTAAAAGTGAAATGAATATTCAGAGAAATAAATTATTTGCCCAAGACTTTGTTTCTTAAGATTTTTTACACAGTTAACTCCAATATTTCTATGTTTGGAAGAACAAGAAAATCAATGCTTTTCTGCTAGGGCTGATTCCAGCATGGCAGGCTATGTCAGATGTTCCCATCTTAAACAGCTTCTGGGGATTCAGTAATCCTGATTCAGGAATCTTTCCTTTTAAAGCTTCAGAGCAAAATACCTTAACAGCAGTTTTTGTAGGTTTTTGAAAGAGCAGAGACTGCTTTGTGGATCACAGACTTAAAAGAACAAAACCATATTTTAATCAGGATTCACGTAACTCTGTAGTTACTGAGTGGTAATAAGTATAGGAACCCTCTACACAACTTCTAAGGTGATTTTTCACTACAGAGAAAAACTTAATGACTTTTTGAATCACAAGAAGCTTGTTGGGGCATTGGTGCAAAGTACCTTGTAGTGAGACAAATGAGTGTACAGATGGCTTAAGATTCAGCATTAATTTTGTAGTATCAAGCACAGAGGCAGAGCACTGCTGGATGGCAATGAATAAAGTGTCATGTGAAGGTTTTCAAACAGTTTCTTTTCTAGGTTCCCACTTCACAGGTAGAGCATGCATACACACATAGAACAAAAGGTCAAAAGATCAGTTTACATTAAGGATTGGAATTAAGGTCAAAGCTCAGGTTTCAGATTGCGGGAAAAGCCAAGAAATCCAGTTGCAACAGGGCTGGAAAGAAGCTGCCGAAAGAAAGGGTAGACTACAAAGAGAACTCGGCTTTTCCACTATTTCTATCTGTGCATTGGTTGAGGAGGACTTGTTTTAAACTCAACTTTTGTTTGGGTTATGGTTATGACTGAAAGAAAATGAGTTTGTTTCTTCCCTGAGGTTTTTTTTTTTTTTTTTTTTTGTAATGAAATTCCCCATGATAAATGTAAACCCAGACTTCCTCATAGTCATTCTGCATTTTAAATGTTATTAATATGCACTATGTTTAGAAGAATTAGATGTGGTTGAACTAGAGTAAATTCTAAAAGTAGCAACTGGGTAACTGGTAATGTTGCTAGATACATTTCAGAATTTAAAAGTAATTTAAAATAAATTTAAATAAATTTCCAATTTCATAAAATTAATGTTCCCATACTCTCTTCTTTCAATATTTTCCTTGTTCCCTTATTTATAGAATGCTTTTTTTGTTTAAATCATACATACAGGTAGCAAGGTGGGACAATAGAGTAACAGTATTCATATTTTGTATTAGAATACTCCTGAGGTATATCTGAGCTGTTCAAGACTCACCAAATAAAGCATATTTTTTTTTCCCTGTGTAGGAATTATACACAGGCTCATACATGTGTAGCAATCAATGCAATAGGCTGAGAGGAACCTTACAAAAAAGTCCTTCAGCTGGGAAGGAAGCACCTTCAATGAGGGTGCAGGCTGGGGGCTGCCTGGCAGGGGAACACCTCTGAAGAATAACTATGGAAGTCTGTACGTGGAGATCTCTGATGCCAGGACGCCTTCTTAATCCTGCTGGAATGAGGACTGAAAGGATCCCTAGTAGTTAAGAGAGTGAACATTAATGGTGAAGATGATGAAAGTGGTAGGAGACAGCAAAGAGTTTTAGTCACTTGATGAGAATGTAAGATCTACACTGCTTGACTTCTTTCTGTGACAAAAGCTGCCACTAATAAAGAAGTTAGGATAGCTGAAGAAAAAACCCTGTATCCCCTTCAGAGCCTGGAACTCCTACCAGAATTTTAACAGACAAAGCCACAAGATCTTATGCTTTATTGGACCAGGCAAGCAAACAGACTGTTAACTCAAAATGTTCATTAAAAGTGAAATGATTTCAGAAGGACATCCTGTGAGGTTGCTAGTCTTTCCGACAATTGTCAGAAGGGATTTTCTAACAACATCCTCCTGCAGCTGAGACAGCATGTGGTCTGTAAGTATGAAAGGAAGAAAGTCGGAAGGAGCATCCTTTCAATGAAGACGAGCCAGGGATTCATGAGGATAAAGAAGATACTAGAAAACATGAGAATGGCTTGAAACCGCAGGTAGTCTCAGATATGTTTGTCTTCTGCTCCGATTTGGGAGCCGTGTGTAGAGAATGTGTTGTACTGCTATTTTCAACCAACAAATGCAAAAAGAAACTCAAGGATTTGGTGAGTAGAATTTCCTGCTGTATGCATCGTCTGAATAATTACTCAGACTAGATCCCATCCCTTCTTTCTCAGAAAGCTTCATCTTCAAGCTGTACTCTGCCCCACCCCCACCCCCCGGAGCTTTATCCTAGCTTTTGTCCACAATGTGTTTGTGCATCTCACACTAATGAATGCAAATCTGGAGTCTTGTATTGCTATTTGCAGTTACATATTTAGCTCTTAAAAGCTGCCACTCAAAAACTTACTATTTTTCACTACTGGTATCACATACAAAGTTATACAAAGTGGTACAGCAGAAGTCTTTTTTTTCTCCTCATATTCCAGATGTTACTGTCAGCTCTTTGTTGTTTTGAAAGCAGCTCCAGGGGCCATGAATGAATCTACCACAGTTAACCAGGAAAAGAAACAGAAGGCACAGTTTCCAAGATGTGAGGAGATGGGTCACAAGGAAGATTAAATTTTCAACCGCAAGCCCAGTTTCTCCTCCTTGAATCTTGTTGCCTGTTGTCCTGATTTCTCAGAAACTGACCTAGTTTTCAGTAATAATCATCAGTGATGTCATTCTGACTTAAGAGATCACATACATATCACTGTTAGCTTCCCAAAATGACAGCTCCGTAACACCTAACTTCCACAGACAAGCTTAAGATTCTGAAATACAGCTAGGTTGCTAGGTCACAAGCCACAGCTGCAAAGGAAAACAAGATCGTCCTTAGGTATCTTAGATCTATAAAGATTTACAAGTATCTTGCTCTAAACAGAGAGCAAAGACAGATTCAAACAAAAGCAGACTGATGAAAACCACTAGAAGTAGAATTGGACACATTTCCTTCCTCCCCAAGACATCATAGATGCATGTGCCTAGATGTAGCTTAACTGTTCAAAAAAAAAAAAAAAAAAAAGAGAAATCTATTAACAGAAAGTGTAAACATTAAGTGGTATGGATGATTGGTAATCAGACTTTGGAACCCACTGCCTTGTAAGCACAACATAGAAAGGCTACACAACCATAAATCCCAAATAGCAAGCTAGATGGCTATCTTTGGATTCAACATACTGATTTTACTTTTTTTTTAATTATTATTAATCCACTTATCTAAGTTATATAAGTGACTCCATAGAAACAGGCTTAGCGTCACTGCTGAAGTACTACTGAAATTAGGGTCCTACTTGCAAAGATTCTTTTCAGATTAAAAATCTATTTGAAGTTAGCTTGAATAAAATATCTTAAATTACATAAAATAGTTGCTAAAATTCAAATTCCTTTCCCCTTCTCCATCCCAACAAACCCACTCTCACCCATACCTGAATGGTTGCATACAAAAACTGACAGCAAAATGGAAGCCTGATTACTGTGATACATAACATTTATCCTCCATTAGGCTTCTAGAGTAATTCGGAAGGATAGATTTCAGTTATTATTATTATTAACTTCTGAATTATGTCCTAATACCATGTGCCACATTTCCTGGCTACGTGACAAATGTTGTTTCTGAGTTATTTGTTTACACCACTGGAAGCCTGCCATCAATGTGCTCCATTCCTCCAGGATGATTTAAAGGTGAAACGTGAGCACTGTGCAGGGAATATATTGGATAGACTGTGAAAACCTGCACTAAAATGAAATTAATGTAAAATAAACATTGGTCTTTATCTATATTATCTTCCTAAAAATGTCACCCTTTTGTCTTCTCCATTTTATTTTATTAAAATTGGGTTATCATTTCTATTCATATTACCCTAAAGGAACTTGCAGAGCTAAAAGCTGAATGAATGAATTCTCTCTGGTATATTGGAACAGCTAGGCATATTTCCCAAGGCCTATTAGGAGAAGGCATTCACCTATCATCTTCTCTTTTTCCTCAATTTTGTTTATATTGGCTTTCTTAAACTCACAATTCCGCCCCCGCCAAATGTCAGTGATTTACTTTGGAACAGTCCTTTCTTTTCCCTGAAGTTCTAGCTCTTCTGTGTTTTACTGTCTTGAGGGTCTCATTGGCAAGAGAGACCTATGGATTTTTTTCTTCCTTTATTACAACTGCTAAATGATCAGATTCTGCTCTTGAGGGGAACAAACAAAAGTTACTCCCCTTGCCTTCCATTTTCCTCACACGACCCTTCTAAAGAGTATCAGTTCCTCTCTAATGATCACAAATTTCAGTGCTGCTGAGACAGATTCAGACTGGGAAAAAAAAAAAAGTTATCTTTTTTTTTTTTTTTTTTAACTGTTTGTTCACAACAGCTTTACTTAACTTCCCCCTGCTATCACCTATTACCATTCCCAATATCCCAGGCCAAAAGATTCAGTCTGAGGCTGGACAGAACTACTGAGACAGCCTACTCTGACCTCCTGCATAACACAGACCACAAAAACTTGCATAACAATTTCTGCATCCCACCTGTGAGATTCTGTGGAAGGCATAGCATATCTTCAGTGAAGGGATCCAACCTTGACTCACACGTAAATACTGAAGGATTTGCCTCTTTCCTGACTGGTTAGCTATTCTCGGTATTGAAAGACAAGAGTAGACAATGAATGTACATCTCTGGGGTCTGTAGCTGACATTTTCCATGGTCAAATGTAAAGTTTCCAAAGTTCTCAAACACTGTTTAATTTTATATCTGCAAATAACTCTCATATAGAAAAGTATGGCAGGGTGAGTCACCTATGAATGGCAAGTGTTTATGGGCAGCCCCATCTAGTTCTCATTAAGAATGATAATGCAGGCATACCAGTGAAAAAGTATAAAAATTGTGTCCTACAACTCTCTGACTTATCTTGCATTGTGTCTACTAGCATTACTTGATCAATGTCAATGCAGATCTTATGTCTCATAATGGTCATTTAGCAAACAAATAATGTTCTTAAAAGGTGGGATGCCAGAAGGACACAAACTGCTGGAATTTAAAAAACTGAAATAAAATTATCCCTGTTAATAAAAGTTTCAAAAATCTTTAATTAGCATTAGAAGAGAAGCTTACTTCAGTGGAAAAGAAGTACTGTGGGAGAATTAAAAAAAAAAAAAAAAAAGAATGTATATGGAATAATGCCAAATACAGATAATTGCATGTTATTATGACCAGGAAAAAAAAAAAAAAAAAAAAAAAAACTGAATCTGCCTGCCTGTTCAGTTACAGAAAGTTCGCATATACTATACTGCCAGGGGGATATTTCCATGATTCTAGGTTTTCTAATTTCTAGAAGGTATGGGGAAATATAAAGAAATAATACACACATTAAATTGGATTAATTTGTTTCCTTAGATGATCATAGAAATGTAGAACTACAGAATGGTTTGGGCTAGAATGGACCTTAAAGATTGTTCAGTTCCAACTGCCATGGGCAGGGACACCTCCCACCAGACCAGGATGCTCAACACCCCATCCAGCCTGGCCTTGAACACTTCCAGGGATGGGGCAGCCACAGTTTCTCTAGGCAAACTGTGCCAGTGCCTCACTACCCTCAGAGAATATCTAATCTAAATCTACCCCTTTTTAGTTTAAAACCATTACTCCTTTGTTCTATCGCTACACTCCCTGACAGAGTCCCTCCCCAGCTTTCCTGTAGCCCCCTTTAGGTTCTGGCAAATTATTAAGTACCTTCACTGTATGGGGCTACTGTAATATATGTGCTGTTAGTGTGTATATATTTGGCCTGCTCTGGCACTAGCCAGAGTAATACAAATTATTCTTGCTAAACCAAAAATTGTGTCGGCCAGCTTAGTAGCTTTTGTGACCCAGAACAACATATTTTTCAAGGATTTGATGTACACAAACAGCATATTATTTGACATAAAGGGCCTTGAGAGGGGCAAACACTGTTTAAAGCCTTTGGCACATATGTGAATAATTTACTTTAATATTTGCTCTCTCTGATTTGTAGCATTATACTGTGGTCAAACCTAGCCACTTTAATGCATTCAATATTTCAAAGGTTTTTTCACCTTTTCCTAGGCCATTATATATAAGCATAAACATAACAAGTAAAAAACTATTTATCTAGTCAGCAGAGCATGGTAAAAATTAAGACAAATTCTTTGCATAGTCTAAAGTATTGCTCTCTAAGTAGAACTACTCCTTTGGGACACGAGAAGATATATCAACATATTGCATCTTTGTGGCATCTAAAAGCAGTACTTACTCACCTAGATGGTCTACTGGCTTGATAATGAAGAGGACTTGGCAGTAGTGCTGGCTCTGCTAGCGACCCGTTCTGTGGTGCTGCCCAAGTCTAAGTTTGTGCCTTTTTATCCTTCCCTGCAGAAGGACAAAAAAATACTTTCCATTAGGACCCTCTGAAATCTACAAGTAAAAAAACAACAACAAAAAAACAACACTTATGTTTACTAAGAACAAATAGAATCTCTGTGAGTACTGCATAAGCTCAGAGTACCAAAAGACTGTTTTACTGTCATAAACCTTAAAGTTTGAATAAGTATCTAAGAACAACTTAGTAAGGCAACTGTGAGCATTCACAAACTGTAAAAGATTTCTCATTATAGAATACATTAAAATTTATATGAATAAAAAACTCCTAATTACTTGGTCTCTAAAGCAATTCTTCTCGCTTAAGAGTTAAACTCAGCACTGGCAACAGATGTCACCCATTAAATACCACCACATGGAGAAGCTTCCTTCTAAATATAATATATTATACTATATTCCTTTAAAATAAAAGTATTTATTTTAACCAGTTATCAGGGTAGAAGAACTCATGTAATAATATGCAGCAAGCCATGTCTGACAACTCACGCATCATTTGAACAATTTTATACTTAAAGTTTACATTCATTTTCCGTGATGATTCTGTGAGCCTTCAGCCTTACTAAGAGCTCGTAATGGTATAACCCAGTGATCCTCCACACTAGCAGGTTTTGGCTGATAACTTGAAGCCACTAATTGCAAAAAGTGGGTTCGTTACTAATTTATTTCTGCATTCCCTGTATACAGGGTTCATTCATCTTGTCCTAATTTTGCAAATGCCAAGCAACTGTCAAACACTAAAAAATGATACAGAAGCATGTCAGATTTACTTGATGCCTTTTCCAAAAACTCTAAAAAAAATAATATTGTTTAGGTACCAGATTCTTCTGAACACATTAAAACTTGGGAAAATACAATTAACTGTAAGGAGTTAATTACAGGTAAAGGAATTGCAATAGTGATGCTACAAATCGCTAAGGGTTTGAGGCGCAGGGCTTCACTGACCTTGAAGTAACTCTCTCTCTCTCTCAGACTCCCCAAGCACCCAGTCTGTCATGTTATTACACTACTTTGAACTGCGCAGCTCACTGCAAACACTTTTACTAATTAATTCAGCTGGTCTGAAGTGAAAATAGAGGAAGAGACCTCTTCATCCTTATACTCATTAGCTCAATGTGAATTTTGCAGTATCGCAGGAGATACCAGGAAATCATTTGTAACCACAAAGCATGAAAAACTGTCATGTCTTTGAATGAACTGAAGGAGGGAAAAGTTCTCTTTGTCTTATCCTCCCATGAGCAGCTTCTAACAAAGAACAAACATAGAGGAAACCTCTGTTATCTGCTAGCCGCACTTTTTCACTTAGCTTCAAATCAAGAAACCCAAAAGTCCTACTAGATGAAATGATGAAAAATTACACTGATTTTGGAGCCAGACATTTGAAAAAGTGGTCAAGTAACAAATTGCTCACTTAAGTACAAGATTATAGACAAAGAGAAAATCATAAACATACAGAGAACTTCTAAAGAGATCAGTACTTTTGACTTCAGTGTCTCATTATAGTTCCTTTTCTCCTTCTGATTTGTTAGGCTCTTACAAGAAGTCCACTTGTCAGCTCAGTTACTGCTTGCTGTTTTGTTCAACATTCACAATGTTCTTCAACACATTTCCCTGTGCTTAGTGAAAAGAAGTTAGTCAGCTGAATCAACTCTGAGAGCTAAGTTCTTCACCTGAGCAGCTATGCTATTTAATGATGTTAGGTATGAGGCAACCTGTACTTAGGAAGCCAGGATATTACCAACTCTTCTTACGTAATAACTACTTATCAGTTAGACAAACTTACCCTTACTGGAAAATTGGCATCCTTTAATAGAAATGAAACAGCAGGGGTCCTACATTTTATAGCAATTAAAGCAAAGAATCTATTCATTCTACTCCTAAAAATGTAGTCAAGTTTATATACACTGGCATCCTCATAATTATAAAAGTGATAGTTAGAAAGGAAGGCTTGATTACATTTTTAATTACATTTAATAGAAGTTTAATATAATAAAGAAAACAGGAAAAAGAAAATAGCATACTGCTGAATTTGCTGAATTCACTGTCTAACAGAGAGATGCTACTACTAATAAAACAACACTTTTTTTTCCTGCTACTTAGTGATTTTAACTGATTGGCTACTTAATTCTAAACAGCTATAACTGAATAGCAAACATCTTGTGTTAAATTCTTTTTTAAACTACGTTTATTTTTCTGGTCTAGAAGATTTTGCATTATGTGTTCTTTGTGTATATATATATATATATATATATATATATATATATACATATATAAAACCACCAAACCAAAACCACAACAAAGTCAAGTCAATCCTGCAAATCTCATGGTTGAGAAAGGCATCTTCATCCTTGAAACAAACCCCTAGTAAAGATGGACAATACGAATAGGGCTGAATCTGGAATAAGTTCACTTTGGTTACACATACTTTAAAGCACACAGAAATTACTAATATATTGCTCAAAATTGTTCTGATATGGCCTAGAAACTCTCCTGGCACCCATAGCAAAATCTTCATAAAACGTTCACTGCTTTTTAACACTTTATAGCCCAAAGAGGGGGGGGGCGGGGGGGGGGACACTAACGAAAGGAATTTAAGACTCCTGAGGCATTTGCACCCACCACTAAGAAACACCTCCCAGAAATTTGGAAGGAACTTATGCTTCGCAAAATTCAAAGCTGATTTTCTGCAATATTTGGAATGTTAACGACTGAAATTATCCAGAACAATACAACTTGCCTTTTTTCAAATTAAGCAAAACCCAAGCATGGAAAACGTTCTCTCTTCCATCAATGGCATTTTGGATATAAGAAACAATAGAAAATCAGCACTTTTGTGTGATTTGAGACAATTAAATACCATCTAAGAACAAACTTCTGTAAGATGCACTAATTCCAGGTGCTGCCACTTTTATGACACATTGTTCCTGTGGTCGGCTTTTAAAAATTTCTCTTCCATTTTTTGCAAGGGCAAATTTTTTTCCAAAGAAGACCATCATCATCCCCCAGAGTAAGAAGCAATAGCAGCATTTTAGCACGATCACAACAGAGCCTTTTCCCAGTAACAACTATCTGTAGAGATACTGTGTGGCCCTATGTGATGATGATCATTCTACTAAGGATGAATACAAGAGTGACAGGACAGATGCAATTATTCATCATGATATGCATCGCACGAGGTGTACACAGACAACAGCTAGCAAAAAAAAAAAAAAAAAAAAAAAAACCAACAGTATTTGCACCAATAGTAGCCCTCAGCTCAAATTTGCAGTTCATAAAATTAGGTAGCTAGGGTTTTCTTGTTGTTAAACTTTTCCTAATCTCATTCCTTAATATGGGAAAAGTGGCCTTCAAATCCTTTCCATTGATGCCTCTAACTTCTGTGACAGGCCTGATCCACAGGATGTTATACCTTAATCAACATACTCTGAATATGTCAGTTAAAACATTTGAAGGTGTATTTAGTGGAAGTTATCTTATTCTTTTTCACTTGATTCACATTTTTATGTTACCTTTAATAAACCTGCTTCCCAGTAACACCGAATGTGTAAGCTTCATTTTTTTTTCAAAATTTGAACAATTAGAAACCAAAGCATATTTTCCTTCTCTGAGACTCTTTCTCCTTTCATGAATCTTCTTTGCCTCTCTGTTTGTCTTTGTTCAGTTTCTCCTTGATCAACAGATGATTCCTCAGAATTATTTCTGTCTCTTAGTCTGCAATTATACTCAGAAATTTACTTACATAGTGGCATAAGTACAGTATATGCCACTGTGAGTTCTGTTGTTGCATAGCATTGGTATACGTCTAAGTACCTTAAGCAAATACCTACCATTAAGCAAACACGAAGGCAGAACTGAACTTTTTGGGATTAACTGATGGGTAAATACCTAGTCAATATAAAGTAAGCTGTAAGAAACTGACTTTCAGTAACTTCTGGATCATGTCAATAAACCACAAGCATGTTAACTCAGAAGCAATATATAATCTTGTTATCTACATTTCATTGATTCATGTCCACAGACGGCACTGAAGGTAACAGTCACAAAAATTCAGCGTTAGAATGCAGTACAAAGTGAAAAACCTAAATTTCTAAAAGAAACAACCACAGACAAAAACAAACAACAAGCCACACCTCAGAACTTGTGCAGTCAGTTATCTGTATAACATAAGCAAACACACAACGCTTGAGGCAGGAATAAAAGGTGAGGGAATGTTACTGTATTACAGTGCGCAAGCAGCTGAGTAGTTACCAGCACAGTTATGACTTTTTTTTCCCCCACAACACCAAATGGCCATACCTGTTTAAGATATAGTGCAGACCTCATACTGGCACCACTTCTGAAAATGGGACAAAATCTTTTAAGTAACCTGTTCCTCACAGACAACCATCTGGATTCTGCTCATGTTTTTTTTGTTAATGTACTGTCTCCCCTAAAACTTGAGGGCACCACAAATTGCAGAAGGCACAGCAACCTGCCCTGGAATATAGAGCTCCTTTACTCACCAGCTCATCATGACAAGTATTTGGTATCTCCAGTTCGCTTGCAAACTTAGTTTTAAACAATGCAAATGAAAAGTTATAAAACTGCCAGCACTGGATGCTTTTCAAAAATGAAAAGAACCTTCAAGATTTACTTCAGAAATTTAAACAACATGCAAACAAACACCAAAAAAATCCTATTCTGTATCACATGTATCACATACATTCTCTAGCATGTCATCTAGATTTCTGCAGTTCAATTAAAATTCAGAAGTAATAAAAACTTACTATTTTTATATTCCTTTGTAGAAAAACAATTAATCCAGTTATGATTGTCAGTGTAAGTGGCTCTTAAAATGCCTGCAAACTCTCAAAATCATCAAATCAGTGACATGTCACTACAAAACAATTAGCTTTACAAGTTAGAACCAGTAAATATGATAAAGTTCTAACATAAAATATGTACCTGGACAGAAAGGTACATGCACATGTGAATAAAGTACGAGGGAAAGGAAGAGACAGTATACAGTCAAGAATAAATGATCCATGCATGTTGATTAGTTCTTCTCCAATTAACCTTTTATTAACACGTTCTTCCTCAACAAGCAAACTGCATCTGTTATGTTCTGAATGTTAAAAAAGAAGAGAAGAAAAAATATTTTCTAGGTAACTATCAGACATTTTCTTCAATTGATATTCTCTAATCTATGTCTTTGTTTAAAAATATTAATATAAAATCATTATTAACATAAGTACTGGTGACCTACATTCCATTAGTCTGTAAAACTTGATAAACTATTGATAGTTCAACTGTCATCAGCATTTTTTTTTTGACTGCTTTATGATACAATTAGATCTAGTAGGCTGAGCTTTAATTCTGGTTTTGTAATAATGCCCCTGGAGAACGTGATCTGGCTCTCAAATCACTGTAGCAATGCAGCTAAAAAAATTAAAACATATTTTACTGTGAAAGAGCATAAACAAATCATTTTCACTTCACACTACTAGCACTTGTTACATTTTATGTAGGTACTCTATCTTTAAATATTTCACTGGTAGAAAACAGAGATGAGCAGTAAGTTGTCTGAAATTACTATCTATGTTTGAACTTACATAACTGACAGTCTAAGGACTGTGTGCACACTAATGACAAACCTGTCTTTGTACAGTCTGTATGATGGGAGCTGTAAGCATCTTTCATTTCTACAGTTCTGAAAATTAGCACTGTTAAATATACCTCAGAGAATTTTAACTCAAAAAAAAAAAAGTAATTTGTTGTAATTTGTTTAGGAAGCAGATTATCAGAATGTACACAACAGTAATGACAGAATGGCTGGGGGGGTTTAACTAAAATTGCATTGAAAACCATAGTCATGGTCTTCAGGTCAAAAAACCTGATAGCTGATGAAGTAACAGCTATTATATGTTATTAGCGGTGTAACACTCATATTCAAGAATTCCATGCTGCCATTCATACACTGAGAGAGTCCCAGACTGCTAAATCCAAGCTGTATGTCAAAAATAAAATGAATGGGCAGAAGGACAGAGCTATTACCTTTATTTTAGTGATTGAGAACTGAGGCATAGAACATCAGTGCAGCCTAGAGTTAACACATACATTTCATATATTGTATCTCTAAAATTTTTTGCTCAAGGACATTTCAACAAATAACTCTATGTGATCAGCACAAATCAACACTTCATTTGCATTTTCAGATGGCTTAAATTTCACATGCATCCCTGTGCCAGTATTTACTAGTTTCTGCTGTGTATAGACTTTTCATTAAAAATTCCAAATAACAATCAAACTATAAATCAAGAAAAAAAAGTACATTCTTCTTTCTTCAATTGTAGGTAAGACACTGCAGAGCAAAACTCCCTTCAAAAATACCACTGGAACTGTTAAGTGGGTGGGGACATAAGGATTATTTAAGTAAAATTAATGTGAGACTACTATTTATAAATGCAGTGCCCCCAAAATGCCTCTTCTCAATTTTTTAAAAAAGTAAGAGTTTGAATCTTATAAAAAAAAAAGTTTTTATGTGCAGAAGAAGTTGCACTAATAGTTCAGAAGCATACATTCTTTTTCTTTTCAACATTACTTTTCAGTGCAGTAGAAGATTTAGAACATTTCATTTGTATTAGAAATTCAGAAGTTCTTTGGAGGCACTCAAGGCCAATTATTAGTAATAATTTAAAACACTCAAATACTGTGCATACATGAAAGCTTTTGACAGCAACAGAAATCAAGTTACAAAAATAAAAATCTTTATAATTTCAGCCCATGCTTTCCATCCCCCTTCTCACTTGTATCTCTCTATCTGATCCCAGGTTTTTCAATCAATGTTTGTGCTCAGGAGTTTTTGTTTTGTTTTTGTAATAAATTATCACCAACATCAAAATTGAAGTAATTATAAAGTACGCTACCAAGCTACAATGAAAAGAAGCAATCATGATATCGCTAGTTTCTTCACTGTACTTTGTGTTTTAATCATTAGCATTCACATGCAAGATCTTCATGTTCACACAACACCCAAAGTATCATTTTCACTCTGAAAGCTTAGTCTTGCACTGCATCTTTACTTATCTTGGTTGCAACAGTTGGCTTCATCACTAACTGGTTAACTACACTTCATTGGTAATAAGATCATCTCTAACAGAAATAATGCTCTCGTTCTTCCCTCTTTGATTTCCACTCATACAAACAAACAAACAAATCAAACTAAATGCATCCCTTATGAATATCAACAGAATAAAATCTGAGCAGTTATTTGTTAGCAAATCCACATTCTTGTATTTGGTCAGAACACGTGTGTGTACCTCCTCTACTCACTGTCAAATTAAATGGCAATCAGATTATCAGATTCCTTGTATTTCTTTTCTTTTTTCTACTAGGTCTTTCTACATTAGTACAATGACAGTGCTTGACAGTGGTATGATTCTGCTAAAGTATCTTTGTACAGTTATAATGAAAGTATCATTTGTGCTTGAAGGACTTCCTAAAGAACAAAGTACCCATAGAGAAAATGATAGCCCTGCAGACTCAGTGGATGTAAAATACAGAGTCTATCCTCAAATACGGGTGTTAAGATGGACATGACACAACCTTGCAGATTAGGTTTGGGCAAGTATGGAGAAACTCTTCAAAAGACTTGGGGACCAGTCTTATGAGCTTAAAAATGTCCTGCCCTTTTACTGATGGTCACAGTGATTCTCTTTACAGCGACGAGCAATGGAATAATGTACACAGAAGCACAAGGGTTGGTCCAAGAAAACTAGAGGAGTACAAGGTGTAAATATTGTGGGAAGTAGTTTAGTAGTAGAATATATTTTGAAAGTATGAGGTTTGAAAACACAGATATCCTACTTATCTCAGGATAAAGACAGAAAAGGCCATCAGGTTAATATTATAGTTGAAAGAGAGACAAGCCTGAGAGAAAAAAAAAAAAAGATGACAGATTGAAAAGACTTGCTAATTCCTGTTGTTCGACCAGACCAGTAAGTCTTCTATTCCTACCACTTTACGTCATTAATGCATTCTCCAAATGAAGTAACAGGACTGCCTCCTGTATGGTTAGAAAGTAAGAAATACAGGAAATGACTCAGAACTATTAGTATTAACTTTAAATTGTGCAACTCCAACCTTGGGACCTGTGTTCTGCTCAAAGAATGTTGTACTTTTTCCTTAAAATTAAGGAAAAAAAAAACCACAACTTGCAAGTTTTTGGTTGGTTGGCTGGTTTTTGTTTGTTTGTTTTGAGAGAGAGATTTAAGGGTGAAAGAGCACAGAGTACCTAGTTGCATATATTCTACACCCTGGCAGATTCTGCATCATCTTGTACTCGGTGAAGCTCACTTCAAGCATGTCTTAAGCTTTATTGACTCACAAAGCTCATTGCTTAGCTCTGGGCTTGTTTGCTATGTAGGAATGCAATAAGCTTTTCAGAAAAGCTGCTGGTTCTGTACACTGGTTTTAAGTCAGTATAAATAAAAAAAAAAAAATCTTTTTGATAAGAAACCTGAAGACTACTTCCCAAACAGGTCCCAGCATCGTATCAATGCCATCTGTCCTGGTTTCAGATTTCTTCCTTCACCAAATTTACTGTTTAGGTCAATTCCCTTTTCGTCAGGCAATCTTCCAGATGCCTAATTCATCTTGCACCTGTCTTTCTTATCAAAACCTAAGAAAAGGTACTAAGTTTCATGAAAATACTGATTTTGTTAGTATATACATCAGTTGGCTTCAAGAGGTTATTTTTCACAACATGTTTATGCAAAGGAATTAAAAAACAGTGACTTTCCATAACAAGGATTACACAATTTGCTTGCAAATCTATCAGAAAGTACTAAAAATAAAACTGTTTCATAAGACAGCAGTATCACATCAATGCTACAGCTTTCACTGTGAAAGAAAGAGAGCTTTCAGCAAGCTTCTGGACTGTTTTCCCACTATATAATTGCAGCCCACAGCTTCCATCTCATTCTATTATAAATTTACAAGTCTAGATATACACACACTATCCTACCTCATCTGGCAAATGTAGACTGTATTGTCCACAGGTACTAAACTGCAAATGTCCTGGAAATCTAGAAAATGTATTTGTGAACAAGCCTTTACTGATATTTGCAAAAAAAATAAAAAATTAAATTAAGTGTTGAGAATCAAACCTACCACAACATCAACCAGAGTTTCTCCTTCCTCCTGCCTGTTGTTCTCCTAGCAACCCTTCATTTTAAGGGTGCTGAAATGGAACATATATTGGTTGCAAGTAATTTGTTTTCCCTTTTCTTCATGGAATTATCTAACAACAATGGCTAATGATAATAAAACTAATTAAAACTTAAGTTGTATACTCTAAGGACATCGCCACATTAAAACAATGGAATAGAAATGAATGCCTAATTGCAAATTGTTTGTATACAGTGCAGCTAATTATGCTGTAGAGCTAGGATAAGAAGGGTCTACACAATCCTCTTATGAGCTGGCAAGGGGCACCTGAAGCCCAGAAAGCCAACTGTGTCCTAGGCAGCATCAAACGCAGCATGGCCAATGGGGTGAGGGAGGGGATTCTCCCTCTCTACTCTGCTCTCTTAAAACCCCACCTGGAGTCCTGCATTCAGCTCTGGGGCCCCCAGCACAAGAAAGACATGGATGTATTAAAACAAGACCAGAGATGGGCACAAAGATGATCAAGTCTGGAGCACCTCTCCTGTGAAGACAGGCTGAGGGAGTTGGGGTTGTGCAGCCTGGAGAAGAGAAGGCTCTGGGGAAACCTTAGAGCCGCCTTTCAGTATCTAAAGGGGCCTACAGGAAAGACGGGGAGGGACTCTTTGTCAGGGAGTGTAGTGATAAGTTGAAGAATAACTAAAAGTGGGGAGATTTAGATTAAACATAAGGAAGAAGTTCTTCACTCAGAGGGAGGTGAGCCACTGGCAGAGGCTGCTCAGAGAAGGTGTGGCAGCCCCATCCCTGGGGGTGTTCAAGGCCAGGCTGGGCTGGTGGGAGGTGTCCCTGCCCGTGGCATGGGGAAGTTGGAATTAGATGATCTTTAAGTTCCCTTCCAACCCAAACCATTCTAAGAACACTATCTCATACTGTGCAACACTATAAAACTGCAGACAGATCTGAAAGAACTTTTAAGTTACCTCGACCCTCCCCCAGAAAAAGAGGTATGATCATAGGCCTGATGCAAATCTTCCTAGACATTAAAGACATCTTCTTTTTAATCGCTGTCTGAGGCAGAGATCAATTTCTGGATAACCATGACCTTAAGAAGAAGGATTGTTCTTTGATCTAGTTTTACAATTCTCGGATTCAAATTTCCTGAGACTTTCTTTTTATGCATTCTAGGGGCCTGGATGCTTATGCTCCACATAAAAATGCTCTTTTCACATGGAAGAAATCCACGTCTGATGTTTCCAAGTATTTCATAAGAATATAAGAACGAGATTGCACAGGATCAAGGGTCTAGTTAACCTGATTTGCTTTCTTCATAGGACCAGATGCTATAGGTGATAAAATAACCTTAGCTCTGACATTTGATATCTTTGCAAACAAAGAATTACAGAATGGCTCAGGTTGAAAGGGACCTTAACGATCATCTTTTTTTTTTATAAAACACCTTCTAGTACACAACCTTCATTCATGCCCCTCGGGCAGGTCCACCATCTTCAATGAATAAGCATAAAACATATGTAAAAATAGTATGCAAATATGCCATTTAAAAATATGCCATCTTGCATACACTCAGAAGAAATTAAAAAAAAAAAAGTGTATCAAAGTCTAGTGCCATTGGCAAATGTAAATTAACTACTCTTGCCAACAGTACACACACATGGTATGCTACAATTGAAAGTCAATATAAATTTTGATATAGAAATCAACAGGAGCAGAAATAGGCCCCGAAAACATGTTCAATGGAGATGGGCTGCTAAATCAAAGTTTTTTTTATTCATCATGCTTCTAGATTTGGTGGACAAATAAAATGTTAGCATTTATCTTCATATGTTTATAAACATATTTCCTCATGTGTACATTGCAATTATTTCTAGACAAATAAACATTTAACTTGTAGTCTAAAAAGATTCTATGAACATGTTCTTCACTGAGAACTTGAACGAAACATGACTCAAAAGTATAGGGAGTCAAAATTTTTAGTGTTAATTGTGAAACCTTGCTCAGGAGCTGTCTTGCTGATGAGAATAGACATCAAAAACTTTTGTTATTATTTAAAAACATACAAAAAAAACACATGAATTAAGTCTGTAAGACTGGATATGGCCACCCAGATCATTTTGGTTTTCATTAAGAACATCAAAAAAATAAATCTCCAGATACACATGGCTTTTTTTCCCCTAATTTTCTATATTTTTTTATCCAGTTATTATGAGAGACTATTTACTCTTAAACAGAGGTCATGCTTTTCCAGATATGGAGTCTTACCCACAAAATAGACATATCTGAGACGTTCTCCTGAAACGTTTTCAAACATTGAATTACCCTAACAGACCAACCTTTTGAGCAGCACATCTCAACTCTGATCTCTCATTTGCATTTATTAGCTAGCTAAAGTATTATTACATTTAGAAAGTATTAAAGTATTATTACATAAAGAAACATGAATATTACTGACCCTTCAGCTGCCTTTGTCTACTTTGCCCATTATTTCAGGAAAGTATCAATGGCATTTAATGTTTCAAAACATGAGGTACATTTCCTGGCAATCCTTTGATTTTGAAAAGTACCTTCTCTCTTATCAGAGTATGACTTTTGTTCTCTAAAAGAAATTCTTTTATATCTGGCAAATAATGTCTGCCAATAGTGGCACAACAACAGTCTCATATAGCATGTCATCTTACAATGGATGTCCAGTTAGACTCTCTGAAACATTGTTTGATTTCTATTATTCAGCATTCAGATTTCAAAGCTTTCAAGTTTTTTTGTTTGTTTGTTTTTCAAAAGAAAACATCTTTTCATAGAGGAAAACTATTATTCCAGTACTATTACAGGAAAAAGACATTCAAGTGGCATTTGGTCTTCCGCTGGAATAATAGAGATCTGACTAGTTGTGAAGAGTCTACTTATGTAAAAATGGTTGTAAAAAAATATTTTCAAGCCATATAGTTTCTTATCTACCATCCTTATCTACTATGCTTATGCTTATCTACTGTGCGTATCTAAAGGATATGCTATATCTAAAGGATATGCTATCATTTCCTTTCCATTATCAAGGAAATGATAATATTGAATCCAAGGAAAACTTTGTAGTAGAAACAAACTACTTCAACTACTTCTACAGTCCCTCTCCTGCTTTCCTGTAGGTTTATAGATATTCTATGAACACTTACTCAAGCACTTAAAGTGAAATATCCCAGTAAAATAATAATTAGAAATCTCCTATAATTTCTTGATACAATTGAGTAAACATTGTTTAATGTGAGCAACTACTGAAAAGCTTGTGCTCTTTCAGTAAGTTTTGGGAATTCATACCATTTCACAAAGCAAAAAAAATATATACTGGAGATGCTGTAAGAATTATGGGGAAAACATTTATTTGTTAAGCTTGTGCCTGGTTTTACCATAGTTTAATATTTCAGTTACAATTCTGTTAATCACACTTGCAGTTGTTGATTCTGATGTTGCTGATTCAAGAATCAAAGTGCTCTACATGAGAGAGCACTTTAGTAGAGAGAAAAGTAGGTTGGTACTACTAGATATAAACCTAAAATTAAGGTACTTTTTAAAGTCTCCTTCCACTAGCAGTCATTTTGAATAAGCAAACATCGTATCAATAAAATGTCTCAGCAGAAACTGAAAGCTACCTTTTCAAGGACTGATTAGCATAGCTCCACTATGCTAATGAATGTAAAGTTCTGCATGCATGCCAAATAAAGGTTGGTATTTTAGGCACTTAAAGTCCTCATAATTCATTGGAGTATCAGCTTGAAGGTGCAACAAGCAGGTAAGTTTTGCTTATAAACACAACATACTGTTCTTTGACACTCGTACTTGATATATATGCTTTGCACGCAAACTTCTGAAATGGCTCTGAGCTTAGTGTCCATTGCGCCAGTGGTTACAACCCACACACAGCCTCACAGCTTCCAGCTGCAACAAGAAATCTTACAGCAGAAAGCAACTCAGGTGGCAGATGAAGGCTATTCAGCTCCTCCTCAGATTCACTCATTATTCCTAGTGAAATTGTGAAACCGCTTTGCTGGACTAGCCTAAATTTCAGAATGGAAGTAAAGAATGTCATCACCCCTAATGAAGAAACTATTACCCTTGTCAATCGTACTTATCCTACAGAAAAATATTTCTGACTGTGATAGTCAGAAAGCTCAAGGAGTTCTTTCTTCATTCCTGAGGATATGAAATTCATGCAAGCAATATCCAGCAACAGGACTAATTGCAGTAAGGAACCTTGTGAAATTCAAAGACAAATGCAAAGTCTAGCAGCTAGGAAGGTAGAAGCCATTGTAACAGACAACACCACCAGCTGGAGGTTGTCTGGCAGCAGAGCAACTCTGCTGAAAAGGAAGTGGGAATGTAGCAGACAGCAAGCTGGGTGCCAGTGTGCTATAGCACCAAGGAAAGCCACAGTTCTCCTGAGCTTTGTGAACCACAGCAGAGCCAGGAGATTCAGGCAACTTATTATCCCCCTTTACTTTTCTCCTGCTAGGCATCATCTAGATACTGTGGTACAGTTTTAGGCCACCCAATACAGGAAAGGCTTGATAAACTAAAGGGAGTTCAGCAGAGAACCATCAAGTCCTAAAGCACTTACCCTGTGAGGAGAGGCTGATGGAACTGGGTTGCTTCTGCATGGAAAAGAGGTGGCTTCATGGACACCTAACAGCGGACACCCCCCTGCCCTGTACCTACAGTGAGGTCATCAAGAAGATGGAGCAGGGTACTACAAAGTGGTGCAGGTAGGAGGATGACAGACAACATCAGTAAGTTGGAACAAGAACGGTTCAGCCTGGCTAAAGGGAAACCATTTTTTCCCAGTGAGATCAGCCCAGCAGTGGATCAGGTTGCCTAGAAAGGTTGTACTGTCTCTATTCCGGGAGGCTTTCACAAAATGTGACTGGAGAGAGCCCTGAGCAACGTGGTTTGACCCTCAGCTGACCCTGCTTAGATAGTTTGAGCTTTCCTGACATGCCTGCCAACCTGAAGGATGTTATGATCCCCTATGTACACTTAGACTTGAACGTGTGGCATTCCAAAATACACACAAGGCATGGTCATAAACTGAAGTGAGCAAAGGGCACAAATAAACATAACTGGGAAGCAGGTAAAAAAGGGAACGACCCTATGTCAAAACTACTTACTATTCAGCTGGCAGTGCAGTCCTGTCTCTAATGCTGACCCCAAGACATCTATATGGCATTTTTTTTGTTGTTTTTGTTTTTAAACAAAAACTTAAATCCAAAAATGGGCTTAGAACTACAACAGATATTTCACAATCTCTCTCACAATTTTTGAAATAAATTATTAGTAAAAACTTGAAGTCTTACACTCTCAATCTCTAAAATAGCAAGATCCACTATCCTAGGGACATGTAATGACTCAATGCTGAGCACCTACATAAACTCTCAAATATAAGCTATGCCAGTTGTTCCACAGAAATCACAGTGGTTATAGTTCAGCACATGCCAGTACTTGACAAGACTAGTGGAAACCGTGTCTGGCCTTTGCCACAGAAAGGCATATGGCCATAGCTCTCTTTTTCCTTTTAAAGGACTAGTCATAATCTAGGGAGCCCGAGCAATAGGCATATAAAAAAAACAGTATCTCCTAGATAAGGAGTACTCAGATTTCATCTTCAATCAATTTGCAGGTGAGTTGCTCAGATAGGCAGTTTGTTCTAAGGTTTTATTTCTCCAGTCAGCCAGTCTGGTGATAGTATTTGGTGCTAAAGCAGTATTTTCACCAAGGCAGAATGGTGCTTCCCTGTCTTCTGTTCAGTTCAGCCTTTTTTGTGTATTTGATGCCCTCAGCATCTGCACTGGCCACTGCCTCTCCCTCCTGAGTCTGAGCACCACAAAGAGCATTAAGACATTAAGAACACTGCAGTTATGGTTTAGCTTGTAGTTGTTTGTTGTCCTTCTGATACCATAGCTAGCTCCAATGAACGCACTTTCCCAAAAATATTTTTAAAAACACAAGTTTTTAACTGCATAATTTACTTACAGCTCAATGACTGAGTGATACATAAAAAAAAAAAAGTGAATGAAACTAAGACTACTGCTATTCTTTCACTTGAACGCTTGAAGACTGCGCATGCTATCACATCATTGTCAATGAGAAGTTACTGCAGTTCCATAGATGACGACAACGACTCGTTGCTTTCGGTAAAATAAAGTCTATGTTGATTTTTGTTTCCTTAGCAACTTTTAAAAAAGCAAGCTTATTTGATATCATGCTCAATACATGAAATGTACATCAGACTGTAATAAATGTATACTCAAAGATAAAGGGTACTCTAAAACATTAAAATACATTAAGGCAAATGTATTTGTCAGAGCAGTTTAACACATTATTTTACTTAAAACTGATCGTTCCTGTGATACTCGTATCAAAATCAGTTTTAGTGGTACCAAAAAATACAACATATACTGAAGAACAGTCTGCTTCTATGATTTGCCTGTAAGTGCATTGTTTTGACAAATACTTTGTGACAGACCACTAAAATGCAAACATTCAGGACACTGATCTCCTGAAAGAGAATATGCAGCACATCATGTAACAATAAGGCCTCTATTTGAGGGACAGTAACAATGAGCTTACGTAACAAGTATGCTTTGAGAAACCTACATGTTGATTTACCTTATTCAGTATCCTAAGTATAACTGTGAACAATCTTTTAGCATATTTATATCAGCACATTTACAAGCTTTTGTTAATTGACTGCAATGCTCTCTAAAGATTTCAGTGAATCTATACTAGTCCAGAGGTTGCTTATGAATTTATCTGCTAGTAAAAGGATCCAAAATTTTTGCCAATGAAATGAAATGTGGCACTTCTTCTAGTTACTATTAAAGACACATGGTAAATGTATATTCTAAAACTTGGGATTTACCTGTGACTTTTCAACTACTGCAACTCTGCAGAGTCATATGAGTTACTGAGGCGCATATTATGTCAGGAAAAGGATGACAAAATTATATATAACCTGCGTAGGTGGGGTTTTCCAGAAATCTGGCGTCTTTTTTTTTTTTCCTTTTTTTTTTTTTTCTTTTGGCAAAATTTTACTTTGTTCCTCCCAGCTGATGGAGAGAAAGTGTGCTCACTGGTGGCAAAACTTCTGGTCTGTGTAAAACAGCCTTCACACCTGTTTTCTAGTCATGTTCACAAACACTGGGTTTCAAATGTGTAGTCTTTACTCGCTTTGAATTCGATCAGGTCTTTATCCAACTGCTACACTGATTACAAAGGCCAGAGAGTTGCAACAGTAACGCATGTTTAGGAAAACAAATTTACAATGCTTTCCGGATGGAAGCATACGTGTAGAAGAGGCAGTGATTAATTGAAAACACTGAATCACACACTGAAGATAAGATTCTATGCAACCAAGATACACCATACATGTTAATCCTCACAAAATTTACATGGGTAAAAATATAACTTCAAACCCTCTTCCATCCCCCAACCAATTCACTAATTGTCAAACACAAAATATACTGCTCAAACACCACAGAGCCCTGAACACCTAAAACCTGTGTTCGGCGAGCATTCACAAAAATGGAGACTGCAAGAAAAGAACCTTAAATTCAAAAAATCCCCCCTCAAAGTTCTGTTTCAACACATTCTCATCTTCTGAAATACATATAAATATTCCCATAAAACATAGCAGCCACCTTGCCAAGACCTACCTGGCTTTGAGTCCCTGCAATCATGCATTTGGATCAAGGAAAGGACTGTTCATGAGAGAATTATGGTTTGCACTTCTAGCAGGAGAGTGTCACACAGTATCGCTTTCTTACCAGCAATGACAATCTCCATCTCCATTATTCAGTCAAGTGTTGTGTTTTGCAGGAATACACAACTACTGCATCATCTCTGCGAATGATTTGAAAGCAGCTCCTTCTAAGAGTGTAACGATGTTTCATAAGCAAACCCCAAAACACATTAAGCAGAAAAGAAACTTCCTCATTCAATTTCCATTACCGGTCCTCCATTTCACAGAACTAACATTCATTCCACAGTCCTTCCAATTCTCTGCAAGCTCAAAGTGAGAAAAAAAAAATCACAAATCTTCCAGAATCTAAGATTTTTGTGGCACATAAGAGCTGTTGCTTTGTGTGTGTGTTTTTCTCAGTAGAAAGCAATTTTCTTTCTTTCTGAGATTTTCTAACTACAAATGGGTGATTCTCAAGATCTGTGGTAGGACTCTTTCTATTAAAAAACAAAACAAAACAAAAACTTGTACTGGTAATTACACAGGCTTTATCTTACTACAGTTACCATATTTTGCCAATCATCCACTGTATGCTGAGCACGTAAACTGCCCACAGAACACTACTGAGGTGCATTTAACTTGAAAGGAATTCTTCAGTATGTAGTATCCTTCATTTACTAGCACTGCCTCCCTTTTTTCCTCACTTTAAAAAATAGAGACATTTGCTGTTTACATGGAGTCACACTTAAATTTGGTGTTTGGTTCATGACTGTTTCTTAGAGATAACTAAGGCCTTTATCTTGCAATAGTCATAAGCTTTCTCTAAGATACTTTGTTCAAATTTAAAACAGGTGAAGAAGCAGGGAATGAATCTCAGTTGGATTTCAGTAGGGCAACTGACACTAGTTACAGTTCTACAAAACTAATCATAACTATGTTTGTAGTAACAATCACCCATGAGACCTTCATGAAGCAATGCCAACAAAAATTTTACCTCTATCTAGATACTGATGCCCATAATTCCACCTTCTCTTACAGCTTCTGATGCAAATTATGCTGCATATGCATAGGTTGCAGATTAAGAAGATTCATCTCTGGTAGCTAAAGTAGATGGTGATTTGATAGCAAGTAGATGCAGTGCGCTAGGGCCCCTCTAAAGTCAACAGTCTCAGCCAGCTGCAGGGAAAGCGTCCGCCCCATTACCTGAACTAACTGAAGATAGAATGACTGATCCACCAGGAATGCCCATTTCCCTTACTGAGTGTAAGAAAACCCTTATCAAATACCTAAGACTTGGACCATAACTTTCACAGGGTTTAGTCTTAAGCCATTTTACCACACGTAAGACCAAACTGAAGCAGTAGAATAAGGTAACTTTGCAATGTGTCCCCTCCACCACCCACAACAATAACGAGTCTAGAAACAGATAAAACATGGCATATTAGGACAAAGATGAGACAGCTAGAAGGAAGCTTTCCAGGGTGGTCCAGACCATACTATTTTAAGAAAAATAGCGTAACACACAACTTCAAATCTATTAAACCTGTGGGACATAAGAAAATAAATGGCTGGGAAGATAACAGGGCAATACCTGTAAAAAAGCCAAAAAGAACAAAGTGAAAAAATGGGGTGTCAAAGCCAAAAAAATGTATCATGCAGAGCAGGTAGGCAAAATTGCCTTTAGGGCAGTTTGCTTAGACCACAGAGTATAAAAAGAAACCCAGAAGAGATCAAAGAGAAAAAATATTAAGTTTTGGTGAGAAAGAACACACTCAAAGATCTAAAAGAGAAAAGGCAGTATAGAGTCAGGCAGCTATTCTGTGAGATCTTAAATTTTATATGGATCAAAGGACACACTTCAGAAGAGAGTGCTTCAGAGCAAGAAAGCAGATTACAGAGCAGATCAGCATAAATGATAGAGGATGGAGGATATAAGTTACACAGGATAGAAAGTGAAAAGGAATAGCTCAAAGTGAGGGCTCATACTAGCACAGAGAATTCTCCTGGATACTGCAGAAGGATAGAGCAAGGAGCTAGAAAGCTCTTGCTTTGTGCCAATCTTGCTATATTGTGTCAATTTAATTTCAAGAAAACAGGAGACAATTATGAACAATTTGGGGCCAGCATTTTTAATAGATTTGTTCTCATTATGAAGCAAGACAGTTCCTGAACTCTCTACACTTACCAAAACACAAACAAAGATAACAAGGTCTTAAATTCAAATAAGCAGGTTCTTCAAAGGCATCATGTTTCTGAAATTATGCCTTATTTTTTTTCAGCTGTGTATGTTGCTCCTATCCAAGATACTATCTCCGCACACAAACTTTGAATTTAAAAGGTTACTATTAAATTTTGAACTTCAAAAACTTAAGGCAACAGAACAAAACCATATGCATTTTAAGTTACAATAATCAAGGTTATCACAAGACTAGCAGATATATTCAATTACTTAAGCTACTTCCTACTGCAACCAAGCATTTGGTGCCAAGAGCTGGGGCATGCTAGTACAACAGTAACTTGCAAGTAACATTTCAGTTATGTAACATTTCAGTTGTAATTCTCAATTACCTCTTGCCATGATTTATTTTAAAGTTGCAGTTGTAACGTACAAATTCTAATTTTTACCTAAATCTTATATTCTATCCACTCACTTATGTTCAAAATCACTAGTATACCAAACCAATTCTTCAGTTTGTTGTGGTTCTTCATTTTTTGAGCATTTATTCAGTAAGTGATTATTTTGGAGTTATTTATAATTATGAAATATTTATGAGAATCATATGCCATCAACTACTCCTGTTCACAGCACCCCTTTTCGACAATGCTTAAACATCAAAGCCTCTTTCTTCAGGATTCACTTTTCATGAAGACACCTAACGATATTATTCTTCTTATACAAGTTGGCATAGCAATTTAAGATTACAGCTCTGAACAGAATGATTACATATTATGTATATTTCTCTGCTCTTCAAGACTTTTTTGGCTTTCTGCACTAGCAGAAAAGCTAATGGATTTAAGAAATAAACCAATAAGAGATGAAATCAAACTGGAAGAATTACACATTTTTTTGCATTAGTAAATGATTTTTAAGTACAATCCAGTAAGAGCGTATTGTAGGTGGAATATGTGCTATAAATAACTGCTAATTGCCAGTATGATCTTCTTAACATAGATTGTTCTAGACAAATTGATTTTTTGCTAATATATACAAGTATAAAAACACATGTTGAAAGAATAATGAACAGGAAAAGTACAAATAAGAAAGAGCAGTGAAATCTGGATTTTTGGTAAAACATCCTTCAGTGCGAGTTATACTTTTGCTCTTCAACAACTGAGAACAAAAGAGACAATCACAATTCACTATGGGAGGGTACCCATGCCACTGGTTTCTATTCAGTGTACCTACATTCAGTAACAATGTGAGTTGGTATTAAAATTATAGCTTCTGGCTTTATATGGGATCAAAGCTCCAGATTCAAGATCTGGTCGGCACACACTGTAGGAGAGAGCCCTGCCCTGGACAGCTTGCAACACAAACAGGAAATGAAGTTAAGAACTAAGGGCATGAAATAAAGGTCTCCAAGGTCAGTGAAATCAGTCAAGACCAGATCAGTGCCAAAACCAAGCATAAAAAAGACTCTTTTTAATATACTATTGGCCTTACTATAACATCTATTCATAAGGTTTTGCTAAAAAAACACAGATTTTACCTGAAGTCAATGGAAAGCCCGCCACCGCATGCAACTTATTTCATGCTCAAGTGTCATTATCATTTTGTCTTGTGTTATCTGCGTGCTTTCAAGACTTCTCCTTGTTGAGTCATCGTTAAATGAAAAGCTCAAAATATCCTTGCTGTTACAAACTATTCAAGTATTCCCTCTATGGTAAAGGCGGTAAGTTTTCTGTTTTGTTTTGTTGATTTCATACCACAGCTACCTGGCCCGTATTTTAATGGAAAAGACAGCTCTATTCCTAATTCATGGCCAAGGCTATAACAAAAGTATCTCCTTAACTATCACAGCCTCTGTACAGCTGTATTTCCACATGGCAAGCATGGTTATATAACAAAACGGATTTTTCTCATAACACAATCTCCATGCAAAGCCCAGTAAGATAAGTTCCTTTTAACTTTGTAATGGAAAAAAGTAACCAAATTGTTGCACGAGCACAAATCTTGTCCCATCACTCAGCATACCTATCAGTGCCTCTCTCATTTTCTTTTGCTCTCCTCAAGCTTCAAGAACACACTACAGCAGGGAATTTTCTTGCATATTTTGTGAAAAATTTGTGTGATCTGAACTATGATCTGGCAAGAATCCTTTGGTCTTCATCAGCTACTTGGAACTACCTGTTGTGGCTGAGAGACTCCTTGATACCCTTGTCTCTGAGTTCAGCATTCTGAGAAGGCTTTCTTAATTTTTATCACCAACACCTATTATCAGGAGAGACAGCTGCTTTTGATTTATCTGTTCTTTATTTTCTGAAGTTGTATTATATATAACATCAGCTGTTATCCCAGGAGCTTACACAAGTCTGAGTGGTTTCAAGTCAAAATATAATCCTACCTGTTTTTCATTAGTTCAGATGAACTGAGAACTTCCCATTTCTTTTTCAGAGAACTAATCAAATCTTACCGTACTCCTGTCTAGACAACATGAAAGTATAATTGCATATGACAATGCATACAACTGTCATTTTAAACATAATTACAAAGGCACTGACAGAAAGAGCAATTTTATTTCTTGCAAAAAACGTCAGTCCATCATAAAAGTCATACGTCACCTGTATTAGAGTTGTAAAAGGAGCGCTCAGTGAATTATATGGTGTTCAGCCTGGAAGACAACGCATGAGAAGGCATGCTATCATTTACACAAACTGAAAGGAAAACCAGTTGCTACCTCAAATGGAGCAATTGCTTGCGTATGTAAAGAATTTTGCGTGTCTATGTAATAACAATGAAGCAGAAGTTATCTGCGTCTTTGCAGTATTAGACCAAAAAGAAGTAATATTAAAGTGCAATCCAAAACATGGAATACTAGAGCAAATACACAACATGAAACTAACAACCAGGGCTTGCAGAAAGTTAAAAACAGAAGCATCTGTCAAAAGCCATATAAAGTAACATTCAAACAGAAACAGAGGAAATAAGAGAAAGCTAAAAAGGAGATTAAGCAAACAAGTCACTGAAAGATGTCTCCAAGAGATCATTTGAAAACATAAATCAGATTAAAGTTTTTGAAACAACACCACCCAACCTCACAATCTCTCTTCTGCTTTGGACTCCAATTTATACAGCTCTCCGTAACTGACCTTATTGGAACTTAGTGATAATTGAAAAGGTCTACTGACATAATGAAAACTTTTGTCTTAAAAAGTTTTCTCTATTCCTTGTAGCATATTTAGTCCTCAGCACTCCTCAGATAAATGGGAAAAGGTCACATAAAGATGGTAGCAGCACAAGAAAAAACGTTAAGAGCAGTTATCCAAATAGATACTTTTTCCTGTATGCTCTTTAACAGGAGGTTGAGAACTCAATGAAGAGATGCAATGATAAACAGGTTACACTGAGAACAAACACAGTAGCAAGTTCCATTGTTAGTTTGCAGAAGACTAGTGTAAATCAAGTGTTGTGTAAGCAGCTGAAACAGAAACAAAGGCCACAGGGGCAACAGCTATAATGTCAAGCAAAGTGAAATCTACTAAGTGAAGCTAGTATTTTGGCTAAAAATTATGAGGGAAGATAACAAATGCAATCCTTTTAAAAAGACAGTTCTGAAGAGAAAAAGAGTGAGAGCTACTAAGGTTATCTAATATAACTGTATAGAGTTAATTTGACAGTGATCTAGCACAAGTTCCATTGAAATTCTTATAATACCTCTTTAGTCAATGTTGTCAGAGAAAATTATTCCATATTGCAAAGACAGAAAATACAAGTCCACTTCCTCTTATATCCCTGTATTTGCATTTTTGTAGCAGCACCATACTGGCATGCTTATGTTCAGTTTAGCACTCCCAAGATCCTGCTTCTCTAGCGCTGTTTCTTAGTCAGCTTTCTCACATTTTGTTTTTTTTTTTTAACACTGAGAACCTCTTTGTATTCATCTTGATTACATTTCAGTCTGTTAACATCTGCCTCTTTGTTAACTGCTCTATTTCCAAGAGCCTTTTATGTCCAACTTTCCACATATCAGAAGCCCTCCTAGATTAATTTTGTCAGCAAATATGATTGGTACAATCCTTACTCACTTTATTTCCTCATTACAACCTTTTTGCCATTTTTTTCCCAACTACTGCACACTGCTTCAGTACCTCATGCAAGTTAAGTAACTTACTAAGCCCATACCTGATAGATTTACTAAATTTATCACACAAAAACGTTCAGGTAACTATGGGTGCACAAATGCAGACTTAGAGTTACACCACACCCAATGTATACCCACATACAGCAATGTGTAAATGCCACATAGCACTTGCTCAATTACATTTTTTTTAGTTGATCAATAATTTATGAGGTCTAGTCTTTTTTCCCCTACCCTAAAAAATGGAAAGTCTTATTTACCATTTTATGATCTGCACACAGTTCTGACTGCAGTTCTGAATCTCTGCAACTAAACATCAGACTAATCTATTGGATATGTCTCCTCTTCCATTCTTCTTTACCTCCTATGTTCTTAACCAATCCTCAGAAGTTGAATGCCTGCAACTCTGAAACTTCTTTTGCTAGTTCCTTATGAATTTTGCTATCCAATACCGCTGCCTTTACACACTGAAATTACAAAAAGCACTGAAGCAACAAAGTCACAGCTGCCAAATGCAAGACACTGAAAATCCAGACTCATTCCTCCATCTCTGTGCATTTCAGAAAGCAATCGAAGGGAGAGGATCATTATTCAGCAGAAGGGTCTTCTGTTAGAGATGGAAGAAAATGAAGCTTTTGCATTTTATGAAACTTCACAACTTGTATTTCTGAAGGTTTAGCCAGTGTTTTGGGAAAGGTTCTTACCCTAAGGGCAGAAGTCTCTTTTACAAACTCTCTCCAAACACCGTGTTCATGCAGGCAATTTTTAAAGAAGTTTTAAAAGGCAATAAATACTACAAAGGTATCCATATCAGCCAGTAGGCTTTTTGAGGAAAGAAAAGTCCTTCCTTCACGTAGGAAAGAGAATAACTATTGGAACACAGAAAATAACAGAATAACTTGTTAATCTTTCTGTGTTACCACTTGATATGCTAGAAAATTACTACATACATAAGGAAAGATGTCATAGCAAAAGAAAGATACTGATTTTAAGCATTAATTGCTAAGCTTCAGAACTTTTTATTGTCTTGTATCTCTTTACTGAAATGTATTTGCCTCTTTTAGCAAACTTGAGCACAAAGTGTGTATTTCCCAGCTAGCTATTGGATTCAGGAAAATTGACAGAAATACAGCCTGGGCTATATAAAGCAGTTGGTCTCAAAATCCCTAAATTCACTGTAATAAGTCTTTGTCTAACAGATTTCCAAAGCAGTGTATCTAAGCAGGATGCTGCATTACTCCTAGTTTAAATGCAAGTTAAAAACCTCAATGCCTTTTGTGCCAAGGAAAACTTCTCCCCCTCCAAGCTTTCTACTGGAAAGAAATGAGCACACATATACATATGCTCTAAATAGAGTACAATTTTTCATCTGTAACCAATGACAGAGATAAATTATATGCATATATTAAGGCTAAGATAACTTCACTAATGACTGTAACATTAGAGATGTGAAGCCTGAGAGTTGATATTTATATCTGGTTCCACATTAATGTTTATCATAGATTTTGAACGTTGAGTGTGAGGAATTAAATTCCCAAAGATGTTCTTGTTCAAATTAGACTATACTGTAAGGTTAGGCAATTTACAGAATTTCAAGAGCTTTAAGACTTGATAATCTTGTCATACTTACTGTTCTCATGACATCTCATCTATCTAGATTAGAAGAAAATAGTCTTTTCACTTTTTGAATGTTACTCAACTAGGTTTAGTTCTAATTCAACTATGTATTTTAGCAAAGCTGTTTCTCAAGATATCTTCATGGTTCACCTTCTCAGAGACATGGTACAGGGCTAGCCAGAATCTTGGCTTGATCCTTTCAGTTGAATCTTAACACTCTAATATCTTAACACAATGATAACTGATCAACTGTTTTGCATTTGGTATAGTAATGGGATAGAGTATGAGAGATCTTGGCAGTCATCTACTTAACAAAAAAATATGAAAATGTTTTTAACTAAGCTGAAGAGAAAATGAAGGCTTCTACAGAAACATCCTGATGGTGGGAGAAAAGCTAATTTACATGTCATTCTCAGGCCAATGATCTGCAGAACATAATCCCACAAGGAGTGATTAGCTTCTCACTGAAGTAGTTAGGCCAGAGGAAAAAGAGTAAAATAGTCTGTATTGCATTGGAAAAAGTAGATTAGTAGACATTGGATTAGTTTGAAAGGAAACAAGCAAACAAAGATTAACCTACGAAACATGGAGAAAAAAGCTGACAAATTGTGACACATTAGTTCATATTGTGAAAGGCTAGCAGTCATCATGATAACTCTTCTACATATGTTGATGATTATCTGTTGTAAAAAGGGCCCCAAGCATCGGGAAAATCTGTTACACTGCCCTCCCCATTGCAGATCATTAAATATTCTTAATGAATGATCAATCCTTGTTCTCATTTTTTTTCCTATTGTCTCTGATAAGACAAGTTATGAGTGCAAGGACTACTTGAAGGAAGAAAAATCATGGGATAATATTTACAGGTTGAAGAAATAACATACTGCACTTCAAGAGCAAGAGTTGGTTCACAGAGCTATCTGCTTTATTGTAACGTATATGAACAGGAGTAGAGGCAAGGCTTGGCCTTCAACCTTATCTTTCAGATTTCCCTACTTAAATTACTGCAATGTGCAAAACTAATGTTGGATCAATGTGTTTTTTTGTCCACCTGTCTCCCCCCCCACCCTCCCCAATTAAAATACCCTTCCTCCTGAAATTTCAGGTCCAGGAAAAAGTAACTGACTTACATAGAAAGCCTTGAGGTAGGTAGAAAAACTTAAATTGTACACCTCTCCCAACCCTAAATGTTTGGTTAAAGCACAATACCAGGTTAACTCCTTTTGCTTGGATGATGTTCTTCTACTTCTTGCTATACTCAGCCATTGTTAGGCCCTTTAAAATTCATGTTGACCCTAAAGTTTTTTTTCCTTCTACTTCCTGATTAAGAAGTTCTCTTATCCTCACAGTAGTCAATATTAAATGCAACTAATTATTATTTTAGTACATAAGCTCAGTACTTAACTTGAATACATCAGCATTATTTATGCTTTAAAAAAAAAACACAATCAAATACATTTATCCCTGTTCGCATGTGGGGCCATGTGAAGGCACTCAGCAAGTGAGTTTGGAGGGTTCCCATCTCCTCCTAGATGAAGACAGTCTTGAAATTACTGCCAATATAACTGGTAAGAAAGTGGAACTCTGCAGAGTTCTTTGAGATAAAAAGAGACTGTTTAAAATCAGAGCTATTGAAGGTCACACCAAAGACAGGATTGGCTACTCTTGTGCCATGTAGACTATTCATTTACTAGATAAACAAGTCAGTGCCTCCAGTGGGATCCCTGGACTTTAGAGCGTTCTTCCCCATTCATACAAGCTTAAGTATGGGCTGCTGAAGGATAAATTATAAGCAAGTCACTGACGCAACTGTAACAGACAGATCTCATTAATATATAATTACCCCATTTGGTGTCTTCCACTGTAGACTAATTCCCTTTGACATATTTTTGATTACAAGAAAGATTCAAATAGATTCAGCCATTTTTGTTTCTGACTGTTCTGAAATGATACAACTATCACTATTGGACAGACTTTTCTGCTTCTTTGCCAGCTGCATCTCATTAATAGTTACTGTTAAGCAAAAGCTGTGTCTTTCTCCCTGCAATTAGTAACTGACAAGCTTTAAATAATCCTAAGTTATAATCAGCAAAAGAAACCTTCAGGTTATCAATTAGTAATATTTTGTTCACACATTTAAGTGCTGTATTTATGTGAACATAACCTTGCACATCAAGGTGTGAGATTAAGTTAGATTGAGCTTCTTTGTCATTTAAAAAAGGCTGCCTCTGGACAACCGATTTCCCCTCTTATTTTTTTCTTCTTCTCATAGACAAAACTAATTGTTTCAGAGAGTAAATCACTTTAAAACTAGAACCAGTGTGAGGTAGACAACCAAAGAATGACTCTATTAATAATTATACAATTATTTTAAAGAGAAAACACCAAATTCTGCAAGTTTCTGTGAAGTCTCACAAATACAAAAGAATACATATAGTCTTTGAGGGTCATCAAATGCTATGCAAGGCATCTGTTGCACTTCGCAATCCTTCTTAACATCCTCTGATTATAAAGAATTCCCTAACATGAAAAAAACCTATCTCTCACCACAGAGAAGCACTGGCCATCTTCTCGGAGTCAGTAAATGTCTTGGGATGGGCAGCTGTGCCTGTAAGCCTAGAAAGCAGTTTGCTCCTAACAAGACCACTGTGAACAAGCCAGTATCACTGCCTGGGATTTAAACAGCCACCCTCTATCAAGTATAATAAATGGGTGGTGCAGTGGATAGATGTTGGATGAATTAGCATGTAAGACCACATACATACTGCATGGTAAGGAGCTTTTTAGGGCCTGAGGCACTGGTTGCACTTTTGTACAAGCTCTCCCTACATCAGAGAAATGGCTTCAGGCAAGTCAAGCATAGCAAAATTTAACATCTTTTCTAAAGTCCTACAGGTGTGTCTGAACTTTGATCTACCGAATTCCAATGTAGTTCATCCTTCCTCTTCCATGAATTGTGACAGATAAAAATGCTATTTTACACACTTCTTCTCACAGAAGCTGTGAACTCTGAAGCCCAAACTGTAAGCACAAAGTTAATCATGTGCTACATTTGCTAGGAACTTGAGATTCCTATTAACACAAGTGCTATTTGTATGTGAATCACTGAATCTGAAAATCTTATTTTTTTATTTATAAAACTAAATACAGATGTTACAACTTGGTGCTTCCAGTTCTAGCCACTGCTATCTATCTATTTGCTATTAAAAACTGCCATACTTGGGAACACTAGAAAGTGGTCACTTTGTTAGACCTGGAAAAGGAAATTTGTACTGCCTCACATCATTATTTGAACACCTGAAGTTTTCAACTGCATTTTCAGATGAGAATGAAAATGAAGAAAACTAAAACCAACAAGATTATTTAAGTATTAAAAATAGATGAGAAATGAATTCTTGAAAACACACATTGATGGAACTAAAGCATTTACTGAATCAAACATTATTTGAAGTACAATGACATTCCAAAGCAGACTAAGTACAGCTTTAACAGTGTCTGACAGCATTCTTTTAATTTGTGCCATGGTTTTCTATGAATAGGCTAATACATTTTATAACACAAAGGTAGAACTAATGTATCTGGCTTTGACTATGGCTTTTATCCATTCAGTGGTAAAGAGAATTTCACACAGGTTTACAGTAGACAAACACAAGAGGTATCAACTGAATCAAGCCTTCAGATTTTCTCTCAAACTGTTTTAACAACCCTAAGTTGCCTACTCCAATGGTTAATGTAATATTTGGGTTATTTTTTTCTTTAGAAACCAGTGAAAGTCTGCAACATCAATTGCTGCTCCCTGGGATAAGCTTTCAGTGAGAACTGTACCAGATCACACCTAGTCTCACTTCAGTCCTACACAGGTGCATCAGGCTAAAGTAGAAAAGATTCTGTGCTCCCACACTGATGACAATAAACAAGCAGTAACAGTTGGCAATCTGAAATAAGGCTAATGCAGACACTCTGCTCTACTGCGACGATCGTAACATCTGTTCGCCAGTTTTGTACTTGATTCTCTCTTCCCTTAGCTTCCATAGAATTAAGTTGGACATTCCATATCCCATGCATCTCCTTCCTCTAGAGCCAAGCTCCTTTCCTGCTTTCCTCTGCAATATTTTTCTTTTCCCCAAAAAATCTTCTCATCTCATTAACTCTAATTCTCTCTAAATTCTTTCCAAAGAAACGTATAAAATTCTGTTACTGCATATCTCTGAGTCCTAAGAAGTAACCCCAGAGAAAACACAGAACAGTAAGACCAGAAGGAACTAAAAATGTACAGTGACCAAGGAGATTCACACAGAGGTTAGTCTGTCCTAAACAGGGGGAGATCGAAGACCATCATGGATTGTGTGTCATACTGGCCATGTTTTCTGGCAACCATTTTTGAATGAATTACAGTTTAGTCCAAAATACTAAGAGTTTAAAACTTAAAAAGAGATTAAAAAAGAAAGAAAGAAAAAAAAAAAGGACTGCTACAATATCAGTTCATCCTCATAGAAGTGGGTATATTCATTCCAGTCATCTGTTACTGATCTCTGTCAGCAAACTGGTGTGATCTATCATGACAGTTTCTACGTTAAATAAGTAACAATGCAACAGCAATGAGATGCCAACAGACCTGTCCTGTTCTCATTTGTACCTTAGAAGCACGGGCTGAAGTTGGAGAGAAGAGCTGTAGGAGATTTAAGTGAGGACCTTCCTAGGAAACTAGGAAACAGTGAATGATCACTGTCAGTGTTGGATAGAAAAGGCAACTTTTTTGCCTTCCAGGGACTTCTGCTCTGCTAGGATGTACGGCTACACTGAGGTAAATTGCTTGAGGCATATGTGTCTGTGGTAGAAAAAAAGAATACAACCTGGCAAGAAAAAAAAAGCTCTCCATAAGGGCTTATATTGTGTGCTCCAACACTCATGGTCACTTCTGGTTTTCTGTATGAGATAAACCAACAGTATGACAGTATTGTTTATAGGAGGTGGGCAGTATTTTTACTAATTGTTAACAATTAGTATTTAAACTAAAATAACACCTGCTTAATAAACATTAATCGGAACAACGTAACAATACAGAAGAATGAAAGGCAAGCAAGCTCCTATGATTTTATTTCATGCTCTGATAATTTCATGTGTTACTTATAATGCATAAGTGGTAGTAGTCAGATTTATTTTTATTTTTTTACAGCAAACTTTGAATAAATATCTCCACTACAGGAAGTTAATTTAAAGAAAAACATGCTAATGGGCACTCTATAATTAAAAATAAAAAATAAAAAAATCTTGCAACAGTGGTAAATGTTCCTGTCATTTGTTGTTTTCTTTTTTTTTTAAACTCATCGAATCACTTCAGATATAGCGAAGTGACATCTTTTGACTAATGGCCACAGATGTTCTTCCCTCTAAGAATAACATGTATTTGTACTAGCTCTGATGATACATATTAAAGGCTATATACCTACTTTATGTTTTTTGTCCTAGACTTTGTCCACTGTCACTGTGTCCACTGCTCTCAGTTCAGAGACCCCTGCTCCTCCACTGGGAGGACAGCTAGGCTAAGGGGATCCTCACTTCCATCTTGGGAAGTAAGCTGTAGCTGTAGACTGCTACCCTTCACCAGGTGAGAGCGCAGGCCTCTGGCAGCACTGAACAGCTGGTCAGGGGTATCACTTTCCAATTGGTACACACTTCTTGTTCCAACTGTGGGAAGGACTCACCTTTAACCTGATGACAAAAAAACAGCTCAAAATGTAGATCTCAGGGATTACTGTAGCTTACGGTAAGGATTTAACAGTCCAAGAGATGATTTATACCCACATCCAGGCTATAAACCAGTCTTAAAATGCTGTGAAGTCCCACTGCCACAGAACTTGTTTCCCTGATATCCTTCCTCATTTTCCTGCTCTCTCTGCTCCTAGACAATTGAATAGCAGAAAGCAATAACACAGGTAGTTTTCCAAATGCTGAATAAAATAGTATTTACATTAAATAAAAAGGTTAAGAAGCAAGTTTCCCCAACATTCAAATGTTTGCAGATCCTTAAAACTGCTTTATTGTAGTTTTGCATATTGATGAGGACTGCCATCTGGCTGAAGGCAGGAGTGGCTATCATGTGTATACAGTGAATAACTAAGAAGGCAACAATAAACAGAACCCTCCCTGATCCTGTAGGTCAAAATTTGTTGAGACCATCAAGTTACTGTGGCTAAATGAACACCTACGTGCATCGAAAAACCTAGCCTTTGCTGCACTGCACAGTCAAAGGCTGTCCACTGCTGGCATAAGATGTTCTCAGCCCCTCACACTCACTCCTGGCAGTTCCTAAGCACTGGCCAATGACTGATCAGGCTAAAATAAATATTAAATAAAAATGATAGTTACGTAAGTATCTGTAAGTTCTCTGACACCTGTAACCCATAAGGGTCCCCTAGACAGATTTTTAGGCACAATCAATCAGAAGGGGCACTGCAGAGAAAGTGTGGAAAGAGTACCTTATAGGAGGCAGGGCTGCTCCTGGCCAGAAGTGGTGGAAAAATAAGATTATACAAACAGTACACAGGAGGGCAAATAGGAAGAGACTGTCTTCTTTCAACTTAAACCTTTCTGGTACTTTCTCCCAGCGAGCTTCCTCCCACCCCTTTCCTTCTTTTCTGGTTATTCACAGTGCAAATTATATCATTCAATCTGCACTATGTTTTAATGAAATCCTTAAACTTGGCTCTTGAGAATAGGGAAAAAAAATGCTAACTGCTAAGAAGCAGTACACACCAATTCCATAGCCATATAATTTTTTGGCAGAACAGGGAATATGAATTTGGCTCTCCCACAATGTTAACAAATGCCACCATACAGCCAGACTATGAATTAGTTTGGGATAGGCTTATCCCATTTTCTTTTTTGTTGAAGCTGTTCCACTATGTAAGCTGAATATTAACTGCAGCAAGAATTTGACCAATGGTTTTGCAGGTGAGTACCAAAACATTTCTCTTTAACAGCTGTGAAACCTTTAATGTCTAACAGCTCCATTTTTGCAAAAAGGCTTAAGTGAATCAGAATTTCTGATAAAGTCAGTTAAACCACAATTCCTGATCAACTCTGATACACGACTTATTTTTCTATAGGAATCTGAAATATATATATATTATATATATACGTTATATGTAATATATAATCTGAAACTTTTTTTTTAATACTTAATGCAATTTTTAAATCTGACTAAATGAGGCAGAAACTAGATACATGACTGACTTAGTAGAGTTTACGGACTATGTTTCACTGAGGTCTCATACAAATCTATTTAAATAAGCTAATTATTTTGTACTAAATAAATGAAAAACATATGGGATTCTGAGGAGAAATTGTAAGAGATTATTATTTTTAATGGCAAATTGCACCTATTATTTAGTAAGGCAAGAAATTTAACAGATGATTTAGGGAGCCAACCTGCATGTATGGAGAAGTTAATAATGGTTCAAAACTTGCCCTCTACTGAAGAGCTTTGGGATTTTTCAGTAGAAAAAACTATGTGAATGTGGAGAATGTACAGACTGAAAAACAGTACTGTTAGGGTCAAAACAAGTGGCCTTTATTTTCCCTCTATACAGATTGTAACCTCCAATTAGCTCTCTGGATGCCTAGACATGTTTATTACATCTCAACATCTGATTTTATTTTAAAAATCATTATATTAAATTATATCACATTAACAATAATTATAATATATTAAATATAATTATACTTTTATTAGATCTACACATCTACGGATATTTAGAGATGTTAATTTGGGTTGAACAAACACCCTGGACACATAAGTATTTACAGCTAAGACCAAAACATGCTGGATGAGAAAGCAACAGTGATAAAATGCTTAGTCTATACCTTTCTGAAAGACCAAATAAATTTAAAAAGATGGAAAAACTAAACAAAACAAAATCATAAAGCCCTCTAGAGAACAGAGCAGACAGCATGAAAAGCCTCATACCAGGCATTCATTCTCTCCTTTCAAGACATTTGGCTAAGAATCCCCTGACATTCTCAAATTATTAAGATCTAATATGCTTTTCAAAGGAGCACTTGTCATCTTCAGCACAGAGCATGCATTAACTCTTTATAGAAGGGTATATACATTTTTACCTTTTTGAAATGAGTTTGATCATTTTCCATGTAACAACATGGCTCTTCTGCACAGAAACACATCAATGCCATAACATGTGAAAACCCACATTCCAGTGGTGGAAGGGTATTGGAATAGGACTGGGCAATTATGGAAGCCAGCTGAGTAATTTTTGGCCAGCAACTGTGCCAACACCACAGCAATCTCTGGTTTTCCTCCTGTTTGTCACTGAAGGGATACAGAGGACATACAGATAATTCCTTTTGTCTAGACATTACCTGGCTGATCTCAGTTACAGACACTGGAGACATCTTTATGCTACCCTGCTATTACATTTGCAAACATTAAGCAAACATGTACTCTGTTCTGTACTATTTAGTCTGCAATTAATTATAATATGGTTCAGTCTCTTCAGTCTCATACCCCCCGCCATATCTCCCAACTTCCTTAGTCTGTTGATCTTGCTCACACTCTTTTAAGTTCTTTCTGGCTTTTCTCTGTGATGAGAAAAAAATATTTATGACATCTACATAAGCTTTTATGGGTAAAACTACCTATTTAATCTTACCAGGTTTACAGGGCCATCAAGTATATCAGCTGTGGTAATGTTCGTCAGAGGTAAAAAAGCATTTAGAAACTGAAACATCTGAAAGTATGTCTTATATTGCAATTAAACATTTTCTGAACTTACAAGCTAGGAGTCTGCAATCATAACTAACACAATAAACGTCTACATACCAGAAACTAAGTGACTGGCCCCACCAGTCAGCAAATGACAGCTCAAACCATGTCTTATTGCATTCTGATGGCAAAGTAATGTCCCCCATAAACCTGAGACCGTAAGATTGCAGTAGCACAATGCAATGATTTTAAAAAAATATGTAGGATGAATATAAAGAATAAGAAGTTGTGATAAACAGCAACTATTATTTTTAATTATGAATGTTTGCTACTGATATTGACACTTTAGAGTTATTTAGCTGCATACACAAAAAGCCCATATAGTCTATGATTCTCCAACTACAGTTTGCCATGTATTAAGTTCAACATGAATGTCCAAGGATGAGCACATGTACGTATGTCTACGCATACATGTGCCCCAAAACTGATGTCCTCTCAAAATTTAGAGAGATTTTGAACTCTGCCAATTATATGCAATGTTTAAAAAAACTTCTGGAAGGTAGATTACATGTACACTTTTGTTACATCATCTTACAGAATATGAAAAGTACTGTACAGTAACTTAATCCATATGGTAGGTGTCCCTTCCCACCACCTTAACTCACATAACAGCTTCAATGTTTAACCTTTCGCAGCACCTTCCAATAATCCCAAGTTCTCTAAGATCTGAGATGCTGAATCTCAGAACTATTCTTCCACCAAATTGTTGAACTTCTTATCTTACTAGACAGTCTTTACACACAAGCTATCAGTAGCTATCAGTATCAGCCAGAAACTCTGGTGCATATTAAAAATTCACGGAGACAAACTAAATTGAACGCAGTAACAAAACAAGTTATGTAAGGATTATATTCTGAATACTCATAATTTAGGTCAATAAAAATTCCCTCTACTTTCATTGTTATATTTATTTGCTGCAGTATTCTCTTTTTTTCCCGCATTTTCCATGCTATGAAAGTCAGCCAGTCTTAAATCTATTTGCTGCAAAGACAATGTGGGTCCAGCAAACAATCAGTTTCTGGAGTGAGTTTTAACCTCTTGCCTAAAGAAATCCATCATTAAAGAGAAATATTTTTTAGTTTCCATTTAGGACAGGAGAAAAAATGAAAAAAAAAAAAATCATAGCTGCTTACATGAATTTTGGAGGAAGAACAGCAAAAGCTGAGGGCAAGACATAAGGGAACCTAAGTCAGTACGGATGTAGAAAGACTGCAGGTCTGAGTATGCAGAAAAGCAGAAGAAAATTGTAATCAGGAGGGAGAACAGACAAAGATTATATACATAGTATTTAAAGACTCTGGGTATGCTCCAAATCCAAACCACAGGACAGACTGGTGTGTAAACACAGTAGGTGGCTATCATTGCTTGAAAACCAATGTTTACATCTGACACAGCATAAACCCTGCAAAAGATGAAAGTATGCTAACAGAACACCATCAGACTGATTTTCATAATGAGATTTCAGAGAGAAGAGCTACAAACAAAAACGTACTACTTTTCAAAATCCATATGAAACAAAGTTCTACAAGATCCTTAGCATGCCAGGTCTTGACCATTCTATCTCAAAGAAAGTAAATATTTTAGTGCTTAAACCTTTTTCTCAGAATTATGCTAAGTAAAATTGTTTCAGAAAATAATCTCCATGTGACGGGAGTGATGAAATCCCTCAACAAAAACAATGAACATATAAACATGGAAAACACAATTAGTAAACAATCTGCAAGATGAAGTTTGTCCTTCTTAAGTATTTGCCAAATAATTCAGAAGAGAGAAGAAAACTGTAAAACTCAGTCTGTTGTAAAATGGTTTGCAAACAAAATAAAGTGTGAAACCAGTGTAGCAAATGTTTTGCAATGAACTGTTTTGCCTGCAGAATACATTTTGTGAAACCATCTTCTCTCTTTACTGTATTAGAAAGTTATTTCAGAACAGTCTTTAAAGTAGTAATTTTGTTCTTCCTGCTTCTCAGAACTTTTTTGTAAACACCTTGATTTCTATGCTTCTTATTGAGCACCTTTGTCCTTCATCAGTGGCATATCTAACCTTCTGATGTGGTGAAGCACTTCCCATTGAGGAAAGAAAGCAAACATATGACAAACAAGCTCATCATTTTTAACAGGATTACCAATATACCTGAAGTAAAGCACCTGACATTATTTGAAGGCTTAAGTAAGTAACTTGGATGGATGATTCATGATCACAATTGTTAAACCTGCCTAAATTTGGGCTGCTGCCTATTCTCAGCTTCCCACTTTAATTGTACTCTAGGGGGTTGTTTGGTTGAATTTTCTGTGGCACATGTTGATTTAAAGACAAATCAGTCCCCTGAACTGTCTGATTGTGAAACTGCAAAAGTATCGGCACAAGAGAAGCAGCAGAAAGGCTAGCACAGACCTGCTTGTCAGCAGCCCAACTGTATATTGAGTTCCAGTGATCACTGAACTGCTAGCACACTGATAGAAAGTCACCCTATTTGACTTCAGTTCAGCAGTATTTTTCCTAAAATATCTGTAATAAGGTACTGTTAAATATTCTTCAAAATAAAGTGCCATGTCATAGAAAAAAATTTTTCATTACCTCCCAAGTTATTAATGAATTGTCTAATCTGATTGCATTATCAAGTGATTTACATTGCACTACCTAATCTAAAAATGGCACTGGAGAGTACAGAAGTTAAAATATGAGTACCACATTCTCAAGATAGCTGATAAAGATGAGAAGTACCGTATATTAGAAAAATAAAATTAATACAAACAAAATTAATACAAACACAAATAAAGTTTACTTGAGTCAAACACAGCCTGAATTATGATACAACATATTGTTTGAGTCATGGCTGAGAATTCAAGTATTGTACTTTTGCTTGTTAACAGCATCTTTGGAATGGTTTAAAACCTCTCACTATTAATAAATACTCACCTAAATATCTAAGAAGTGGGTTCACAATATTAAGAAAATAAAGAAAAAGGCACATGTGTTAAAGATTGAAAACCTAAGTGACATAACTCTTACTCTTACTGTAACTCAGTCTTCTACCTTTCTGCCTAGAGTTTCAGTGCGATCTCTGAGATCAGCCTAGTTATATGATATATATCAGTTATATGTATATTAAAGTTATATATGTATATATGTATATTACGCATATTACACATATATCAGTTATATGCATATTAAAGTTATCAAATTCCTCAGGTATACATTCTGTCCACTTTGTGACAATTTAAAATTAAATAAATTTCAATACATTTGTACTCTCACAGAAGTACAAATATCTTTTCTCTTACCCATAACTTGCTTTTCTAATAAAACAGACTTTGGAGTTCTCGACTCATTCCTCCTGTCTATGCAATTGTCTAGCTTTCCAACAAAGAGTATAAAAAAGGCTGAGAGGCAGTCTTCTCAGCACTTTATTAAACGTCCTCCTGATCTGTGTAACACTTCATATGCACTAACAGAACTCAATCCTGCCAGTGCTTAAACTCATGAGGATTGGATTACCCAGCACAATGCAGCCTTGAAGCAGAGTGTTGCAGTTGTGCATACTCAGAAAATAAATAGCTTTTGTTACTGCTTTTTAATCAGAGTCATTACTTCCCATTTCAAATACAAAAGCTGTAAAGATAACTTGCCCAGCCTCTGGACAGTTCTGGGACCAGCTTCACTGCTGTCTTCATCATGTGCAGGCCTGAACAGTTTGTGTGATAAGAATGAAAAAACAGCAACCACCTCAGCACTGATCTTTGATAAATTCCACATAGTGTCCAGACTAAAAGGAAAACCTTCAACAGCTCTGTAAGAGGGGCAGAGAGAAACAATACAAAAACAAACATAGCAAACCTAAATTAATGTACGGACCTAGCAAAATTCATCAGGAAACAGGAGGTCTGGGACCAGCTACTAAACTGAATTCAGGCTACCGCTTGATGTTAGGGTAGACACTGCATAACCCACAATTCCTCACAAAACACTGTGCCCCACAGAAGGTGGGCAAAAGAAGTATAGGGTTGGGGAGGGAAATAGGTAAAAAGAAGAAGCAGATAAATTCCTGACTCCTACTACAGTGCTGAACAGGAACTCTGCTTGCTTTCAGATACAGAACATCACTGTTTTTCTTGCTAATAGTCTGTTTTTTGTACAGTGTCTGATTTACCAGCTTCTGAACCTGTGCAAAAAGGGTCTTAATTTTAATATACATTACAGCAAAGGGGCATTCTGCTTGCACGTGCCTGCCATTACTTTCATATAATGTGGAACAAAACGTTTTGCTTAGTTAGAGGCATTTAGGCCTGTATTCCTCTCAGATGTTAGTGACATCCAAGCTTCTGAAGTTCATCCAAGTTATGAAGTTCTCATGTTCTGTTGACTGCTCAGTTTTCATGTCCTGCTTTTTGTTTTGTTTGTTTTTCCCAGTGATCCTTAACACTCAGTCAAAGAACAAGAAAGAAAGAACAAGAACAAGAGCTGCCAGGCAGAGAAGGACCTGGGAGTGATGGTTGATAGTCAGCTGAATATGAGCCAGCAGTGTGCTCAGGTGGCCAAGAAGGCCAACAGCATCCTGGCTTGTATAAGAAACAGTGTGACCAGCAGGGCTAGGGACGTGATCGTCCCCCTGTACTTGGCTCTGGTGAGGCCGCACCTCAAATACCGTGTTCAGTTTTGCCCCCCCCGCTACAAGAAGGACATGGAGGTGCTTGAGCGAGTCCAGAGAAGGGCAACGAGGCTGGTGAGGGGCCTGGAGAACAAGTCCTATGAGGAGCGGCTGAGGGAGCTGGGATTGTTCAGCCTGGAGAAAAGGAGGCTCAGGGGTGACCTTATCGCTCTCTACAGGTACCTCAAAGGAGGCTGTAGCGAGGTGGGGGTTGGTCTGTTCTCCCACAGGCCTGGTGACAGGATGAGGGGGAATGGGCTCAAGTTGCGCCAGGGGAGTTTTAGGTTGGATATTAGGAAGAACTTCTTTACCGAAAGGGTTGTTAGACATTGGAACGGGCTGCCCAGGGAAGTGGTGGAGTCACCATCCCTGGAAGTCTTTAAAAGACGTTTAGATGTAGAGCTTGGGGATATGGTTTAGTGGGGACTGTTAGTGTTAGGTCAGAGGTTGGGCTCGGTGATCTTGAGGTCTCTTCCAACCTAGAAATTCTGAGATTCTGTGATTCTTTACTATGTCCTTTCCATTCCCTCTTTCATACCTCTGCACCTCTTCTCCCTTATTTTTCCTATCCTCACCCCTTGAAGTGTAGTTTTCTCTTGAATTAGTAGTCTACTACACTAGCAGCTGCCCTGTCCTTTCTTCTTTCCTCTCCTTTATTTTTTGTATCACTGCCTTCTCGTTCCAAACTCTATTTTTTTTACAATTTCTGAAAACAGTCTGTTTTCACTGAATAACACATGTAGCATACATATCATACATTTATATGTAGAGATTTTTTTACTGATTTTACTAAATTCCATAACTGTATTTTAAAATCAAGACTGTAATGGTTAAAAACTGATACCTCACTGGCCTCTAGCAAGAAAACAAAGCTACAGTTCTTTGTCCAGTGACAATGTTACCTGTTTCCTAGGTGTGTTCAAACCACTATATAAAATGTGTGCATCCATCCACAACCAATGCTGACTCAAAACTTAGTCCAACTACCAAGTGAAAAGGTAAGAACATCACTTTTGATTTAGATCTAGTAGAGCCATTAAATGACTTTGAAACTGATGACAGTGAGTTGTTTAGAATGGGACGCTGAACCAAGTCATTTAAAAAATAGCTTAGCAAGCATAACTCAGTGCTGCCTTCTCTTCCACCTTACCCGACAAGGATATACAGATTGTCAGAACAGAGGAACAAAAGGCAATGAAGAAAAAAACCACAATTGAGTATATTCCATATGAACGTGCTTCATTAAGTCACGAAAAGGCATAAACCTCCGAACGAGTATGATTCTTAAACCCCAAATAGATGGAACACCTTTCAAAGGCATATAACACTCATGTTTTTCCTTCAAAATGGAAAGAGAAATTAGGTCTTTATAGTAGAAATTCTTACTGCAGTCAAGAGACACTGTTTTATCCACATACATGCAGATTAGTTAACCTAGTCTCTAAAGCCTCAAGTTCTCATACTACACAAAACACAAATTCACTTGAAATTTAATATATAGAACTTCATCTCATGCCTTTTCAGAACATTGACCACACTATCAATATGGGAAAGTAGAAGACCTATAGACAGAATTCAAAGCAAGAAAATCCCTTAATCATGTTGTGTGCATGGGAAATAAAGTGAAAAAGCTGAACACATGATACTTGATCAACATCCTTAACTACTTTTTCTAACCTTATAAATGACTGAAGCTCCCTACTGAGGCTTCTTAAACCTGTCACAGTACCAGCATGTTCTGTTTCATCAGTGGTCTCCAGAAACAAAATGCTATAGTAATACCATATAACAAAAAATGACCAAACATTAAAAATAATAATTGTGCAACAATAAGTAAGTTGAAAAGATACATCCTACATCTACTTTGCCTCAGTCTTCACTGAGGAGTGCTCTAGACACGCTGCCCAAGTCACAGAAGACAAAGGAAGGGACTGGGAGAATGAGAAACTGCCCAGTGTAGAAAAAGATCAGGTTTGAAACCATCCCCAGGGAACCTGGAGATGCACAAGTCCATGGGACCTGACGAGATGCCCCCACTGGTCCTGAGGGACAGGTAGATAAAGTTGCTTAGCCACTGTCCATCATATTTGAGAAGACACGCAAGTCAGGGAGTGTAGTGATAGGAACAAGGAGTAGCTGTTTTAAACTAAAAAAGGGGAGATTTAGATTAGATATAAGGAATAAATTCTTTACTCAGAAGATGGTGAGGAACAGGCTGACCAGAGAAGCTGCGGATGCCCCATCTCTGGGGGTTTTCAAGGCCAGGCTGGATGGGGCTTTGAGCAACCTGGGCTGGTGGGGAGGTGTCCCTGCCCCGAGCACCGGGTTGGAACTAGATGTACTCTAAGGTCCTTTCCAACCCAAACAGTTCTGTGCTTCTGTGATCTGTTGGGTTGATTTTTTTCCAAAATAATTACTTAAAACAGCTGAGATAACCTAGTCCAGTATGACTGCTGAAAAAATATATGCTTCCCATTGGAAATAGCACTATATCAGTAAAACCCTACATTTATTTCAAAATAATATACATATTTATCGTTTGTATGGCTTGAGCAAGTATAGTTTGAATGCAAACTTAGTTTGCTTAAAGAAATGAGATTTGAGAAGAATGGCTTTTTTTTTTTTTTTTGCTTTTAAAATACTTTGAAAACTCATTCACCATGTAAATGTCTTTTAAGAGACAACTAAAGCTGACTAATATGTCCAAGAACGTTCTACTTGAATGCATGTTAGTGCACCTAAAAGGGTTTTAAAAGGGCTGACTGATGGGAAGCTTAAATAATGACATCTGCTTATGCAGATTCCTAGAAGAAATTGATGGAGAGCAGAAAAGTTTTACTTCCCAGTGTTATACAAAAGGGATCCAGTGAAACAAAATGCACCATGAGAGAAAAAACTTCAAAGTAGTCCGAATTTCCTGAAATCTGGCTAGATGATTACATTTGTCAACAATTTCCTTCAGACTGGGCACAGAAATTGATGTTTTATCAATCACAACAAAAGTAAATATTTCAGTGTCTCAATTTTCTCAAATACTTTATGAAAAGAGGAACCCTTACAGAGCACTGTCTATATCAAGGGCACGTGTGAGAGCATGTATGGTCAAGTTCAGTGCAAGAGCTCAGGGACAGCACCAGAAAAAAGCGGATTTTTAATAAATTATAAATTATTGTGTTTCCAATAAAAATAATTTGTAATATACTTTTATATAAAAATATAACAATTAAAGGTTATTTTTACATTAATTACTCTTTCACCTAGTGAATGTCATAGAAAGCTGAAGATACACTTCTGAATATTACTTAAGCTCGCTCTGTATTTAAACATGCTTTTTTTGGACCCCATATATCTTTTGTTAACACCTCTATGCTTTTTTCTCTTAATGTGCCATGTTGTGGGGGAGAAGCAACAGGAACAGCCCTCTGGCAACGGTCAATAAAAAACACAAAGACTGTTGAGGTACCAAGTGACAGGTCTGTCTCCCATTCCTTCCCATGATCAACAAATCTCATGACATTCTAAGGATTACCATACCTCTAACTATTTTCAGAAAAAAATTCCCTAGAGTCCATACACACCCACGCTGTAGATTTCAATTTGCATGCATTTCTTTGAGATCCATGAGTTCTGTTTGTTTGTTTTTTTCTTTTTTTTCTCCATTAACAGCTTGTATCCTGCATTTCAGTATATGTCTATAGTATTTACCAGTGATAATGTGCAAGTAGACTTCTCTTGAAAACAGTGACTTCCAAATTAACTGACGATCCCTAAGTAACAATTACTCAGTTTAATAACTCAGAAATAATTTGAAAAAATACTTTACTATTGCCACTTATAGAAATAAGAAAGCATAAAGTAGTAAAACAGCCTTATTGTGAAGTCATCTTGCTGGGAATTATTGAGCCCATGTGTTTGAAATCTATATTCCATCAGAACAGTGGATTTCTGGCACAACCACCTGGCAATTTGGCATTCACCTGCATACTCATGAATCTTTAAACTGAGCCTCTGAAACATCCTCCATTAGAAACGCCTGTCCCTTGGAGCCATTTATGGATTCAGAGAAAATGAGTTATAATTATGAGTAACAGAGTAAAGACAGACTGGAAAAACATAGTAAGTTAAAACACAAGGATGAGTTCTAAAGAACAGAAGACTAGACTAATATTGGAGCTAGAAACTCCAGAAATGAAACGCTCAATAGGACAAAACTTGTAAGCTTGTCAACAAAAAAAAGAAACCAATGCTAGCATCAATTAACAGAGTCATTTCAACAATTGTTAACATTGTTCTATGAACATACTGCTTCATAATAAGAGACCCTTCTGGACACTAAGCTAATCTACAAGCAAAATTAAAGTGCTGTGTGAGCCTCAGCCAGGCTATGCTTGAACCTTGTTAGTCACTGACCTCAATGACCAATATCAATGCAGCCTTGGAATTTAAGAATTATCCTAACAAAACAGATATACTCAGGCTAATGTAGCACATGGCTCACTCTTAAGAACACTTTAATTCCATTCAATTACCTCTTATTTGTTGTTCTTCAGAAATATTTTCCATTCCAGTTATATTTTTTACAGTTTATCACTCTCTTTCCAGTAGAAGAAAAAAAACTTTTATTACATAAAAATATCAGAGCAGGGCAGAAAGAGGAAGTAACTTGACCAAGTAAAAATCACACAGCATTTTGGCTCTGTCTGTCTCAGTCTCTCATTATCACTATTTCTGTAGGATTTCTGTAACGTCTGTAACATACTACATTTAATTAGAGGCCTTGTCAGATCATAAACGTGTTATTAAATTAGAAGAATTCTCTCCCTTTTGCTGATTTGATCTGTATCTTATACTACTGAATTCATATTCTATTGAGTCAAGACTGAGCTAAGTTAAAATTCCAATTTTGAATTAAAAAAAAGACTTCCAGTTACTGATTCACAGTACAAAATGTGTTATGTTCCAAATACCCCTCTTCTAGAATTCAAATTATTTTTTTCTCTAGGTTTTGTTTCCACATCAAATGCCATCCCATCTCCATTCTAATAATGTTCCAGTTTGTGGATTTTCTTGCCCTTTCTGTATACTAATACCCCCCATGCATTTATTTCTTCACTGTTCATTGTGTGATCCTGCAAAGATTACACAATTTGCAGTCACCCATTTCTAATCCCTTTTCCTGTTCCTTCATTTCCCCAAGCCTGTATCCACTCGCTAATATTCTTTGTTATTATAGAACAATGTCATTCTACATTAACCTTCCTATGAACTGAGAAAGTATTTAAGATTCATTTTCCTCATGAAAAATTTTGATAACCTTAATATGTAAAAATGTTATACTTAAGCAATGACACCTGAATGTTTTCTTAAATACCTATTCATATGAGTTTTACACTGCAATCACAGGTTCACAACTACCCTGTATTCATTTCATTTTCTACAGCCAGATGAAGTTGTTTCCTATGTGCTTACTTAATGAATTTAACTGTTAATTAGAATACCTTGCCGGTGGTGATCAATAAAAAATTTCAATATTTACAGAGTAAACATTACGATGAACAGCCTGAGACTAAAAGGACAGAAGGAGGAAAGTAACTGCAAGATTTTATTAGCTTAATTGACTATGGTTTCATAATCCTCACAGAACACAAATGTTTCCAGTACCTGGTGTTTTACTTTTTTCCCCCTGGTAGCTGTCTCAGCCTCATGGGATCTGATGACAGAAGCCACAGGAGAAATGGCACACCTCTAACTGTGACAGAAAACTGCAGGATCTTATATCACAAATAAATGTAATACCTACAAATGTTCTGAACTGAGATTTTTCTGCAAAGGGTAGGGGTGAAGGCACAGGGGATTCTAACAAACAGACCTGATTATATCTGTTTTCCTCCTTATGGAAGGGGAAGCTGCAGAAACAGAAACACCAAAGAATTTGGAGGAAAGTAAATTATATGATAGATTTTTTTTTTCTTCTGGGAAACAATATGCTAATTCATAAACTAAAAATTATTCTGTTCTAACCAAACAATTGAATTAGTACATGTGGAGGTTTCCTCTTGTAAGCAGTTCATGGGGACAGTTAGATCATTGTTACTCACAGTAAGGGAAACCAGTACTCCAAGTTATCCACCATACTCCTGAATCATGTATTTATGCTCAATAAGCAATCTGCAAGGCTTCAAGACAAGCAATTTCATCACGTATGATTTTCCCAAATTTCCGTATCTATTCTGATTGCTATTACCTGTAAATACCATGTTCTAAACTGCATCCACTTTTACCCAGTTGCTTATATGGTATTCCATATGAAAAAAAACTAACCATCATAACTAACATGCATAACTAACCATCAACTAGCAAAACTGGATTAAAAACATGAAAAAAATGAGTGACTGGACAAAATTCTTCACAGCAAAAACCTCTTTGACTGAACATCACATTCAGTTACTGAACATTACAAAAATCACATTTTTTTTCTTCTGTTTTCTTCTCAATGCCCTGAAATTCATTCCATATTGAGTGCAATATATATATATTTATTATTGTAATAATCAAGTTCACTAGTCATTTTTAGTATATTTTTAATACATTTCAATCACCATTCTAACAATAATTTAAGACTGAAACAACTCAAGTAGCAGTCCTACCATCACATGCTTGTGACAATTTCTGTGGCTGCAGCTCACGAAGTTGTAGAATTTGAATCATTATTACAATAGCTACTGGATTCTACCTCAAATATTATACCTCCACCTGCTGTGTATTATCCCTTTCTAACTTTATGTGAGGTGCTAAGGCACATGCAGTATTAACGACACCAAATGACTAATTGGTTTTGTTTCTTTGGCAATTGTTGCATCATTTATGGTACCTGCCAACACAACTATCTTTAATTTCATAAAAGTAGTGCCTTTAAGCTTTCTGAATTCAAACATTAAATGAAACAAACATTTTTGAAAATTCAATGCCCTATCAGAAATAAGGAACAATTAAAAAAGATACAATTCAAAGGTTTAAAGAAGACTGTTCTCAGTAAATGAATAGAACAGACGTTAACAGCAAACACTAGTGTAGTTATTTCTAAGCCATCATTGTATGACTCAGATTTGAAGAGGTAGCTATTAAAATCTGAGAGTATGATGTTCTATTAAAACCAATCTGACTCTAGTAATAATTGTTAGGGACTACACAGATACCAAGAAGGTAGCTGTTTCTGTTTGCTACTGTTACGTCCCAGTTTGGAAGTATCATTTGCTAACCAGTAAAAGAAATAAGCTTCTCCCCTTCTACTTCATGATTTTGAAAGCCATAATTATTTAGATCTTCTCAAGTTTTTCTTTTAGTGCTTAAATTTCCCCAACTCAGATAATCTTTAATTTCAGAAACTGAAATGTAATTTAAGTATCATTAATAGTGTTTTCAAATTAACATAATTCCTTTTCAATCCTAAGCAATCAGGCAGTCACTTCCTCCTAAGAAATCTGTAATGGTTTCTGAAGTGTTCTTCTGTTAGCCTGAAATCTGAATTAAGGTTGTGTTTTTTTTCCTTGCAAATAATTAGGCAGGACTTTTAGAGCTCTGTTCCCCATTGCTAAAATCTCTCAAAAACCATCGTATTAAAACGAAAACAGTTCCATGCTGATTTACAAGTTAACATCTTAAAACTTGGATTTTGCTTACTAAATCCTTAACCAGGCAATGCAGTACCAAACAAGTATCAAATACCAAGCACTGGAAATTTTCAGCTAAGTTTATAACAAAGTTACTGTGTCTCACCCATATTTAGTCGCAATATTGATCATATCACTGCACAAGGACTGTATCAATATCCACTTTGGAAATGGGCTTAACTTGTTGCATTTTTAACTCCTTTCACAGTACTTTAGTTGTAGAGCACCTCTAATCTCCTCAATTTTACTCCTGGAGACATTCTATTCAGTACTCACCACAACACTATGAACTTCGTGAAGTTTCAGCAAAAGCTTTTCTTTCCAGGCTCTCGTATTACTGCTTCCCAATAACATCTTTTTAACAGTCTAGCTCCCTACACTTGTCAGCCTCTTCTGTATTGTAGCTGAAGAGCAATAAGAATAATACCTTCTCTACTAGTATATAAAATCATGTAGTATTCTTCCAAGATCTAGTAGAGAAATATAAATGACAAACACCGCTGTTTAGTTTGAGGGTGTTTTCTGGACAGCATAAACCTCAAGCACTTAGAAGTTGAGATGTGCATCTCTGGGGGCTCAATTTCTAATGACACCATTGCACTGTATGGCCATTCCACAAATAGCTAAGGTGGTACTTTGGGGACCTCCTTGAAATGCACAATTCATGGTGTCTTGAGTAAGACTATGACAATCTAATTTATATAACAGAATCACAGAATGGCTAGGGTTGGAAGGGACCTCTGAAGACCATCTAGCCCAAACGCACTGCCAAAGCTTCGAATGGTTTCATACGGGAAGACCTGACAGTAGATAATGAGAAATCCTCACTCAGTTTCTAGTCTTCACGGTTTTATGCCCTCTCCTTGAATTCATTATTTCAAACACACTCAGTGACTGACTATAAATTTTATAAATTGGCTCCTGGACTGTATGTACCCTTTGCACTGCATTTACAGATACTCTGATCATAGCAGGTCCTCTCTTCTTTTAGTTCACATTTTTAAGAGTTTTACAACAGGGACCACCAAAGCACTTCATGTCATCATTTTACGTTTCTCTTAAGATGTGATGATAGTATTTCAAAACATATTACAGCTCCATTTTCCATAAGACACAATGCCAGTTACTCATAAATCCTGCCAATATCACCGTATGGATGAGAACTCCAGAATGACAGTGCAGAAAGCAAAATAATACATTTCTAATTCAAACACAGGAGATAAGGTAAAAAAATAAAGAAAAGCAAATATGCTATGATCCATCAGAATTTGCTGTAGTGATTACCAGGAAATTAAACAAATACTAGAGTAATTAAAAGCCATGATTTCTCCTTCACAAAGCACACTATCTTACATAATAAAAATAAATGACAATGTTCTAAATTTAAAAGTCCAATTTATTTAAAGTGACAGAGACAATAAACTAATTACACAAGGAAATTTCCACCAAAACCATCGGGAAGCTTCATCCGTTTTTAAAACTATATCTGGGCTAAAGGGGAAATAGAAACACTGAGGCATGGAAGACAATTCTGAAAAGGAATTAGGTACCTAAATTAGGTATCTAAACTCTTTCACTGCATTTACCATTTTCTGATGAACCTAAGTCAGAAATGGAGGGAGAGAGAGCACCTGCTTGCAACAGAGAGCATGAGTGCATACGTACCAGACAGACCCACCCTGTAGTATGGAAAAGACAGAGGGAACATTTCTTAAGCATTGCCTACAACAAGTTTTATCCTATAGTGGGCCACTTGGGTAGGTTGACTGGTAAAGATCACAGTGACAAAGAAATCTTGTGTTAGTGCTACTTTACATTCTGGTAGCTGGTCAGTTGAAGCAGCTGGAAACAAAAGAGAGAAGTCATGATATATGAAAACTGATTAAAATAAACAACAAAAACAGAAAGTAAGACCCTACATGACTCACAAGGGATCCTATTTTGGGTCCACATGAAAACATGAGAGATTAGGCAAGAAGCATTTGGCTGTCAGGGAGAAAAGGTATTCAATTATTCACTTGTAAAATTTTCAGGCTGTCGTAAGGTTTTAGAAAACACTTATTCTTACTTTTCATTGTCCTCTCCTTTAATTTAAGGATTAAGTATGGTTGCTACAGCACTTCTTCTTTCAATTTAGCTGACAGAAACAAGTATAGCTTATACAGTGATTACAAAAGGCTCAAATGAGAACTAAGTTTCCAAAAGTTTGGGCTGATTTTTCTCCAATATTAAAAAAAACCCATCTGTTTATAATCCTATTAAATATAAAATTCCAAGAAGCTAACTACAGAGCTAGCTACCAGCCGTCCTGCTCATTGAACAAAGCTTGTAATTCACTGTATGAGTGCAGCAATAGCATAAACTGCTAGAGCACAGCTTGAATGGTTTATGTGCAGTAGAAAAAGGGTGAATTACAGTTATCAATTATTAAAGTTCTAAAAAGAACTAAGGACGTATTATGAACTAACAGCTGCCTAGCACTCCTCTACAGAAAAAGGACTTCTCTCTGTAACACAGTGCTGGAAGCTTGGGAGGTGGAGGTGAGTAACTCCAGAACAGTTCACATCTGGGCCAGTCCTGTTGCCACAAACTTGAATAGGATCAACATTGAGCCGAGATCAAGTGCTTTTGAAATTCAGCACTAAGGGTTACTTTTGGTACATTTTCAGAAAGGCAGCTCCTGCTTTAACATACAGCTTGGAGACAAACCACTCCACTTTATACTTCACGATGGCCCTCCACTGATACAGAGGACCATCCAGAAAATTGTTGCCAGTACAGTAGCAGTCTACTTATACCTTCGTAATTCCTCTTCAGAGATTTTCTTTTATGAAGTATGTTATATAAACATATACAGCCAGAACACGCTTCTCAGGCTGAATAACTGAGGGCTAAAGCATAAGGTAAATTCCCACGCATAATGCCATTACAACTTACTATGGTGTAGGTGCTTTATTTCTTGAGAGCTGTGCTTGACTAAAAGTAGAAAGCAATCATGGACCCATATATTGTAGGACAGTCTGAATGCTTCTCTGGGTCACATGGGAAGTCAAATCAACCTTAGGTTGCTTTGACCTACATTTTGATTCAAGAAGCTGCAGGCACTGATCAGGAAGCAGGAAATGAGGAAGGACAGCAATATGCTCTAGTGGTCCTTCCTTCAGCATTCCAGTAGCATGCAGTCTTTACACCTTCCCTGTAGTCCGAACTACTTGTGCAATAAATGTTTCGCAGCCGGAGCGTCACCTGTGCCATGCAGTTCTATACCTGTGACGACACTGCTCCCACATGCCTAGAAGGACTTACCCAATAGCCAGCCAATTCACTACTCATTTTTTCTTTTGAAAAGTATGTTCCAAATTAGACCAAAATACTCACTTTCTACATTTGTACATTTAGTCTGTCATTATTAGCTCTACTTCCTTTGTATTTTACCAAAACACAATTATGGAAAACAGATGAAACAGAGCCAGGCAGACCAACAAGGCTTTTTGCCCATTTGAAGCCTACAATAATCAAAGATGCAGTGCTAGAACCTCAGGGCAGAAGAGCAAATGCCTCTTATCTACGCATGAGCTCTTCCGCTCTTACAAGCTGAACTGACATTATCTGAAAACTTTTTTTTGGCTATTTTTTTTTTGTGTATAACAGTTGAATGAGGTCCTCGGGAATAAACCTGCAGTGCCTTTGAGATAAGGGATTTTATAATGCCATTATTACAGTTCCCTGTGTTCATTTTAGGAACGCTATCCAAAATAATTTATACCTCATTTGCCTGCACAGGTGAAACCCATGTTCATGTAATTCATTAGCAAAGGTAGAAGCTACATTCAGTTTTTATCACTAGTAATACTGCATTTCCCTTGACTTCCAGGTAACTCCAGGCTTATCTGGAGAAGTTAAACATTAGCAGAGAAGAGGTCACCAGCATCTAAGCAGAGTGAATACTGCTTGCTTTGAAAATAACTCTTTTGGCAGCACTAGAGGCCTCTGTCTACCCTGGCAATAATCAGAATAAAGTTTATTGTAACAGTCCTTGTAACTGTACCAAAGCTGACAGTATCTACACTACACAAGTACACTTGAGGCAACTACAGCATGTACACCTGTGTGGACCTGTACATAAATATACAGGCAAACATTTTCTTTCCCTATTATAGCTCCCTTTTTGACATGACAGTACTCAATTCAAATTGCTTTCACAGGCTACTTTAGAGTAATTACCAAGAAATTTCTAGAGATTATTATACACTTGGATGATGAAGGACAACATAAAAATTTATTACATCTTTCCCTCTATTCCCACAGCTAAGCAATAGCTTTTTCCTCAGGTTGCCAGCAGAACTAACTACATTGACCTGGAGTTCACAGGCTTCTTTTGAGAATGACTTGTTTTCTCTTCTGCAGAAACTGGTGATGTGACCCAGAGATGGCAATCCTCAAACCAGAAAACAATGCCAGTATAAACAGAAAGAAATTTTCATTTAACTCCATCATTCTCTGTTAAAAAGATATCAGAATCTGTTTTGCAGAGTGCTTATTACTCCAGTTTATTAGGATATTGATAGACGTGTAAAGTTAGATCATTAGAGTTGTTTATAAAAAGACTAACAGAATGAAAAAGGGAGACACTGAGTAATTTTTCCATTCGCCAAGTGTACAAAATATCTGTCCTCAAACAAACATTCCTATGGACCCTGCTAACCCGACCTTACAGGAGAACTTCACGTAAATCATGAATTTGAGTACTATCTGATGACCTTAATCATAAAGCATGAAAGTAGCTTCTATTGAAAATAAATAAATAAGGATCTGAGCATTCAAATGCATTATCAGAGGAGTCTCAAACTTACCATTAGTAAGCCAGGTACTACTAAGAGGCAGTATTACACACCCTTCAAGAACAATAGAAATGTTTACACACTAAACACTCCTCTGCTATTTCTGTGAAACTAATTTTGAGCCATCTCGTTGATCTATACCCCTTCAATCATAAGAAAGCATATACTCCATTATTATTCTAGCAGCTTGAATTACAAAAAAATATGAACTTCTTGAATTAGACTGGTTGTGACAAGAAAGAAGTAGCAAAAGACTATGCACACCCCTTTGAGTCTGCTGCAGAGAGGATAATGGTAACAAAGACTTGGTTATGCTGCTAAAGTAGAAATTTTCAGCTGTTCGCTTAATTTCCATTTTCTTGCCTAGTGGAGAGGAAAAAACATCCTGGTCATAATATTCAAAAAGCAGATAAAGAAAAAACAGGTTTTATTTCACCACCCTTACCTATGTTTAAAATAATTAAGGCTCACTGTTTGCCAGTGACCTGCAAAGAGTACAGCTTCTGCTTTTTGGGGGTGAGGATATAAGGACCTATAACCCAATAATAAGAGGAATGCAAGAATGAATATTAGAGGAAGACTAGAGTTTCTGGCTAATGCTTATGAACAAACCTGAAAGGCAAAAACAAAGACAAACCTGTGGCAATTAATTCTGGGCTAGGAACAATTTTTCTATACCAAGTTAAAAAAAAAAAAAAAGACATTTGCAGCTTTTTATTCAGATCCTCATATCCAGGGAACTGGTGCTTCAATAGTGTAGTGGCTCTGCTGTGACCTTTTGGGTCACAGAACATCATCCGATAAAAGCGAGGGGACAGAAGATTGTTTCTATTCACTACTAAAACATTTTTTTTACACGTAACCAGCATGTGTTGTTAGAAGTATCACTTTAGAGCACAGAAGCCAGGTCCTCCACAGTCCTAAAGGTACTATATGTGAGAAAAATCTCACTGCGAAAACACTTCCTATTGCAAAAACACAATTTTGTTTCTCACAGACATGAACACAGGGCAAAAGAGATCTATATTCGTTACACTTCAAGGCACTTAAAATCCTAGAGACCTCCTGCACTGATCAAGTTTTAATTCCTAACAGTTACAGCAGTATAGCTAAAGCAACAGGTCCTTCTGCTGAAGGTACCACACATATTAAAAGAGGTTTTCTTCTGTTGCTGTAGATAGCTGAAGGTCCTAAGTTCACAACCACCATAAACTAAGCCAGCAAAAACAGCAGTCAGCACAGCTGCATCTAAACTAGGAATCTGCTGATGGCATGCAGTTTATTCATCATTCCTCAGTGATGTTGCTATGGGAACTTTTGTAGTTGGAGTTGCTTATATCTTATCCGAGTTTCAGAAGGACAGAACTAAGAACAAAGTAAAGAAACTGACGTGAAGGGAAACTGTATCAGCAGCGTCCCATGTGCTGTTCTCCTGAGAATCCCAATGCAGATGAAGCACTTGTCCATATAGGCAGTAACCAGCCAAGATGCTCATTATATCACTGATTTGTAACACACTTACTGTTCTTAATTAGAGAGTTTTTTTATGTTTAAACTCAAGCTTTATCCAACTACAATCTGCCCCTCAGCATTTTTTTCACCTCTCCACAGCTGTGGCCACTCTGCAAGTTTGATTCTACAACTGCCTATACTTCATGCTATTATTTCATCATGCTTCTTGTAAGCAGCCAAATCACAGGAAGGACCTCTGGAATTTGTCTAGACCAACTGACCAACTCCCCTGCTCAAAGCAGGGACAGCTTGATCCAACTGTTCAGGTCCACGTGCAGTCAGGTTTTGAGCATCTTCCAGGGATTTCTGAATCTTACTCTTAGAACTTGAGATGAAGAAGGCAGTGACAATCTCAACCTCTTCCATGTCCTTTGTTGCCAGGTCCCCTAGCCTATTCGGCAGTGGGATCACATTCACCTTACTCTTCCCTTTTGCTTCTGGCAAGCCTATAGAAACTGAATGATCCTGATAGAAACGATAGAAACAATCCTGAATTCCTGAATTCCACCATTTCATGGTCACTGAAGCCACGAGACCAGTGGATTTCTTGTGTCCTGTTGTACTGATCTTCCAGAAGATGACAAGGAGGTTAAAGAGCCCTGCAAGGAGTATGGCCTGCAAATGTGTGGCTTCGTCCACTCACAGGATACTATGTTTTCTTGGTCAGACAGTTTGTAGCTAAACCCATCACACTGTTACCCACATTGGTTTACCCCTAATCCTAAACCATTAACTTATAGCTGGCTCATGATCCTGTGCCCCTAGGTGCAAGATCAGCTGCTCTCACATCAACAGCACCTTCGCCTGCTCACCCTTCCTGGCCTGTCCTTCCCCCGCAGCCTGGATCCATACACCAGTGCACTACAGTCACGTAAGCTAATCTCACACCTCTCTATGATCCCAATAAGGCAACAGTGCTTCAACTGCACACAGGTTTCCAGTTCCTCCTGTTTAATCCCCATGCTGCACATACTAGTGTACAAACACTTCAGAGGTACTCAGCTGGAGGTAACAGGCCAAGAATTGAGAGTACAGTGGTAAAAGAAACTCGCTAGGTCAAAATATACGCAACTACTTTTAAAATGCAACTAAAATGTACTGTTTAGTACAGCTCTAAATTCTCTGAATTAAGAGCTAAACAATAAAAAGTATACATTTGGCAAAACAGCCTCCTGCCCTACTCCTGCCTGGTAAACAAGAACTGCTGGCTTGCTACCAGAAACAGCATCAGTGACACAGATCTGCATACTCCACAGATAAAGCCAGAAAAAAATGAGGCATTTGCGTAATGCCCAATATGTATATTGAGTGCCTCTGCCTTCATGTACACTATGAAGTCTGCATAGGCTGCAGCATATCACAAATTTTGTAGTATAATCGTAGTTAGGAAAAATGACTCCATTCTGAATGCTTTATTGCCTCAACTATATCAAGTAGTGCAAGAAAGTACATGAGCATGGGAATATTACTGGTAACGCCATTTGTCTCAGGGAACTCAAATGGTATACATGGAGGAACCTACCAAGAAATGAAACATACTTAGTGTATGGGAAGTTGTAGTCAATATGCATTCATGTTTCATCTTCTCATCATTAACACTGGCAAAGAACAGCACTCAGCCTCTGTTCCTCTCCAGTGTATTTCTGTTTCAATATACATATCAATATTAATTTCCCCAGCAGAGTTACTGTCATATCTAATGAGCAAACACATGCTATGTGACATGTCTTTTTATGCCCTTGATTTTTTTTAACGTTATCTCTAATTAATTCAGATCACTAATAATAATTTTTAAGTGGTCACAATTAGAAGGTCATATGCTGTAAGACTGCACAAAACTCATTTAATGCATAAAAACATATACCATGTATCTCTCGCAGTTTCCTGTCATAAAAGATAGCTGTCCAACTTTGAAACTTATTTATAAGCCCCCTCCATAACTGAATGAAGATGTAATTAAAGGAATAGAAAGATAACTAAGAATAGAAAGATATGTAGCTAGGCTGCAAATACAGCCTAGCTACTTAACTCTAAGCAGAATATTTGATTTCTGATGGTAAATCCATCCTGCAAAGACACAAATGCAGAAAAAGTCCTATTATCCAACATTTTTACATTTTAACCATTCAAGCACAGAGATGGTGCTTGGTAATAACACTTCCAGACAAGGAATCTCTAAATTATCGTCTACAATATTTTTAAACTTAGAAGATGAATTACAGTTTCAAAATAATTCCAGGTACTTCCTTCCTTTTGATGAATTCAACTTCAAATTAAAACTGGACTGAATTGCTCCCAATTTCTGTAAGCCATCACAACACTCACCGTTTTCTTAAGAAGCTGCTAAAGCATCAAAGAGAATAGTGCTTTTCAGCAAGGATACATAGGCCAATCCTGGATTCATGGCTCACGTCTGTATTCAAAAATATTGTGGTCTAGCAGGAGAAGGCTTATAGTATGAAACAGCTGCACATAGAACTGTGCATCCACATTACATCTGTTAAATTTGATTTTTTTTTTCCCAGATCAGCCTTTATCTCTTGGTCTAAATGTTGATTTGAGGTTTGTGTGTACTAGGCATACTTCTGGAAGGCATCCTTCGGTTCAACCTAGCACAAGAGAAACTCAGTTTGTCTAAGATCACTTCATAATGCAAACCAGAGCACAGTAGGTGGTGGTGATCAGATTTGCTTCAAAGGCACACTTATTTGAAAGGAAAGTACAAACAGAGATGCACCCACCGAAGTCATCGAGAGCCTTTTCATTCATTTTAAGTATAAAAACCATGCTTGACACAAAGAGAAAAGGAGAATCGAGAAATATAGGGTAAGAATATTTTGTTAAATATAGGGAAACTCTGACATTGTGTTTTGCTTTTTTTTTTTTTTTTTTTTTTTTTTTTTTTTTTTTTAGATTGCTTACACTTACTCCAGCTTTCATTATTTTCATGCCCTTAGAACCAAAGCAATGGAATACAGCTGGTTATATTTCCAGCCTTTGCTTGGAAGTTTGCTTTACGGTCACATCACTGTGCCCAAGCTGACTATTCCAGAAGGCAATGGGGTTCTCCAGAGGCTGAATAGATGGCTCACGTTCAGTAAATTGTGCATTAGAGCTTCTAAGATCATCATGCCTATGATGGCAAGGTGACATATATCATTTCTTTAGTATCCTTTTTTCCCCAAGTACTTTGCTCAAAGATGCCTCTCCTCACTCTTGCTGATACACAGGGGAAAGAAATATGAGGGCAGGTAAGGTACCAGCACAGTATAGTGCACTGACTGAACATGAAAATATAGTTATTGTAGAAATGGTTGTTTAAAAAACTCATACCCAGAAATGTTAAAATTATTTTGTATTATGCCACTTTATAACCTTCTGTAGGACAATCTACTTTACATCAAAATGTATTTTTCTTGTTTTTTTCAATCTTTTTAAACCATTGATCTTACGATTTATCATTCACATAAATCATGAGGTAATTATGCATACTTACACTGTAGTATGGAGATGACACATGAAATCCAAATACACAGCATAAAGATAGCATCTATGACATTGAACTAAGACACTTAGTAAGGACTTAATATAGCCATAAAGCAAGTAGCAAAAGGCTGATCAGATTATAAACATGAAAGCAACTTTTTATTGTGGTCATTCCTTATGCAGTTTAAGCTACACCTTTTCTATGGAAGACCCTACTTACCACCTCTTACTCTTTCCTCTTAGCTAAAGGAACTGCTACTGCTTCTGTCAAATCAGTGGATGCATCCAGCACATCCTTCCTTTCAGAAAGCACACTCAGTACAATATGTATTCTCAGCCATCAGTAGGTTTGGGAAGACAAATTAAAGGGAAAACTTTTCTTTTTTTTTTGTCCTAGCCTTTAATAAATGTATCACAGATTCATGCTGTTACAATGTTGCTTAGCTTTCCTGTCATTCTTGCACTGTGTTACTGAGCCTACAGCCTCAGAAATTAACACAGTATTCTTTTGAATAAATACTTTTCTTTTTTTCAAGAAAGAGGGACCTTAAACAGTGTAAAGATTATGCATAACAAAGCTTTACAAAAGAGAAAAGGTTATAGGCAAATAGACACTATAGGAAGCACGCATCATGTTTCCTATTTGCTGTGAGTTGGTACACAAAGCCTGCGAAATCACAAGGAGAAGCTTCTTCTCAGCTTCTTCTCCAAGATGCTGAGATCTGCGTAGCTGGTCAGACTAATTGCTTCTGTAGTTCAGCAGCTGCCCCTACAACTTTCCAAATACACATGCTTGTCCAAGTTTCAACGGCTGACACACATTCTCAAAACCAACTTACCTGCTTGAAGTTCTTAGCACTCTCTGTAGAATCTTTATGTCATCCAGGAAGGATAACGCACCAACAGAATCCTCTGAGCAAGAACTGCTAGACTTCGTGCAGATGTCACTTGATTATCTGTCTTCCCATCCAGAAGAAATGGGCCTAAAAGTTGGGGGGAAAAAGTGTTGTGACTAAATCATAACCCAAAGACCAGAGGGGTCACATACACATTATGGTGTTCCTCTGCAATCTTAGGACACAGGAATCCTCAGCCCATTAGCTCTGCAGTTCTCATATCCCATTCCCTGTGACACAGAACAAAGGAACCTTTAATTATGGGCTCCCCTCCTTGTTCTTGTTCAATAACCAAAGAACATTTTTTTCCTGCCTTTGTAGGTTGTCCATGTTGTTCCTACCACTGCTGCATGACCTTTTTTTTTTATTATTATTATTTGGTCTTTTTGAAACTCCTCTCAGCTCTATCACACCACAGTTCCAGCAAGCTGTTTCTAACAGGATACTCAGTCACACCTGGAAGAGATAATTTGGTTCCATGTTAAACCTCTTCAGCTGAGCATAAAGCATACACTTTGGGGGTGGAGGGCCTGTGAACTGCCTAGTGAAATTCTGCTAAGGTATTCTGCAATTTATTAGTACCAAAAAAATTAAAAAATAAAAAAAAATAAAAATAAAAAAAAACAGATTAGATTTTGGCCTCATCACTATGGCAGGCTAGAATTAGACTATTCTATTTTCTCTTTCCAATCCTTGTGCACATCATTTTCAAAAACCTTATTTATTTATTTTTTTTTAGATGGACCTGGGTGTCCTAAACCCTGCTTGCAGTAACAGGTACATAGGTAAATTCTCTGATGCATCTAAACCACCTTCCTAGCAATGATTAAAACTATACATATATATGTATCAGTTGTGTAACATGCATATGTGCCAAGGCCTTCCTGGGCAAAAATTAAAACAGATTAATTCCCAAAGCTGACAACTGTGTTCTAAATTGTGTATTTCAGCAAAGTTGTACCATTTAACCACAGGATTATTATAACAACCTATTTTAAGAAAACAACTTGGGGATGTTAAAAATTCTATTCTACAGTTTAAAGCAGCAGTTGCATTCTTTTTCCTTAAAATTTGTAAGATGAATATATATTCCAGTGCTTGGCACAGAAAAGCTTCATTATAGCTGCTGAGTTGTAAAGATACAAATCACATATAGCAGTGGTTTTGCTGAGATCTTACTACTCACAATTATGATGAACACCTTCTTAAATGTATTCTTATATGGGTATATATACTTCATTATAGACATTTGTTTACTTAAAAAGTTATTCAAACAGCATATTCAGTTTTATGTTTCTAAAAGCACCTCAAAACTCTGTAACACTCATCCAGTTAAGACTCATCACTGGTAGCAGGTTAATGCTGTTTACAAGAGTACGTGAACAACTCTAACCCAGATTACATAGCTACTTTCAGGCGGCATGCAAAACTGCAGGGTAAGAGTCATAATCAGATCCTCTGGAAAGAAACAAAATATAATAGGCAATAATTTATTTATTGAGACAAAGAAAATGTCACACTATAAACAATCATCTTCAAAACAGCTAAGAAAAATGCCATGCCTATGAATTTTTGACCTAGAAAAACATCTGCTGAAAACTGGATGCTTCTAACCTCTGTTGTATTAATTACACAAAGTAATTAAAATTTCTTCTCTTTCAAAACAATTGAGTAAACCAAGATCACCATTTGCACGCAATATATATTTGTCAGAATTGGAACCCAAAATCTTTTAAATAATTAATGAAAAGGATCTGAAACTGAAAATACCCAAACATTATTTAAAGGCATTGCCAGAAAGCCTTCAAACAAACATCCCTTTTAGATCACAAAGAATTCTAGTGAGATAAAAACAAAATCATCACACATTTATTTTGGGTACAGAAATACCAAAATAAAGCTGTGAATAGCAAAGTACTTTTCTAGAAGACAACAACAAGAAGCATTATTATACTTTTGGAGCATCCATAGGCAGCAGGAACATCTTTTTCATGAATGACGTTCTGCACGGAACACTGTAGAAAAGAACCCTGAGATACTGGGAATGCTTGTGCTGCTATTTTTTCCACTATCACAGTATGTAATGAATTAGCAAGTGCAGCCAGAAAAATCATGGCATCATAAACTAACATGAAGAAGCCATTCAAAAATAAAATAAAATAAAAAATCAATTACATCATGTGTCTTGAAGACTACACCTATTTCTCCATGCTGGTTTGAGCCTTATACTTACTGGAAACCTGTCCTTCTAAGACACTGAATTTTTTGTCAAGTACTTTCCAGTGATGGATAGCAACCCACAAAAAAAGCTATCAGAGGTGCTTAAATATGTGTGAATACATACTGAGTAATTTATCTCCTGGGTGACTTCAAATAAAACGCTTGATACTAACTTCAGTAACTGTAAACTCGAAGAAGCTGGAAGCTGTAAATCATCATCATTAACAGGGCAGCTGTTATGTACAGTCAATGAACTTTTAGCTACTACTTAATTTTAGTTTCACTTCCCCCCACATATGATACAAAGATATTCTACATAGTATCAAACCAACTGTAGCAAAATATTCCAAACAGCATCAATAACAGTTTTAAAATTAAGCCACAGAAATAATTCATCTGATTTCTGTTCCTAACAGGGGAAAAATAAAAGCTTAGATGCTTGAGGACAGAGAAATAAAAAAAAAGGCAGAAATAATGAAATCTCTTCTGATCAATAAATGCTTTTTTTTGTTGTTCTAAAATACTTTTTGAGGGAAAGAACTAGTTCAAAATTGTACGAATGATACTTGTATTAAACTATTAGTGTAAAATGATACATTAAAGAGAAGTCAAATTTTCAGAGTATATTAAGAAATCAATCTCTGACATATTATTCTATTGTACTTGCCAAATAGGTTTCATTGTTGTCAAAGACAGTATAAATTATCTTTATTAAAGTCCTGAATTCTGCAGATACAGCAGCTGTGTTATACTTTTGGGAATATAATCTAATATTGTACAACAAAGAGCCTATCACTGTGCTTACTGAGTAGCTTTTAAAAAAGGGAAAGAAATCTAATGGGTAGCATATCACTTCCCTAAGAACAACAAGGGATTTTAGTCATATGGACATCCTGCAGTTAATTAGAAACTCTAGGTATGAATTTATTTTTCTCCTCAGCTCCTACCTGCTGTTTCAAAGGCTGAAGGCATTTTAACAGATCTTAAGAATGACTTTACATATTGAGACAGTGATGAACCCCTACATGGGAAAGGAAGGCAGGCATGAAAGAATCTCAAACAACTCAAAAAAAAAAAAAAAAAAAAAAAAAAAAAAAAAAAAAACAGAAAACACAACAACAAAACAGAAAATGTAGCAGAGAATAAAACCAGGCTAATCAGCATTACTTCTTAAGTAAATGAATAGAAGTGCCATTAAGTAAACCTTGAATGGGACTGCTAAAGCACTAAAACACTGTTAATACCAGAGCTATTGTTACAATAGCTCTTTTACCTCGCAGTCTTGAGTGTTTTCCTGTTCAAGAATATTTTCTTATCTCCATAAAAACATACTTAACGCTAGGGCCATATAACCTGAACTATAGCAATCATTACTTATCATTGTAATTATCCCAAGATCATTGCCTATTCCAGCAGAGAAATGCAGTTTTGAAAAACTCTTATATTTTAGAAAATGTTAAATAATTTTTGTCCTCATATATACCCTTGGTTTCTAATACTAGGCAGCTGTAGAAAAAAATTGCCTAAATATGACTGGTGAGATAACAATGATGAAAAGAATAATTTTTATACCTTATGTCATTAACAGCAAGAACCATGCACCTGGTGTGAGAACTAACAGATTTGATTTGAGTTTGATAGATGTACAAATGGAATCTGATTATGCAACCCGTATTTTCTCTACTTCAACAAAAAGTCCCCAAAACCAAACAAAACACTTCTGGGTAACAGTTGCAAAACGAGAATTTCCTAGAAACAGACTTTCCCTCACATTTGCAATTCAAAACATTGTAATACAATGATTGTATAATGTAAGACCCAATCCAATCCTATTTGCTTTAAAATAATAGCTTATGTCCCCTGAAATAAGGAAGCCTTTACAAAAATGTTTCAATATTCAGCTGACTCACAGGCAGCTTTTAAGGTTAGGGGAAAACAAAAGAAATAAAATGAAAACTATAATTCAAATTAAACTGAAAAAGTAATTTTCTGTTCAGGAATAATACACAACACTAATTACAGCAGCTTCCTTTTTTGAATTTAGAATTATATTATAGAAAACCTTCTCTCTTAATTTACAAGAAATTTGACAAAGGATTCTCATATTTGGGGAACTTTTGTACCTGTAGCACTGCTAAATAATATCTAAAGGTGAGAAACAGCTGCATACAAGAAATAAGTGTAAGAGTTATTGAAAACACATTACTAAGATTTTTAACTGTTTTATTCTTTGTCAGTAACAACATCCTTATAAAAGACTGAAAATAAATGTTTTTCTATGCACTGATTCAATGCCACACCACTTGAAAAAGATTTTCCCCTCCTGTGGAGCAGAACTGTGATGAGCAGGACTGTTCTATTTAACAAACATTGCCACATGAGGAGCCTCACCCCTATGACACACTTCCAAAAACAGGTTTACATGCTTTTTTTTTTTTTTTTTTTTTTTTTTTAACGTGTAGCACCGAGCAACATCAACCCCGTTTTGGACGTGGTAACAATTTCTGACCAACTTGCAGTAAAATACCCTCTCTGCAATACTCATTGGGTCTCCTCTCAGATACTTTCCAAACGCTTAGAACAAAAAGGAAAACAGGGAGAGCAGCTTTCCTTCAGCCTGTCTCCAAGGAGGGCGCAGATTCACACACTACACGACTAGAAAGGGCAGTAAGAAAGAAACCTCTCGATTGCTCACATTTTCACCGCCACAAACCATGGGGAGCCTTGGGCTTTTCCTCACGGTGTCGGGGAGCTCGGAGCCTCACATTCCTTGTGGAGAAGCCCCGGAGAGGTGCACGTGCCCGCGGGCCGTTAACGGCCGTTTTGTAAAACAAACCAAAAAACCGTTGGTCGCGAGCCACCGTCACGCGCCCCCTCACGGCTGGGCGGGAAGGCGCCAAAGGCCACGCCAGCTGCCATGCGGCCCGGGGCCGGGCGCCCAGGAAGGGGCTTTGCTTACGCGTGTTTTTGTCCCGGCCACACACAACTGACAAAAGCAGAAAGCACCCTACACAGAAACAACGCTTCAAAATCAACAAACACGACACTTGTCCCCTGTTGTCATGTTCTATTACTTCTAAGCACAGAGTAGCTTAAGAGGAAAGAGGAAAATACTTCAATCAGCCACAGAAAACTGACATGCAGAAAGGCTGATCTTTGAGACAAAACAAGAAAAAGCAAAAGGATTTTTTTTTCCAGTACTATTACTTTACTTTCCATTTTTCTAAGAGGCAGGGAGAAAACGATGGAAGTAGTATTTCTGTATTGGTTTAAGTCACCTCCAGAGCCAAGCAGCTACGCAGACGTGGAATAGAGCCAGTATGCAATGCCACACACCACCAATATGATAACATATTTTACATTTCAAAATCTGTCATTGCTTGCAGTCTTGATTTTACTAAGAAGTTAAACTGATGACTTCAACAGGTTTTACAATCAGCTTATATATTAAAACCCCAGCCCAATACTTACACATTTATTTGTCTTTCTCAGAAGCCACACTTCTAATCCATTTTGAGTTTTCTCCTTCTCTTTGTAAATTTATTTAAGAAGCAAAATCATTTGTGATGCTAAGTTCTGGAATTTAAGGATCCATTTGTCTTGACTGCAGCGTTCACAGCTAGCGTTCTCACAATCTGGCTACAACCTGATTCAGTTATTACATGGTTATATTTCATACCCACTTTTGCTGAATGGCACTTTCTATACAAGTTAGAAAAGAAGGAAATCAGTTTATTCAAATTTACGATCTGTTTTACTAGAAATAAAATGCTTCTGCTCAAGATTGATTCACATGGTAAAAGCGCTTGAGGAACCCTGCATGGTCAACAAGGAGAAAGCCCCACAGTGAAAAAAGTGGCTCCAGAAGCTTTCCCCCCCCCCCCCCCCCCCCATCCCTTTCCCATTTGAAATTTTAAACCTATGCCCTCTGAGATTATAGCCTAAAAATTCCAAAGCAATAGGACTTAAATAGTTTGTGATCTCTTTAGTGCCTCTCACCCTTATATATCCCAAATTGTCAGGCTTCTGCCAGAACTACAGCTTATTATGTATACGTATCTATACATATATAGTTATACATACTGTACAGTATGCATGACTAGTTACAGAGCTTGCAACAAGGGCCATCTCTGCACCTCAAAAGAACTAAGCAAAAAAATTCCAGCATCTATCTTATTGCCTAGAGCATCTAATTACATTCAGATGGTAAACAAAAGTATTTTTTGACAAAATTTTAAATGACAATCACAAATGAAATGTGGATTTTTAATGACTGACAATTTTTGAATACACATTTCTACAGAACTGAGAAAGAAAAGGCTGAAAAAGATTACTTAAATTTACTTTAATTCTTCTAGCTGGAAACAAGAAAATCCCTAAGCCCCTAAATGAACAAAATAGTGGAGTCAAAGAATGGAAGACCTAAATTACCCTACCAAGCTAGATATACAGTGAAATTCTGGCCTCAATTAAAGTAATGGCCAAGCACATGTTAATTTCCAACTGTCCAGAGCTTCTCTTATGAAGTGCTGGTAGCGCTCTCATCAAGGATAATTCAGGATACTAACGTACAGTAAGAAATACACAATCAACCATTTTTACATGATCAGCCTTTAGTTTGGAAGACTACCTCTAGACATGCAGCTGCAAGTATCTGTGGTGATGATGTATAGACATTGATTACATCTTCCTTGTGCCTGAATTCCTCTCCCAGCAGCTCATTCCTCTTGCTCCTGCTCCACTCAACATGCAGCACAGCTAATTGTACCACAACTCCTGGAATCATAATGTAGACTTTAATGCTATTTATAGACACTTTATGACACTATCATATCCAACTTCTTTCAGTATTTCACGGCCATCAAGCACATAAAACTAAAGTGAATGGGCCACATCTCTACAAGGATTTAGGAAGGATTTGGGGGCTCCAAAACTTCTAAACAGAAGGGAAAACAATTACCAACCTCCCCCTCCAATAAATCCAAATGAGCAGTCTCATGACTTCAGGATGCCTAAATTCAAATGTTGCTCTCTTACTTTAAAGGCAATCAGAATGGGTGGTATCGATTCAGCTTTACATATTCCAAAGAAGAGGAGCCTAAAATTTAGGCACTGTAGTACCCTGCTTGTTTTCAGGATGCAGTTCTATTTTGTTTTCATTTCTGATGAAGCACTGTCTTGTGGAAACATAAAGCAGGGTAGATTGTTTTGTGCCTTTTCCTCATCAGCTGAGACTGTTACTAATACCTTTATTATTCCTTGTATTGTTTAATTAAGCCTCATCTCAATTGCACCCTATCTTCCTATGCAAAACTCCAGTATTAAAGCAAGCATCGTTCTCAGAAGCTTATCATTTTAGCAGAAAATACTATCACCTTCACACATCACTATTTCCTTTCTAACTAAAGGTACAAAAGCATCAACAATTCTTTGAGAGCAGAAAGTTAAGTAAGCACAGAAGAAGGTTACTTTGGAAGACAGACTAAATCATTTTCTGTATATTCAACTCTTAGCCTCTGAGCACTCATTTGTAGTGCTCTTCAAAACAAATTCAAGCACATAAACAGAGTAATATCATTTCACACCTGTAAGAAAAATCAATCTGAAAGACAAGTAAATCTTATTTCAATTGCAATTTCTTGCTTTTATAGTTTCTACTACAGAACAACTGTGAGGTAATTTTTATTATTATTTAATAGCCTATTGTCTTGATTATTTAAAATCAAAATAAACTTAGATGTTATTAAAATATAAAATAACAAGGTGCTGAGGATCATTTTGGCATGCTTTTACACACACCAAGTAACCGGCTCTATCTCTGTTTAGAGAATCCACACCTCTGCTGGTCACAAAATTTAGATATTTGCATGATTTACAGAGACATGGAACAGGATATAATTTCCAGGTATCCTCTACAGAATAAAAAAATATCCTTGCAATACAAAGTAAACAACCGAACCACACATTAATAATGTACTCGAGTGCAAAAAACTGTTTGCCAGTGGGCTATCCTCAGTGGAACTGAGCAATGCAGCCTCCTGAATTCTTGGGATACTTTCTCCTGGATGTGAGAAAGAGTATTTAAAAAGTCCTCAATGAATTATGATCTCTGCATGAGATCAATTACAAGATACACCTAAACAGACTGCATTGCAATTTATAACTTAAGCAAACTTTATGTTTTCAAGTTAAATTTAATTTAAATTGTTAAATCAAGGAAAACTCAAAAACAAGCAGTTCGGCAAAATCCCCAAATACAACCATGCAAACTAATCTGCCATGCAAACTAGCCTGATTCTCCTTTGGTACCAGCCCTAGGAAATCACCCCAGTGCAGAGAACAGAAATGCAGAGTGGTAGCCAAGTTCTGGATTCTCCGTATGCTGTTCTCCTGGCTAACAAAGTGAAGAGGAAGACCCAGAACCCACAACATGCTGAAGGTTTTACATAAGCATGATTTGAACAAATATAATTTAGAAAACTTTCCATATCCATGGATTTTCTTATTAGTAATTATTTAAATTACCCTTTACTTAGCTTTACAGTTCTTAACCTCTTCTAGAGATCCAAAACAGATTTTTAAACTATGGAAATGAAAGAGAGACTGATGTCAGGAAACAGCCCCAGAGACAGGGTTAGATATTTTGCTGGAAAAAATCAGCATGTCTTTTAATGAAACTATGTGTATTTACATCTGTTGAGACTACCATAGAACTTTTTCCTCATGTCTATCCAATATTTCATGTACTTCCATACAGTGCAGTTTTCTGAATTACTAGTCCTATATTCTCCTTTTTTCAAAAGGTATACAAACCATGTCTGCATGGTGTATACATCGCCACAAAGCTGGCGCGTCACACCTTTTCCTTTGCAGACAGAAAGTATAGATCATTAACATTTTCACAAACAAATCTTGCTGTTTTATCAAGCCTAACTGGGAGCAAAAATACCGACCTGATTGAAGTGGCTGAACTGGCAGTAGAGGGTGAAAGATATTGATCACGTAAGAAACAGCAAGGTGACAGGGCTCTGGAATACAGAGAGAAGATGGGATGTGTAACAGTTCTGGCATGAACTCTAACATAACTTTTATCTTTTGGCTTTTTCTTTTCTGCTTTGAGTTTTGCTTAAAGGAAATCAAATGTTCACTGTGACTACGAAGTAAGTGTGCTAACCACCAGGCTGAAAAACCTGTATCCCAGTGCCTATGCAAGTAACTCTCCCTCCCTCAAGAATCTTTCTATTCCAATTAGCTTCTTCCCGTACTATTACTTATACCAGGCTCAGATCACTTTCTCTAATTTCTCCCATCAGCTTAATGCCGATGCTTTTAAAATACCTGTAGATGTTGTGTTGATGCAAGTCTAACAGACCATCTAACTAAAAACACCTCCCTTTAGATTTAAGTCACCATTTCTCCCCAACACAGAACATAGATTTTTGACAAGTTTCATTGACTTCTGAATACATATTGAAGCGTTGGTGTTCAGGATCAGTTTCTTCTGAAGTCTAACAGGAACTTTTTCTGTATAAGAAATTATTTACCAGACCATTTGTGAATCAAAATGGCTACTAGCACACGTTTTAAATGCCCACTTATAATTGCTTGTTGCTACTAGCCCAGTTGAAATACATATAGTAACAACTAATTCAATCTGTAGGTGAATCATTCATTCACCTGCAGTAAAATCACCAGGGATGGAAAAAAATGTCCTCTGGATACACCACATTTCTTACCATTGAAAGAAATCCACATCTGAATTCTGACTGTCAGGTATGTGATCAGCTATGAAAGCCACTGCGTACTGCAGGCTCATTTAGCCTCATTTAATAGTCATGTCATTACTGCTGCCTCTGCAATAGACAAGAATTTTGCCTAATGCACAAAGAAAATGGAGTCTTAATATTAACATGAATCTACAGGCCAAAAATGCCACAGAACCACACTCCAAGTAGGTTACTTTGCCTCCAGAGGCCCTTCAGGGACATTGTGCCAAAAGGAGGCACAGAGCAGGGAAGGAAAGTTCATTCCAGATCAACAAGATTTCTCAAGTTCTCAGGGGCTTAACAGTCGTGATAAACACTTTAATGAAGAAACAGTATTTTCTCTGACATCGTAATGGCCTTTACCAAACTTAAGAATAAAATGCTGTGGATGTAGCTATTTTCTCTAAGGATTTCTTTTCAAACCCTGCAGAACTGAAATGCTGGTAATCTTACCAGCAGAACGTCAAAAGATCAACCCCTGAGGTTGCTGCAGCCAGTGTAAATGTCATTAGAACTCTCCAAGAACCATACATTTCAGTTGCATAGTAGTTTCTTTACCATATTATTTGGTATGGAAAATGTTTCAGTTCTGAGAGGGGAAAAGTTAACTATAAGATCACTTCCATTTGGTAGCAGTTGCTTTCAAAATACTCATGCTCGAAATCCCAATCTAACTGGTCTGAGACATGAGCATTGATAAATGGCAGTATTTCAATTTCAACTAATACTCACACAGTTGACACAAGCTGCACTTCTCTTTAAAGGTGGAAAAAAAAAGGAGGGAGAAAAACAACCTGTTCTTAGGAAAACAGTAAGGACAAAAAAAAAAAAAAAGGCTTAAAAGGATTGTTATCATGATGCTAGTAAGTCACATTTATAGTTGGTTCAGTCTTTTCATTTCTGTCCCTAAGAGAGAAAAGAATTCTTGTGTAGAGTTATGAACATGAGTTTTTAATAAACTTAAATCTCAGTACTGTTGGAATGGAGCTTTTAAATTTTAAGGCATTATGAAGTATTGTCAGACACTAGGTGGTGAGAAGGAGGTATGACTGAGGGCATCGCGTATGAATGGCCCTGTGACTTTGCCAAGCAAAGGAAATTACAGTTTAACTTGCTTTTGAAATATTTAAACTTACACCAACTGTATGAGAATAGGACAAGTTCCTTTTCCACTCCACTACGGAGCAGTCCTAAACCACTGGGGTTTATCTGCCAAAAGATGTAAGGTGCTCAAATCTATACAGTATTTGAATAGGAAATTAATGCCTGTGTCCCTTAAGGCTCTTCTGCAATTCTCAGGTGTAAAAAGGTATGTCTTTAACTACTCAGCTCATTTCTACCTTTCCCCAGTTTTCAAACTTCTTAGGTCAAGAACTCTGATTCCAGCACATGACAGGCATTTATAGGACTGAAAACACATTGATGATACCTAACCACAGTGGAAGTCCACCAGCCACCCTAATTCCTTCTTAATGAATTAATTATCCTTTGAAGTGGAAAAGAGCAGAACAGAAATCCGATAGTGTAATGCTGGTTTTTCTTTCCCTGTGGTCAGGGTACACGAGCCAGTTATAAAACAGTGCTGGGGAATGAGATTTTCAAGGGAGTTTAACAGAGTTAAGTGAGTTGAAAGTGGATTATGCTTTAGAAAAGGAAAAACCCACATTAACATTTTTCTGTTTATCCCCATTCTTGTTCATTACTGAGCCCCTCAAATTCATCTCTAAATGTGTAGTACTGAGGAATCATCTGAGTAAAAATCTCCTTGGAGCTGCACAGAAATTTCCCATCATGTGTCATGTAAAGTCATTGCCTGTATTTCCTCACGTGAAACTAAAAATATTGCATGTACTTTCATTTTATTTCTTCAATGCATTCGTAGCTTCCTGTGACAAAAAATAGGGGTTATTTATTCTAACCCCTGTGCCAGCTGCCTATATGTATTTCATTCTGACACATCTGTGTCTACCATGTTCTTAAATAACTCCAATACTAGAGATTCTACAGCTTTTCCAGCAACATATCTTCATGCTTTCTGATACAAATAGTTTCTAATGAATAACTTGAAATGTTTTTGCTTTTGTTTTCTGAGATTCCAAGCCCATTGCTTCCTATCCATTTAATCACGGTCAAAAAATAAAAGATTAAATTATATGAGATTGTATCACAGATCGTTCCTCCCAGCTTTTCCCTGGCGCATTCCCCTCTTTGTCATGACTTTTTATTCTGCTATTGTCAATATTAGATTTTTTTCTGTATTGCAGATTTTAACAAGATAATGTACAGTTTCAGATTTTAAAATTATGCTTAAGCACTAAGGAAAAATATTTTTAATTGCACTATATAAGAATTTATGTATTTAAGTAAAATAACATCAGGTTAATGCCAAAAATGTTATTAGTAAATTAAATTCCATGCAAGAACTGAAAGCATACCTAAAGAAACTTGTAAGACATTCTTTCAAACTAACTGTGCTATAATGTAATGACAATGATATTGATGATGTCCCTTCAAATAAATGAAATACCATTAATTATAATTTACCTATAAAGCTTAATTTTCTGTAAATGCTCAGAGCTCTGTCTTTTTGGCAAGGAAGACTCCTTCTGTTATTCTTTCAACTTCCAATTATCTATTTCTTACTTGGCTTCATGACTTAACAACAGTGACTGACAAACTAGTTCCCTCTGGATGTGGCCAGACAGGAGCCAAGATAAGATACTAGCAAGTTCTCTTCCTAACAGAGAACTTGCTGTGCGGGGCAGCATGGGTCCCAGCTCTGGCACAGTGCTGTGGCTCTTTCTCATCATGTTCCTTGATACATCACACATACCTCCTGGCACATGACAGACAGTGACTGCACGTCACACACTTTAATGAAGATAGACCTGAGGACCGCAGTAGTGCAGTACATTTTATCTGGGTAATGGTTATCAACATGGTTATCAACATTTCCTGCATGACACAGGAAATTTTGTAACATCACAGAAGCAAGCTTTACATCAACATTATCGTGTAATTAATGTTATTTTAGCATAACAAATATTAAACATATTAAATTACATATTATAAAAGGTGATGAACATGCAAATGAGAGTATTCCATTAGACTGAATTCTGGCTCCTACAAAAGCATTGGGATTAGTAAGCACAGGTAACAACACTCTCTAATGCTAAAACTCTTCAGATTTTGTATTACTTAAATTACATTTATGTAATTATTTAACATTTCTCAAAAATACAAGGATTTTGCATAAAGTCTTCCTAAGTCATAATTCAGTCCTAGACTGACTTAAAAAAAATCAGCCAAAATTACTCATGCAATTTAAATATAACTGAGGACAATCATGGTTGCCTCCACCCCCAGATCTCAAAGATTTAAAAAAAATGCTGACAATGCTGACTTTATTTGAAATGATTTCTCATTCTTACCTTGTTGGGAAAAAAAAAAAAAAAAAAAAAAAAGACTTGCAAGAAGTTTGTCCTTTCTGTCACAGCCATCATTTTTTCCATCTGCTTGAATAGGACAGTGTCAACAGATCTCTGTTAGGACAGAAGAAAGAGCAAATATACAGACTGGACAAAAAGCTCTGAAGACTGTCTGAGGTCTACAGTTTAGAAGGCAGGAAGAATAGATATGTCATTAAAAATCCTTAGCAGGGCTGGCTTGAATACTTCTCATGAAGAAAAAAGGGGCTAGTATGAGAACCCTGACAGAAAGGATTAATTGTGGGGCAGGATATAAAGATGGTGCAGAAGGAATCTAAAGCTTGAAGGACACAGGCAGAGCATTCTCTATTCATTGGACCAATTCCCATCACAGCTTGTAACAGAACCCAACTTCCACCCTCTGTGCCAGCAATTATCTGTGAAACTTTTAAGTAGAGTGTCCTCTGCCTTCTGGAGCTGCTGCATTTACTGAGTAATCCCCAATATCACAGGGCCTGTAGGGGAGAGCCCAGGGGTCTCACTGTGCACTGCCAGACCCCTGACAGTCTTGACTCAGGTCCGGTTATTTTTTTTGGTTGTTTTTTGAGAACGTTGTCCGAAACACATCAGATATATGTAAAAAAAATGTTATTAAAGATACAACATAAAACTCTAAAAACTTAGCAGTGGAAACTGCTAAGTCTAATGCTGCCTCTAAAATGTGCATCTTATGTATTACAATAGTGTAGCCAATATAAGATTAAACCCTTACTGGAGATTACATATCATTAAATCTCTGCAGTATGTTCTATCATAAACAATGGCCAACAGCCATTCATCTTGCAGGAGTATCGTGACAAAGAATGTGGAAAATGCAGTTATGGGTACCTGAGAAGTCTATAATGAAATGCAGAGTTCGTGTTCAGAGCAGGGTTTGAGGATGGCACCGAAGGCAGTGGCACAGCATCTGCTGGGTGAGGAGGGAAGTGCACTGCTCTCTCTGAGAAGCCAACCAGGCATATGCCAAGTGGAAAAGGTGCACACACTGTATGAGGCATGCTAATGAGGTCCAGTGTAGTATCAAACTGCAAATGGAGAAGGGGCTCAATTGTTACTGTAATTAGGGAAGTTTCTAGCTTCTGAATGTTTGACTTACGGTCTAAAAAACACTGAGTTTTTGTATTTATGTGTGAAGTAATAAGCAAACAGCATTTTGTTCAGCAGTCTTTGCCAGTCTAATTAATCAGTTATGAACGAAAGCAAAAACTGTTTGCTTCATGTACAGAAGCCAGGTAAGTCATAGCAAAGGTTTTTTTCATGTCTTCCATGATTTAAATGACTTCTCACAAGGAAGGCATAAGATAAATATTTTACAGTGAACTTCAACCTTAGATTTGTTTGTGCAAACTTTTTGGCTTGTTACTAGCTGACACTTTTCACAATTCAGAATCTGCTCACAACCAACTTTCTAACAGCAAAAGCACTATGGTTGGAGACAAGAGTACTTTGGGCAGACCTAGTGAGTACATGCAGAGTTGTAGCGGCTTTTTAAAAAGTGTCAGAAATTGAGAAATTAGATAGAAGCACTATGAAGCAGAGAAACACCAATAATCTCATCGCCTACAATGGCAGCTATTTCACACCAAAATGTTATACATTCATTTCTGTGAAAATTCTAATCAACTGATGTAAACGGCTCTTCGTGGCGTCTTCATGCTACCATCTTATTCCATCTCCTCAGAATATTAATTTGCAGCCGCATATAGTAAATATTACTGAAATTGGGTTTGGAACTTCAAGACAGCACAAGTTACTGTTTCAAACTATTCACTTGGGCTTTACAGATCAGCGTTTACCCACTGCAATCAATTGTCCGGCCAGTGTGAGCCATGTCCACTGGGAAAGTATGAAGGAGTTTTTATGGCAATACACTTCATTGCTCCTGTATTTGAATTTTATGGAAGGCTCAGAAGACAGAGATGGAGGCAAATTATTCTGCAGTCCAAACACATTCCTCTAAATACCAGTGATCCTTTAAACCATACATGTACAATTTTCCAAAGCCAAGTAATTACTTAATTCCCTCCTCTGTACAAGTTTAGCACAGGATGTCTGATACGATCCCTTTTGTTGGCAGAAATGAATATGAATAAGGAACACTAGCTATATCCATTACTTTTAGTTTATATGGTAAAGATTTATGCACAAGCAGCGCAAGTACGAAGTTCTATTATTCCACAGTCTTGAAACTGAAGTAAATCAAAAGCTTCAACAGAGGGAAGTGGACATAATTCAGCTAGTAGTTGTGTTCTAGAAATAAAGTCCTGGCATTAGATTACAATCCACAGAAGATTTGTTCTATCCTGATTCACAAGAGAATGCTAAACAATGTATTTACATTCTATTCTAAGAGATTCAAATCAAGCCAGTAAGTCTCTGTTCCATTTCTGTTTTAGGACAAGCAAAAATAAATGCTTTGAAATCAAACCCTAAAGGATATTAGTTTATCAAAACTAACAAGAAGTGTAAGATTAGTCCTTGACTGTGCAGTCAATAGCATTTTTTTTAAAGAAATGAAAAGCCAAGATCCAAACCATTCTAATAAATACACGTCCAACAATTTCACCTACTTAGCCATTAATTTAGAGACTAGATGTTGTCTATGCTCACATAATCTCATGCCAGTGGGCTGTTAAAATCATGATTGTTATGATTGACCAAGCTACAGAGACTATAGAGAAAATGGTACCCAGCTACCTTACAGCATGCTGAAGTATTTAATGTAAGAAAAGAGACCTAACTGCAACTCAAGTCTTCTGAGTCTGAGAAAAAAATCAGAAGAATGTGAAAGTCTTCAGGAAAATGCCAAAAAATAACTGTGAAAAAGGAGTAAAAGGAAAGAGCATTTTGGGAAAGGTTAAAAAAAAAAAAAAAGACAAGGAATTGGGGGCAAATATCAGATGCTGAAAGCAGATCCCCTCTCTTTGTGACTTTTGTAATAGTGTGTTACATCACATGCTTACATTACTGACCACACTTCCCATCTCCCGAAGCAGCATGATTTCATCACCAGCTAGGGAAACCTAAGCCTTTACCATTTGTTTTTGTCAACTCCATCTCTGGTTTTCAGTGCATTAATGGGTTTGTATTTCTGTATGTTTAGTACATGCAATAAATGGGTGTTTAGAAAAGATCTGAATCGCATTTTAGAACAACAAGCATTCTTGTTTTAGACTCAGGATTTTATGTCAATTTTACGTTAGATCTAATGTCACTTTTCTCTTATAAGAGATTATTAATACCATGTTTTATTGCCATCGTGCCTTTGAGCTCTGGCTCTTGAGGCTTTATTAAACTAGGCAGCAGATCGATATAACAGAAGTACAGTATTTGCTATGCATGTTTATGGAGTTTCACTTATATAAGATTGTATACTGAGTTCAGCTGCTTTTTAAAAAAAAGTGGACTTCAAAATTTAGAGAAGTTAAAAATTAAACAGTGCATAAAAACATTGTGAAGAAAAAGAATTCACATGTAGAGAGATTTGTTAGCTATTTTAAGAATTAAAGAAAAGTTTCTTTGATCAAGAGCAGATGACATGAAAAGCAATGAATAATTTATATCTGACAGCAAGGTACTTCTCATTAGCAATGGAAATATTCTTTTGGTGATCATAACTTATTTACAAGCACAGCAATGTGGAAACAGTGGAAGTATACATGCAAAAATTAGTATTTTACAGAACAGGTAGAAAAAATGCCATTATAAAGCCTTTTTTTTCTTCTGACAGCTATAATGCATATACAACAAAAACTAAGCAAAAGCAAACTACAACCCAATGGTATGGATGTTAAAAAAAAAATGTAATAATGCAATGTAGTCACAAATCAAACTGAAAAAAATATATTTTTTTAAAATTGATTTTCCTCTTGAAACTGGAGCAGGCAAACCCTAACACATCCTTGGAAGGGAAGACGGAGAAAAGAGAACAAGGGAAACCTGTGATTCTTGGGACAACAACTGAAATAAAGGGAATACTGAGGCAACTGAAAGAATCAAAACCAGAAAAATTAGAGACTTGCATCCACTAGCTCTCACAGTCCTGACACGATGGTGCTCTCCCAGGTATCCAACACACTGGGTGACACCATTCAGTGGCTGCTTGCACTGAGGTGCAGGACAAGAGCGAAGTGTTTGAATGGCTGATGTACATGGCATAAGCTCACATCTCAGATCAGCTTTTTAATTAAGTCTCTGATAACTTTCAGTCTTGTTAGTTTTTTGACAATGTTTTTGTCACTTAAATTCAGAAAACTCCCAATGTTGCAATATCCATCGCTCACTCCAGTGAAATAAATGGGGTGGAACCACCACAGTACCAGAAGTTACCTGGCGTTCATGAAAGAGGACTTCATTCAGAGATAGCCAGTTTAACATTACAATCCTCATTTCTTGTTCTTTGACTGAATGTTAAGGATCACTGGGAAAAACAAATGAAACAAAAAACAAGACATGAAAACTGAGCAGTCAACAGAACATGATAACTTCATAACTTCACTGTATGTCAGTCAACCCTACACACCAGCACAGCGACTGCAGATCGCTCAGCGCTCCAGCACTCTTTTGAAATTGTTATTTCCACGCATTTCTGTTATTAAAATATCAGCTTCAGACTTCAAGCACCTTAAACACGTTTCTCTCAGTTAAGAGCTGGGTGATATAGATGAGATTTTAAATATCATTAAGACTAGTTTCTATTTTTTTCCTTTGGTGTCTCAGTCTTACAGAGTGGCTTGAGAATATGTAAGCACTCAGCAGTGTCTTAGGACTTTCAAGAAAGAAATACTAATTAAAATACAGCTAACAAAACTGTAGGTTTGGCTCTTAAGCAGGTCCTTCTCTCAAAGCGTCATAAATCTGGCCTAAAAGCATGCTGAACACAGAAAGCTGGGTCTGCTCATAATTTAATCAGTGAATGGACTTACTATGGAGAGAGCTAAATGCATCTGACATTTTAATTTCCAATTTTTCTCCCTGCGTTACCTTTAAACTCATCTTTGCATTTCTAAAGCTTTAATATTATCTTTGAAGAATAAGGAAACCTTTAGTGCAAAATTTCAAGACAATTGGTCAAATGTCCATAGAAATGTTAATTAACTTATTTTTCCATTTTAAAATATCAGTCCATGATGGACTTATCTTGTTTATAGCAGAAAAACTTTGATTCAGAATTGTGCTTTAAGTGGTTAAGAACAGAATGAAACATCCTATATTTACCATGTAACTTAAAGCTCACCCCAAACTACCATATCAAATGCAGTTTGCCATAAAGTACCTCTTCCACTAGAATAGCGATCTAAGACCATAAGTTGAGGACTTTGTTGCTGTCACAGAACGCGGGCAGTTAGGGCAGAAGAACACAGCTTTTCTATCATTCTATGAATGGAAACATTTGAGCCATGAAATCAAACCAGGAATGTATAGAGGAATTATAACACAACTGAAATTTCTTCCATGGAGTAGCACTCATTAGAATCACTGAAGACGAGGAGCCTAAAGGTGGACATGTGCATAAAAGAAAACTTCTCTACTGCATGCATTACTTCTTAAGAGACATTTTCATTTGGATTTAGTATCTATCTCTATATTTAGGTTGGATATTAGGAAAAACTTCTTTACTGCAAGGGTTGTTAGGCATTGGAATAGGCTGCCCAGGGAAGTGGTTGAGTCACCATCCCTGGAGGTCTTTAAATGATGTCTAGATGTAGAGCTTAGGGATATGGTTTAGTGGAGGACTTGTTAGCATTAGGTCAGAGGTTGGACTCGGTGATCTTGGAGGTCTCTTCCAACCTAGATTGTTCTGTGATTCTGTGATCTAGACACACAAAGTAACAGCACTCTTTGTAATTTTAAATGCATCATGTTCAGTTAGGCATAGGAAATAGTGTAATAGTCCTTCTGCCTCTCTCCCATGGAAAACTTCTTAGATTCAAATGCTTTTCCAGTAAACAAAATTATTATAGAACACCGTATTTTGTAAATTATCACATTTTATCTATTTTATTTTACTCCTTATCTGGTATTAACACTAATAAAAGAAAACCACTTTGTTCCTTAGTCTAGAATAATACCTTATTCTGAAGCAGCTGCACTTCAACAGAAAACTTTAAAAACTACAGTAAATAAATCATGTTTTCCAACTGAAAATACTATCTAGCTAAACTTGAAGGAAAAAAAACAAACAAACCAAAAAAAAAAAAAAAACTTGGTTTGCTTTACCTGGTTCTATAGAAACATAAATAAATGTGTATGTGTGTGTATCTATATATACTTATCTCCCAGCCCCTGAAAGCATGCGGCAAGGCTAATAAACACTTTATTATGAATAATTCTTTTTCAAAATGTAAATACTTTGCTGTTTCCATTTATCATTTTTCTCATAATTTCAGCTAGTACACCCCCTCATTCCCACATAACTGTCTTTCACTTATAGTACAATAATTTCTCCTAATAATTTTGAAACAAATTTTATCGTAAGATAATATTAACATAAGGAATACAACATTCTTTAATAATGATTGCCAGTAATTACAACTTTAGACTTGAAGAAAACTAAAGCACAAACATTCTTCTCACTGAAATGAATGATATTTAAACATAAGCTTCAACATTTCCCTAAACCGGGACTGATCTAGGACATGCATAAAGACATTGCAGAACTGGAGCATACTGCATTTCATACTGTATGCATCCTCTCATGTTCAGTTCACAAAGCAGGCTTAATAGCTCAAGAACACAGCTTAATGTCAGACCTGCCAAACCAGCCATAGTGTTCAAATATTAATTCAGCTCTGCTAATTCAGGAATGAGCCAGTACTCACTGCATCCTTCAGCCCAACAGGGGCCCCACTGTTCACACAGTTTCTCTGAAGTTTATTCCTGCAGGGAAGCATGCACCTAGTGTCTTCCACATAGATTTGTTAGAGAGGTTTCATATCTGTTTCTTAAAAGCACAATTTCTTTTCTGTAAGAAGACACTGCTATTTCTCCAGCTAATATGGATTTCCAATACTTAATGTAGATTCCTGCAATTCCTATAAACGGTATCTATTATTGATTTAATCAACAACATGTCATTGTACTACAGAGTAAGTACATAGCTAACAAAAATTCTTCTTGTACTAAAAAAAAAAAAAGACCAGCATGTTTATTTTCATATTAAATCATAAATCATACCACATATACTTGAGAGAACAGTAAAATATTTTGCAGAACAGTTGTATGTAATTGTTGCCTAGTTTTGTGTTTTTTTGTTTTTTTGTTTTTTTTTGGGGGGGGGTTGTTTTTCTTTAGAAAAAAATAAGAAGACAAGATAAAAAGGCAGTGTTGAAGAACTTGGTATTTTACCTAATAGGTCTATTTTTTAAATACCATGTCATGTATTAAAAATGGATCACAGAGTACACAGATTACCTAGCACTCCCATCTAACAGCACAGTTCTTTTAAAAAAAATAATAATAATAAAAAAAAAACAACAAACGTAAATAGTTTCTGAACCTTCCACTCAAGTAACAACAGTACTCAGTGGTAAAAGGCTACACCATCTGTTCCTCTAACGCGTTTCTTTCTTTTAACAGACTAGAGTCAAGGGTCAACCTTCTTACAGGAAATCTGTACTTAATAGAACTTGCCATCACCCCAAACATGTCCCCAGTGAAATGTGAACTGTTACCATCATAAACATATGATTCCTACAACTATAGACAAATTTCTTCCCTTAAGAAAGAAAATAATGAAATAAAATAAAATAAAATAAAATAAAATAAAATAAAATAAAATAAAATAAAATAAAATAAAATAAAATAAAATAAATGTGAATGATCTCAGAACAATGGGGATCATACACTGATCGTGTGCTAGGGATCATATGCTGATCCTGTGGTCCCACTGCGTCCTGTGCTGAGGTGGGTGAAAGTCCACTGCAAATGCAGTGTGAATTACAGCACACCCGTTTTCTCTATTGCCTCAATATCTCTGCAGTGCACACACACAGCTGCACATTAAAATGCTGAAAAGGTTAATTGTTTTTGTGAACTGCCAAAATTCAGGAGATATTCCTAAAAGATGGAGGACATACAAAGAACCTCAATACTTCTGATTCTAAGCTGATACAAGATTGGCTCAAACACAATTCATGTTTTTGGGGCTCATTACCTTCCATAAAAACAGGCCCATTACTGTATTACTGTTCATTAAAGGTATACAGGTGTGAAATGGAGGAAAAAATTACCTTCAGATCATATGTAAATTAATATGCTTCCTGGCATTCATGGGGAACATCTGACAGCTGCCTTCTAGGTCCTGTCTGCTGTTTCGGTTACTGAACCCAGCTCAGTAAATGGCTTTTTGGCAGCATCTCTCTGAGTAGGGTAGTACCATACAGCCTTTCTCAGGACATTTTTCTTGGAGGTTAGTAAGGGAGTGAAGTTCTAGCCATGCCTACTGGTTTTGACTGTCTCTGGTTCATGAAGTCATTTTTAATTACTCCTCTATTGCTGTTTGCATGGCAGCTCTCCTAAAGCTTCCCGTATTTCTTTGCTAGCCAGGCCTAGCAGCAGTATCCTCTCTTGATAACACCATGCTGGGTCCAAACTCCTCTCAACATGATCCCTTGGCTTTGTCTGTTCCAGTAGGTGATCCCGTTTGCAGCATTCTGACTGTTCTGGAAGAATAACCCATCTCTGTCTGCTTCCCACCTACACACGTCTCAGCTATACAGCCTCTTTGTCTTCAACCCAGAAGTCAGCACATGCAGTGGGAAAACACTGGCCTTCAAAGGGCCACCCTGTTGTACATGGATGTTTAACTTAAGCCAATTTAAGCTTAAACTCCAAGCAAGCCAGCTGCCCAAGATTTAAGACTCTTGTCTCCACAATACACCTTAACGTCCTTTAGAACTACAGAGCTGGTTCCAATTCAGTCAGCATTTCTGAAGTTTTTTAGTCAAATAACATGTTCCCTGAACTTTTCATTGGCCTACAAATCACGCTGTCCTTGCTTCCTGATGACAGCTGCTACTTCTTTTTCTATTTAATTCCTCTGGTACAGTGCTTTGGCTGTAGTTCAAGTCCACACTCCTTGGTTCTCATTAGATTTTGGAGTGGGAACCTCTCTTGCTCTCACTGGCACATTACACCTTACACCTTATTTTACTCTTGCCTGAGACGGCTGCTGTCCCAGTCTTCTTGCTTGTGGTATAGTTTTCTACCTTGGGACTATTATTCATTCACTTCTTGCTCAATTTCTCACAGTAGGAGACTCATAAAGCATCTTTTCTGTCCTTCTCAACAGCTTCACTGTACGTTCTTGAATCCTCCAGACATCTTCCAGTTCATGGGTATGGGATGAGAAGGTCGTAAAGGCCCCAGACTTTGTCTCTCCCCATCCCTACTTACCTTTTTTTTGAGCAAGGACTGAGTGTGCCAGTATGCTCTGTATTTCCAGTTCAGTTCTGGATATCAGATATATTAATTGACCCATAAATACAATAAATATTTGGGAGATGGCGAGTACTACAGTGACAGATACACTACTTTATCATGGTTGAGTGTCCACCTACTGATCAAGATGTCGAAAAATAACAAAGAGGAGAGAGTTGGGTTCTTTTTGTAGACTGTCTGGATACTTACAGTTACATCTCATGCAATCCCACTCCATCACTGGTAGAATTCCTTCTCTGAAGTTTTATTAAATCATAATTCAATAATGAGATTTCTCCAATTGCCTCTTCTGGCTCTTGAGCTATATTAGGGTGAAAATATAACCTCACATTTGGCATCACACTGTGAACTTACAATCCTTACGATTATTGCTCAACCTGGTCCTGAAACATTCATGTATCCTTTTTGGAGATGATTGCTCTGCTCTTGACAGCCTCCTGTTAGGTACGTGAACTAACACCCATTAAAAACAATTGGTACCTGAATCCTCACATTTCTGGGACAATGGGCAAACAGTCAGTTAGGACATACTGATTTCATAGATGTGAAAGTCATGCAAATTAGTTTTTTTATATCAGTTGAGTATCCAGACCTACATTATTGCAGTGTATCCAATAGAGAAACTCTAAGATACATCCTCAGTGAAATTAATGCATTGGGATATAAAGTTGTATTTAATGTAGGAAAATCTTTACTTATAATTGCCAAATCAAAAGAATACGTATTTTGTTGAGTATGTACAGTTTTCTCTTGTTTTTCAAACCCTTGTAAATATTATTCAGTTAATAGATAATCCTCACATAATTTGCAAAAGCTAAACAAAATAAGCTACGTGAAATTACTGAAGTGCTTTACTTTGATATCTTGTTACATCATGGCTGCAAAATCAATTTTAAAAGGCTGCTGATTACACTCAGAAACATTATCTCCTACACATCAGGAAACATCACCATACCCTAGTGACATTTTCCCATACCAATCTGCTAATTACAAGAAAAAGAGCAAGACTGAAATGTTTTTCTAATATCTGCAAAAATCCCCTATTATACCTCACAAGAGAATGAGACAGTAAAAGCCATCAGATAACCTTTAATACATATCTCAGGCCACTGATAGACTTTCACACTAATAACCACTTACACATTTTGAAACTACTCCTGAAAACTCCTACCACTTTTTCAATCAATCAATTACCACTAAGCAGTGATTGCCATAGCCCTATATAGCTAATTATCTTCTATTTGCAGCTCTTTAAGATTAAACTTTTAAAAACACAATTTGTTAGACTGATTATATGTTAATGAACTTATTAATACCGCTAAAATGAACATTTGTCCACAGTAATTCTATCACAGAAAATAAATAAGCAAGCAAAACTGAACACTCTTCCAAGCAGGCAGATACACTCATTAAAACCAATCCATTAATTTGATTGCAACCGTTTCCTTCAGTGATTAGCAACACAACCATCCCAATCTTATTATTGGTCAGTAAGGCAGCATGTCATGCCTAAAAGCTAACTGCTGCCCAAATGCAGTAATTACCACAAGAAACGTAAATAGCTCAGGCAGCTATACTTACGGTATCTATGACGTATCACAACTTTTCCTCATGGCAGACTTTCCTCTCCTGACTTTATTCACATGAGCCATCCTGACCCATGGAAGTCAGTGGCAGTTTCTCCTCATTGAGCCCAGGCAGCAAGCTCGGTGCTAGACAAAGATGTGAAAGCAGCAGGCTTCATCTCTGACTCTGTCATGATTCTTTTTCTTCTCATGAATTCCAAAATCAGCTACTGTAAAGGGACAAACCAAGATCAGTTTGTACTGCATGAGCAAAGTAAACTGGAAGAAGAGAATCTGCTTTTAACACTTATAAATTGTTTTCAGGGTCTGTATTTTTATACCTAAATCAGAAAATAAGGGAATGGAGAAATATTGGTCAAAAAAAATGTAGCAGTTTTAAATCTCTCCAGCCTAACCATAAAGTGATTAGGTTTTATTTCAGTGACTCCTACTGTGGATCGTACAGGCCACACCACAAGACACATTGACTCTGAGTGCATCCTGATTTTACCTTAAGTTCCAAATTCATCAGCCTCAAATACAGAACATAAATGAGATGAGAAAAGCATGCTATCCATGGAAAATATCCACGTGCCTACCAGGACAAAACAGAAAACAAGACAAGCTCACGCAGGAGAAATTAACCAAGTAATGTTTGTTACAACAGAGTATAAACAAGTAAAGAGAAAGAGGAGAATATGAGGCAGCAAGAAGGGATGAAAACTCTGAAGTCATTCAGAGACTGCTACAGGAAGCATTAGAGCAAGACACAAGAAGCCAAGAATGAAGAAGCTATGCAGGGAAGGGACCAGAAGGGACTCAAAAGTACCAGATCCGTGGGGTCAGGTAGTATTGGCATAAAGAGAACCTGCACCAGAGAAGATAAGCTTTTGAGGAGCTGGAATGTAAAATCTGGAAACTAAGACGTTGAAAAAAAAAACAACACATATTCCCCAAGACTTAATAGACAAATATGATTGCTATTTACAGATGGAAAATGCATTGACTCAGGAAAACAGATCCAGGAGAACTTTACAAATATGAAGTCCAAAATCTTTTCAATATGAAGATATACTGGAAATATATTTCAACAAGAAGTTCTGAGAAATAAAGAACTGAATCGAAAAACAAGCACAAAATTAAGCTATCTGTGAAAGGATCGTTTCAAGGATACATAAGCTTCTAGTGCTATGGTTGGTGACAGCAGGAATGGTTTACATGGATGCTAATGCTCCTGTTGCAAATGAAACTGTGAGACTGCCAGAACATCGTGCCAGATAAGATCTGTAAAATATTAAGAAGGTATTTCTAATAGCAATTTTAAAGTTTTGTTTCAACAGTTTGGAACTGAGCATTCAGTTCCTGTTTGTTCTTTATTTAGTGAGAGGGGAAAAAAAACAGCCTCTAAGATGTTATAGGCAGAAAAAAAGGAGAGAGCAAGATGAAAAAAATGAATACCATTTTTGGACTGAAATATGCTGGAGACAATACTAGAAATTTCTTCAGGTTTGTGGTACATACCAGAAAAGTGAGGTTATGTGAAGCAAATGATCATATGATGATGATCCAAAAATAGATAGCCCAGAGCTAACATGGCATTCATTTACTTAATATGGCTGTAAGAAGATAATGTATCCATAACAGACTTCGATTCTTAGGCCACTGACACAATACTCCTGCTGAATAAATGAAGACCAAATTCATTTTTGCTAGGCATGATACAACAGGCATTGCGCATGGAGAGCTTAGAGACAGGGAGGGGAGCCCAAGCTGCCTGCAGTGAAGTCTGCTTTACATGAAGTAACACCTAAGATTTCATTATTGCTGATCTACAACTTGCAATTAAAAAAGGACTGAAATGCGATGGAAGAACAACAATTCCAATCCTTGATACTTTATCCCACAAACTGCAGAACAGTGCTGATAAGGTAAAAATGCTGTGTGATTCTGAGATATTAGGTGTAAATAAACCTGAGAGTTACGAAGTCTGTCTGTATTGGTACAATCAGTTGCTGAAGAGATTAAGGATTTGCAGCAGCACATGTACACAGAGAATGGTAAAGGAGAAAGCAACATGATTTCAGAAGTTTAAGCAATTTCAAAAGACGCCATCAATCTGTGACCTAAGTCCATGGTCCTCACCAATTTTGTACACAACTCTCCTTAGAGGCCAGGGATTGTTCCTAGAAGGCTGGACACCGAGGAAGAGTTAAAACACGTTTTTTTTTTCTGCTTCCAGAGGTAAGGAGATAAAGGATGAGTCATTTTGCCTGACACAAAAACAGGTACCACAAGAACTTAAGATAATTGAACAAGTGGACTTTCACTATACACCTGTAGTGCTGATACTTGCAGGGAGATTAACAAATTGGAGTGTCTTCAGAAGGCACTTCCAAAACGAACCGAGTATCACTGTAAAGCTACTCTGTAACTTGCCTACGTGCATTTGGAACCATGTAATGACAACTTGGGAGGAATTATTATTAAGAATTGCAATGAAATCGTGATAAATGCACAAAAATTCTGTTGCTACTGAAGTATTAAAAGTCAGAGTAAGATTTTTTGATGGCAAACAGGTACTGCTTTGATGCCGCACTTACTACAAACTAAAATGTTGTATTTAACAGCAGAGGCTCATTGTGTTGTCTTCATTGGCAACTATAAAAATACTCCTCCCCCCACCCACAGAGAGCTACACAGGTTTTCCTCCACATTCTGACTCTGGAATAAGCATAGCCTTGGTAAGAAAAGTGTGCAAGCACAGAATCAACTACTATGAGCCATTTAACCACGGCATAAATTCATTTGTTTTAATAGGTCAAAAAACAACTTAATTTTTAAGACTCCTCATACTACTTTTATTTCAACTAACTTACTCTGTGTGTTGTTCATTTCACGGCAAATGCTGCATTATTGTAATTCTATTCTTTAGACCTACAGGTCCCATGAAGAGATCCGGTGAACTTAGTGATTTGGTAGTAGTACCTTACAAATTTTATTTCCAACAAAAATTCTAGATTGAGATTGTCTTTCTTTTAATTATGAACCTTTAATTTATTTATTTTGCTTTATGTAGAATATTTAAGGATGTGTCAATAGTGCCTGTACAGCTAAAGGTTTGGCTTGAAACACTTTGTATTCCAGCTCTACTGAAATGATTTACTAGCAAAATCAAAAAATTCACTGTCCCAATCTGGAGCTGCAGTCTAATAATTCTTTCACACAGAAAACATAATGTCCTTTGCTCATCTCCAGTGTGGCACTTGAAATACTTTCAAGATGATTTATGTCCATAATACACATCAATATGTAGAATACGCCCCCTTTAAATTAACTTCTTGTGAAACAATAACCTCTTCTAAATATTTTAATTCCAGGAACGTTTTAGTTGGTTCAATAGACGTAAAGACATGATTTAACAGTGGTCTACATGTTTTTCTTTTAGACACTACTGCACTGATTTATCTTGAAATTCGGAATGCCTGCTACAAGTTGGGTTATTGCAACACTTTTTCTAGCACTCTTGGTATCAAACAATTGTTGATAGGCTATATTTGAACAGCTCTTACTGTTTTATTTTATGACTCAACTATCAGTTTGTGGACTGTCAAAATGTTAAGCTTTATTGCATATAGTTAAAGAGAGTCTCCTCCAGCAACTATTTTAACTTTTATACATTCTTACATTAATTTGATAGTGGAGTAATGTTATTTCCACACTATTTTTCTTGTTGTTGTGATTAAAAATATTTTAAACTAATGTTGACTTAAAGAGCTGTCACAAGGAAATTACTGAGTCCACAGCTGGTCAAAATATAGATTGCTTTTCTACTCCATTACTTGATGAAATGCAAATAGAAACAACAAAATAGGCAGCCAAGGCTTATTATTTCATGTTGATTTTTTTTAAGAGTCCTGCAAAAGTCATCAGAGGTACTCCTATTGCTATTGATTTCACCGGGACAAAGATTTTTCTCCTGGGAAGCAACCGTAATGAATACTTGCGAATTTCATATTCATCTTTTTCTCACTTTACATTTCACACTGCATGAATTTCATTAAAGAAATGTCCATCTTTCTAGTAACAAAGAACGAGGTACAATATTCTTTGAAGTCCATTCCTCCCACCAATACTTCTACCATCATGAAGAAGGGCAGAGACTACCCAAAAAGGCACAACTACAGAATGTGCTTCCCACCTTCCCCATCATCAACGCAATTGGATTCACTAGTTCAAGATGTGCACAGACAGGACTGCAGCAGCAAAAAGGATAAAGCCATTGCTCTTTGCCTTCTGATGGGCAATAATCTTCCTTGGGAATAATGTAATGAAGCAGAAGCATCTGAGATGATGTCATGGTAGAAAACGGAGAAACAGGCCAGAGCTGTTGGCTGTGAAGGAATTACAGCAGAAGGATTTGTGCATAAATAAGGAACAGTATGGAATATGCTATGGCAAACATCAATGTAATCCAAAAACTGCTTATTTTTGAGAAGGACAACTCTCTAGCAGTGTCACTGGTTTAGTTCACAGAGCAGAAGAGAGCTTGAAGGTTTCTGGGGTTTCTACTCTAAAGAGAGCCTGTGATTTGTCCTGCTAGCCAAGGTAGTGTAGGCACACAATGGAAAAGTTCTTTTGGGTCCAGAATTCTGCTGCACTACATTAAAGACAATGATAAAATTTGTCAAATCCTTTGGGATGCAGGTAGGGTGAAGGCAAGTAATGCTTTATTAAGCATCTTCCAATACGAGGACAATCACAGTCTATGGAAAAACTAAACCACACCACTGTGGTGATCATACTTCAAGGTTGGCCTCAAAGTCTGTCAGAAGATGATGTTAGCCCAACTATTAAAATCAAGATTCATTTTTTAAGAACTACTTTTTTTTTCTCCCCATGTCACCTTTCCCTCCTTTGTGAATCCTCCTCTCTCCAGTTGGAACGTCTACAATTAATGTATGATTCCTCAGGTCAAAATATTTTCAAATATGATTGCATAAAGTTAGACACTTAAATATGTACTTATATATCTAAATAAAACTATCTTTACTTAAATTTGAGATGAAAAAATATCTGAGTTTTCTCTCTTGACTACCTGTAGTTTTCTCTTTCCAAAAAATGGGTTTGCTTTTTAGGCACATACCTGTGACTTCAAAACTCCTATTTAGCACAGACAAGGCCTAATTTGACTGACAACAGCTTCCTCTGGTGAATATGAAACTTGAACTTACAAATAAACTACTTTCTTGATTCAAAATAGAATAGGTTGATTTGCTAAAAGATACACAACAGATATATTTTTTTTCTGATAAAATCCAAAGTATGTAACTTTTAGAGAAGTTGGTGCCTATAGTTGCATGAAAACCTTTCTTGCTACAGGCAAAATGATTTTACTTTTGGCAGGTTTACAGAAAAGCAAGTCAGTTACATTTTCACCTCAGGTGGTTTGTAGAATCAAAAAGGCAGTTCTTGCAGATGGAAAACTGTCATTACATGAGGACAAGCTGTTTGCTGGGGGGAAATGGAAATATTTTGCTGTCTGTCAAACCTGTGAATATTGGAAAGAAAATCTGTCTTCATACATGAATACTCAAAACAGAAGCTGATAGTTTAATAGAGTTCTATTCGAGTGACAGCAGGGAACGCCAGCCTGGTCACTGGCCATCTCCTGCTTCAGCTCTTACACAAAGTTACCACGCATCTCAGGGTGAGGTCACATATACCAAAAAAAAAAAAAAAAAAAGAGAAAAAAGACTACAGTCCAGACCTACCTAAAATAGAGATTCTATCAGAAAGCCTCAAACACATCTGGTGCATGCCTCTGGAAATAATGAGTCACCAAGTCAAAGACTCCAGTACTGCATCTCCCAGAGGAAAAGCACCCACTCTCCCCACAGTATACTCTGGAGTATTTCATTCCTGCTGTGAACTGTCCGTCATTAATGACCACTGAGGGAGAAAGAACTACAAAGAGGGCATATGCACAGGTGGAGAGCTACTAGAGAATGATGTGAAGCTAATTACCCAGGTTTTCCATGTGGATGCGAAGCAAGGGCTTGGAAATACCTTTCATCATTATGTGTTAGGTACATGTTCAATTAGTTGGAATGGATCAGTAGAAGGCAGAAAGCTGTATAAGAAGTCTTCACTATTGTAAATACACTGAGTATGTGCTTTGAGGAATTCTATGAGAGCCAGTGCTTGTGCTTAATAGTGAATGGTGAGAACACCATCCATTTTTGCTTGCTTGTTTCAATAAGCTCAGAAGGTTCAGCATTACACTAACCCTAACAAGTATTTCATCATGTCACCTGGAGGCTTACACAAACAAGTTTAGAACCTACTGTTGAAATGGGCTGAATCAAACCATTTCTAAGTCATCAATAATTGCCTAGTATGATTCAACAACTTCCCATTATTTTTAAGCACCAAGGAATCTTACAATACAGTGAAGTTGACAGCACATTTATTTCCTGCCATTATGAGATTTAATAGCCTTTTTTCATCACCATTAAAATTGACTCTCACAATCTATTCTCCAAATATTGTGCTCCCTCCAGAAATTTCCAATCCCATCACACTTTCCTCACAGGTTTTTCAATCTGAAGGTTCAGATTTGTAAAGCTTGAGAGGAGGTGGGCTCCAGTTTGGAATTCTGCTTTAGGATCCTATCTAATATCTGACTAAACTTACCAGAGGAAAAATCTATTCCTGATGTTTTCTGATTGAACAAACTCAGTTGTAGAGTTTGCTTTCTTCCAGATATCAGATCTCCCTAGTCCAGTTTTCATACTTCATCAACTACTCATTTTTCATATTCCAAATTTTCTTTGATAGCTATAGCTGTATTACACTTCTAAACCATGTATGCCACCACAACAAATACCTGTGTGTTAATAAAATACATCTTCCTTTTCCTAATTGCTCCACTGCAATTTTCATTCTGTCGTGGGGGATTTCCAGGAGACTGTTAGAGGTACTTTTCGTGATCTGCTGTCAGTGCTCTAAAGCTCTTTATCACAAAATCACAGTACTTTTTATAATCTTTGGGGCAATTTATAAAATTCTACAAGCCTACTGTGTGACAATTTAAAATAACATTTCGTAAAATTAATCTATAAAAGTGTGAAAAGTACACTATGTGCTTCTAAAAGGTCAGAGAAGCTTTCCATTAAACAAATCAATATGGTCACAAACAGATCCTGAAGTTGTATTACCATTTTAATTGGCTGGCATAGCCTTCTCACAGTTCCACCTTAATGGTGACATTAATTACAACTGTGAGAGTACAAGACTGTGCTAACACAAACTGGAAAATAATTATTACACATTGCCTGAATATCTTTTGCTACTACCCGAACACATCAAAGGTATTATGTTAAATATCCAACATTGTTTTCCACTCAACACATTCACCTCTTTCTTCGCTGATTTTGACTTTTTATTCTTCAGAATGTAACATTAAAACATGAAACTGAAGCACTCCAAGCTGCAGTAGGGAAAAAAAGTAAAAAAATTAAAAAGGGAAAAAGAAAGCAAAACAACTGCTTCAAAGCCAGTATCAAAAAACATCAAGACTGGCTGGCTAAACAGTGATCAACTTCTCTGAGCTCTTCCCAGGGAGATTCCAGGGCAGCTGCCGTACTGGTAGCTGCAGACAGTAAGGACAGAGGCAGAGGATGGCCACCTGTCCCCATGCCTTCTACCTCCTGCAAAACCTCAGCCTCATTCCTTCTTCTCTGGGTACTCTTCCCAGGTTGTTTGATTTGTCTTCTTTGATAACTCTTTATCACAGGCTCTAACTCATGTCTGCATTCCTGCGTTTACTTTCATGTTTAGCTTTTACACACTTTCTACCAAGTTATGCTCTCTCTCAGCCTTGTTCAGTGTGTTCCTACTAGATGTCACCAGCTTCCAGTTGTTGACACTAGCCATGGTCTCCCTGCTTACCACATCCCAAGGTCCTCTAATGCACAAAAAGCTCTGCTTCCTTGCCTACCACTCCTCTAACCTCTAAGTCCCACACTTGCCAAACTAGTTGCTGTTTCTTCTCCCTCCTGCTTGTCCCTCCATTCTGCTGTCACCGGTGTCATCCCAACATACTACTTCTTTGTCCTTGGTCTGGCTCCAGGCCATTCTATATTCAAATTAGACACGCCATGTTCAAATCCACTCTGCTTGATTACCAGCATGAGTGTTGCTGAAAGCGTATAAGACATACTCGAGAACAGCTGGGGACAGCAATTACAAGACAAGTTTGATTTTCTCCATGGGGATGGCATATGTGCCATCTAGTCGGGCCCTGGAGTTATGAGAAGACGGCACTTGCTAAGCTGCTCGGTGGTTAAGCGCACACAAGCTGCCCAGCACCGCGAGCACCAGAGGGGCAGAGCCCGATCTGCAAAGGCAGGGGCTTCAGAGCTTTCCATCTGCCCTGACACACAGGCATTCACATTCACATCCTGCTTCATTAAAAATAACTGAAATTGTCCAAAATATTTATAAAAACAGCAGTAGTATGTAACAACCAACAAGGGAAATTCTAGCCTACCAAGGAAATCTGCACAATGTTAGGAGAGATTCCAAGGGTTGTGAATATACAAGTGTGTTATGTATGTATACACCTACAGATGTATACACATGTACACAGTCTGGTCTATACCGAAATCTGAAATAATCAACATCTCTATAGTCTACTTTTTTGGATATGGTATTTGCTTCTAAAACAGAACAGTTTAACAGTGTCCCAGAAACAATTCAGTGTATTTAGTAATGACATGAAGTGTATTTTTAAACCTATGTGAAGTTTCTTAATGTTATCAGACACTACAAAGAAAAACACAGATTAAAAAGCAAAATTATGGTATATTGTATCTGCATTCTCTGTGCTGGAGAAAGCAGACTGTAAATAGAAGAAGAAGAGAGAAGAAGAGAAGAAGAGTTAGGCATTAAAATTCAATTTAGAAAGGAATCTAACTGATGATCTGTAACTGACATTTGAGATTGCAAAGTATCATACAAGACAAAATTATTAAAGAATAACTTTGGAATATGAGAAAATGCTTACAGGTGATATGAACTGCCAGGATAGAGATGACAGAAAACATCACTGGGTTTATAACACTGGCCAAGTAACTTTCATCTTTGATCAGAACTTTGAACCTTAAGAAGGGAAATTAAGTGCCTCTAACACATACCAAATGCAGCCTTATCAATTAAAAGTAGGTATTTTGTATGAGGTGCTATCTCAGAAAACATTTATAAAACAAACTGACCTTCCCAAGAGAAATTGCTATTTTCTAACCCCACAACCCCTCATCAAGGCATTAAAATAAGCGTGTAACTTCAATGGTACTAGTGATCTATTCAGGAGGAGTCTGTGCCTGCCCAAAGCTCCTTGCCAACTTGCTACAACCAGCAGTGATTTGCTTAAGTGTAAGCAGTGAAAATAAATGTCTGTTTGTACTTGGGAATTGGCTTGAATTGTATCCACTGTCAGTAAGTGTTGGCTTATCAGAGCACTTACCTGCTGTGCCAACAAGGCCAAGCACAGGCATAATCAAGACATTTTAGGAAAAAGGACATCAGGTGTTTCTCTATTTAAGATGGATAAAATGTAAAGGCTGTATCCCCTCCTCCTAAGATGAAGAACTCTATAAATCCAGACAGAAATCCAGGAGGACAGGAGTCAAATTAGCTCCAGTTTTGCTTTGTTGAATGCACAATTTTCATGCTTAACTTATTTTGATTTGGGAAGTTTCTGAGAATATTATTTTTTTAACATGGCTACTGTTTCATCAATGGTCTGCTCTAGTGAAAGATTTTCTGTTTAAACATCGCTCTCTAATTTGAAATAAAACCCGCTTAAGCAGATAGGATGATTCATATAGTTGACATTTTTAATGTAGACTAGGCTAAAAAGAATTTAACTTCATCAACACCTATTTCTGATGCAATACCATTTTCTAATAAATCCACATTTTAAAGCTAAAACCAAAATCTTCATAGTGCATTGGTCTCCAGAGGTGGTTACCTAGCTGCGAGAACAGAGAAGCACACTGACATTGGCAAAAACGCTAAATAGTTCATTAAAATCCAAAGTATGTTCAGAAACCTCTCAAATACTTCATGCATTGCTGGGTGTACCTAATATAGCATGCCATTAAACTAAAAAAAGAGGTCATTCAAAAGAAGTAGGAAGAGCAGAAATATCCAGAATGGTAAAATTAAAATGTATTTGCCAGTCTTAACTTCAGCATGTAAGCTGGTTTTTTTTGTTTGTTTTTATTCTTGAAATGTTCTTAAATCAGATTGAATTCATAAAGTTTCAGACTGACAGAAATAAAAACACATCAATATTACACACAGGGGATGGGAACATTATGAGTAAAAATATCACTACTTTTTGTACAAGGAAAACTTTTATCCAGTAAGCCCCCATTATTTTCTTGGTAGCTGAGTATTACAAAGGAGTTCAATTAACTATCGGTAGAGGAGATCAGACTTCAAGCAACATAACAAAAACAATGCTTCAATTGAAATCCCAGCAAGTATTAAAAGAAGCAAACTGAAGTTGTGTCCAAGAGCCTAAGTGGGACTTTGTCACCAAAATTCAGTGTGTTATGTAACATAATATAAATAAATTACTGTATAGCCATTAGCATTGCTTTTGTTGAGAGCATTTTTTTTACATTGGTTTTGTAAGCATGGGCCTCAAGCCGCTCTTACACAGAAGTCAGCGTGAGGTCTTCACTACAAATTAAGTATACTTCGGCCAGTTAGGTAAGTGTAACTTTTTAATAAATATTTTTTTGTGAATCTTGACAACAGCACTAATGCCTAAATCATAACACTGAGCTTAGCAGTAATAGATTGCATTTAGTAACGTGTCTATTATCTTCAGGGTACTCTTAGCAATTTATGTCTTCAAAAGCCCTTTAAAAGTGTCTTTTCCCCTGTACTGTTCGCTTATGTGTTTCAGCATAAACTGGGCAATATGCATAGCTAAATTCTGTTTCATGCAAAAGTTCATCTTGGTAAACTTGTATCTGGTACAGGCAGCAGCCTCGGGGCTGGGTTGATACTTCACCTGCACAAGTTTCAAGAGCTTTACTGCATACAGGACATCCTTAGGACTATGGATGCAGTGAATGAGGTGGGGAACCAAGAGCCTGTCTTGAAGGCTATATAACATACAGTAGGATAATAAACCATAATATGCGTAAGCATCCTGGGGCTTAGCTCCCAGGAGAGAAAACAGCCATTTAAATGGGAGGACCATCCATCGCCTATTCCAGGGAGCATTTGTTTTGTTCATCCACTTCATGAGCACACGAAAGGTTGAAATAATCAAACCTATGCCGAGCTGTACTACTGATTAAAGCTTGCTTTAAATACAGAACTCAGCCTGAAGAAGCCTGACCTCTTAATGACGTTTTGCCATAAACCCCCCAAAAATACAAAATTTATTTTTTACTGCGTTGCAAAAATGAAATAATCACAGATATAGCCTGATGCTCCCCTTGTCACAAACTGTACTACTCCAGCTGTCTGCTCATGCTGGAATTCTAGTACTTAAAATTCAAAGAGGGGAATGTCCTGCAAGATTTGGTAACGGCTTTGGAATCACTACATTATTGCTGCAGGGAAAAAAGAATCAGCCTGTTCCACAGGACTTCTGATGACTTCCTCCCTCCAAGCCACTTTGCAGTCTGAAATTAAGCTAACAATCTAGCAGTTCCTTTTTACATCAAGAAAAAGAGTTGACTGAAAAAGACATTTTCCTCTGTGGGCTGCTATTCTACTGTTAAATCTTATTTCTCATAATGTTATAACATTTCTGCAAATTGTTATGTGAATTCCTACCTAAAATGCAGTAATGGACTTGTTTTCTGTCTGACAGCAGATCTGCATAATCCAAAGAAATTTACCACGGCCTGGTTTAGCACAGCTAAGCTTCAAAGTAACATTAATTTTATTAACTTTGCAGATGTGAAACATTTTATGAATGTATTAAAAAAGATGCATTTCTCAATTACTTTGTCAAAGGTACCTAACTTGTCTGTCTCTGACCAAAAATAACTAAGCTTGGTACTTCTTTCAGTCTGTTTCTGAGTTAGGCATTTCAGAAGCAGTACATACAGTGATCTCCTACAATTATTTCATATGAAACCGATATTAATCCAATTGAAGTCAATGGAATTATTTCCACTGACTCCTGCTAACATTTATTGGTGCCCTAAATTCTTTACTAACCAAAGAAAAAGTCTTTCTGTAGTACTGAATGAACAGACACAAAGAGTAAAATAATCTGCTTTCAGTATTTATTATATTAACAATTTGGCTCTGCCTTTCATCAATGGATTAAAAGCAAATTGAAGGTACTACCACTAAATTGCCTTAAGACATAAGGGTACGATGCCAGGAAGAACCTCAAATAGAACGAATACAACTTAGTAGACTTGCTTTCTCCGGACCATTTAGCAGGACTTTTTCATAAGCACAGGTTCCTATCAATTAGGCCTATATCAAAGGCACGCTGCCTAATTTAGATAAGCATACTAATGTTTTATTTTGCTCCGAACTATAATAAGATAATGAACTATCACTGCAATAGCTACGATAGTTTTTAGTCTGGTAACTTCTGGGCTTTGTGTGAACCACTGCTTACACCAGTAACACTCTAAGACAGCAATACACTGTATCTGGGAAGTGTAGCTGTTGATTACAAAGAGCTTTACCCTAAAAATGTTTGGGAAGAGTAAAAATAAAAAAAAGGGGGGGGACGACACACATTTCACCATTTGGTGACTGAGTAAGACAATGTTTGAATAATGTACCAGTGTTTTTAGGATACTTCAATACTTGCCAACCTCTTTGTGTATCCTTTATACTAAGTGACTGACTTGTAGGTGCTCTGGCTGGAAGAAGCCAACAGCTTGGGCTATTCTATGACTCCCTGAACTTTCAGACAGGATTTACATCCAAGCCAGCTGAAGGAAGCACACAAGCCGTGTGAAGTGCCATTCAGAGAAAAAAATACTCCTTCTCCTGCAGATTTAAAGCCTCAGCAGCTGAGGCCACAAAGGAGGCTGGAAGGAGCAGAGGAGGTGCAGAAGTGAACTGTTAGCTTGTAGGGACAAAGTCACATATGGGGGTGGCCCAGGAAGAATGGGTGTAGGAAGCAGAGATACAGAGTGTCCTGTCCTGAGCACAGCTCATACAAGAAGCAGATATGGAGGGGAGGAATGCAAGGCCATCCCAAGAGGGTAACAAGGGAAGGAGGTGTATCCCCTCTCTTAGCTCTCTTTCAAGAGGAGAACCTCTGAAGTCTGAGCTTATGTTACCTCTGCTTGTTTTGCTTTCACATAAAAACAAACCCGCAGGTAGAACGAATGAAATCACAGTCATCATGGAAAAACAGAGCCTAGTGCTGTCAGGGACCTTTGGGTCATTCTGTCCATCCTCTGCAGGAAGGTGGGGACAATTACACCAGAGAGGAGATGCTCTTGTCTTTTCTTAAAGGCTTCCAGGGGAGCCACCCACCTTGAGGCAGGTTATCTGAGTGCTCATTCAGGCCTGCTGAAATACTAACACCTCTTCCTAGAATGTGATCTTGCATGTAATATTACAATAATCCTAATCTCACACTTTAATGGAGAGTTGAATTCTTTCTAAAATCTATGAGAACCAAACCAATTTGCACATTTTAAGTTTCCAAGAATTATGAGCTGGAGGGTGCTGTATCATAGTTTACAAAATTGGTGGGTGCTGATCAAGTGTTATAGCTGCAAGAAAAACTTATGGTCTTGCATTAAAACAAAAAACATGAGTGTATGGGGAATAAGGTGCAGGGCTGTGGGTATTTGGAGCATGCCTATTGTGAAATAGCAGCTGAACAAGGCTGGCTTTTCACATCCCAGAAACCAGTTCCCAAAAGGGTTAGAAGTACAGAGAAACAAGAAAGGTGGATAACAACTCACCTGATGGAGAAGACTTAAGAAAAAAATGAAGATAATCTCCTTTCTACACTTTCAGAACTCATTGCTCTATCAACCTTACCAGTGAAAGTTAGTTAAAATGCAAACGCTTTCCTCACACTTCTCCCAGCTCAGCAGACCTGAATAAAAATCCATCCAGCTCCAGAGCTGAAAAATGAGGAAAGATTTTAATGGGCCTTTCAGATGAAAGAGCTGCATGTGCACACTCTTGCAGACAATCATTGTGAAGAAATGATCAAAAACTGGTCACTGTGTAAAATAATTCCTCATAAAATGTTTCATTGTTTTGTACAAAAGAGTAAAATGTTAGTGATGTGGAGGAAAAAGCAAACAATGTTTTCCTAAAAGAAAGCATTATTTTCTTACATTAATTATAAAAGGTACAAATATTGGTATGGAAAACAAGCCCTTCATCCGTGACTGAATAGATTTAAAAAGAAGGAGGAGATGGAAAACATGAGAAAACCCCTGTCATCAGAAGAACAGAGATGTCTCTGGCCCTCTAAAGCCATTTGCCAGAACTGAAGGAGACAGAGGGATGAAGGAGACAGGAGATGTAATGTCACATCCACAGTCCCAAAGTGAGAGGCCTTTTATCACCAACTTCTGCAAAAAACAAAGATGAGATAAAGCTGAAATGTTCCTCTACCTAAGAAAAAAATACACCGTCTGGATTTTTCAAATAATCTGACTTGCAAATTGCCTAGAAAAATTCAAGCTGGATATTCAATTTCTAAGTTAAGTCTCACAAAATTGGTATCTGGGTTTGGTCTTTTTTTTCTCATTTGCATTCAGTTCTACTGCCACAATAAGGGAGAAGAGATAAAACAATAGTGCAAAGAACAAAAATTGTTTTCTGCAGCAATTCTGCAGAGGATTTTCTTTCCTTTCCGATTCCCTCCTGAAATAACAGAATGTGTGTGACATATGTAGAATTCTTGTAGAGGCATTTTGGTCAGAATAAAATTAGCTCTCCTAAGAAAGGTAACATCAAAACCAATGGAAAGGAGCAGGCTCTACTAAGGGTAACTCTGCCACCTCCGAAGACAGGGACTGCACCCCAAAAACACATGTGCACAATTAGAAAGTAAAGATGTTATCTTTTAGACAATTAGGTACTATTTTCCTGTTTGCTGCGAAGGGTAGGAAAGTACAAGTAAGCAAACAGCCTAAAATTCCTTGTGTTCCAACCAGTATTAGTAAATCATTCCCTCTCTGTGGCCTGCATGGCAGCAGCTCGTTGCTTGGAAGCATTTGGTGTTCACTTGTCAGACTTTTCTGGATATTACTGAACCCCAAAATTGCATGATTTGTGTCTTGGTTTTTGTTTGATAGATAACATCTCAGACTGTATGAATTACAAATTAAAATTCTGCTTACAAATTAAAATTCTGTGTTTAAAGCTGTTTGAATGCTTGTTCAGCATCTGTCTCCATGGACTTCCCTTGATACTGACATTCCTTATCCAGAATATTTACAAAGAGCTAATATAGAAGTAAATTAGTGCATTCAAAAGCATCGTCAGGGTGCAATCCAAGCGAATATTCATGGCAAAATGCTCAGTAGGATTGACCGTTTCATTTAAGGCCCTGATCCCGCATGATTAAAGGTAACGGGATCTTTGTCACTGACTTTAAATGAACTCTGCAATGAGCCCCCAGGTAGCACCTATCAGAAAGGGCAGCTGTGTAAAATTCCTGTAACACTTTACTTGAGAGCCATCAGATTTAAACAGACATTACAGACACAGGCATACCAGGATGCAAACGTGTGCACACAGAGCTTTAATTTTCTCAGGCTTTTTTGGCTGCAAACATCTGTAGGTTCAACCAGTCGTCCGGCAAGCACTGCTAGTAGTTTGGATTAGCAGTCAGTCAGCCTCAGGAACAGCAGTGTTGGTGTTAGCAATGCCCAAGCCAGTAATTCCAAGGACTGAGTCCTTGGTGTTTGCTTCACTGTGTATCACGAGGTCAGCACTCAGGCGCCCCGAAGCTGTCTGACTGGCCTTCAAGTTCAGCACACCTGCTCCTTTTCTTAATAGCAAGAAACCTAAACACAAGGGAACTGCCCCAGACAAGTCTTTCAGCTCCTAACTTTTGTCAGCAAAATTCTCACCTCACATTTGGGTTTAGACCTGAGCTTTCAAGCGTGTGATTGCAAGGGAATAAGCTGAAAGGTTTTAGCTCCCCCAGGAAACTCTCTGCTTGTAACCCAGGGGTGAACATCTAGGTTCCTAGTTCAGCAATGCCAATGGGAAGGCAGCTTTGAGCTTGTGCAAGAAAGCAGCAATACGGTGTTAACATTTACTAAGAAAAACTTATAAATGACCAAACAGAAGCAGGATTTGTGGGAGTATGTAGCTAATGAAAGAATGAAGAAAGGCAAGTGATTAGGTTTGAGGAAAGGTCTCATTTCACTTCATCCAGCTGTTTGGTACATGTTTAGCCATCTTGTTCATAATCCAGCCCAGGCCAGCTCTCAATGATCAAAGCAACAGTTTAGCTTTCTCCTCCTATTCCATCAGCCCTTACTGTTTACTTGTTTTTAAACTTAGTCTTCCCAGTTCATTTCTTTTAATCCCCAGAAATGTAAACAAGTCATAAACAAGGATAGAAGTATCTTCCTAAATGCTGGCTCATGAAGTATTTCCTAACTTAAGCCGCAGGTCTCATGCAGAAATAAGGGGATGATGAAATAAGTTCATAACTTAGTAGCATATACTGCATGACTGGAACTTCTCATGAAATACTGGTCTATAATCAATAATCAGCCTTTTTTGTCCATGGCCAATACAGTAATATATTACTATATTAACAATATAACATAGTAGTAATATATTTAAATATCATCCCACTGTAAAATTTAAAGATACTCCTTTTGCTTTGATGCCTGTTGTATTCCAGTCTATTACAGTACATTATAGAACATTACTTCACATTTTCTTGCCAGAAAACAAGCAAAGCTAGTCAGGTTTGTTACAAAAAGAGCATGGTAACAGCTAGAGGACACTAAGGTTTGCTACTTGTATCCTGCTTCTGCAGGATCAGGATGAACACATACCTCCTGGAAATTCATGTGCTATTTTTCTAATAGAATTTGACCACTTCTATATCATACTGATTCTGAAATCTGTTTTTTTTGAGCTAAAAAGCACGGAGCAAGGCATTTCAGCCACCATACTAAGCACACATGACCATCAGTTCTTCTCATACATCTGAAAACATTTTTATCAGAGTAAAGCTGTTACATATCAATACTAGAAAAATACTGGCTCTAGTTTACTGAATACTAGTCAAGCCAATTTAAAAGCTATTTAACAATGGTAACTGCTTTGGAGAATGACTTGAAGACAACAGAGGCCTGTCCTTTACCTGTTGAGATTGTGCTAGCCTCATTCTTCTTTAGATTTAACTGATAAACTTAGTCTTACATTTTGTGCTTTCCTGACAAGTGTAGGGAAAAGGCTTTCATAACTTTTGAAACACTGGTGGCTGCTTAAGAGGGTATATCATCTCCTCTAACAAATTACATCCATCATTTTCTAAAAAGGATCCTGAAATATTGTGACAGTTGTCACCACAGACTACTGCACTGACAGGGTGAATCTGGAACGGCAGAGGTAGTTGTCACCCAACAAAATCTTGATGAAGTTTGTAACTCTTGAATAACGGATAGAGGTGATGCACCTAATCATGTTAGAATTGTTTCAGGGGCAGATCTGTTATGTCAAAGGTGACTGGTGTGTTTTCTTTGATTCAGTGCGTTCTGCATTTGGGCTTCAGATACTGCTGAAGTCCAATGCCAGCAGTAAATACTGAACAAGTCATCACTCCCATTGGATTTACACTGGAATGTAACCGGGTAAGTCTGAATGCTTTCTGCTTTATAAATGAGAGTTCAAAGATGTTCTGCATTAGCAGTAAGAATTCTTAAGTGTCATCCTTTGAAGTCTCTACTCTCTACTTCTATCCCTTTCCAGCTTTCTAGTTAGCATTTCCACATGATGCCTCTACCAGTTTTCCACATTCTATTTTGACTGAAACAGAATGCAGTGTGCAACAAAAACAATCTGCACTATTAATCTAGTTTCTATAAACATGATCCATGTATTTTACACTACTTAGGATTCAGGTTTTTAGCATTTAATTGTATCACAGCGTCTTCTGAAATCTTAGTCATGTACCACCCCTTGTGCAGTTTTTGCCCCCAAAAGGATATGGTTTCATTATGTTAGCACAAAGGAAGAGAAATGTAAAGAAAACAACTGAAGAAATACGTGTATTTTGCAAAGTATCTGTCCATCACAACTCAGCTGGGTGCTCCTCAGTACTGGAGAGTTTTCCGACTGACACACTTGGAGTAAACAGCTCTACAGCTATTGTAACACCTCTGCTACAGAGATGGCTTCAGGCAAAGCTAGGAAGCAGATTTGAGTACAGTGAGAACAAAATGGTGGAGGTTTAATTAAAGGAGATACACATACAGATATATACGTACACATACATACACATGTATCTGTAGAGATACGTGTATATAGAGAAGATGCACATTCCCATTTTGAAAACAATGAAAAGACTACTGGGCAAGGGTAACATGGACTGCTTAAAACAAGAATGGATTTGATAACGACACTATTTATACGTTCCATACCGATTCAAGAAAAACTTCAGGTGTTATCCATCAAGATTTTTTAGGCTATATTCTAAACTATAGGTTCTTATTCTAATTTATTCCCACCTGCAATATCACTTCTAAGTGTTGCAGTATATAAAGAGAAAAAAATAGATCATAAGCTCTCTCAAAATTTTCAGTGATCACTCTCCAGCAGCACTAAGGTAGAAAAACACAATAAAAATTCTGTAACATAGACAGCTGAAGATCTAACCTAATTTTGAAAACCACTGAGGAAAACACCAGTCCAACATTCAGGATATGTAGCTCCATGGTCAAAAAACAAACAAAAACAAAACAAAAGAACAAAAGAAAAACATGGGGAGTGGGGTGAGGTGTGTGTCAAGAATCATTACTGGAACTCACTTGCGAAGTACCTTTTCCTTTAAAGACAAATCTGTAAGTAGAGCAGAGAAGCACATCAGCTGGTCTGAATTACTTTAGCTAAAATACTTTCTTTTTAGGGGGAAAAAATGTATTTTATGATTATTATCTCCATTGTGCAAAATAAGCACAAGTTGGCTTTATTTAACAGTGAGCCCACATACTTCATTATCGCAATATATTAATTTTACTTGATTATTAATGTACAGTCTGAATTGTAGGAGCAAAAGAGGGAATTGGACAGGTAACCTCTCCGCTAGAGCAGTCAAACACTGCATACATTATCAATCCAGCAGGGACTCCTAGTAATTAAACTTGATAATACCTTACGACTTTTAGCACAGTTTAAAAAAAAATCTTAAAAGGGGTAGTTGAAAAGCTGAAGATACTGAACGACACTAAAAGCAACTGACCTGAAAACAGAAAAAATAATTCATTATACAAATTAATAATTAAATTTAGAAACAATAATAGAAAGAAGAAAATATAGGGAGTTATACATCAGACTGCTGTACAGTAGTCTGATATTTCACCAGTTCTTATTTCATAATGTATTGGGAAGTTAATTTTATGCTCCTCATAATGAATTTTTAAATGAGAAATATTTTTTCCATAATTTAGCCCACAGACATTTGAATCAGACTTCCACTAATACATTTGCATATAAACAATTTTCTTAAAATTCATCTGCTTCAATTACTTCTTTCTCACCTGAAGTCATAAAGCTCCATATGGGATGTATAAACCCTTCTGCTGCCCAAGGCCATGTTATAGGGGCACAGGCACATATTCTTTCACTGCCCAAGAGATTCAGCTGAGGGAATGTTGCAGGACATAGTACAAAAAAGCTGCAAGAGAAAAAAATGAGCTACCATTAGCAGCTGAAGAAAATGAAGAAAAATTGTCTGAAAAAACACTGCTATGTGCTGTAGGGGAAAGACAGAAATAAGTAACATGAAAAGGAAAACAGAATTTTGAAAAAAGTAAGCTTCAAGTACAGCCCATTCTCTCCAAAGTCACAGGAAGATAACCTCTGATTGCATTTCCAATTGCAGACAAAAACACTGAGGTAAAACAAAACCGGGATCCCAAAGCTGAGTGGGCATCCAGAGGAGTCTGGGACCTAAATCCTATCAGCCTGCTTCTGGGATTCACACTGAAGACATCCAATTTCCCACCGCTACTGTTAGCTGCCATAAATACTACGAAAGAAGACTGACAATTTGCAGCATGGTTTCTGGCTGCAGAGACACAAACACAACCACAGTGCTGCAGTTTGGGCTGTGACACAGATGCTTCACAGCTGTTCTTCCTCTGAGAATATCCTCCTCCAAAGGATTGCAAATCCATCTCTGGTAGCTCATAAGCGATGCTCTGAGATACCATAGCTCTGTATAAAACACTATGCAACCAGTCTGATAGCAAAAAGTTTCTCTCTTAGTTGTCAAGTTCAACCGAAAGCTGTAATAGTGTTATATGACCTTGATGTACACAGCATGAACTCTTTTGTGCATGACCATGCCACTCAGTCTAGAAGTTGAGAAGAACTGATTCTAAGTATTCATTTACTGACTTGTAACAAAAAGCTTTGAATTTAGCTAACAAACAAAAAAGTAGTATCCAGCATTAAAATAATTAAATTATTACATATTTAGTACACCGTATACTTATTTACCTTTTATAACAAAATACTGCCTTCTCCAAGTCTCCCCAGGTAGAGGAAAACTTAAGATATTATAATTTTTTAACCTTTTGCACTGTACTTGTTCCATTCCTTCTGTTAGATTGGCACAGGACTGTCATAATTCTAGTATATTCAGAATTTAGATCACTGAGACTGAATTTATCATAGAATGTCATATGGTCAATGATTTTTTAAGTCCATTAATCTTTAAATAGTAAGAGTATTCTGGCCTGAACTGCCACGCAATCTTACAGACTACAAAAGAAACTGACTGTTTTGCTGCAATTTCTACTGATCCTTTTACTCATCATTATTTACTCAATAGTTTAAAAACAAATATAATTTTTAAACCAATTATTATTTCATTATTTTCAGACATTTCTATCAGCATAAAGAACTTTTTCAGAACACTGTCAATAACTCAACATAATTAAAAATATCCATCTAAATGACTGAAACTGGATCGTGTATCATAAATCAAGACAACATGAATTCAACAAGGTAGTTTGTATGTACCCTTTTTCCCTTACTAATAATTCCATTAAAAAGCTTGGTTCGGCGCTTCCATTACAGTCAGTGAAATAATGTATGAAGTGACTATGGGAACTTGAGACTAAACCAGAGAGACTAAATATAGAAGTCAATCACCTATGTTGTGACAGCATTCAGATCTACACCCACAGCCCTGCAAAGCTGAAGAAAAATCATTTTCTTGCAGCATTGTATGAATACAACAGAATCTTACACAACTAATGATAAATGTGCAAAGCTATTCAGCATGCAGACAAATGCTAGAGAACAGAACAGCAAATAGAGAGATAATTACAATGACCTTACATAAACCAGAAGTATTCTTTCAGAAACCTAACAGCAGAAACAGCAGGGGTCTAAGAGGAAGACAATGAGCATTGTTAAGGAAATGCAGAGTTCCACATGAGCGAAAATTAAATAGACTGACACAGTTCACAGTAGCGATTGACTAATTTAGGATATGCCAGAAGAACCCCAGACAATGAAGAGCATAGGCAGGGTAGATGAAGTGCTCTCTCATAATACAAGATGACAAAGTCAATGAAATCGCAAGACTACATTTAAGTACATTCAAAACTGATTAACAAGGTATTTTAAAACAACACAAAATTATACAGAAGAATTCATTGTAAGAGAAGAGATTAATTCGACTAAAAATGAATTACACATTTCACTGCTTGCACTCACATTTATAAAACCCGCGTGATCTTCAGATTGAGGAAGCAGCTGGCCACTGCTTAACACCAATGGGCATTTTCCTTCTTCCGAGCTGTTTGTTGTTCAGGGAGCAGTAAGATGTAGGACAGTCCTACTGGCACAGAAAGCTCCAAAACATGGTCAGTTTACTGTGCTGCAGAAAGTTACTCCATGTCAAGTGAGCTGGAATAACTGTCCACGTGCCTGCTCATATCCCACATCAAAACCAAAGCAGTGAGTTTTGGCTTAATTGCTCTTTCAGGAGAAGAGGAACATCAACAACTAAGTAACAACTGAAGGGAACCATGAAAACTGACTGTTTCTAACAGTCAAAATAATGTAAACATCAAAAATTAACTCTGCTTGACTGATGCAGGGTAACATGACAGTAACAGAGTACTCAGAGACAAGTTACAAAAGTATTTAGGCCACTGGACCAGCTCTGTAGAATGGAGACAACTGCATATGGAAAATTATCTGACTGGAACCCAACTATGGTCTGAGATGGATGCCACAGACCAGGGAACTGCCAGTTCCCATCTGCCTGAGAAGGATTAACTCTTATGCACTGCAAGTAGGTGGACAAATACTGACTAAAACCTGACCCTGAAATGCATGATTCCCTTTGCTAGGTGACTAGCCACACCTCACAGGCCTTTCTGTTTGCACTTTCAGCAAATATTAGGTATTTATCAAGATCTTCAGTACCTCCAACTAAGAAGGATCTACCTGGAGCCCCTGAAGGCTTGGACTAACTTGTTAATTTGCAGAGTTAATCAAGCTTTAATGAGCAGCTGCTTTTAGCAGTTCCTTACAGCAAGAAAGTTACCGCACCCTTTCTTGACCCTCTGTTGCCCCTTGATAGCAGAACAGGCAGTGTTTTGACTACTGCTATTGTGTTGGGGTCTGGTCTTTTCTGATATTTTCAACCAAAGCTGACATGATATGAGAGGCAGCTAATATCACCTGGTAAATCAATTTTCAGGCTCTAATTCAAACAACTCCAGAGAGCAGTCCTACAGGCCGTGGTATGTAGGCCTCTGCACAAGAATAATACAATGTCAGCCTCAGGCAGATAACACATGAGGAAACTTTGATATCAATCATGAAATAAATGTATTTCCCCTGGTAAAACTGGGAGATACCTATGTCAAGACAGATATAAAATCAAAATGATAGCATTCCCAACGGATTTCTGAAGGTAAGAAATGTACAGTGCCACTGCTTGTCAGACGGAGATGTGCACAAAGGTGAGAAGCTGCTGCTTTTTCAGATTGAACCTGAATTTTTCCAAATGCCTCTCAGAGCTCAGCTGAAAAGCATCCAAGTACAAGTGTCTGGCTCTAAGTGTCAAGGTTTGATTCTTCTACTGTGACAGATTAAAGAAAACTAATCTAAGCATATAAGCACCTTGCTCGAGTCAACCTAGCACAGCACCTGGAATTCAGACCAAGAGAAGACCACCCTCCTGAACTTTGCCAGCAGCCAGATTATTGAACTCCATGACTCCAGGGAGACTTGGCAGTCTTAGCCTCCTAATTCAGGCTTGAATATTCAAGAATAACAAAACTAATCGCAAGAACTTCCAGTGTTATTTATAGTTGTTTTCATGTATTTCCTTTCCTCACTCAGTACTGTGAATAGAAATGTTAAGTAACAGGAACACTAAGACTTTTTTCCTCAAGCTGAGATTGCCATAAACAATGGAAACCTTAGTCTACAGTGATTTCTTCTAGCTTAAAGGAAACAAAACAAAGGCAACATCATTGGGATGCAGTACAAAATATTTATGTCCTGCATCCTAGAAATGGCTGTTGTCTCTCAGGAACCTAAAACCATGAAAGATGCCCTTCCAAGAGCAATCAGTCACAAGCATCATGTTTCCTTTTCATCTGTTCCACAGAGAATCAGAATACTTTTTTATCATTTAAACTAAATTATACATTTTGTAGTCTGCATTTTCCAAACCTGCAGTAAACCACAAGCTTCCTCTTTTTGACTATACACCTCCGAGCCAGGCAATAGTGACACTGATGGCACAGGTCACAATAGAGAATACCACATCTACAGCTACATGGTTTGATGTTCCTCTAGCTGAATGCATTTATTCTCTTAGACCCATCCTTTTGGAAACAGGTCTGTCCTGTCTCCAGCTCCAACTGTTCACTGGTACAGTTCTCCAATAGGGATTTTCAAGTCATCATCCCTAAATCTTTACCAGTTAACTTTGAGGCATATGATTTCACCAGACCTTTTCCCCAGGATCCCATCACGATGTTGAATTACTGCAGCCCAAAAGCAGCCAACAGCAAAACATTATTTATTCTTTCAAAAGATACACAGAAAGCACACAGAAAAGGGATTAAATAAAAAAGAAAGAAATGAACTATTTTTTTTTCCTGCCAGTTTCAGTATATTCAAGCTATTAGATCAGCCTTTAGGACACTGAAACAGACAGAAAAACTATGTCTCTCCAACTTCTCTGTCAAAAACTCTTCAGCAACCACCAACAACTGTTTCCGTGTCTTTTTTCCTTGTGGCCTTTTTAAACTTGGCTTTAATTACTACCTACAAATCTTTGTATCTCACCTGGGAACATTAACCTTGCCCTAAAAAGACTGCCGTCTAAAAAGAGTGCTGCCTAACAGCTTCCCCATTGTTTTTGCTAGGATTTTTTATTTTCTGCACTGTGCCCATCACTTCCCAAGCCACTGTTTGTTCTTGCTTTGCATCCAGCTCTCAGCCTCTTCTGAAATAACACTTGCCAGGCAGGCAGGGTAGTATAATCATACATAATTCAGTACTAATAAAAGACAACTTTTGTCAACAAATACAGATTTTGCTTTCTTTTAGTCATTTGCATTGTTTCAAAGTATTTTCATTCTACTGTCATCACAGAGTAAATTTAAAAATTGAAGAAGCATCTGATGCTCCAAGACTCTGAAACATCCTGCTCTACCAGAAATACAACATACACCTCACCAGTGACATTGCACAAAAACAGTACGGTTTTTCTAGCCAGTCAAGTATGTTCTTCAGGCAAATATCTGAGTAGCTTAAGTACATCTAGAACTCTGATATAAAATATGCAACATACCAAACAAAGACTGGCTTATTTGTTTTAACTAAAGCATTAATTCACTGCATTCAGATGTTAAGACTTTACCTTATTATACAATGAGTATAAATCTTACTAGTTTCATAAACTGTAATGGAATGCATCCAGTAATCAATAGGGACCAATCTTTAGGTTTGTTAATTAATTTTAATAGTATAGCTCTTGTTAGTAGTGTATCTATAATTTATGTCTAATTTTCATATAAATGTTCCCTTTTATTGATGGATTTAAACATGTATGTCACCTTTTGTAACAGTCATGTGACCACTTATACTCTTCCTTGTTCTATTTGCCATTCCTGAAATAAATGGAGCTTTATGAATTTGAGATCAAAAGATTTAGTCCCCTTGGCTATTAAAATATTTCTGAGAGTTAATGTTAATAATAGAAAAGAGACCGAAGAGCTTGAAATTAGGGCAATACTCTCATATTTCTGAACTGCGATACTTTATCTGTTATTGTTGCTCAACTTAGCATGTTTCTCCTGTTTCAAACTATTGTGAGATATAAAGCTGGGAGCTTTTAGAATGTTATAAGGGGAAAATCAGCAAGGAGCTGTGAGCTGGTATAGCAAAGGTTCAATAAACAAGGGTAAAAGTAGTGGGAGTTGTCAAAAGAAAGTATTGTAAATAGACAGACTCTTAAGGATCTCACATTCTCAGATATCCATCTCATATCATCAATCTACAAACTGAAATGCTGAACCAAGGCCTTCTATTGTCATAAATTAAATATGTGACTTGCTATTTTTGAAGTAGTTGCTGATGGAGACTGTAAACTGTATTTGTGCAGAAAGGATCACGGAGGTCACGTTGCACCTCTCTGTTGTTCACCTCCTTTCTGTTTTGGGAATACAAAACCATAAACAGTTGGATGGACTTAAGAAGTTCAAAGGCTATAGTGTAATTTTGACCTTGCTGTTACTAGATGAGGAAGGCAACATCTGCTTCATGTTTCCCCTGTGCAAGCTCTATACTATTAGTAGTAAAAGTTGTATAAGTTTCATTATTAACTACTGTACCTTACTTACACACTGGTCTCAAATAGACCCTGGTGGACCAGAAGTAGCAAACAGAAAAAATATTGTGAAGTCATTTTAAAAATCAAAACAGCAACATTTCTAAAAGAACCTCTCAAAAAAATCATTAATTGCCGCACTGAGAAATTTCTGTAGTTTTACCCAGGATAAGCAAAAGATACCTGTCAACTGCATTGCAAGCAATTAAAAAACATCTTGTTCCCTTCAATGAGCGGGACAAGAAACAACGCTATCCTAGCCTTGCAGAAGTGGGACTGAAGTATGCTAACCAGAACAGCATCATCTATAAGCACAACAAATACTTTCCATTTAACTACTCAGCAAGCTTTGCCCATGAGAAAGAACATCAGAGCTACTGAAACTATTGGAAACGCAGCCCCAAATCCTGTCCTTCTGTATCTTATCCTACTTGCTCTATGGCCTCTTTATTAGGAATAGAAGACCTTTGTGCCTGTTTGAAAGATCACTCCCAAACAGATGATACAACCTAGCTTCCAGATTTCATACTGACATTTGATCATTTGTCAGAACAAACTTATTGATAGTCACTGAAATTATTCATCATATGAAAAAGGGATCATTCCAACCCATAGGAATTTTGTGTTTAAGGCAAAATGTTTCTTTAAACTCAAAATTAGGCAGTATGTCTTCCCTGCTTATTTCAGCACTAGAGCATTTCCATTTTGATGTTGACTTTTCCTTTCTATATCTGGGCAATGTAAATTTGCAATGTAACTTAATCTCTCTGTATCGATGCACATACAAAGCCAGATGAGAATTATGCATTGAACATACAATCTTAGCGGTTTAACCCACCGCCAAGCTTTTTAGCAGTTTTAGCTTTGAGATGGAAGAGATGTAGGCAATTGCAAGTCCTTAAATAAACATGAAAGACTTCTGAACAAGCAGATGAGCCCAGCACTTTGCACTGTTTTCTATGAAACTCGGGCATTGCATTATATCTTTTAGAATACTTTTCTGCAGCTTAAGTAGATCTCGTCCTACCTGTCTTCTACCAACACAGCCATTTCACTGTTGATTACTAAAGCTGAAAACTGTAACTGAAGGATGTAAGAGGAGGTCCTGGGGTTGTACGACTCCTTGCCTGTAGGAAGAAGTATCATTTGAGAGCTCTGCTACTAGAGGTTTCTCCCCAGTAATTTAATCCCAAATAAATACAGACAAATGAACACGGTAGAATTGTCAGCCCATTAAAAAACCACCAATGAAATATGGTAAATGTAGAAAAATACGCTTGAACAGAGATTTGTGATGTCCTATATTCCCTACCTCTTATAACACTCCCAAGTGCTACCTTTCCAAGATGCATTATCAGATTTCAAACTGAGATAACAGTCATCTGAAAAGGTTTCATTTCCTGAATAATAATTCTTTCAAATGTATTCAGCTGAGCTCTCTCACCAGGTATCTATTCAACAAACAGGATGTTGAAAATAATCTTCTCTGGCAAGCTGTCTCTCTTTCCAAAAGACTCATGCCTTCTCATAAACAATTTCTTGAAAAATAATTCTCAACATGAGGGATTAATCATAGCCCAAAGCTTGCTTCTGACATGTGATTAACTATTTCTACCTGACTCAAAGGACACGGGGCAAAGCATTTCAGCATTGCTGCTCTTCACTCAAGCCCTGTTTGTAAAGATCTGTACTAGGGGAAAAGGAAGTACATCATTTATGCTGTAGAAGCAAAAGGCCAAAAAATAGTACAAGGGAGAATTTGTATATAATGTTTTGATTTGTTGCATATAATTTAATTCTACACATTCTATCCCAAAATTAAATTTCTCTGCATTTTTCTTTTCCCAAGAATGCAATTTATGCAGGGCATCTGATGCTATTACAAGGTTTCTCACATCATAAGCACAACTTATAATGCATCTCATGCATGATACACACCACTAACAATTTCACTTGATGAAAACTATCCTTATGCCTTTTTTCATTGAAGCATATTAATGAGTTCCCCCGAAAGATTAGCAAAGAGCCTAATAGACCAAAAACCTATTTCAACAATCATTTTACAGTCTTTCAATGAAGCAATGTGAACTTTTCCATCTAAATGATCCTTCCCTTAATAACTCTGGAATAATCATGCCCTCTGCACTTGTGCCAGGCCGTTAGGGTATCTTCACAATTTAATGGATTTATATTTTTACGAGGAGCTGTACCAGGAGAGAAATTATCCTTTGAAAAACGAATACATCTAACTTGTATGAAAGATGTTTGTTGTTCAACCCATTGCCGTGAATGGCTTTGACTCTATTCTTCCCAACATGGAGGTATAAATCAGATGGAGATGTAAAAAAAAATAAAAAATCACTGTTGCTACTAAGAAGCATTTTGAACCATTGAAATTAACTTCTCTTTCATCCCTGAGGCCATTTTCTCATTAGAGTACCCACCACCAGTGGCAACATCTGGTCACTCAGAGAACTTCCTTTTGAGTTGGTTGTTTGGATGTGGCTAGATGCCTTGTTCCAAGGAATGGGCAGGTTTCATTTGGTTCTACTTAACGGAAAATGCTCCTAGTCCTATCCCGACGGAAGTTCTTTCACCAACATTTGAAGAGACAAAAGCACAGGGAGAACAAGGGTGCTTTGTGCCTAATCCAAGGATCTCGTTTTCCTACGAAAGACCATGCACATGCTCCACATGAAACAGCAAGTGTGTCACAGGGATGCTATTGTGTGTCTGGACTCCTGACCTGTGTTACTGCATGAAGTCACTCGCACTCCTTTCTTTTTTCAGCATGAACACATGGATCCCAGCAAGTCTTTAATAAGGAGCTGTACTTTTTAAGCTGAATGTTTGTCCTTCCACAAGTTCAGTAACTTTTCTCTCTTGCCCAAACATATTAAGAAACATTTAAGTGAAGACAAAAATATAGTAAATTAAAGGAAATTTCTAAACCTGAACTTAGAATTGTTCAATTATTTGTTCTCCCTCCCATGAACTTCAGCTTTTTAATTTTTTTTTTGCAGAAAACTGTTTTTAGCTATTTGCAGCAAGAGTTCTTTTGCCCTTGTCTATGCTGCTGTCAGACTATTTCTTTGTCTTCACACTTCCTTTCTTCTATAATGGATCCCTCATTTCAAGTGCTTCAGTACTCATGTTCTGCTTTAAAGATCAAATTACAAAATAGTTTTATCATATAAAATGAGTTCTTGCCACAAACCCAACATTATGTTTCCTTTTCCAGTTACATTGCTAATTCTTTAGTCATGTAATTTGCCTAAACCATTATCTTGTATTGACATAGTTGGCAAGCTGTACAATGCAAAAAACATTTTATTACTGCACAATTTTCAATATACAAGCTTTGCTACATTGAATTTTATACAGTCTGCTTGAGCAAGGTCATACCTGCATTTCCAGTTATTTCTTACATCAGTTGGTGTGATTAAATTGAAAATATAAATCACTGAGTTGTTGAGTCTTGAACTATAAATAAAGACACTAATAGGCCATTTTCTATTAATTTCCCTCCTGGATAGTGGAGCTATTTGCCCAGAAGCAAATTTGAAAAATATTGTAGAGTTTAGATTCTGTAGAAGATTTTTTTCTTGCTGACTCACTAGGATTTTATTCCTATATGAAAAGAATCTAGAAAGAGCTCATATCCAAGGAGTTCTTTTTGATTAGTTCCTTAAAACTACTCAACAGAAGAAGTCCTTGCAACCCTCCTCTGTGTGCTGCTCCTGAAGGTCACTACTAGAGATTTCCAGAGTTTTATCAGAGAGGGGAATTCCAATGGTCTTTTGTTATCACTGCAACCCCATTCCCATGTGTTTTGGTTGTGATTATTGCCATGGAACTCTGAAATGAGAGTATTTCCAGTCCATCTTGCCAAAATAGTAACTAATGAAATGTTAAAAAGAAATCATACAAAGATCACTACTCATACAAGCAGACTGAAGAGGTAAGGCAAAGAGTCTGCAGATATTAAATACTAAGGTGTGATCTCAAACATGGGAAATTAAAAGAAAGGATGCATACTGCAGTGCAATGTTCAGATAGGTCTCAAGCAATCATCACTGTTGCTATGAATTTCTGTTCCAAAGGCAATAGTTGCACGTTGCCCACTCTTGACAGCATTTTCACACGGTCTATTGATTTGTTTCCTCAACTTTGCAAGACTTTATGTGTTTGTGCAAGTATTTTCTCCTCTTTTGAACTACTTGACAGCCCTGTTAGCCCATTTCTACTCAGCCTGGCTGCACAACCAGTCCTCCCAGTTCTGTACCGTCTGCAAGCTAGCCAAGGGACCCTATACCTCATCATCCGGGTCACTTATGAAGATGTTTCACAGTACCAACCCCACCACCTGGAGTGCACTGTCCATTTGATGCATCCTCTGCTGGGTGCTTCTACAACTACAAAGGGGACTTTAAATGTAACCACCTGGGAAGTCAGTAGCATGCAGTCATAGAAGAATTGAAAGTTACAGCTAAAATTACTTGTTTAGATCACATACACATGCTATGGCATAAGCTGATAATACTAACCAGGGAAAAGAGTCCATTTCTCCGGGCAGCTTTCTACGACGGTAACTATGAAACCATACCTCCTGTCTTCCTGAAATTCCTCTTCTGCTCATTGTGCAAATGCTGCAGAAGTCTTCTCAGGAGCCCTGATAACCCCAGTCTTTCTCAGTATGTGACATTGATTCATGCCCCATGCTCTACAGGACACATAAACCTCATGTGAAACACCACGTACAATCACACAATTTAAAAGAATGCTACCATAATGAAAGCATTTCAGAGGGGTGCTTATATCTCATTAAATAACAAACTGCTCAGGAAGAAAAGCTACTTCCAGATCCAGAGAGCCACTGAAAGAAATGTGGGTGCAGTTAGTGAATTATTACTCAAAAGAGACTGTCAGAAAGTCCTCTTTCTAAATCAGATCATTGTTTAGTCCAGGGGTGTTTACACCAGCTACAAATTTGAAGTACAATCTTTCCTCCAACTCCTCTTATTGGATGGATTTTCTCAGGGTACTTATTAGAAAGTCAGGTAACTGATCTCCCACAGTAGTCTCACGGTGACTCCTAAAGCAGCCTGAAAAACAACAGATCCATTTTATGGCAATATTAAAATTCTTCTATCCTGACTAGAAAAAGCTTTAAGAAAGCTTTCTCCAAAATCATTATTAAAGCCATGATGAAAGGCTCCATTTCATTGTTAAAGACAGCTTCTGTGAATTCCTTCTGGTTGTAGTGTTGGCTTGACGTAAAGGCACTGCTAAGGGCCCAAATCTTCAGGCCAGAACACAGCCATTTTGCCTGCCTCTTTCCCTTCCTTCTCTTCATTTTCCACACCATTCAGAGAAAAACGGGAACATGACCAATTCCAATGTCAGCATTGTCTAAGTTTATTTTAAAAATATTCTGGCCTGTACTTATACAACTCCTTTTTTTTTTTTTTTTTTCTTTTTTAAAATTTTAAAGTATCTACACTCTGCACTCTCTCTGCCACTTTTGGTCACCTATTTTGAGTGAGCTGTATGATTGTTTACTATGCCCTGGAAAAAGAAACATACCTTTGTCTATGATCAATCCCTCTCCAAGTACATAGTCCTCCGTATAAAATATCACACAAGTACCTCCAAACAGCAGACCTATAGAAATAATTTTTTTCACTCTTGAGATGATTGCATGATGAGAGGCAACACAACGAGAGGATGATGATGAAAGTCGCCGAAGAAAATAGTCTTGTTCTTAAAATGAGGCCGAAAAAGGATTACACAGCTGTTTTTGCACAGAGACCCAGCACTCTCAGTGGTGTGTTAAACGGATGCTAATTTTTCTTATGTTTTTGTTCTTTCCTTCAAATAAGTAAGGCAGGAACATCTGTCAGGCTGAGGGATGAAAAGAGATGCTGATATTTTTCAACTACCTGAAACTGGCAAACCTGTGCTATAAGAGACATGAATGCCACAGAAAGGTAAGCAGAGACCACAGAAATACTCTGAGCATTACTATAATCTAAATATGAAGAGGAGCGGGTAATATCAGCAAATTCTGCTGGGTTTGGTTTGTATGTCTCTGGAGAGATACTCTGCAAAGAAGAAACAACATAGGCAGCTTCTTCAAAGCAAAGATGTGATCAAGAGATCGTGTTTATGTCACCGAGTGATGCAAATAATTATGCCCCAGAGTTAAAATGGTGCCAAATTTTCCCAAACTAAATTGATTCTTGTATGATCTGACATTCCCTGCCTTTTGTGAAACCAAATATATTTATGAATCAGACAGATGTCTTCAATGTTCCAGTGCTGTCAGCAATCTTGCTCTCTGTTATTAAATATTTCATATCATAATACACAGTTTGTTCAGAGAGCTACTAGCTGGTGAGAAACCTCAGAGGAAAAATCTTAGTCCACTGATGTCAGTGACCACTCATGTTACATTCCAAAGGAGCATGAGAATGGCCATTTGAAGTGTAATAGTGGCTACAGCATAGTAATTTTATTGAATGCAATTTGAAAAACACCTACTTCTGATAGTGCTGGGTCAAAACTGGTTATGAAAACATTGCATCTTATTTATGTAGCTTACAGAAAAATCTTGCCTGGTCTGACCAAGAGGGCGTCTTCCGCTTGCTGTGATGGGACCATGCCATCAACATAATAGCTGTCAGGTTAATCGAGTTAGGCTTTTTTTTTTAATGCAGTATTGTTTTACCATTCATTAAATAGAAGCTTGAGCATCTGTGTTTAATTTCAAGTTCTCCACAGACCGTTAGTACATTAAAAAGATTAGGCTTTGAATCAATAGTTAGATCTTACTTCCCTAATACTATTCCCTCAAAAAAAGAAGAAAATAAGCAAGCAAACAAACAAACAAAATCAATACTTCTGTTTACTTGCGGAGATCTCCAATAAGCTCGAATGCAGATTCCTTGTCTGACAGCGGAGATGCTCACATATAGAATGCAACACAGGATAGAAAACAAGCTCTTGTTTTTTCTGGCGCAATCAGATCTGATCACAGCATTAGTAACTAAAACTTTTCTTGTGCAACTAGTACCAGTACAATAAAGTAAAGAATGAAAATAACGAAACCTGTTGAACTGTAAGTTTACCTGATATAAGCTGGAGTTGATCCAATTACTGAAGTTTACAGCAGTTTAAACTAGCAGCAGGTTAAACTAGCGATACTGCATAATATGGGTCTGATGACAAGCAGTAATTGCCCTGGTTATGCAAATAAATACTGACTAGGGCTCCTGATGCAGCTGTGAACCTGACAGATGTATCGAGCAGCACCAAATGTTACCAGAAGTTCAAAGATGGCTTATGGGGATACGTCAGTTGGAGAAACGGGAAGGAATTGAAATGATTTTGACTCTTGTAATCCAGGAAAAGTGGCGAGTATCCTTTCAGCTTTCCAACACAGTAGAAACATTTGCAAGCATTAGTTCATAAGCTCTGGATGGCAAATTGGATGCTTTTACAGCTTCCTCCAATTTTCTGCTAACATGTGCACTGCTTTGGTACAGTTCATTTTAGTACACAGCAATAATTATGCATTTATGCTGGTTGTCCATTTATCGTTTGAATTATAATATTGGAATAGCTTTAATTAATATATTTTCCTTTTGTGTGTTTTACTTGCCTTGAAAAAATGTTGCTTATAGGTTAGTTTAATCTAGTTTTACTTACTATTCAGCTAAATCCCTGAAAGCTGCAGTCTTGTTAATGAATGCTACAAGGATATTAATAGCAACAGATAACAAAGCCACTAGGTCAAAGGAATGCTTGCTTAAGACACCACTGTTTGTCACCAAGACAAAATGCATTGTTGATGTTATACATAAAATCAATTGATTTTAATTTTTCTGGCATCAGTTTCAGTTCTCCTCACTTATTATTGACTTGCATTTATGGCTCTAAGAGAAAATTATTGAGAAAAAGCCTTGCTTCATCTCCAGCTGAAGCTGATCAGCTGGTCCAAGTTTTAGAGGCCCAACAGTTGCTAAAAAATTTGAAACAGTTAAGACAAATTCAGGTACAGCACTGGAAACCCACACGACACAAATGCTACTATTTACAGCATCATATTCTCCAAATACATAGCATGAAGTCTCAGCACACATAAAAATATCTAGAAACACCTTGATAAATTCTCTGTCATATCCACAAAGCCACAACAGATATTGTCCTCTTAAACTAGCTGCAACTGCAGCATTTCGGTGTCAGAGCCTTCACCAAGCACACAGCTCATCTTGCATAAACTTGTCACCAGCAACATCCGAGTTTCATTTGAGCAACTCGGCTTGAGCCGCTGAGAAGGCCAGCCAGAAGCAGCTGGTAGACAAATCCGTTTGAGCTGAAGCAGAGGTGAAACCTTGCAGGACACATATGTTCAGGCTGTGTACTGAAATACAGTGCAAACTGGGAACTGTAGGAGTTTGCATGAATTCAAGAATCGCACGAGACTGTTGTAATGTAAGACAGATGGCACACAAAGGCTGACCTGTCACCGGTACTGACTTTATGACTAAAATCTAGATAACAACCGATACTCACAGCACCACGTCATTCTTTCTAGAAATCCTTTGTGTGTTATTAGCAGTGCTGTAACTTCTCAAGTAAAGTATCTTTCCATCTGATACTAAGTAATGAAAACAAAGTACCAAATCTCCACAAGCAGGATATGTGGAAGATAAATTGGACTAGAAATACAAATGACAAAATAATTGTTAGTTTCAGGCTATAATGCAGACACAGTCAATAAACATACAGTCATTCTTCCATGGAAGTTAGATGTTTCAAGTACGAAAACAAAAAACACAAAAGAAATCAAATTGCAGCTAGATGATAACATATAAAACATGATTTACAAAAGACAAGAAATTGTACAGAAATAAAGATGGCAAAGTTCAGCAGCAGTACAGATGAAGTAACTATGGTGACCCTGACTGCATGAGAAAAATCTGAACGATTTCTTAATATTTGGAACTTAATATACTGTGCAATATGCACATTTCCTCCAATACACCTTTAAATTTTCACCCAGAGTATAGTTTGTCCCACAGAAAGCATCTGAACCAGACTGTTCTCAATAATGGCGCACACAAATCGAAGTTGGAAGAAGAAACCAAGGAGAATGGCAGAGTCAACAATGAACGATGGAAAGGAAAGGCCAGTGCCATGTGGCTGAAGTCATAAATATTGATGGTTTTTTCAAGAGTAAATTACGTTTGCACGTTTAAGTTTCCACTCAGATGTATTTTGAAATGTACAGACACTGTAAAAGAGAAAGTGATTTCTAGAATACATATACCCAGAATGCATAGTAACAATAACACACGATCAGTGATTGGGGTATACTTCATAAAGACTGCTGCAAAGTCGTATCTTCCCCATTAGGAGAGCCCTGTACAATCCAACCTGAGACTGACATTCAACACAATCTGTAACCGACTATTTGTTCCAAAGGCAGAGTTAGAGCAGGAGGTACGGTATGCTGAAGGGAGTTAGCTGCTGTGGATACCACACAGCAGGCCAGAAAGAGAGATTTAAGGGCTTAAGATTGAAGAATAGGAAGGGACTTTAAAATGTCTTTCTAGAACAAGGATGAACAAGACTACCAACAGTTGAAAAAGACAACCAACCGTTGCAGTGGCTCTGCTGTTTCTGTATAAACTATGAAGTTAGAGAGGCCAAACAAAAAGAAATTCAAAGCTACCCAGTAGTTGGAAAGGGGAATCCCACTGCTTGATTGGTTTCTTAATGGAAAGCACTACTGGGAGGAGGAAAACATATTCTTATTTATATACAACTCATCAATTTTGTAAGTGTTGTTAAACCTCTTTAATTTACTTATGTTCTATTAAAACCACTACAGTGGTCTATTGCTTCTCGTAAGGAGAACTTTTATGCAAGCCACTATTTACATCAATAGATACAACATTTTAGAGCCATGCAAAACTACAGATTTTCAGTTTCATCTAGAAAAAATGCATCTTTGATCATATCAAAGCTGGAATGAGTATGATCATTTCATAAAATCATTGTTTAAAATAAATACATTACCCAGGCAGGGGCAACATGGATCCATTCCACTAATCATTCTCTCCCCGGCATACAGAGGCAAGAAATAAGAGTAACAGGAAGATTTCAGATTAGACTAGATCATACTGTTCCAATACATGTCCTTTCCTGTTTCATTAGCTACTTACACAATTCAGTATCTCATTAAAGCAAGCTTTTCTGAAGCTGTATTTAAAATGAGTACAATTCTCTGTTTCAGCAATTCAGAGAATCTTGAGTACAGCTTTCTGACAGTGTCTGCACAGGGCTGTTTACTAAAACCAGCCTTCAGGTTACAGAAAAACTTTTTTTTTTTTAGTACTTCATTTTGTCTCTTAAATTATTGCATTTTGAAGCAGACATTTCGTTTTTTAAAAAAAAGACATTTTTACATGACAGCTCCGTATGAAAGTTTATGATTATTTTCTCAGCTATGTTGTCTCCTCAGTAATTTTTTCCCATGATCTAAGTTGTCTAAGATACCAGTTAAAAGCTGCCCACCACAATCCAATATTAGCTTCAGAATAAAAAAACACTAGGCACTGACTTGCTCTTTTGAATTAAGGAAATATTCCATTTTATTAAAGCATTATCTTCTTGTGCTGTAGAAAACTTTGATTACTGCCTCCTACTCTAAATTTCTGTATTTTCTTCTATTTTGCATAAATAGAGAATTCAACTGAAGGTAACGAGACCTGCTCAATATTTTCCTTCTGTTGTATCCAAAATTTTGGGTATGAATAAATTATTGGGAATTAAAATTACAGGTAAGAGGGGATTACTGTTGTAACTTATGAAGGAAATTTAAGACCACTGATACTCAAAAACAGACTTGCCAAGAACCAGTGGAAGCAATGGAGATATGTGTATGCATGTGGTACCTATGAAGCAGATGTTTTCCATGAAAGAGAATCCCCGGTTGTCCTTTAAGGAGCTTTGCAGCTGTTCTGTACTATTTGATTCAAGTATTACATCATTAGTTTCAGATTTATTGTTCTGGTTAATTTTGGAGATAAGATGATTAGTTATTTTAACTCAGTTGACAAAAGAGAGTAGAACATTAAATAGCCTCTGGCAGGTAAGACTAGTACCAAACCGTAAAGGAAAGAACCATATGCTATATGTGAAATGCTATGGCCATGCTCTAAATTTAACATCAAGCTATGATTAAGTATCCCCAGGTCACCTATAAAACACTCAAAACTGCTCTCAAAATTACTGACAGTCATGAGATGATGGCAGAGGCCTTCAAATAAAAACAGAGGATGATGCTGGAAACCCCAGGGATATAATTACTGATAGTTAATTACTGTCACTACAGGAATGTGACCAAGGATCTGGCTTACGAATAGTAAGGAGAACAAAGAGCAGATATACATCTATCAATAGTTGTATATGGTGAAATCAGAACCCAACAAAGAGAAAGCACATGATCTTCGGTAGTGAACATGCAGAGTTTCTATATGAAAAAACGTACAGAGTGCTTTTGAATATGAAGTATAACAAATACACAAAATTCATTTATTACATTCAGCCTACAATTTTGCCTGCAATGACCATTTGTATTCCCTGGACTATCTGAGTGCTAGTCCAGAATGCCCATTATGTCTCGCATAATTCTCCCAATACAGATTGTTTCAAGATACCATTGTATTAAGCTAAAAGCTACAGATCGTAATCTTCATTTATATTGCAGAAAGGAGTATTTCTTTCATACTGTATTTTGTATTTTAAAGGTTATTAGCTGAACCTAGCTTGATTTGAAAAAAAAATTGAGAAAGAATAAATAATTGTATATTGGATCAGTAAAAATGCACATTTAAAAAATTGTCTGTGTTATTAATATCTCCGTGTATTAATATCCACGACAGATCTGAAACACTACCCATCTTCTAAAAAAAACAGACCTTAGGTAAGCTCTGAATCTTAACTGCAAGACTCGTTTGTAATAACTAGAAAAAAATTTAACATGACCCATTAAGGAAAAAACACATGAAACACAAACTTTTAATTTTTTAATACGCAAATTTATATTCTCAAGATTAATGCTAATTGGACCAAGTAATATTCTACAGTAGAAGCAGTACCTTTATTATTATTATTTTTCCTGCAAAAAATGCCTCCCTTGAGAATAGAAGAGGTAAAATTACTTCAAAATTACATTAAGAAAAAATTGTGGTCCATGGTCTGGCATCAGCATATCCATCCATATGTAACACGGAGTTATGGAACTCCATGTGCATGCAGTTGTTTTACTGAGAGAACTCTCTCAATCCCTCTCACTAAAATATCAACTAAATTATCTTATAATTCAGATTTCTTATTTCTCAGATCAAGTGAACCTCAGATACCCTACATTTTTAATGGCCTTTTGGAATTGAGAAGAAAATAAATACTTGTGACATTGAATATAATTGAGAAAAACAGTTGCCTAGACAATAATTAAAAGTTAAAGCTGTGATTTGCAATGACTATCAGAGGAGATTTAAAATAAATCTTTGCAATCAATATACAAAAGAGTCCCTTAGAAGCAATAGCTTAGGCTGGTAATATAAACAAACCCTCAAGGCTACAATAGACATTAATTTAAGACCAACTTCCATGATGCTTATTCCCACTAGTTATTACCCTTTCCTGCAGGTCCCATTGAAATGCCTGAGTCTCTACAATATAAAGGTGCTACAATTAAAATTTGCCTACCTCACAGCAATTTCAGTACAACTAACTAAGCAACTGTACGAGGTAAGACATAACTAAGAAATACTTGGATGTTAACAAAAGCAATAAAAATATTTTTAAATTAATATTTGACAAATACTTGTTTCTGAAAAGCTATTAGTTCTATGATGCCATCGCTTTTCTAAGCTCCTTTCTGCATTATATTTGGTTAACTTTTCCAGTTTCCTGCATACTTGATACTTCTTTGCTTAATGAACCTTTAGTTCATATGTCTATGGAGAAAAAAAATACATCTCTGCAGTTGATACTGCTTCATCCCCTGAATAGATGACTGCTTCTTCTCCTAAGAATGGTCCTTCTAATTCAGGAGACAGAGCTGGTGCTGTTTCGTTATCAGTCATATTGCTGCTGATCCCATTCAAGGAACAGAAAGAAGAAAATCTGTCTCAACACTTATGCAATTAAGACTAGTCAGAAAGAACAGGGAAGCATAATCCCTAAAAATAAAACCTACTTTTCATTTGGCTATTCTTCTACTGTGAACGAAGCTGAAAGCAAACGGAAACAAACCTTCTGAATAATGAGGAACTTCAGATATTAACAAACTCCTAACTCATTTCTAAACACTGAATTTAAGGGGTGGGGGGGGCATGACAATATTTCTCTTCATTACTCTTCTTTTTGCCTAGACCTCTAGCCCTTATGACAGATGAAAGCATAAGACTACTTATAGAATATGCTATGAGTAACTGCCAGTGACGAAGAATACCAAATATAGCTGTGATGTTTGCTTTTCAAACTAATCACTGTTCAGGCAAAGTATAATGTGATTTTCAAAACCTTTTCTATTTGGCATCCAGGGAAAAAAAAAAATACTGCTCTCCTATTCAGCTTTCCACCTGAATACAACTTACCTTCGTTTAAGCTTTCAAAAATACAGTTAATGATGTACATACGGGTTTGGAAATGGGAGGCACATGGGAACCGAAGGAGGATTGCTACTAATTCTAGCACTGCAGTCATCTTCCTGGGAAGGAAGAGCCCCAGTATCTCAAATGAAGTGACTGAAGGCAGCCCTCTAATGGGGACTACGTGAAGGTATTTTAACACACATAAAATAGAGTGCGAATAACCTGAACAGTATTTTCCAGGTTAAGAAGCAATTATTTCACTATTTTCCATTATGCATGCTTAGCTTCTTACAATCACGAAAGATTAAACTTGACCATGACATTTACAAGTCCCAAGTGCATTTTCATTGTTCCTTACATGCATAAAGGTCACAAAGGAGCATTTAGTGTGGGTAATTGCTGGAACATAAATACGACACTGCTGGAATACAGTATACAAAGGAATACATCTATTAACAAATACACGGCAGAAATTCCAAATTGATGGCTACAAAGTTAGACGTGGTGTTTTTTTGATAAAATACTTGCTCAAGATATGTCACAAACTATTGACTGGGTGCAGATTGCATGAACAGCTGCACATCTTATGGTAGGAGATAATGATGTATATGAAAGAACTTTAATTTTATATTAAGCTGATGTAATGTGACTTCCTGATGTTCAACACAGTATTTTTAGTCTAAGAAACACCTCTGCTTAGTTACTGAAGCAGCAGAGCTCGACTTTAGTCTCAAGTACTCCAATTCTATCAGTATCAAACTGCAGATTTTGTAGCTTTGTCTCTTAATAAAAGTTACATCAGTAGCTTAAACTGTAACAGTGATGAGCACTTACCACTGAAATAGTTAATCCATCAATTCTCTGGTATTCTTAAGTTCTCCAAAGCATGGGCAGCACCATGCTTCCATAGAAGATAGATATTTTCTTCACCAAAAACAAACAAACAACAAAAAAAACCCACAACTCATGAAATAGGACAATCTTTCTTATGCTGTTACATGGCCAGCAAAGCAATAATCCAAGCTATTAAAACTCTGGCTAAGGCAAATCCACAGCATCAGGACAGTCACCACAATCTTTTGCCACAGAAGCAGGAAGAAACCTTTCTTTCATTCCACTATTGTTTTTCTCCAACCCTATTAGGCTGTGATCTCCATTTAAGAATCACAAGCATATTTGGTACAAATGCCGTCTTTTTCCTGAGGAATCTTTTAGCCAAACTATCCTGAACATAATACAAATGCTGCATTCATTAAACTTTAATCGTGACTGAATCCACATTTTTATCATTCAGGTGAATGTTTCAAGTATTATGGATACAAAAATTTTGCATGAATATTTCATTATCTTTTTAAACTTGCCAACACTGGCATTTGGGGAGATGTTGAAAAGAAGAAAACAATTATACATCTTTGAACAATATATTTTATAGTGACCTATGTTAGCCACTGCTTTGATCTTCTCTTCCTACAGCAAGCCCTTTAGCCAAGACTTCCGCAGCATGCTGCCCCATTTATTTCACTTTTTTAAGCAGCACTTCATTACTGCCTACCTGAGTTTATCACTGAGCTGTCTGTCATTGTGGTAAGGACTAGTAACTCCTCCTTCCAGAATTGCACCCAGCTCCAGGTGTTGCATCTTCCTAGGAGTCCCACATCTTCAAGGTATTGCTCACGTTGCTGAAGTGTCCAGCCCTCCTGCTGCCACTTCTTTTGGGCTAAAATTCATGCTTTCATTCCCTTAAAACTTTATTCAAGTGTATGTGAGTTCCTGAATAAACAGACTACCTGCTAGATTATGTCCAACTAACCAGAATTTCTTTGTCTGAACTTCTGTTTAGGTCCTCCTTCCGTTGCTAATCTTACCCCCCCCAGGCGCAAACTTTCCTGCCCAAGGCAGGGGGCTTGGAGCTCGATTGTTTTTAAGGCCCCTTCCAACACACACCATTCTGTGGTCCTATGATTCCCTTCCTTCTGCAGCGCTTCTTCTCCATCCTACAGCCTTACTGAATAACCCCTGAACTTTCGTTTCCTCCAACAGGCTGAAGTAGACAGAGGTGAGTGTGATCAGCCAATTCCCTTAAAGATCCCGTGTAGCCCTCTAGCCGCACGTAAAATCAGTTACTGTTAATTCTACAGTGCATGTGGCTTCTCCTTCAGGCAAAATATAAGGAGCCTAATGCTAGACCTAACACTGACAGAAACTATAGCTGAAGTACCATATCTGAATCTCCTATGAGGAAAAGAATCCTCACATATCCTTATCTGTTAATTACAATTCTAATTAGTGGCTTTAGCAACTTCTGCTGCTTTGCTCCCTCATGTTCCAGAGACACCTCTGGGATTAAGAAATGTGCAGTTGGAAAGGGATGCTGGGGCAGTCAATCGTTCCATTAGATCACATGAAGTGTACAGGGAAAAAAATTACAATAAATGCATTCAGTTTGCTGCTTTGCATGCTGTAGTGTGAATACCTCTGCAAAATCACAGAGGATGTGTTTTAGAGAAGAAGCCCCAGCAGTGTGTTCCCACTACCAGCTACAATGCCAAGGTAATATACTTATCACAAGACATTTTTTTTTTTTTTTGGATGGGCCCTTTTTTAATGTGATATCATAATACAAGATAAAAGCAACTTTCCGTCTCCACCATACCCCAACCTTCACTTCCAAAAGCAGTCGTTTTTAAGAAGGGCAGTGAAATAAATTTCCCTCAACCCAGAAGTGCCTCCTATCTCCTTTATTACCTACCACAACAGCAATAGCTCAAGAGCATTAAGAATTGTACAGTGTCACCGATACCCTTTGCAAAGGTGATTTTGCATTGGCAACACCAATATTTAGTCTGACAATCACAGGTTACCTTACTTGCACTGAACTTCCTCTTAGCTCTTCCCCCTGACTGACAGAAAATTTTAAAGTAATATAATTAACAGTAAATACAGGTACTGAAAAAGGTAAAAAAAATCACATAATGCTGAAAGAACTAATAAGACGACGACGAGCTATTAAATACAGATTTCCTCACTAAAACAGACATGCGACTGAATCTAATAGGATTTTTTGGTTTTAGGCGAGTAGTCTAAAATCTATGCAAGCCTAGAGAAAAATACATCTGAACATCTAATTTAAGGAGCTTCTACAATGATATCCCTGACCAACAGAGTTGTGAAATGAAACAGTCCTAAATGTAAGACAATCCTGTCTTTCTGCTGAACGACAAAACTTAGCGTCATGCTTGATAAGTACAGATTTTTTTTCACTTGCATTCATTTAGGGTCAGACTGACATATCCCTAGTCAAAATGAAATAGGTGTTATTCTTAAAAACAATAATATGAGAGTCAAGAAGTAATTTTTAATCGCCCTGGTAAATGTTTTTCATTTTTAAAGGCCAAAATATGCTATGAACTTTTAATATTAGAGGGGTAATGCTGAATCCCTTCATCAGCTTGCCATATTCCAGAGAAAGAAACTGGGTAAATTCCTCAGCTGACACATATGCAGTGAAATGCATGAGGCTTCGTGGATTTACAGCAAAGGAAAACTCAATCCAGAGACAGTTAAATGACTTGCCTGCAGATACAAAATCAGTCATCAGTGGAGGTGATACAAATCTTGACAGCTCCCTGGCTCGGCCCACTTTGTCCACTGTGAGCTTTTCTCAAGCATGCTGGCAGGGGTTTGTTATTCAGCAAAGCCCTCTATCATTGCAGTTAATTTTCTTGTCTCTGTAGCCATTGTTTCATTCCTTATTGCTCTAAGTGAGAAATTGGCGTACAACCCCAAATGGCAGAATGTCACTTGTGTGTTTTTAAAGTTGCTTTGAACTTCAGTCACAAACATCCGATATTTGAAAACATCTAATAATGGAAAACAGTTGAAATGCTGGAAAAGGAGCCAAATGTTGGAGATAATATGGAGATAATAATAATATGAAGATGCAAGAAAAAGTAGAGGAACTGAACCAGCTATGTTCTCATCGTACTGCCACAAATGTTCGTTAAACCTCTTTAGTTCTCTCTTTAGTCCTGGTTGAACTTTTGTACATCACAATACCTTCTGTTCATGTTGTACTGCAAGTCTGGCATTCTGAACAAGCAAAGATGGTAAGTACTCCGTATGTTAATTATAGGACCAGATGTTTTCAATAAATTTGTGTTAGCCTGAATTTTTTTTTCTACAGCAATGGATATGCACTTTGCTGTCTGGCCAATCCCTAGGAGTTTGATTTCAGTAGTTTTTCCTTACTAATGACTAATGTCCCCAAGATTCACTTTCCACTATTTTCTTTCTTTTAAATGGAAAACAATACTTCTTTCCCAAGATAAAATTATGCTGGTCTAATGCTTCTTGTTATAAACTAATGTCTAGCTGTTTATAAACACAAGCACATGCCCCATCTGAATTTAAGGGGAAGGTTAAAAAAAAAAAAAAAAAAAAAAAAGTCTTAGCTAGTTTGAAGTAAAAAATAAAGACAAAATGTTTTTTCCTGTAAAAATAATCTAATTCCAGCAATTGTGTGACACTCAAAATCACTGTGATATAGAGGAAAAATTTGAAACATGGCAGGCCAGACACTTGGGTTACTCATACCAGAGAGGTGCTTTGAACAAAGCAGAAAGCTTTTTTTAGTAGAAATTTGTTATCTCAGCTCCCTATAGATTCCATCTGCCACGAACATGCTTCAGCACCAAGCCACAAGACCTGATGGGGAGTATTTCCTCACTTCAGGAGACTCCAAAGCTCCAGCACCACACACACACACCCTGAGAGGCTGAGGCTGTCTGAGTTGCTGCTGAAGGGGCTTAGGTGTAGAGAGAAGGCAGCTGGCAGAGCCAGCTGGATGCTTCCTGGCAGTGCAGAGAAAACTGAGTCTCCTACCCTGAAGATGAGAAGCAAAACACAACAGGGGAGCGAAGGAGCAGGAGAGGATGGCAGCCCTGGAAAAAACCCTGCTGGTGGTGGTGGGATGGGACAATAAGTAGTAACGGCTGCAAGCGAGAGCCATCTCCCTCACTGCAGTCCTCACTGCTTCCTCCCTCAACTACACAAGTTGCCACCCTGGTTTCAAAAAGTTTGGTACTAATGAAGCCATCATCAGGAGGTTTACCTAATTGCTGCTTCTAAGAGTCTACTGCCAGAGGGAGGTTGCTTGTTTTCAGCTAGTCAGCCCCCAGAGGAAGCTGGCTCCAGCCTCGAATAGGTAAAAACTAGGTATCAGTTATTTGTCACAATATACCAGTGTAGAATTGTGCAGTAAATTAGAGAAATGCCAAAGGCAAAGCATTTGCAGGTTGACAGTAGAGTCATGTAGCACCCCCACAGAAAAGCAGCTTCTATTTTTAGTAGTGGCTGCAAGGCCTTACCTTTAGGGCGTTTCAGTAACAACCCCATTTCTCCACACTGCCACGGGAAACTCCGCTTGAAGCTCTCCCTCCGGCACAGAGAGTCCAGCTGAAAGGGAACGTTCTTTACTCTTGCGCTGTGGCCCTGACTTGAAATCAGATGGCCAGGTACAAAGGTGGGATCACTGAGGTGAAAATGAAGGTGATCTTCTGACTCAGCCAAAGTCACTGGAACGAGTAAAACACAACACAACTCCAGCTAGGCCACTGACACACACAACTCATTTTGCAACAAGCAGAATATCAGGAGAGAAAAGGCCTGGATGCTTCCTTCCCTGTCAGACAAAAAAACTGATGGGAAAATATTTTCCCATACTAATGTTTTCTCTCATTGGTAAATTTTAGAAAAATACCACCTAACATCAGCTTCTCTTCTTCTTCCTCCCAGTTTGCCCTGGACTTTATACCACAAATCTGGTATGCAGCATTTGGCACTAAATCAGCATTAAAAGAAAAATTATTTTGTTCTCAGCATGGAAGGAGAGCCCATGATTTAGTTTCATTTAAGTTTCTCTGAAGTGGTTCCAATATCAAAGCAGAAATTGGTGCACTGCACATGCACATTGAAATAGGGCCCAAGAACAGCTTCTGCAGCACCGAGGTACGACTTCCACAGGCACTGGTGACATTTTCAAGAAATAACACAGGCAGAGGAGTGACATTTGCATGATTTCACACCTATTTTAGAGAAAGGAAAGAAAATAGAAAGATTTAATCTGCCCTCGCATTCAAGTCAATTTTCCACAGGTGGTGACCAGGTGACCACTTGGAGACCAACACAGCAGTCGACAACAGACCATGTCTGTAGTGAAGCACTGCAATGGGCAGATCTTTTGGGGTTAGCATTGTGTCCTTCAGTCCCAAATGAAGACTTCAACCATCTCTACTGCTCTGCACATCAATTCCAGCTCTTCTCTGCTGCCATCTATACAAAGTTAGGCTAGGCCCTGTGCATGTTGACACCAAAAAAGCACATGAAGAAATGCGGAAAATCAGAAAAGAGGAAGAAACCCACACAACTGTCTTTTAAAATTGCCGAGAGTTCCAAAGAGGCCATCGCATCTTTGACTTTCTTTTATGCATTGTATTCATTTTTACAAAACACTTGCACATCTGCTACATAACAGAAATCAACAGCAATGTGCAACTATACTTGCTGTTTAATTTAACTAAAAATTGAGAAAACATGTCCTGTGTTAAATTTATGTAGAAAACTGTTTTCTATAGGAACTTTGACTAAATAAACACATTTTTTCTTGAACAAAAAATTTTCTTAAGAACTTTTTTTTCTTAAGATTTTCTTTTTCCTTAATTTATATGTTTATTTTAAACAAATATATATACAGGAAAATGATATATAAGTGATTATAAACTAGATTAACTCAACAGTAAAATAAATAAATAAGGGAAAAAAGGAAATGGAAACTTGTTATTTTGGGGGGTAAGAAAGCAGTTTGGAGGCCCGAAATTGAGACTGCCAATTGCATTTTGCAAAAAATTACATTACAGTATTTCTTCACACAATTCATCCCAGTGACTGACTAAATCAAGATGCCAGACCAGAAACAAAGAAACGAAACAGGGTATCTGGCCAGCAGAATCCACTTGTGTGGAAGGAGCCAAGCATGATAAATGATTTGAACACACCCTGTTGGAGCACATCCTGCAAGACTCACTGGCCTGAGTAGCTTCCCATTGTACTCCGAGTCAAAACGATGTGACTTACCAACCAGCCCTCAACCACTTCCCATGGGGCAACCTGCCACAGACGGCTCATGTAGAACTGCACACCACAGGTAAGGCCTGGCCTTCCTGGGAACTGCAATTACAAAGGCTTTGGCTTAGCTGAGTGTTTCCCTGGAAAGAGCAAGTCTGCTTAACTGAGCTAAGTGTAAGATATGCAAATGAGTAAGAAACTAGATAATCCAGGCCCGTAATAACACGTAACCTCAACTGGTAGGTGTGACTTGGCCTTTTTAATTTATATTTTAAACCAGGCTATAATATACCGTGCAACTTGCAGAGATCTGTGACTTGGGTTCATTTATACTTTTCCTTTCTCTAGAAGGTTTCTATGGAAAACATCTCTTGTTTTGGAAGACATTCCTTCAGAAACACCCCCACCTTTTCATTTCAAAGAGAGACAGGCTGTCAAGGCATATCAATTCAATCCAGACTCACGTCTCTTAGTGTCAGAATGAGGTAAGCTCTGCTACAAGTACTCATATCAGTAAATACAGTTGATTATAATGATAGCAATGGTTATCACTTCTTACATTCTTGACCTTGTGGAAAACTAGAACTGGAAAGGAAATGGTGAGATGTGGAACATACTTCTTGGTAATACAAAGCATTCAAGTCTCACCTGATATGGTATCCTGTATAGTTTGACTTGTTTGTTGAAGATGTAGCTTGAAACCTATACCAATTAGACATATTCTGCAATATTTCTAATTTAAAACCGCTATGCTTTTAAAGAAAAAAATAGGTTTGGGGATTTAGATCAATATATATAGAAGCAAAAATACATAATTCTTTGGCTCAAACCTTTTCATGCAAAAGCATAGCTTAAGCCTAAAAAGTAGCTTATTCAACACCATGTGGCTCATATTTAGATTCATACTGTTTATAGATGAAGAATGAAATCCTTCTATTTTCCAAATATTCAAAGAGAGATGGCTAGTTAAAATAACACTTGAGAAGCGAAATCTTGATAAAATGTAACATCTTCAAACTATGTGCACTTTCACATGTTTATTGCATATTCGCTGTTAGTCTTAAGAGTATTTCCCATGACACTTTCCTGTCCCTGAACAGTGGCATATTTTTCACATTTTTAACACTACAAACATTTTGCCATTGAAATTTTACTGCTTCACTTGTGAGCCATAAAGATTTATATCTGGTCTCAGAAGCATGACTAACACAAGGGTATTGCTCTCAAAAATCAGAGAAGTTGTAGATTAGAAAAACATTCACATTGACCATTTCTGTGATTTTAGCCTTTGTTAAAATCCTGAATCTATGATTAGAATTTGTCTGCATTAGTAGTCCTTTGGTTGCAATAAATTAAGGATCCTGTCATATTGAATGAAAAACTGTGCAGCTCAGATACAGCAAAAGGGGTATATAAGAACCCTACAAAACACTCAGTCTTCAAAGGGTTTGGTCCTTTACTTTGTACCTAGCCATTTATTTAAAGGGGACTCATTTTCAGAACCGATCGATACTGGGATTTTCACAGAGGTCATTAGGAACACTGTACACTTCAAATCATTCACACACTAAACAGCATTCCAAAAAAAAGCTCATAACCCAAAATCATCGAAACTCTGCCGCAATTGCTTTTCAACCACAAAGTCTGAAGAAGGGGCTTTCTAACTGGAGTGCTGGTTCACTGCACCCCTCATCATCCCATGACATCTGAAAATCAAATCTCATATCTCTAAGGGAAGCTTCTTACCTGGCTGGTGAGAGGTTACTCTGGAGAGGAGAATGGACTTCCATTCCAGCTTCCCTTGCTCAATCTGGGCCACTGTGAATTGAAGAGAAGAGACAAGGGCCATAAATACATCATTTAAGAAGCAGAGAAGCTCTGTAGCCTTTTGCTTTGCAGCCTTGTGGAGCTGTCAAACTGCTGCAGGGCAAGATTTTGCATATAAATGAATGCTGCAGGGTGATTGCCCCAGCATAATTATGGCTTCTATCCAGCTCCCACTTATCTCCTTCCCAAATTGACACGAGTAAAAAATGCTATCTGAATATGGGGGGAAATGAAGAGGATATAGCTTGGGATTTAAATAAATGAAGTTACTGCCTGTGATTATAGGACGTGCAGAGTAGATCAGCCTGCACACAGCCTCCACGCAACAGAACTCTACCACAACCAACACCTGAGGTAACCACCCGCTCAGGGAAATCCCTCTGGTAATGCCATCACTTTTAGCTTCATGTAATATTTAAATATCAAAACAAAAAAAAATTGCAAGCTGCTTGTGGCAACTGGTTGTGGACAGATCACATCTTTATCTCAACTTGATGACATAATTCTTATGGAGGGAAAGGATCATTTATATTCTTATTCTTTTTATTGCTAATTTTCCTAATAAACTCCAAGATTAAGAACCCTGTCAAAAGCCAAATTCCACATATTAAAGGTAAAAAAAATATTGGTAAAATTTGATTTTCCTCAGCGTTGGTTCTTTCATATCGCAATAATCCATTTTTGGGACAGATTCTAATCTCAGGCGCAGCATGAACATCCCAACATACCTAAGAAAAATCTGTTACTGTGCATCATGCGTGCTATTAGAATCTGGCCCTTCTATTGTAGCTGGAACATTTGCATCAAGTTCTTGTGACTTTTTCTAATAACCATATTTTCTAATATTTGCAACTGTGCACATTTTTGCCTGAATTGCCTTCCATTCCACAGATGGCAATTATGAAAAGCCCTCACATATGGCATCTACAAAAATAAATTTGTCTAAGGCTGTGAACGTACGAATGCACCACAAAGCACAGTGCTCTATCGCAGACTCTGTTCTGAGAACTTGAGCCCTGCTGTCTGCCCCTGCAATGAAGTCAAGACATAATGTCAGATCCTGCAGCAGAACCAAGCGCTGCGGATGACAATGACTTTTCCTCCATTTGCCTTTTTTGAGAGCAAATGAAATTTGGCTGTACCCAGGAAGCATTCTGGATATACACTTAACTTTACATAAAGGATTAGCCCCAGGGATAGCAATGACATCTAACCATTTAAATGGATTATCACCATTTTGTTTGGATTTTATTTTTTTAATATTGACTCCATATGAGGCATAATACAGTCTCTGCAGCAGGTGGCCTTTCTGAACCCCAGCTTTCTGCCTCTTTCCCCAAGCTGCGAGGCCAAACCTGAGCTCTGGCCCAGCCCAGCTTGCCCTACGCCTGCTGGCAGGCCACCTCCGACCCCTGCAGATCAGAGCCCATGGGCTACAAGGGGGCCACCAGGAAGGGGAAAACACACACTGAGGACTTGCTCTTGACCATTTTATTTCCTTAAATGTCTGCAGAACAATTTTTAGTATTTAATTTTTCCTTCACATATTCTTCTCCTATGAAGGAAGGCTGAGAGAGCTGGGGCTGTTCAACCTGGAGAAGAGAAGGCTCTGGGGAGACCTCATCGCTGCTTTGCAATACTTAAAGGGGGCTTAGAAAAAGCACGGAGTGCAACTTTTTGCTTGGGCAGGTAAGACATGGGGGAAGGGCTTTAAATAAAAATCGGAGATTTAGATGAGATGTTAGGAAGAAATTCTTCACTCAGAGGGTGGTGAGGCACTGGCACAGGCTGCCCAGAGAAGCTGCGGATGCCCCGTCCTGGAGATGTTCAAGGCCAGGCTGGATGGGGCTTTGAGCAACCTGGGCTGGTGGGAGGGGGCCCTGCCCATGGCAGGGGGTTGGAGCTGAATGAGCTTTAGTGTCCCTTCCAACACAAGCCATTCTGCGATTCTACGAGTCTATGATATTCTCTTGCTTGCTAATCTTCTCTTAAACACTTCAGTTAACTCAATTTCAGTTTCAAATACCAATTACTTTGTTTTCAAAGGGCTGCTCCATCTAACCTCTATGTATATGTCTTTTTTTATTAAATCCAGGGATAAAACACTCGTGGCCCCTCATTTTAAATTACCCATAGTTCCTTAGTCACAGTATTTCTTTAATGTAGTCCTCTAGTCTAAATAATATTTTGCTTATAGCTATGGGGTCTGTAGAAATGCAGCATTTCCGTTATTACTTTCCATGCATCTGAGATCAATGCAGCTTTCTGTATTATTTAATGGTCATACAATTTCAAAATGTTAAGTGCCGGATAAATGTATGCCATTATTTTGCCTCACTTTGATGTTCACAGCACTTTCATTTTGATTTTTCACCTGCTGCTGCCTGGACTGTCACCCAGTGCTGGCCTTAAGATTTACACTTCTATTTAACTAACAGCTTTCAGGGTTGCAGATCCAGCTCCAGAACCCATTTCAACTTTAAACAGATCTCTATTTTCAGTTGTTGGACTTTTGCTGGATTATTTTTTGCAGGTAGGAAGTATTTTTCTTTTATTTCTTTTTTTTTTTCGTTACTTTTTTTTCCAAAATTTCTCTGAAAGACAAAATATTATATTATATTATATTATATTATATTATATTGAGGACATCAGTATTCTGATGTTCATTTTCCTCACTCTCAAGTCAGCTGTCTGACTACATACTATTTGTTTGAGAAAAATATATACCGAAACGGCTGAGTCCAAAACCTGCACTGGTGTAAATCTGCAGAACTTCCTTGGAAGCAGTGGCGCTCTGCCAATCTCAGTTAAATCTACAGCAGGTGGTGATTTGACCTAAAAGTGTTAACCCTTCTACTTGTCTTTAGCAAACAGTTCATTAAAAGGGTGAAGTCTTTTCCCATTCCTCACTAGACACTTTATTATCCCAAATAGCCACCAGAAAATTGCAACCTCCTCTTATGTTGCTGGCTACTGCTCTAATGACTTTTTTTCTTCTTCTTTTCTAGCAGCTTTAGGAATGCCTCATTTGCCTTCATCTGGCCACTTGTAAAGGCCTTCATCACTGAACTTTTTGTCCTACAACATTTCTGTCCTACTGAGGCAGCATCCCCTCACACAGATAAATCATCTCTATCCCCACAGGAGGCTCCCAGACCCCCTTCTGCTGCTTTTCTCACCAAGTACAAAAGAAGCCTTCAAGTCTCTAAGCCAAACACAGTTGTCTCAATAATACCAGGAGACAGTATTACTCTGGTTTAGACTAATGAAATCCTAGACTTCAGTAAGTTGCATAAGATGCTCATTAGTCCACAATGTAGCTCTCAAGTAACTTTCTCATTATACACCAATATACCGGGTTTTCCCCCTTAACACCCCTTCCCCTCTATTTGAGGATAACCATCTTTTCTTAAAGAACATTCTTCGGACGTACAGTTCTCCTACCTCCTCTTTTTTCAACCTCTGAAAACATACCTTTCTCTTGTTCACAGCGATACCGCAATTTTCTATTTGCTCCCCAACACCTTTTCAACTTTGTTCCCCTCATCACAATGTTAATGCTACTGAAAGACTCACAGCTTTGTTTGCTATCCTGCCTTCTCATGCTGTTCAACATCAAAGCTATCTCAACAGCTGCTTTAGTTCCTGTACATCTAAACCACTTCATTTGCTTTACTCCATTAAAAAACAATAATTAAGAGTAGTTTGTTTTTCAAATAAACGCAGAAAAACTGAACACTACAAATTTCAGCTGTGTCATCAGACTATACCCATCCATCCCACTTAGGTTCCTTCAGACACAACCACCAATATACGGTGAATGTTCCAATAAGGTAGGCTGGCTTGTTTTACACCCCAGTCCCCAAATCCAGCTTTGCAATGGTTAAGTATTGGCACGAGTTCACCATGAAATAGTGCTCAGAGTCAGAATGGCATTCACGCTCTACGTTTGGTTTTCCATGCATCCAGGCAGCAGTTCCCAGCTCGCATACACGGGGGAGAATTTAAATCAGAAGCCTCTGAAGGCATGGCGACACACGGTGGCAGCAGCCCGAGGCCGTATAGAGAAAGATGCATTTTACAACATTACTGTGAACAACATTTTAAATCAGACTATAAACACTCGTGGATGGGGCCGTATTTTACTCCAGTACTAAGTGAAGGGTGAGAGACTCTCTGGGTGTATAGTGCAAATAACATTGATAAATGTTGTTCTAACACTCTGCTTTAAATAACTGTCTTCAGGAAGAGAAAAGATCACCTGTCTAGACAAAAACCCTGGTGTTTTGTGTGTTTTGGTTTTTTTCTTTCTGTCTGGACAGAAGAGATTCAAATATCAGTGAAGACTATGACATGGAGAAGAGGGGAAAAAGCAAAAAGGCGAAGAGGAGTAGCAGATTTGACTTTTTCTTGAGTACAAAGAAAAATTTAAAATAAAACTTCCTAGACATGTTAGAAGCACAGGCAAGTCAGATGCTGTTGTAACCATGAGCTAACACCCACGCTTGTGTTGATCACTACCTGCACATTTAAACCAAGATCATACTGTTCCCTGGAACATCCAGCGCTCCTGCTGTGACCCCAAAAAAGAAATTCTTTCCGTACAAGTAAAGTTCACTATATTCCTGCAAGATATAAGTCCACCAACCCCTTTCTCTGTGAGAAATGTTTTATTCAATATTTGGTATTTCATTCATCTATTCGTAATGAGAAGTGAGCTCACATCAATATTAATGAACTTAATGACTGATGAATTAAATGCATTTCTTGTCCAATGACCTGTTGTAGATATTTCAGCAATGATGCTAGCTGCTACTTTGCACAACTTCCTTTGGTAGCACATCAGCAGGGGGCTGACAGGTAGGATGCTGTCTGAAGTAATTCACATCATGGGCAATTCTAATAGGACTCCTCACCAGATTCTAATGGCTGCAGTATCTCTTTGAAATGTATGAAATAAAGGTTCCTAATATGACTCTGTCATTGCACATTTATCAGCTCAAGTTAGCAATACCCGCACAATCCTAATTCTTCCATAGGGATGTGGGCTGTGCATGTAGCTTGCTGCTCACTTCATCTAACAGAGAAATGCACAAAGTATTACTTACTGCACAACATAGTTTAAGTAAGGTCAGGAGGTCAGCTTTCTTCAGGATGCTGTGATGAAACAGGCTGGAACAAGCTCCTGCCATGTCAGAGACGGACGAAAAGAACATTCTAATAACCACACTCAAATACAAGTTAGAACCAGAATTTTAAACACACAGTGGTGACTTGATCTCTCTATTGGAATTCAGTATAGCTGCTACTTAACGTGTGAGACCTAGATCAATTACTAGAGCTTTTTTCCTGTCCTGTAGCATAGACTTTTTTTATTAAAAAAAAAAAAAAAAAACTTTTTTCATTTCTGGCTCCTGAATGTCCAAACGGGAAGATAGGTCTGAACAAAAAATCCACTCAAAACCTAAATAGCTGCACTATGGACCACCTGGCCATACTAAGTCCTGTCTTTCTGAGTTCCAGCTCCAATGGCAATGGATTAATACTTAGGAATGAAGCCACAGTTGTTTGAAGTAGTCCAATTAGCATGAGAAGCAGCAGCCCATCTGCTACCTAACAGTGGCCATGGAAACGCGTCACTTTTGCATACCTCACTGCCTTGCACTGAACTCAGTACCTCTGTCCTAACAGTCAGAGCACTGCAATCTGCTGGTGAATTCATGAAAGACAAGAGGGCACGCAATGGCAGCACGCTCACTGCATTATTTCCACAAAGCTGGAAGGTGTTCTAGAGAAAAGAGCATTCCTTCCTTCCTTCCGTTCCCATTACAGACAAGTTTTGTCTGCTAGGACAGACCAGTTCCAAACACAGATGGAAGAAGTTGAGTGGAGACCTCAACTGCTTAGCCATACTGTACAAACTGCCAAGTACAGGTCATGCAGCTTTCCACTGATACAATACCCACTAGATGCAAGATAGAAAGGAGTGCAGTTATCCTACACAGATGATCTTCAAAATCCAGCTCTCCAGAACCTGAACTGTAACTAGGCTTACAGGCCACTGAACTTTAAAAAAAAAAACGGAATGCAATAATCTTACACCTCACCTTAAAATATATATACGACAATCAAAGAGGCAGGGCAATTCTGTGCAGCACCATTTCTCTTGCCCACTACTCAGCCAAATACTCCAGCTACATGCAAGGCTAAAGCACACATGCAATTCCTATTTCATGCTGTATACAGTAGCAGATCTTGATTTTTCAGCCATTGCTGTAATATATTAGTGTATTACTGGTGACATGACTCGGCTGCCCTTGGTCAGACCCAAGGTCTATTCAGTACAGCACACTAGCTCTCATACCAGCTGTGTCACTATATAAAAACACAACAAGCCTTTTTCATGTTTCCCTTAGCAAACCTTTTGACCTACCTGAACCAGGTATTGTATATTCATATTTCACAGCCTCTTCCAGGGTTTTCACTGATGAATCTACCTTTACAGTAGTCATAGTAGTTTTAATCCAGTTAAATTTTTGGTATCCACAACAGTTTGCAGCAGTGAGTTCCGCAGTTTAATTACGGCACTAGAGAAAAAAAAAAAGACTGTTTCTTTTTGGTTTTAAACCAGTTTCCAAATATTCTCACCTACTGGGAGAAATGTTTACTAATCCTTTTCTACCCACTGTGTGTGTTCCCACTCACTTATTTGACAGACTCCTTACTTCATACCCTTTCAGTTATCTCTTCTCCAGCATGAAGACTTCTTGTTTACTGTAGCATTCCTTGTAGGGAACAGTTTCAAAAATGTGATAAGCCTTGTTGGTCTCCTCACATACCTTTCAAAGTTCTGCTCTATTTTTTCTGAAGGGGTGGTGGTGGCAGCAAAATTGCATCTAACCATCAAGGTGTAGAAACTATGCCAATTGACACATTCACAGAATTAGCTGAAATACCTTACAAATGGTAACGACTAGTGCAGCACCCTTTAGTTACACGTACAGAGTGGGACTGGTTCCACCCATGTACAATGCTTCACATTTATCAACAGCACTTTTTTTTTTATTTGATCACCCAATCACTTGTTATGAGAACCCAATACACCTCTTCGCAGCCACTTTAATTTTCACTACCACAGATAATGGCATATTCAGCAAATGCCATCTCTCTACTCTTTCTCTTTCCCAAGACTAGCAATAGGCAGTGAGATTTCTCTGGGACATGCTCACAGTCTCCCTCCTCAATGAAAACTAGGTATTTACTCCTTTCTTTGACTTCACGTCTTCTGTTAATCTGAAAGTTTTAATTCCTTTTTATCCCTTGACTTTTTAGTTCATTTAAAAGCTTCCAGTTAGTGCTTTTGTGTGAACTTTTTAGAAATCCAAATACAATTCTATACCTTATGGCATCATCTAATGATATATTTTTAAGGAAGGAGGAAACTCATTTTACTGTATTTAATTTTCATCAACAATAATAACATTATAATGTCTTAATACATTTACACAAGCTAGAAGAAAGCTACTTCCTTTGGTCACATTGCAGAAAATAAAACTATCACAATAAAAATAATCGGAGTCCACCTTAATGATGTTAGGGGTTACAAACTTTGTTTCGAAAGACTGTGATTAAGCTTCCTTTCTACAATGTATATTTACCTGCAGTGTCAACTGAGATCTGGTGGGATACTTGTACAGAGAATTATTTATTTCCTCGAAAGCCCATGGAGAAATTCTCCCCCCAAAACAGCTTTCCTTCATTCTTTCCCCTTGCTCCCAACAAACAAACCATTTAAACCCTCTCATAACAGGAGACACAAAAATACACAATTTAAATGGTAGCCATAGCTTCTGGGAACTCCAGAAGTAATACCTCTTTTTGCAAGGAATGAAAATTACACAATAATGCAGAAAAATGTGAGAAAAATATCCTCAAGCTCACTAGAAAAAACAAAGTGTTTTCCACTTAAAAAGCAAGGAAGACAAACTGTGCACAGCCTTGGGAGCAATAAAGAAAACTGAAGGAGCAAAATATATAAGATACGGCAGTGTGCCAAAGAATCAGGAATAGACAATAATACAAGATGGAAATACCTAAAGGGCTCTCATGGCCAATATGAACCAGTTTCCAGACATATAGAAGACGGGGTATTCACTCTGGCAACACTTCCCTGCTTGTCATGCCAACAGAATAATGAAAAATGAAACAATGATTGATTGAACTGCACATGATTTGCCATGAGACATCAACGGTATTACTTAAGGAACTTAACTGGATTCTCAGTAGCTTTGCTTTGTAACTAGCTAGTGTTTTATTTTTCACCGCTTCAGAACCACAGTGTGGAGATGGAAGAGGGTTTTACAGCCCTGCTTTACTGTATTCTGTGTTTCAGACACTGGGATGCTAAGGCACAATGCAGAGTATCACAAACAGATCAGTGAAAACCTCATGCAGTAAAGCCCCCATTTGGCTTTTAATTGTGGAAATGCTGAAAACAGGCTGAATACACATCTTACGAGCCACAGAAATGCTACAGGGCAGGCAGATTCTGTTGAGCTGGGCTGTAAATGGGTCCATATCCAGGGCTCCATAAAATGTTGAAGGCCCTTGTTCTGTCACTGTGAGTGGTACCATCAGGTATTCAGTGTTTTCTCTTGAGAAAAATACACAAAACAAGCAAGCAAATAAACCCCACCTGTAGTCTCTCTGGTACTTGTTGCCAAAATTGTGAAAGGCAACAAGTAATTGCTTCTAAAATACAGAGAATCCCAAGAAGCCTGATGGGTAATGGCTCTACTTAGAGCAATGCTATAGGTGCAACTTCCCGAGTGTTAGCCAAGATTACCGAGTGAGTTGGCAGATCCCAGCACATTTTTGAAATTAAAATGCTGGGAAGCTACTTAAATATCGATGCATTCATTACGAAAACATCTTTTTGGCATTTGCTGCCAATTAATGCTTCTGCTTTAGTATGACCAGCTCTCCTCATTATATTCAAATGTGATGGCTATGCGAATGACTGAATATGATTATGGAAATGCTGGCTCACATTTCCTGAAATGGGTATTTGTAAGGAGGCTGTCAATTGGAAATATTTCAAAATCTATCAGGAGATCAAGCACATTTTAAAAGGACATCTGTGTACCAGAAGCAATCAAAATCAACAGTATTATCACACAGGCTCATTGGATAATGCAGCAGAGGTGCAGTTGGTGAGCATTATGTTGCATTAACAATATATGGTTCAGCTGTACAATCCCATTGCCAGACCTCCCTGTATCACTGGGACAGGAATTGATATCAAGTAACAAATATGAACTTAAAACTAAATCATGTGGATGAGCCACATGTAACTGGGTATCAAAATGGGAGCAATTTGCTTCCAGAAGCCAAAAGGCTAAACACAAGATCTGTTATTAAATAGAGTTTGCAATAGAAAAACAAAGGCTTTCCTGGCACGGACAAAACAGAATCATGGCCATGTCTATCATCCAAGAGGTTTATTTTAGAAATGAATTCCATAAATTTTCAAACACTTGTGCGGGATTTAGCTCCACAAACCTATTAAAATAAATAAAGCATGAACATCTACTAATCTAGTTGGACTTCTTTTTATTTTTAATGCTGTTTGCTAGTTTTATCCTAATTGCTGCGTTTTAGTTTCATTTTGAGGGAATCGTGCTCATTAAACAGGTGTATTACAAATATTTCATTTTGAAAGGACAGAAGGCTAGGTTCAACCTTCCTAATACATTTGAGCCAGCGCTCATTTCTGATAATCACTAGCATCATTTAAATTGCAATCCCAGCTCGTTTATACATGCTGAACTGCCTGCCCACTCTTAACTAGAGTTTCAGTAGCAGTAAAAGTTTATTTCCCTTCAGCTGCTCTCTGAAACACCCCAGCCCACGGGGCAGAAATATCCTACCTTAGCCTCCGCACCATGGGAGGATACCTGGTCTTCTTCTATTGCAAGAACATTATCATTTTACCCCACACGCAGCCCTTGACTACAGGGGGAATTCCTTGCTAATGAAATATCATAAATTAAGCAGTGTAATTAAGTAGCACTAGATAAATCATCACACCTCAGATTTTTTTTTTTTTTTTCTGTTATGGTTTGTGCAGTGCTCAACCCATGACAGAATACAAAGGATGTGAACTATGAAAAAAAAATCAAACAGTAAGAAAACAAACCCATTCTCAGGCAGTATGTTTCTCAAATTCTCTCCCATATCAGACTATATACAACATATGGCATCATTACCTGGAAAAAGTATTCTCAAAATCTGCATCTATAAGGTTTCAAGATTCATGAGTATCACAAAACAGACACAATGAAATCCAGCCACTGACGTTCTAAACCTAGTTCTGCAATAGTGAGAAATGTAACTATTTTTGACATCAGTTTAAAACAGAGTATTGCAGCTTATAGCTGTGTAAATAATGCGGTCAACAGCAAAACTAAAAGCCAAGACTCTGAGGGTCCTGAACCTCTCAGCGTTCCAGGGTCTTGCTCGAGCTGGTTTTTTTACATAAAGGTAACTTCTCATAATTTCTTGTAAGGTAAGAATTCTACATTCACAGTTTGGTTTGTACATGATAATGTCTGTTAGAGCACAGACATTCTTCACATATAGAAAGCCTAAGTAAGGCAAAAGGAGGGAAAAAGAACATCAGACTGGTTTGTATAGCCAAACTGTGAGACTTGAAATATCCGAGGCCAATAGAAGTATTAGTTTCAGATGTTCAACTATCAGACACTATTTTAGAAATGCACATGCAACTGTATGAGCACTAACGGCTCAATACTAGAAACAATAAAATTAAAATCATAATATTTAATAGACCTTTAGAAATGAGAAAATACAACTATAAAACCACAGCTCCCATGTTTGTAATAACTCATTAGTGCCAAATTAAATTGTGAAACCTGCCTGCACTCTTTAGCCACCAGCAAAAGTGAGGCATTAGCAATGAATGGTATGCAGTGCAAATCATGCTGTTTTCTTTCCACTCACAAGCTCCTCCTGAATTAACCACCAGGCTGTTCTCAAGATATTTTTGGTTGACTGTGTATCAGAAATGTCTGTTGTCTTTTTTTTTTTTTAATGGCAGAGTGACAGATTAAGAGAGGCAGATCCTCAAGCTCAAATATTGAAACAGGCGCACCTGTACACTGTGTTTCCCTGTATATTTCAGTGAACAGTCCACTTCAGCATGCAGGTGGTAAACACGACCCCAAACTGAATGACATGCTGATAAACTAGATTCTGATAGATCTTCTTACTTTGTAATGAGCATCGAGGAAATCTGGTAGAAAGAAAACAGTCAGACAGCCACTGTACAACATGAAGGTCAAAACATATATGAAAGACTGATGAAGCTGTGCCAAGTACTAAGGAGCATCACATGTGAAAGAATGGTTTGAAACTAATCAGCTGAGCACCCTAACCAGGTCAGTAAGATTTGATCCACGGGAACTGATATTCTGGGCAAAGAGGAGCATTGTCAGCATTGTTTTCAAGTATGCAACGAAGGTGGTGACTGTACTGCAGCAAAAGGAAGCAGACAGAAGACACAGGAAGAATAGAAAATGTCAATTATGTCCAGTGGACAGTGGTAAATGTACTTGGGCAAGCCACCACGAAGAACTACTCAGAGGCAGTCAGGAAACTCAGAGGACAAAGCAGCTCTTGGCTCAGCTGGAAGCAGTGCACAGGACTAGAGGTTTTTTCTTCTTCTTTTTTTTTTTTTTTTTTTTTAACAGAAGTAAAATCTGTAAAGGCAGTATGAAGTATTCAAAGACAACTTTGTTCAAAATAAATAAACTGTGTCTACTAAAAATTTAAAGAGAAACCAAAAGAACTTGATGCTGCAGAAAAGCAGAGTGAGAGAAGTTGCAGGAACCAGAGAGGGCAGTAAACACTATCAGGTATGATGTGAATGTAGCACACCTAAGCAAAAACACTGGAAGAAGAGGTATTAAAATGGATAAAAACCACAAGAGATATAAGCCTGCTGAGCATCTGTACAGTCAATAAATGACCAAAATATAAAGGAAGTGCTTAGATAAGACAAAGCCACAACAACAAACAAACAAACAAATATTTCTTGCACTTGTTTTGGGTGGAGGAGATTGGAGGGATTCATATGCTAGAATCCATCTCTACAGCAGTGTACGAGAAAATCAAAATTAATTATAAACACTGAAAAAGGCTTTCCAATGAGCAAATGAGCAGTGACATAACCACCAGAACAACATCATAATGCCAACAGCATAAAGGAACTCAAGACTTCACTACCAACTGAGCTATTCATCCTCTGGCTTAAATTTGCTTTGGTACCAAAGGAGATCTGGACAATTTCAGACCAATGAGCCAGGGAAACTGGTAGAAACTATTAAAACAAACAAACAAACAAACAAATAAAGAGTGAGTAGTGATATGGACAAATACATTTTCTGGTGGTATCAATCCTGGTGATAGTTATGTATACAAGACATTAAACAAGTCCTTTGCCAAAAGATCTGAAAGACAGCTGACAGTGCAAGCAGAATGTACTTCTTCAAATGGATTTTAAAAAATAGTGAAAATGCAGTGATGAGAAATAGGTTTTTATAACAGAGGTAGATGCTGAAGGAAATGGCAGGTAAGATTTAACAAGCAAAACAGATTAGCAGGGGAAAAGAGACTGAGAAGTGACACGGTTTGCTTTTCTCATCCTCAGGGTCGCACACAGCCTGACCTCTGTACTTAGCTGTCCAGTGCCCAGTGCAGTAGGGCATGCTCTCAGCAGGAAAGAGATATATCCATATAGACAGCTAGCTCCCTTTCATCTCCAAAAGCAATCCGTGTATACAGAGCTTGAATTTACCTTCTGTCAAAAAACATTTGAGAAAGATTTAAATAACTGATGACCAAGGGCAGATAAACCCTTTGGAAATAAATTTTTCAGTCATCAAGATCAGTCTGGTATATTCTATTTGAAAGATTTGGTGTGAGAAACCTGAAATACTAAAGAAAGTGGTTTCATATTTCAGTTCAACCAGGATCTTTATTTTATCATACGCATTTTAATTAAAATCAAGACTACCGGCTCTCCCAACTACAAGGAGAGCTACTACTCTGTATTTAAGCCCAAGTGACCTTTCAGCTCTTTTACATCTAACATTCACACCAGATTTGAAAGAAAAATAGATTAAGGGGAGAAAACCAACACTTTTTGATTCTTCTTACTCACTCTGCACAAACCTTCTCCACTTCAATTAGCCTTTCCTTCATTATCAAACCTGCTCTTTGTTTATCTCCAGACTTTAGATACAGTGACAACTGCTGCATCAACAGAGAGTTTTTCTTCAGTCCCCTGACAATGCTCAGAGTAAAAGCTGAGTAGGTGCTGGAGAGGGTTGAGAACGTGGAGGCTGCCTGCTTTGATGGCCTCTGCTGCCCATGTCTTGCAGTCAGGCTGGGCCAGACAGCAGGGGAATAGTAGGTGCCAGTCCACACTCTTCTCTTCAAAAAAAGAGCTTGGGAGCTGACAACACTGGGAATGAATGAGGAGGTTATTTTCTCCTCTGACCTTGAAGTGGCAAAATTCAATTTAACCCATGTTGCTCTAAAGTCTCAAGCAGCCTCTTCCGAGAAAATTTTTGGCTAACATGGGGTCAAATGTAGAGGACCCTGAAAGAAGAGTGGTGTGTCCTAGTTATACGTCCATAAATACAGCAACTGCTTCTACATTCTTCTGCAGACCAGTAATACACCAGCTGAAGCAGGTATCCTGCTTGTCCAACACAGCAGCAAAAAGCCAAGCAGAAGCACTTATAAACTTACAATGCAGGAATTTGCTTTCTAAGATTTCCCAGATAATACTGATGAATAATAAATCAAACTGTATCTCTTTGAAAGAGATTCTCATTCAGTTCTGCCAGTCCTGAACAGTTCTATATCCCCCAAGAACTGCTATGAAATTAAAAAAAAAAAAAAAGGAAATTGAGAACTTCTAGATTAATATTAAAGAAGAACCTAATCCACAAACTAAAACAAGGAAACTAAATTTACTGTATGTATTTTTTCCACTAACAATTCAGGGCCATAAATATGCTTCACATTAGCAAATTAGATGTAATACATTCACATTTAAAATAGCATAAAGCCATGTGTTTGTTCCTTCTTACTATTCATCCATCATCTGTGTTTGCATTGTTGTGCAGTATTATAGATGCATATTAAAATGTTATTTTAATTTGACAGTAGCTGAAAAGATGCTTACTGATCCTATCAATGGGATAAATAAGAGAAAAAAAATCACAAACCAAAAATGAAGAATCACTCAGTTTACTATAGCAGTATGTTCCATGTCATCTCTGTCAGTTGCAAACGTCATGGGAGTAATTGCAACAAAATAATTAGATTATCATTGAATTGTTTTTAGGGGAAAAAATCTTTATAAAAATCTTAGAGGCTATAGAAAAGCTCTAGATAATTTCACTGGAGCTGTTAATGGGTATTAACTATAATGTCAATTTGTGTCCAGTTGTGTTATTTGAATAACAAATAAACACATAAATACCTTCAAGATATTTACTGAGAATGTAAATCCATACTTCTCGCTACTAGAAAGCTAGCAGTGTGTTGGCCATGAACCAGCAGATTCGATGCATCCTGAGCACAACAGTATAGGAGAAGAAAGTTGTTTTGTTTTCACATGCTATACTAGCACCCTAAGCAATATACTGACAGCATTCACAGAAAGTATTGATGGGCACGGGGGAGCTGAAACACTTTAGTGTACATCTGCTGGGAAGAAACCAAGAATCCTTAGTTTTGGCAAATGGCAATGAGAAACGGCCGGGACAGCTGATGCTGTCCTGCAAAGGAGACGAAGCAAAGACTCTACCAGGACTTTCACTTATTTAACAGACTGGAACAGCTGGCTATCTGAAATTCAACGTGGTAGCATTAAGAATTGTGTATTTCAGCTCTACAGACATTTGATATGTGTCATATATTCAGAAGCTGTACTTCTGTCACTGCCTTTTTAAAAGCTTGAACTCAGAATTATTTGTGTGCAGCTCAGCACTGATTTGAGAATGAAGTTTTCAAATATGGAAATGAGGACTCTTTCTGTGACTTCCCCTTTGGAAACAGAAGAGGTTGGAATGTAGTTAGCTCTGCTGTGGGATTTCAACAGTCTGGTAAAGGTCTGCATGTATCACAGCTGGCCACAGTTCTAATTAAATCCAACCTTTACAAACAGTGAATTCTCCAATCGGACAAACCTACTCAGAATGTTCCTGTAGTTACAGCAGGACAGGATGACAGCACTACCATTCAGCCAGGCCCTACACCCATGGAAGCAGTTCCTTCTGCTCCATCTGCATATGCCATACAATACATTTTCTTCAATACATTCTTGTAATAGGTACCTGCAATAACATCTCTAAATAAAATCTCTAGCTACGCATCAGCTCTTCAGAAGCCTGGCTGCTATAATCCCCTGCAAGTCTGTTTTTTCATAGAGAAACATGTCTTTTCTTGCAATATACTATCCACAGCATTACTTATACTGACAGTGATAACAGCCATAAGGAAAATCTCTTCCCACTAAAATACTGTATTTCATTTGATCCAAAGGTTTTAATATGACAATCCAGTCAGACTGGAGAGGATAATTACAATTAAGCTATTTGTATAGAACTTGAATCTGAGACCCTATACTGGGACCTTCAATCCATCTCTAAATCTTGTTCAAATCTGGAGCACCTATGCAAGTCACCTGTGTTTTCAAAGAGTTTGGAGAAGAAATTGCCTTATTTTGTAGTTCCGCACGATATGTGCGAATAAATAACTCACTGAGGGCAATGAGGCTCTTCACGTTCCTTTTAAGCTTCAGGTTTTTTTTCTTTTTTTTTTTTTTTTTCAAATTATACTCTTATGAGGAGACAGTATTTTGTGCTTTGCAGACAGTCATTCGAAGATCCTCCCTAACCACTACAGTCTTCGTAAAGCTTAATTCACCCAACTATCCAATGCTGTTCAACACTACTGGCATTAACAAAGAAAAATGTATCACTGCAGCTAGAAATGTCACTTGGGAGCTATCTTGTGTAAAAGAAAAGTTTCAGTCTAGTAAAACAGAAACGCTGATCTCAGAGGCACTAAAAGAAATAGAGATACACTCCAGAGGGAGTTGTGACTTAATAACAGTTCTGACAGGTTTGATGAGATTGCCTGAAATACCAGAATTTTCCTCAAATATTTCTCTGTTGCCAACCATAACCTATCGGATGAATTTACTAAAGCTTAAGAATTTCTCTGAAGTATTAGCAAGAAATAATGACAACTGGGACAGCACTGCAGCCTGGGTTTTTCCAAAACGAAAACACGAGTAAGAGGAAGTATTTCTGTCACATCAGACTAGAAGTAGTGGTAGCAAACCAGAATCTAGTCATTTAAAAACTGAAAATGGCTGGTAGTAATCACTACAACACACACAAAGATTTAAAGGGAGAAGAGAGAATGATATCATCCATACTTACTGCCTTGTTGCACCTACTTACTTATTCAACTAGTGTGGAGGTTTGCCATTCTGCAAATGCAGTATCAATTTCATTCCTCCAGCTGAAAGAATAGCAATAACAAGCACGGCATCAGTACATGCAGCTTGTCCCAAAGCTCCCGGAAGTACACAAGGTAATGGATATCCTTTCTATAAACCTAGCATGCATTTGAAGAACAGATGAGTTACAATCCTATGGAAGGTTACAATAGAAAAATAGGAAATTGGGAGATACTAGCTGATTTTAAAATATAAACATGTTCATGTTCTGTGATGTAAAAAACACACATCTCAGTAGAAAATGAGTCAACATTAATAAACTCTTAGAGCATCAGAAACAAAAAGAGGAGCTTGTGGACAAAGTAGGTGTGCTTTTATTTAAGCATTAAGGAATAGAATTTATCTCCATATGAGAAATGAACTACACAAACAGTACCACATACATTCTAAAACGGATTCATATTGCTATACTCTACAGCTGTAACAATGACTGTCTTTTCCTTACTGCTTCTCAGCTTCCTCCATCACATCCCGGCTAGGAAAATGCTTTCAACCTTTGGCATACCTGACTATCACTCCTGTATTCACCACTGTATTACAACACCACAAATAACACCAATGAGCAGTTTATACAGATAAAGAACTTCATCCAAAATTTGCAATATTCACCTCTAATTTCCATTTTACATACAGAAGGAATAGAGAAATGATTTATTTCTTGTTATGTTATGAACCACACTGAAGTCACTCTCCTAAGACTGTGTAACACTCTACCATCTGAGCTAACAGCCCTGTAGGGTAAGGATGGTGCTGAGCTGAACTTGAAAGGAAAGTGCCATTTCTTGATAGAAAGTAGATTATGCATTCCCTTCTATTGCACTGCCAGGCTGTGTTTGGAAAATGAGCATGCGTTCACATGCAGACAAGCAGAGGATCAGACGCACAAATACCATCATAATGTTGCACTGCAGTTTCAGCAGGCTTTTCAGTTTTTCTGCTGTTTCCAGAATTATTTAGTCCTCTCCAATGCAGGTGTATGTAAAAAACATTATGAGGGACAGAAGTTAGCACGTGGTGAAGCCTTAGAAAACACAAAAAGCAACACAACCACCTGCTGGGTAGTTTTCACTCTGCTAACCTTGTGAATGTTTGACGGGGCTGCTTATGGATTCAGTAATTACCTTTCTCTACAATTCCAAATATTCCTAATTCCATAGCTGTTCTCAGATCATCTACATAATATTTAAAAGCTATTTACAGTAGACACAGTTCATCATTAAGTATGTCCCATTTTGATCCTAGTAAATTATCTACGTGACATTCAAGTCTTCTTGGTTAATGATTCTAAATGCCCTCACTCACCAGCATCGTGTTTATTTTTACTGGATAATTGAAAGATTTAATTGTAGAATATAATAGGGAAGTCGGAAGGGATCTTCGAAGATCACCGAGTCCAACTGTCCAGCCACTTCACAGCTAACTGAAAATTAAAGCATTAATGAGGGCATTGTCCAAGAGCCCCTTGTGCACTGAGAAGCAGGAGGCACCAACCACCTCGCTAGGAAGCTCGTGCCAGTGTTTGACCTCCCTCCCAGTAAAGAAATGTGCCCTAATGTCCAGCCTGAGCCTCCCCTGATGCAGCTGAGGTAAGGGATACACAACAGCCTTTAGCATGCTGGAGACATGCACTAGATCCATGCTGTCCATGAATACATGGTATGGTTTTAAAAGGCAGTGTCATTTGCACATGTTGAATTAGGTTTGGAAAAGATGTGTCTAAGTGCTAGAGAAAGCAATTTCTGCAGCATCCCTTCCAGACTGCTTGGACACCTGAAGAAGAGTGGCTGAATGCTAAGTGGTGTGTTTGGCAGCTGGTCTATCTTGAGGTCACTGTAGGATTTCTTGGCACAACTAGGCTATTTATCTGATGAAATTTGGTCACTTTTTTTTTATCCTGAATTCATCATCATGTCACCCAGGAAAAACATGCTGTCATTAAAGCAGTGTTTAGATAATATTCAAAGATTCAGTGCTTCAGTGGCAAATGTGTTCCTTGCGTAGGCATGAAAAATATCGAAAACAACCATCTTGTTTAATCTCTGACTTTCCGACATGAGATGTATTATGAATATTCTAGGAAGGCAAACTAAAAAGAACTAAGCAATTAGTAGATAAACTCTAATCATATAAATAAGGCTAATTATACAGAAGGGAAATCTTTTCAGTTCAGTAAAATCGCTGGGATGTTAAAACATTCCTCCCATTCGCAGAAAAAATCTTCCTGCCATGCAAATAAACAAGTGCATGAAAACCAGTGAGCTAATCAAGCTGATTTGCTATATATAACCTCCTTTCTCTGTAAAGGAAAAGAAAATGTTAATTCTGTTTTTGTATACTTGAGACTCACACGGATGCTACTACAGCTAGGGCCTGCGCTTTCTAATGAAGGCGCTGGGAGAAGGGTAATAGAGTAATTGCCAACTGACGTCGAGCTCTAGACGTAATTTGTTAAGCAGCAAGCAGAGGCAGCAAATGCAATTGACAGGCTGCATTCGGAGCCATGCTGGTTGCACAGAAAGGGGTATTTCAGGAAGACTGGGAGCAATTGTGCTCTCCAGATCACTTCTACAAAAGGTCCCAAATAAGAATGTACGTTCCTTTATATGGAGAACGTGTATTACAGATAGGATTCAGGCCCTCTGCACTCTACCAACTAACTACTCTCTGTAAACAATTCCCCACAGCATGTCATCGACAAGCAGCAAGCTTTTTACATTGTCAGATTTTTCTGCTTGTCAACTTACAGCGTGTGTAAAAAACATCCAGTGCATTTCTTTCAATGATTTGTTTGGCTGTGACACCATAGCTGCGTGAGTACAGAACAACTACTGGGTAATTAGAGTGCACTTTGACTGTTAAGAATATTATTCCAGTGATTAAGTTTGGATTCTACAAATTCTGGAAGAAAATGCTTAATACTATTTAAAACCTCTTTCTCATAATACCTGCACTATAAACGAGAAGACTCAGCAGTATTCCTGTTACGTTGATTCAATATAATAAACTAGAAATGCTGATAACCTTGTTGCTAAGGCAATAAGTACAATTTATGAGAGTTAAATGCTTATTACACATCTAGTATTTATATTTAATAAGAAAAAAGCAGTCCGCTCCCACGTAAGAACATCTTAACAACGGAGAACCTATTAGCTTTGACAATCCCAATTCCTGACTACAAATTACAAGGCTTGTTTTGCCAAAATTGCCAGTTATCAAAGTGATATACAACAGTATAAATGATACCAGACTTCTAGAGAGGATTGTCAGCCACTAGAGTTACCAATCGCTGTTACTGACTGGTGACAAGTAGTAGCTGCCAGAGCTGGAGATGATGCAGAGGCACGTTGGAAGTTAGACCACGCAGCACAGGGAGCAGCAGTAAGAGGTCTCACAGAATAGGACGCATATGGAGGCCGGTCAGTGTTCAGAAAATAATATTGTTTTCATCAGGCAGTCAAACAAGTACACATTCACCTCCTGGACTTCCTAAATTTTGGCAGCACGTTCCCCTAGCTACTCTGGTCATACCAAATGCTCCTATGGACTTGATGCTCCATCAGAGGACTGAGGCAGACAACAAACTGCTACGCCGGTTTTCCGTAATGCTATGCTCTTGCCCACAGCCTGACTAATGCACCAGACAGATCCCACAGGAACTGGTAACAAACCTTGAAAATTGCCCTGAAAACAGACAACTATTCCTTGGTGGCTGTCTGACAACATGAACGAGTACATAAGACAACATTACCAGCGATAAAAAAGTCTCTGAGAGCACCAAGAGATACAAGAGGCTCTGAGAACAGCAAAATGCTTTTTCTGACCATTGCTGAGAGCTACAGCTCTCTGCGTTACCTTTGGTGAAGTGTCCTTTCCTACCACGCTTCATGCAGGGCAGGAAGGGGGAAGCAGAACCAATGTTACCCAGTCTGCTCCCTTCTCATGACTCATTTCATATTCTCTTTTCCTTCAAATTACTGCAGGACGAAATTAAAACTCTGATGTCAGTCTTCAGTGAAATCTTTGTAACTCACAGCTGAGAAAGAAGTATTGCTTGTAGATTAAAACAAAACAAAAAAAAACTACTTCTTTAGCAGGAAACCTGCCAGTGAGATGCACTGAGGCTGTCTTTCAGTGACACAGCTTGAACATCAATATTAGAACAGTGCAGATATCCCTCCCTTTTTGTTTGTTTGAACTATTAGCTTTGTACCATGGAATTTCTTAAAGGTAGTAAGTACCTAGTCTAACCTTCCCACCGTATCATTATGTTTGACTTAATATCATTTGCTGTCCTACAGTTGGCAGGCAAATTTAAAGCCTGTTTAGGCTTTGATTAGAGCATCGTGGATGACATCGTGTAAGTGGATCACGTGCAGCATGCCTGATCATATTGAGGTGTTCACTCTGTGAGGTGTTACACTGATACAGCATGGCAGTAACGCAAGCACAGCCTGCTTTCAGCCCCTCTTGCAGCTCTTCTGCATGGACTTGGTACTTAGAAGAGACGGTTGCTTTTTTGTGGACACATCACTACAGACACATCTGTTGATTACGTACAGAGCCTTGAAACCGGCTGTAGGCTACACCACAGTACCGACAAGTACAGCTTTGCTACATGTGCTAACATTTTACCAGGTATATTGCAGAGGTGACTAATGATTTCTTGCAACTTGCTGATGCTTCCTTAGCCGTGCAATTAGCTCACCCAGCTGCTTTTATAGAAAATGATGGGATCCTGCTAGGCACTAGTGAGGAGCTGGCAGAATGTCTGTTCTATTATGCACTGCTCTTGAGCAGTTTAATTCATGAGGGTGTTTTAGGTCAGTGCCACTTAGAGACACAAAGGAAACTGTCAACAGCTTTTACTTGGGATTTTGCAAGAATCGGTTTTCATTTAGGAGATTTGTCTTCTACAGGTTATAATGATATTCCCTCCTACCCACTCACATCCTCACCCCAGCCTCTATCTACTGCTTGGTTATGATGATAAATATCACAAACCTAGGAATATGAAGTGACTGATTTTTTTATTAGATTGCAACCAGCATACATGAACTATATTCTTATGCAAAACTTTCTGTTGGCACATCTGAGTGCACTTATTTTGACATGAATTTAAATTCCTTTTTGATGGCTGGGTAATTTAAAGACCACAGGGGAAGTATACAATACATCATGTCCAAAAAATGGACGTTTTCAGAGCCTGGTGTAAGCGTAAGCTTCTGCAGCTGGGTTTTAATTTAAAGTTTTTAAAAGGTTAACTGTCATCCTGGACTGTAAATAACATAAATGAAACAAAATGTTCATGTAGCCAACATCTAATTTATTTACAACAAACAAAGGGCTACATCCAGCTGGAATTCTCTTCCTTCCTTTGGCTAGCTTGGTAAAACATGATTTCAAGGGGTTTATTTTTTTTCTTGGAATGGAACTATTGAAAATTATTTTGAAAAAGATGTGGCTCATAGAACCAGCTGGTAGGGCCTAATGGCTACAACACTAAGGCTGAATATCAAAAGAATGGCTTATCAGAAATGCCTCTCCTTTCCCCAGGAGAATTCTGCAGGCTCTGAGGTGAACCAGCACGTATGTTTTAAACTGCACCTACACAGACTTTGTCTACCCTACAAATAAGTGAATACTGTATGATATAGTAGGGCAAACTTCTGAAACCTGAATCTAATTATGCCACACTGCTAGTACCAGAAAGAAAAGGATGCCTATCAGATGACATAGAATATCCGTTAGTTTTTGGCAAAAAAAAAATTATAAAATAATTCTGAACAATGAGTAGAGATGGTTACATGCTGATTCTGATTAATGCCCAGAAATAAAAAAAAATCATTTAAAAATAGTACACCAATAGTTAATTATACACAATTACCTATTATTTAGTACCTGCTGCTTTAGTTCCAACCAGTTATCAGAAGGCAGAGGATAAACAGGTCCTTTCCTCAAAGTTGCATGCCATCCCTGTCCTGTCCCTGCCAAGAGAGAAATACACATATGTATTAAATAGTATGTAAGCTGCATTTCATTTCTGCAAACATCATGGCATTGCACTCTCATACTAACACTGCATCCCTTTTTATCTCCAAAGAGCTTGCAATCATGCTGGTAATGAAGATAATCAACCTGGTATTCCTGGAAGAAGGGAAGATCAAACATTTTAGTGCACTTTTGTGGTGGAAAAAAAAAAGAGAAATATTAGCAGTACATTAAAGATGCATTGACAATGAACTGCTGCATTTAAGACTTTCTCATGAATGTGTACCAGGGGTTAAACCTGTACATTCGTGCCAAGTATTTCATTGAACATATACACACATGCTCTTGAAAGGTAACCAGGAAGGCAAACTATTACAGAAGCCATCCTGGCCACAGTCCTCAGGAATAAAGGTGACAATAGCTAGGTGCAAATAGTTCATTCTGCATCTTGCACTCCTCAGAATTGGCCTCACAAGCTGAATCCCAACACTGTTGGAGATCCTTTTTCTGTCTTGTGCAGTCCAGCAAAGGAGAAGATGAGTTAATCTCAGTATCCAAAGTAACATGCCAGGTACTTCTGGCACAAAATGGCCACTCATTGCCCATGCAGTCAAACTGCCATGAATATCTCCATCACTTTTAAATGATTAAAATGATTAAAATGAGAATGTTGTAAAAAGAAACGAGAAAAAAATGTTGTTCAGTGTAGAGTTGAATAAATATCAGCCATCTGTTTGTACTGAAGATTTCCTATCAGTTTGGAGGCAAGCTACTCACTGGCAGTATGTTCAACAATTTGAGAAGTCCTGTAAATGTTCTTCCTTTATGCTTTATGACTCCACTAAAGAAATGAAGGGTGCTGGGATGCTGATGGCAATGGTCAAACATTTCTGCATTCAAGGCTCCTGCAGAAGCCTTGTCATTTCTCAATGTCAGCAAGAGTGCATGAGTAGGTCCTGTGGGAATTTCTCCCAAGGTCCCTACAAGCCGCAACTCAACTCTCACACAATAAATGTGCTGCATCCAGCATAGCACTTGTGAAGAAGGAAAACAGTGTTTCTTAGTTGATCTGACTTTGTATCAGCTTTTTAAGAGTCCTCCATGTCTTGCAGTTCTTGCTCTGTTGCTAAGGAACTAATGAAGGGACCAGACAAAAGTGCTCTCTATGCCGTACCTACTCGATACAGTAGAGCACTGATGCCTCTGTGGAATACATATTCATAAACTATAGTGACTACCTGGCTGCAATTTGCTTTGCATTATGCTTAGACTATTAGACATGCTGCACCTCTGTGTCAAATCACAGTCTTGTATTTTGTATAGTTTTTATAGTCTTCGGGTTTGAAACCTCGTTTTTGTTCCAGATCTGTATAGCATCTGCAACAGCAAGCTCATCAGTCACCTACACAGTAATATAATGACACTATCATCATCCATTTTCTGATATCGAATACGTGAGCGCTGCTTAGAAGACTAGATTCTACAATGTATTTTGATTTTCGTTTGATCCTCAACAGAGAATAAAGATGTCTGGATTTCAGGCCCATCGTAATACTAAGATCAAAGAAGGTGCAGGAGAGAGGAGAGTCTACTTAGGGATCTCATTTAGTGAAAACTTAACAGAACACAGTAACAGTTGCAGTTTGTCCAGCAGTTATATTTTTCTTATGTATCAGCTTCCAAGATAGACATAAATTGTTTAAACAGGTCAGTGAAAGCATAAACTAAAGTTTCACTGGGGAAAAGAATCAAATAGAGTAAGAAGTTTTACGAAGACCAGCAGTTTTTATTTCTGATGTTGCATTAATAAAGATCCCTGCTGTAATGGGCTAGGGAACAGAAAACACTAATTTCAGTCTCTACTCTTTCCTGCTATGTTTTCCCTTGATATGGAGCACTGTCATTTTCTACTTCTGTCCTTGCAACACTCTTCTCACTTTTATTGTTACGGCACAAAACCTCAAAACCTCCTACTTTACGTGCTAGATAACCTTCTGCATCATTAAAGTATATTTAAATACCTTGCAATGATACAATAAACATTAAAATAATTCTGCCTTTTGCCTAATGTGAGATACAGCATGCACTAACAAGCACACACAAGCAGTAGCAGCAAGCCTGATGGCTGAATTTCCTGTTCAAACCACCACGAAGAGATCTGTGATTCCTCTAAAAAAGAGCAGGGACATACTGCATCATATACATAGCCAAAGAATCCAAGAGAGAAAAAACAGTTTATGAAAAAGTTATTGCGAAGTTGTATTATTATTAAACCAGTAAAGAAAGTTTCAAGGCAATTTGTAGAAGCATCTAGAAATATAATACGCTTTTCTTTTTGGGTGTAGTTCATCTGGGGAAATAAGACAACTTCAAATTTCTATTGTAGGGAATGCTGGTATTGGTGTTACACTTTAAGTATCTTCAGTACTTAAAAAAAAAATAAAAATAAAAAAAGCTTTTAAAGTAATCCATTACTACTATAATTTTATCTATAAGCAAATGCCAATCCCAAATAGAAATAGAGATCTTAGCCGTTCAGATCAGCACTGTAAAAGTAAATATTATTTAGTTTTGTTTAAACAATAGCCACTCATGAACCTGCATTTGTTTTGGTTTGGATTTTTTTGAACAAACATCTGAGAACTCTGAAGTTCTTAAAAATATGATTTCCTTTTTCTACAGATACTTTTAAAAAATCGAAGAAAGCTTTACAGTGGACAAAAATGTCGAATTCCACCATCCATAGCGCTCTCTTCTATTTTTATAGCTCTCTCCTATTTCTACACTACTTCTATTTTTATCGTTATCTTTGTAAAAAAACTATCTACTACTGCTAACCAACAGCAAACTGCTATGATTCAGCACAACGAGGCAATGGAAAGAACTACTTTGTTGTTGTTGTTAACATTTTTGTTTGCTTCTTTTTTAAGCTGAGGACAGCAGGTGTCCCCATCTATTTTCTATTCTAAAATCAGATCTCTTTATCTGTTAAGATCTCCTCAAGGCATCTCTGAACACACAGGAACCTACATGCATGGCTCTGTCCGCTTCCAGAGTCCCCTGCAAGCAGCCAGCCTCCCTGCAGAGGATGCACCCAGCAGCTCTGAGAACACGTGCCCTGAAGCCCAGGCTTATCCAAGTGGACGAGGAGGAAGAAAATACACACTGGGTTTACACTCTCCAGAAAGTAGACACTCCCCCATTAAAAGAATGGCTTAGGCACATCTGATCCATTTCTAGCCTATTTAAAATGGCTCTTTGAAAAAAGTCATATAGCACTCATCCCCATTTTGCAAATTCTGTGTCTCCATCTTTGACAGAGCAAAGAGACTGGCATACCCTGCATAAAACATCCACAGCATGCTCAGGATTGAGCGTTCTTTTATAATGCTAAAGATGGTAGATGTTCATGAAAAAAGCTATCAGCTCAAAGATGGGGTAATGGTGATGATGGAAGAAAGCCACTTCTTTTATGGGTCAAGAACGTGAGGCTTGAGTTTGCCTTTGATTCCCCTAAATTTTAATTTCACATCGAACTTCCCATTACCTTTTATTTCTACAAAAGGTAATCTACAGATGGAGAGGGCTGGAAACAGCATGACGAAGTGTAATTAGCAGACAATGCACTGTTTTACGGACCAGGATAGGTTTATACTCCTTCTTAGAATCTGTATGTTGCTGAAGGAAACCATTTATACTCCTAACAGCTAACCTGTGCTGTCAGGAGATTGCCTGTACCTTCACAGCCCCTTCTGCATGTCATTGTGGAAACACATACATACAGAAGAGACCCAAAGCTCTGCAACAAGCAATTCAGAACCTGCTTGTGCAAATAAAGCACTTTCAAACCGCTTGCAATAAGAGCTCAGAATGTTATTGTTACAAATATGATTATACATTGATACCTCTTTGCAAATGCACATACGGGGTAGATCCATAATCAAAAACTGACAAAATAAGTAGGCTATTAGAGTAATTTCTATCTAAAGGCATTTTAAAATAAATCTAATGCTATTGCCATTTGGAGTGCCAAATAACTGCAAGAAGACTGCCATTGGAAAGATATTTCTTCTTTTCCTCTTGTATCAGCTATTCAAAAATACATACATTTGGTTATTTAAGTAAATCTCTCTTCCTAACTGTGTGTCAAGAACTAATGCATGCTCCCTTCGTGAGTTCTGGACAGTTTGTCTGGAATACTAGAAATACTCAGGACAATCTCATAGCCTTATAATTAATGGGCATGTTTTTTCTCAAAAAAAAAAAAAAAAAAAAAAAAGAACTGCTTTGAACAGAGGTATCTGAAGATTTGTTAATTTATTTTTAATAATTTCCTTCCCTGTTCCCCTCCCCCTGCCAAGCACTGTCCAGTTTGGTTTTTAATATGGAGCCCCAGGAGCCTGAACTGTATGTGATAAGCTGGACAGACTTGCAGGTTTTGCACTTGTCTGTGATCATTTTATCTGAGCTTATGCACATAGCTCAGCACAATTTTACACCAGGAGAATGTTTAAGAGAGTATTTCTCCAAAGTTTATAAGCTATTTAATAGCTCTTTAATACCTTAGACTTCCTGTGGGTTTTTGTTTGTTTATTTACTGAACCTCCACCGAAGTTTGTTTCTGATTTTCTGTTTACTCTTATCACACAAGGATTCCCTTTCAATATATTCCACTTAACGTTCACCTGTGTGCAATATTGTCCTACACCCGGTCACCTCTGCACCGTCTCATGGTCCCCTTCTGATATTCTACTCCTATTTTTTGTTGTTATTTTTGTTTGTTTGTTTACTATGGCTTAATAGAATGCTGCAAATTCAGTTGGTGCAGCCTTTTTTCAGCTCCATCATGGGTTCAGAATCTCACATCCTTTATGATCTCTTATTTTTTCTTTTATTTTTGTTATGAAATTTCATTTCACTATTTTCTCTCTCATTAGTTATTTGATGATTAGTGTTTACGTCAGTGTATCTTAAATGATTACCTCTGAAAGCAATTCACAATACTATAAAACCTGCACATTTTAAAATTCATATAGAATGTTTTTTGTTTTATCCGATTTTTTTAAATGTGATCAGAATTTACTTACGAATAAATCCTTCTCCCAGTGCAATAGCTGGTTCTTTTAACATTTACCTTTGCACCTACTGCAACTCTTCTTCTGTTGTTCTTTCTTATAAACCCACTACAAAGACAGGGCAATTTACATACAGTAGAAAGAAATGTTGGTGCGTAATGTTTGTATACAAGATTTTATGATTTCTAAGTCTTTTGGCTACAATTTAAAAGTCTTAAATCCCTAAAACATGCAGTTAAATGCTGTATAAATTTTGATAATTGCACTTGTAAATTAGCTGGATCATTGCTGTTCCTTCCCTGAACAAAATGGGAGGCTTCAGGAAGAATGTTTCTGTGCAGGAGCACGATATAAGTGTCACTCTGCAATGTTCTGCTTTTCAATACAGGAGCGTAAATAGCTGATCATATTCCATGTCCATGGTAACAATTACAGTCTGTAGTGTGGTTTTTTTTTTCATTTTAAATATGCATAAAAATCTCCTATCACCTATTTTCAATGACTTAGACAGGTTTCCAGTTAAAACTTTTTACTACCACTTGAGTATCCAAAAAGTGCAGAATAGTGGCTAGTTATGTTAGCACAATCATCTGAAGATGGGTTGCTGGCTTTTTATTTTTTATTTTTATTCTTTGTGGCTAATCTCCCCCCTAAAACAATTTCACAACCATGAAAGCATACCAAAACACTAAAAATACATTGAAATACAAATTTCATCCCATATTTTCCTGTTCTTCCCTCGGACACCTCACAAACATCTCTAGCACACTAGACTATTTTGTTATTCATTGCACTATCCATGCCTTGCCAACAAGCCACTATGCCCATTTTATCTCAGCCTTTCAATAATTATGACTGAACACATCTGAACTGAATTCCATTTTCTCTTTCTGTCCCAGATTCCATCACATTCTGGCCACAGTTGTTTGTCTCAATCTCTCTCCAGCATTTCCCCGAGTCTTTTCCCAGAGGTTATATGTTGGTGGGAAGTTCCCATAGAGATTATACCATCAGGAACTATTTATCCTCATCGTTGCACTATCTCTTTTGTGATGATTTACACTTTAATTTCTGGCAGAATTGCAATGCAGTGCTCATTTAGGGATCAACCAACTATCTCTGTGAATCTATGCTATCTCAAGATAGCATAATGACCTTCATTCCAGAGCTGCCTCCTGGGGAAAAAAATTATCCCAGTGCCTATATTTTTACCATAAGCCTGACACTGAGGCATGGTGTAAATGCAGATCAAATTCAAAGAGTAAAAATAAAAAATGATAATAAAAAAATCTAAGTTGGAATAACCTCAGAACATCTGAATGCTGAGTACAATCTGAATACAGGAAAGGTGAAGAAGGACATACAGGAGAAGCAGTGAGGGTCTTTTTATCAAGGAGTGTGGTGACTGGACAAAGAGTAACAGTTTTAATCTAAAAGATGGTAGGTTTAGATGAGATGTTAGGAAGACATTCTTCACTCAGAGGGTGGTAAGGCACTGGCACAGGCTGCCCAGACAAGCTGTGGCTGCCCCATCCCTGGAGGTGTTCAAGGCCAGGCCGGATGAGGCTTTGGGCAGCCTGGGCTGGTGGGAGGGGCCCCTGCCCAGGGCACGGGGTTGGAGCTGAATGAGCCTTAAGGTCCCTGCAAGTCAAGCCATTCTGTGATTTTACTTAAATAAATAAATAATAATAAAAAAAAAAAATAGAATAGCCCTTGGAGGTAAGTGCATTGTCCTCACACAATCAGAAATATGTGTAGACAGATGCTGAAGAGAAGATGGCGTGTAAAAGATCTAGCCAACATGTGGGTCATTTTCTCCATCAAATTGAGCGTTTTTCTGGATTCTCCACCTAAAAGCACTAACAAGAAAGCACAGAAAAATAAGTTTGTTTTGTAAGTGTATATTTCTGCTGTAAACAACCCTAGTTCCTTATAGTAAGTTCAGATTCATTCCTGTGTTAGGTTTCATAGAGGAAAACATTGCCTGAATTAGGCTTTTGGGTAGTTCACTTTCCAGTCCATTTGTCCTTTAATTTAACTGCCAGGTTGTGTTTCTCTGCATAGTAGTTCCTTCAAAAACTAACTCCACTCTTCCCTGTAATCCTCAGAAATATACATGGATAGCAAATCACTGAATTGTTTGTAAATTAAATTACGGTCTGAACATCTGAAAAAGAATATATCTAGGAGGATGGAGAAACAGCAGAAATGCTACAATCCCTAATGGCACAAGAATGAGAATTAGTAGAACAGTTTTCATACGTACTGAGTGGGACATGAGAAAACCTTACATAAATATAAACATAGGAGAACAAAGAGCTTATCTGATTCAAGCGAGCAAGGAAGCTAGATTTCCTGAAAGAAGACATGATTATTTGAAACGTCATAATGAGAAAAAATGGAGGAAGACCCTCTTCCCTCTGTAAGACACAGTGCTTTCTATAATCTCAAAACCAAGCTAGAAAATGATGCTACTAATTGTGGCAGTACTAGAATTTAGTCTTACTACTAAAATAACCATGAGGAGAGAGCTGATCTTCAGAGTGAAACTACCTCAAGGTCCAGCTTTATCACTCAATAACTTTCTAACAAAACAGTGAGCATCGTACAGCGTTATGAAATGAAGAAATATGTACTTTGCTCAGAATAGGGGGAAGATTTACAGGAACTTCAGGTCAGGTTCTTATCTCAGGTCAAATAAATTTATAGTAACTCACAGGTATTCAGGTGTAACCAGATGAGCTTATTGGTATAGATACTTAATATATGAGACATTTTCAGCCTTGCTGAGTGATGTTAACAGTTCTGAAGTTACCTAAGGCTTGATAATCTGGTGAAACTTCCATTAGCTTCACTGACAGTTTGCCCAGTGAGACTGAAGAATGATTGCCGGTTTTGGCACAGTTCTTCGCACTTCCTAGATATCCCCAGGAGTCATGACAGTAGATGCGCAAGCAGAGTTGAGAAACAATTTATCATCTGCCAATCCAGCTATGAAATCTCTAACTTTGCCCTGGCAATGGTCATGCAATGTACATACTAAGATCTGTTCCACAGCAAAAACTGGAAGTGTGCGAGCAAATGTAAACATACTGAATGTAGTTTAAAAAAAAAAGTAACCTGGGACTGAAGTAGCACAGACACTCCTCCATATCATAACTAACACATTTGAGATGTATTTTCATTTAAGTTGCACAGGTGCACAGTATTTGTTCTGTTGCCGATTTCAGGAATTTTAATTCATCTTATTACAGATCAGCTATCATACAAATTGCATTAGGAACTCACAACTGGCTACATTTAGTAGAGAATTAGAGTCCAAACCTTTCTTATCGTGGAAACACCAGAAATACCACTTCTACCTCTAAATATCCCAGGCACTTTAAGAAGGACCTAAAAGCAATTATCATTTAATGATGAAATAAGCATAAAAAAGCATAATTATTCTCTTCTGAATACTATCAGGAACACAGATCTGCAGTGCTGTGCGAAAATGACTGGCATTGGTTTCATGTTTATAGCTAACAGCCGTATTGCACATATTTCTTCTCCCTACAGCAACACAGCCTCTTCTGTGCCCAAAATTTAAAACATGCCTTTGACTGTGGGGTACCAGTTTGCATCCTCAGTTTAAATCCATATATAAAGGGAAAGAAAAAACAACAGCCTGAATCACTGCCTGATGGATGCAACGAGCATGGAAACCTAGTGGATCTTTCACAATTCCATGTAGTTTCTCCTCCTCTCCAGGAGATGTATTTAAAAATATACAGGCAAGATGTAGTCCTACTGTTTCTACTGTTCTTGAAATTCATAATCTGCATTATACAGAAAGCATGAATAGACTGTTATAGCAGTTCAGCTCAAAAATAAATTAACTGCTCTGCACCCTTGGTTTTCTGTCTCCAAGGTTACCGGTTGTGTTTTTCATGAATGCTGGTGTTTACTTCCTGCACTTCATTCTTGTTTACTTGTTTTGCGTACATAAAAGGAGAGAGATTGAAAAAATACGCATTACAGATAGTTGCCAATTACAAACGGGGACAGGAGGTTATGCGCCAGAGATGAATTCGCCAAGTATCTTCTTCCTCAGCACAATCTGTGACAAAGGCTCAGAAAGCTCCATGGCACATGGCAGCTGATGTTCATGACTCTAATTAAAGTCCTGGATCACAAAACCGTGCCAATGCCAGTTTTTCACACAGAACCTGGTGGCACAAAAGTGGCAAAAAATGCTTAGGGAAAGCAAAAAGAAAAGGAAGATCCTCATGATTAGAAAAATATTAAATCCACAAATAAAGCAGTCCCACAAAGAGCAACATTTGGCACCAAGTGAGTTGCAGAGTAGCCATCTAATTTTGCAAGGTCCCTGGGGCTTTTCCCATCTTCCTGATAGGCTGGCAGAATATCTTACAAGTCAAATCTTAGTCTCATGACTGAAACTACTTGGGGCCATCAAAAAGATGTTGCTCTGAGAATTCAGAACATGATAAAAGAAGTTAGCATTCACACTGATAAAAAAAAAAAAAAAAAAAAAAAAAGAAACACTATAGAAACAGAAAAAAAACTTTAGATCTACAGCAATCTTTTACAGTAACAGCTTCAGGCTTCAGCATCTTTGAAGCAGACAGACAAGCAAGCACACACTCTGCATGTCTGGGGCCAAAGCTACAACTAATGAGGCCTGCAATTCCACCAATTTCAACTGAACCACAGTGTGTTACTGCTTTGTTTTTGTTTTTTATTACCTGCTGAAGGTCTTGCCATTTGGCAAAAGGAACAAAGACCACACAGAGGTGACAGGTTTCAAATCCTCGGGGTATGCCCATAGATTCAAGACAGCATCCTGTAAGACAACATGAGCATTTGAAATAGATGCTCAAGTCAAAAGAGGGTGACTTGCAAAAATGCTATAAATACCAAGTCTGCTGTCTATATTAATAATTTATTATCCATCAGATTTATCAAGCAGAGCAACTGAGCAAATGTAAAACTACAATCATCAGTTTCCCACATGCACCGAAAAACAGAAAAGGTAACGAAAGAGTCATTTCTTGCTAAACTGAACTTGCTTTATGCTTCTATTTCCTAATATATTTTTAACTTGGTACTCAGAACCTACTAACACTTTGCTTTGGTGGATCCCAGCTGTTTTTAAATTTGAGAGTGCTCTCAAGTGACTTTGAGAAGCTATAAAGCACACATGTAAATAAAGCACCAAAGAACGATGTGCATGTGCACTTCAGATATGTGCCACTTCAGGCAGGTTCACAGGCCTTGGGAGTCTGGGTGTTTTTTCCACTGCACTCAAGCGATAGGACTGGCTCCAGGTGAGTTGGTTCCTGGATATGAAGAGCCCTTCTGAGGTGGGAAAGCCAGCGGAGGAACAGCTTGTCACTTGCCTGTGACTCCAAACTTTCATACCCTGCAGTGGCAGGTGTCTGAAATCCCTACCTTATCTTATCAAAGAAGGAAGAGTGGTACCAACCTGAAAGTTTATATTTGTCTTAATCTTCACTCTGAAGCATACCAAATAAAGGTTGTGGGAACTTTCCTTTACCTATTATAGAATGGTTTTTCAAAATCTGATACCACAAATTCTATGTATTTTATCAACTACATCAAGCATCAGACAAAAAGTATTACATAAAGGTGCAGAAGAGTAGAAATCTGAGGTAGCTGTTCTTTTGAAGAAAGAAAAATGATGAAGATAGAGAATTTGGGGAAAAAGATGACCAAGGAATTCCATTCTTTGCAAAGTACGGGGGAAGGGTCGGGACCTTTCTTACTCTGTTTAAGACACATGCAAAATACATTACAACCACTCTATATACAGAGAACCAATATGCAACGAAAGTGCTAGGCCTTCCTCAAACGAATCCATCCCAGTTGATCTGCTATATTGAAGCTAACCAGTTTCTTTTCAAAATTCTTTCACTCCTACCATGTGCATTAGTTCTTGCAGACACTCGTTACCATAGTAATCAATCAGGCTGTGAAAGAACAACTAAGAGCTATAAAACAACACTAACTAAAAAAGCAAATTCAGGTAGTTATTTTTTGTTGAATATTTATCAACTTTTATGGGTTTAGTAAGCATTTCATTCACAAGAATAGCTGGGAAAACCAAAAGGCTTTCAAATCTATGTGCATATCTAACCAAGTGTAATGGCATGATCATTTTTAAAACGTTTCAGCCGGTCTCAGAAAGGCAATAAAGCATGTACACAACTCTAAGCACCTCCAAGTGACTTTCAGTAACTTAAACACGCTTGAGAAATACATATACACTCGCATACTTCACTGACTGAAAATCAGAGGTAACTTTGAATTAAAGGGGAAAAAATGAATATATTCTCCTTTCATTAACATTCTAAATTTGGTGTACAAAGATTTTTTTTAAAATGCTTTGTGGTTTTACACTGAATATAGAAGTTTATAGGCCTGCAATGCACCTTAATCTTTCTCCAGCTTTTTGTCCACAGCAATTGTGTTTCATGCTAAGCTTTATATTTTCTTTTCTGCCATTTCTAGTCTCACATGCTACAGTACACACATCCAGGGCTATGCAGTGCTCATCAACACCTAAAGAGAACAACTGCAGTTAAGTCTAACAGGTTTCCTACAAATATAGCTTTACTGGGTATGAAATTAGCATTTCTGTATGAAATTAGCATGGCAAAAATTTCCATTAGGGCAAATGAAATGAAAAACAGAAAAAGAACAATATGACTGGTATCCCTGAGAGGTACGTAATGTCTCTCATATCCATTTTATCGTAGTGTTTTGGCAACCGTGAATTTTGTGAACCTAAGGTACGCACAAAATACCTGATCCATCACTGAAAGGTCACGGTACAGAACCAGGGTGTTGCACGTCATTCTAGAAGGGAGAACAGTCCTGAACATTGCACTTTGTATAAAACTTCACATAAAACTCTGCATAGAACTATTTTGATGTGGAAACTGCTGTATTACAGGATGTTTGAACATGCTAAAAAATGAGTAGCCACAGTTTTGTCTGACTGATCTCTGCTGCACAGAACAGCGTTGCATTGAGCTGGTTGGGACTCAGAACTGCTTCTCACCAATATGGTGGATTTCAGCTCAGCTAAAACACCTTCTCCTAATTGTCTCCTCATGGATTTCTCCTCCTCCACAGGCAACCTCAATAACCCATAGCTAATTTTCCAAGACCCACAAACTCATTATAATTATTGGTATTTCTATGTTGGACTTTACCAGAGGCTAAAAAAAAAAAAAAGCTATAGAATGATAGAGCACAGCACAATCTATATTTTATGCTGTTGGCATGCTCAGAATTTAGCAAGGTATGTATCATTTGTTTTGTTTACTCATTTATCCTGAATTCATGTAATGCAGAATACATTTTCTGTTTCCCATCAACTGAATGCACTTAATACTGTACTGTTTGATTTGAAATTATATATAGTTATGAAAAATTAAATGAGCAGACAGGATAGGTTACCTTTATTTTCCTATGCATGACTTGTTGCTTGTTGTTACTGTTTGGTTGTTTTAAACTCCGCGAATAACTAGTTTCAAGTGAGAAACAAATGCAGAACAAAGAATTCCAAACATTAAAATCCCCACACAAGGCAATGCTACTTCACAATGTTCCTGTTATATTTAGGTACCTTTATGGTATTTTAGGCATTATGGTTATTCCCTCAGTAATGTTCATTATGTATGAGATTGACTTTAGCAAGGCAGGTTCACAAATGAATTAAGAAACTGCTTCTGTAACTGGCTGATCTTTGAGTAACTTGAATAATTTAACTCCCTTAACTTTTGTAATCATGCAGCTCATAATTCACTTCAAAATTTTATGCATCAAAACTTCCTTTCTTGCTCCTGGCATGGCTCGAAAACAATGTCCTTGCATGATGGAATAGGGTGCTTTACTACATCAGTTTGGGGACACATTTACAACCGAGGAAAATCAGTCTTCCAATATAGTGAATATATCACTGTCATCATTTCTCCCAAAGATGTTAAGTGAAGATTTTAAAATGCGGTGCCTAAGAAATTGTTCCAGACTCACTGTGCAAAGCTTTAGGCCTGTTCAAACACAAACAGCTACACTTTACTTTTTATAAGCCATGAAATTACAGGTGTAAATATTGGCATTTCATAAAAGTAACTGTTACTGCACACAGCACGTTAGGAAATAATTGCACTGAATTATAAAAAAAAGTGAGAAAATACGAAGAAACAGCAACAACTATTTTGTAGAGAATATATACATATACTACATAAAGAATTCATTTTAAAACATGGATGTAACTATATTATGACTGTTACTGGAGTAAAGAATGGAATATCTCTTCTGCTTTGTACACCACTTGGCACAGATCCATTTATTAAACTCCCCAGAACTGTATCAGTAAATTGCTGATATTATGAAACCAAGTAATCCAGTGTCAGGAAACAAAGTCAACAGTGAATACACTATGCAAATAACACATCCATACAAGGAATAAATGCTTTATTTTTCTGCCCAAACAAGGAGTTGTAAAATGAAAATGTTTGCAATAAAGTAAAAAGCCTTGTTATCTGCTATATTGACAGGAAAAAAAAAAAAAAAAAAAAAAAAAACACCTTTGACTCCTACCAAGCCATATATTCATCGTTAAGAAAGAGACTGAAATTAAAGGGCTAACCTTGGCTGGAGGTAGCACTGGCAGGAGCTTCTCTTGCTGTCTTTCTCCCAAAACGTGTATGACAGAGTTTACATGTCCCCCGCTGCTAGATACAAGTAGATGCTTAACTGGTCCCGCAGTTCATACAAGCTATCTCACTTATAGCTCATTATTAATAAACTCAATTATCTATTGTTTTCCAATACTATATCCTTAGAGTTGCATCATTTTTTGTATTTCTAAGGCTCTCAGGTTTTTCCTTCTTTGTACTGATGGCTCAAATTTTCATGTATGTAAATCAAATCTAACTGCTTTTCCTACATCAGGAAACTGTTGACCTCAAGTTGGCCTGATGCAGGACCACCCTGCCATCTCTGGAAGAGCATGGTGACCAGGGATGTGGGCCCAGCAACTGGAGAACACACCTGCAAAAATTGGCAGAAGGTTCATGTGGGGAACGAAAACCCCACGAAGCCACTGGGAAATCATGGAGTCAGTCCACTCAAAACCTATTTCTGGGTGCATAAAGGAGAATACGATGACTGGGAGAAGACAGTAAGACAGCTGAGTCTGGATTGGCTGAGTGGCATACAGCGGGAAGACACAACAGGATTAAGGTGGAGCAAGAAAGGTTCAGAATAGCCGCAAGGAGATTCTTTTTCCCCGTGAGTACAGCCCAACACTGCTGCAGGTAGCCCAGACAGCTTGCGCTATTTCCATCCTCAGAGGTTCTAAGGTTTGACTTGTAAAACCCTAGGCAAACCAGTCCAGACCAAAAGCTGACTGCTTTATGCTGGAGGAAGGACTACAACCCTCCCCAGGTCCCTTCCAGCCTGAACCATGCTGTGATCCTATCCTGCCTGCAATCTCTTGCAAACTGAAAAATCTGAAATGGTGAGAGTACTTCATTAAATGACTCACAGGTTACAAGAATAAGAATGTGTTCAGCTGCCTTCACAGGCTGGATTTTCAGCAAGCAGAGCTAGCCTGGCTACAGATCTGACAGTGACTCTACATCTCAGAAGTGCTCGATGCACTTCTGCCTTCCTTTTAGATTTGGTAAACCATTGCTCCAGACACTTGTCTTGTGTCCATGTCCACATCTGTCTACCAGCTGGGAAACTGTTCTCTACAGAAGGCTCTAATTGGCAGTTTGCTGCAGAAAAAGAACCTCAAATCAAAACCGTGCAGTATAAATTGCAAACTTAATGCTGATCTCAACACTATATAGAGTAGCAGTGAACTTCCGGTATGTATATTTCAAAGAACACAAAGAATATTCTTTATACTGCAATGGAGCTTTATTCTACCAAACAAACAAAGCATAAATACTGTAATTAAATGAGAGCTACGTGGAACTGGAAACTGTAGTCAATTTAAACTTGGATTACTACACCACCACCTTCTTTCCATTGCACAAATGTCCATCATCTACCAGTTACCATCTTGTGTCTTAATTTACATCCACTGCAGAAAGTCTGAGTCATACAGTGCAAGTTCAGCACATAAAATGGAAACTCCTTCCCCTAGACCACACTAATATTCTTTTACTTAATCCTGTACAACTCTCCATTCTCCACTCTTCATCGGTTATCGTTCCCCCTCCTTAAACTTTTTACAGTATTTACAAGAAGAAAGCTATTTTTGCCAAACTCTTTCCTTCTATTCTTTTTTATGTTACTGGGTGCCAAGAGACACTTAACGTCACACAGCTTTCACATCTCAATCTTCCACTATCTGGGTTGACATTTCCTGTGTAGCAGAATTATTGGAAAGTTTGGTCCAAGTCTCTTTGGGTTTGTTAAAGTTACATAAGAGAGAAGGGGGAAAAAATAATAATATTTTATGTGGTGATGTGGTGGGGAAAAAAAGCCCTTATATGTTTTTTGGGGGGTGATGGAAAGAATAGAATCCTGCCTTTTCATCTGACAAGTAAAGAGTACTACTAACATATCTTCATTAGTGCTTGTGGGAAAGCACAAATTGACAGTCACATCTAACAGGTGTCATTGAAAATTTAAGTGTATGGAAATCAACGTGGTCTTAAAATAACTAATACAGTCATCTGAAGTCCTTCAATAATTTCCTGCTAAGTTATGAAACCGTGATATAAGCTTGACTTTTTTTTCTAACTTTTATATCTATTTTCTAGCATTTATGACTGGAGGAAAATATTACAAAAGGGAAAATAAGCATTCTTAGTTTTAAAAATGTCAGTGTTGATTTGTATAAATATAAATAATCATTTGAATCAGGAAATTGCTGAAAAGCAACTGCACCCTATTGGGGTATGACAGTAACTACCCATAATTAATTTATATAGTCAAGTTAAACTGTCTACTAAAAATCATGCTCACTTATGTTCAAAAGGAGAATCAAAACTGGAATTTTTCAAGGGGAGAAACTTAAAAGACAACATGAATGCTATGTACCAACTCTAGACAAACCGTAACTCCGATTTCGATCCCACTTCCAATAGCCAGACAGAAATAAAACTTGTGGTCTAAACAATGCATCTTTAATTGCAAAGTATTCAAATGTTTAAAACAGAAGACTCAGATACTCCATTACTATCACTTACAGCTTTTTGATTATCTGAAGGGCTTCCTACAAGGTTAGGAAAGCAGTTTCTTGCTTGAGTGACTATGGCTTGTGCAGCAATGACAGCACTGGAGCCTCTTGCAGCGATAGCTTTGTGTTCACATGGACACGTTTTGGTCCTAATTTGAATTTTCTTCTATTCTAGTGAAGATCTGTCAATATCTGCTCATTATTAGTCACTTGGTGGTGTTTTTTTTTTAAATGTATTACTCTCAACTCTGCCTAATCAGAGACTGAACGAGACTGAACAGAAGGACATAAATTTATTATGCTTAATGTTTACACTTTTTAATTAGAAATTTAAAGCTATTTTACATATATGAAATGTAGCTAAATGATGTTATACATCATAAATCAGCAGAGAATTTCAGAAAAATAATTAACATCATTTAAGGATATACTTAACCTTGAGTTTGATAAATAAATATATATATATATTTAAAAATAATTTATCACTGCATCACATTTTGTGGATTTGAGCAAAAACCTGTAAGTCTGGCCTGAAAAAACTGATGCCAATTTTTGACAATATCCCTTTAGCATACCCTTCCAGGACATTTAGCCTAACGTTAAAAACATGCAGCTTTAGTTTCTCTAATTTCATTTTTCTGAAGAGCAAGTACAAAATGAGTCAAAAAATTAACAAAACATCAATCGTTGTGTCAGTGTTCGACAGGCTTGTAACCTAATGATAAACCTGTCTGTACCTTTTTCAGAAGTAAAGCTAGACTGGAGTGTACTGAGTGAGGTCAGCCTATATCATAATTCAGCAAAAGTATTATTTTGATTTCACTTGGAATTCCTTTGCTGGAAAATTGCATCAAGCAACTACGAATGAACTGAAGACAAGGGGGCAGGTAGCCACAGGATGTCTAGAAAAGCACAAAGTAACAGAGATGGGAAGAATTCAAACTATTTTGTTCCAAGATGGGTATGGAACACAGCGCTATTTGTTTTGAAATAGGACTTCTTTATTAAAGTCTCACTACTGTACCTCACTTTACCATATTTAAAATTTTATTTGTTAGACATGAGTATTTAACACAGATAATATAAGGTATTTTTAAATACTTAAGTTACATATACTTTTTATAATTTAACAGTGATCTCAAATGAAGTGCGCTCTGAATGTTATAACCCAAATTTAGTAAAAAAGTTTTCCTGCACCAAGCGACAGATTTTTATCAACTATATGAATCATCTTTATTACTTAAAAAAAAACCACAAACTATGTGCTATTTGGAAGAAGAACAAGGAAGCGATTTTCCTGTTGCCCTATAAAATTCTTATTGTTTTATAATGATAAGAAATTTATCTCTTCCTCTCCTTTTTTGCTACTTACAAGTTCCTATTTTGACACCTTTTCTTATCTGTCTTATTGAACCAACTGCAATAAAGAGCAAGGATTACATGAGAGAAAATGGAAACCTCTCTAAAGGTGAATGCAGCTTACCTGACAGGCAGAAAATGGGCAGAGACTACTGAATCACGTAATTATTAAAGTCATCACCAGCAGTCACAGACTGCCCAATAAAAGGGTCTGTAAAGATATTGATTACTTCTGGGACTGGAGTACCTCATCAGTGCAGTTCACTGTAAAAATAATGTACTATAAGGAACACCTGGGCCTAAAGATTGAACTGTTAAAGATGGTACGAAATTCCCTAGTTGCTCAGATCTGTGGTACATCTAGATTTTGGGTTTCATCAAAATATTAGCAGCTAATGAACACATTTGTCTTTCTTCATTGATTCAGATATGCCTACTTACTTCTTAGAAGTGAGTTATTTCATCAGTTATCTTTTAAGAGAATTACTCCAACTCAGAGCCTTTTATAGACAAAAAATTCTTCACGTGAAACCTTAGGAAAGCTAATGCAGAACCTATACCTCAAAAAGAGAACGAAGATGTCAACAAAAGCAAGAAATGAGTGCCTGCAACCACCTGCTGTAAAAGACGCTTGTTACTCAAAGCCAAACCAGCACGTAGTGAAAAGGAAAAAATCAGTACTGAATTATTTCACAGAAATTTTTCCTACTTAAAATGTTTCTTAATTTGGTCTTGAAGATATGGGTTTGCTGAAATATTGAGAAAATTAAGATCTTGTCATATGAATTCAAACTTCTGTGCCAAAAGCATTTGATCACTGGAAATAGACAAACTGGTGAACTTACCTTACTGCAAATATCACTGAGATGCCAATTCCTAGTAATATCAGGGTTCATTAATGTAGGAGTTGGCCACACAAAACAGCCTTCCGATTTTTAAAATTCTTCCCCAAACATATACTGAATGGTAGAACTCGTCAGGCAGATCAGCAGTCGACGTGGTGCTTTCTGTGGCAATAAGAGCCTGGCTCTAGGCCATCATTCACATGGCAGCAATTTGAATGGTATCTGCAGTACCTAGAAACCTACTCATGCTTTTCTCAGTTGCCATTTAGGGGGATCATGCTCTTCTTGGAAGAAACCAACATCCCCAACTGACTGTGAGGGCCGAGTTCATGAGTCGCTACCCTAGACTCCAGTTAGCTTTGCAGACACCAGCTAATTTAGGCATCCACCAAGAGGCCCACTGCTGAATAATGAACACTTTATACTGCATTTGGTCTGTACAAAAATTAACAGAGATCATAACTGTCTTGCTGAACACAGTGGATTGAAGCTACAAATACCAACTGTATCAGCATATACTTCTGAGGGTTTGTGTTCATCTCAGAGAAGGGAAAAGACACTTCAAGATTCTTATGAACATGTTCTCCACTCACAGATGAGCATTGAAATGCATAGTAATTCCTTGCATTAATTTGTTCTTTCCTGTTCTATACATGTTTCCCATAAATTTCAAAACACTTTGCCTCTCTAACTTGGAATATGCTGTGTATTTTTACTTAGAGAAATATTCCAGCTATGAGTGAATATCACATACTTTCAAGTACCACATTTTATTTTTTTTTTTTTTTACTTTAGAGTGGTAACTTAGCAAAAGTCATAGTAAACTAGTAAAAATCATGATTAGTCCTAAAACTGTGCTAAGGGCACTTTATTTGGTTGTATGTTTTCTTTGCCCAGATCATTAAAAACAGATTGTTACATGCAATTTACCACTGACAACCCCTTCTGTGATCTTCATCTAGAGTGATAAAAAGATGGTTAGCTCTGAAGTCAACTTCAAGCCCCAGAAGGCCAACCAGCCCCCTGCAAATCCTTTCAGAGAGGATTCAAAGGTCAATCTAAGCATGGAAACGTGCAGAACTTACAGGCAGGAAAAAAAAAAAAAAATCTACTCTTCCCATCTTATGTTCTCTCACCCCACACCCAATGACTCTTTTTGCAATACATATTTTTCTACCTCCTGCATCCCTCCAGACAATCCTTAAAAGACAGGTCAAGTAGTAAACGGAGCAATCCATGTAAGTGCTTGGTTTCACAAGGTACGGATAACTTCAGTATCAGTTAGATGTTGCTATAAAAAGAGGAAAGGATTGTTCCTCTCCTATATCAGCTTGCCTGAGGGTAACCTTCAGTTTAACCAGAAAGGAAATAAAGATTATCCACAGAGACAGACATTAATTCAATAAATAACATAAATGCTTCAGCATTCCCTAATGAAGCTTCTTTCAGCAAAGTTCTGACTGTTTCTGTGAAGTTCTTTCAGTCTAAAAATCATATGCACTAAGCTGATAACTGTTTTCTAACAAATTCTAACAGATTACAAAATGGTATTCTGAAAATCCTAATGTGATTACTGTAACCTCCGTTTTTGTTCATGTAGTTTGTGCAACAACCTTCAGCACTGGACCTTTAACTATGATTTCATCTTGAAATAGCTTTTGACACAAATGTCTATCTCTATGTTTCTATCAAGTATTATGAAAAGGATCTTTGAAGACATTATGTTTTTTCTTAATAGCATTTAACTAGTTTTGAGTATAACATCTAAATTTGTTACTAGTTTTTACTGCGATGATTGTCTTCATAATCTCCACATAAAGTTGAATTGTAATGTTAGTAAGCAAGCTATTTACACTGAATTTGCATTATTATACAACACTGTTTCCCTAAATATGATTACTATATGTTGTTAATGATCTTAATTATTAACCTACTTCAGTTCAACACAACCACTCCTGTACTTCCATGAATTTTAAATTGTTAACCTTGGTTTTTATTCCCTGTAGGAAATCTACCATGATACATGTCCCATCAATGTATTTAATCTAACCATGTTACAGTTTTAATAGCCCTGCCACATCAATGAAATGTTCTTTTACATATTAATAGATTTCATCCCTTGTTTACTACTAATAAAAACAGTCCTTATTTACTACTAATAAAAACTTTCTTTCTAAGTTTTGATGCCGTGACCTCCTACATGCACAGTGGTGAGAGACACAGCGCTTCTCTGTACAAGTTCTATAATTCTCTATAATAATTTACTATTTTGAATTTCTAAATCTCAATGAATTTTTGTTTTAAAATGTATTGATAATTTGAGATACTTACTTCTCTTAATTAACTAATTGATTAACAACTGAAAAAAAATTAATCTGGTTGATTTTATTAAAAAAATAACAATTGCCTTGGTTTTCCTTTCACAATGATTCCTGCCATTCGACAATTTTGAAAACAAACCTTTCTAGCTCACTGCAGAACTGGCAATGGGCAACTGAAAACCTTAGAAGGATGTCCAGACTGACACGGGGCTGAATCAGAATATACCCTGAATCATTATACCGAACACCAGATTTTAAAAATAAATGTCTTGATAAATAACATAGACTATACACAAACCTTCTGGCATTTTCTGTGCTCCTGACAGAAGTTTAACATGATTTATTCGGGTAATGAGGCCAGTTCAATGTAAACAGCACCAACAGGCAAAAAATTAAACTATTTTTTAGTACAGTTACTCTAATAATAACTTGGCAAAGACTTCTATTTCATGCTTCCCAGATGGCATTTTCATAGCATCTCAGTAGCCAAAAAACTCCAGCTACAGTTTGCCCAGTGGCAGATGCCTTTTTTATACAATGACATACATGGCAAGAAATAAACATTCCTGATCCAGAAAGCTTCCCAGTGTAACTATGCTTCACTTACATGTCATGTCACTATTTGCTATTAGATGCTTGCAGGGGCATTCACATTCAGAAATGGATCGATGGTAGTGCTTACTGTAGGTCAGACTGCCTGATGCAGTCTTGCACGCTGCCTGAAGCTCCATTTGTCCTCAAGCCTTTTCAGGTTTATTCCTGAGGACAGTTTATTACTCATTTCAATCTCATTTAAGCATTTACCTCATTACTCAATTACCAAATTACCTCACTTAAGTTACATTTAACCAAATGCAGTAAGAAAATCTAAAAGCACTGTCAGTTACAAGGCTACATCTCCAGGCAATATTGCCAGTGAAGCCTGGTGGATTTAGGCCATACTTCTACCATTCCAGCAGCATTAGCACTCTGCTGTAGCACTAGGTGCTGTGCTATAAAAGTCAAGACAGAAACTCCCTTTAAAGCACAGTATTTACTCTGGAAAGCTTAGACAGCACAAGGCAACAAAGTCAAACAAAAGTACAACACAGCACTGTACTGCTGCTCAGCACTGCAGACAGCACACCCAGGGCTTCAGCAGCCTCAGCATGGTCAAGTTGCTTTATGGCTATCATCAAGAAGGGCAGGACGAGGAGCTCCACCTGACACTGAGGAATGGCAGGGCTGAATGGACAAAGAGAACATGGAGGCTGGGGTTGGCATACAGGGTTCAGCTCATTTAGGAATCATCATTTTGCATGCAGGAGACTGGTACCATATAAATTCCGCTAAAAATGTAACTAGCACAATGAAAACACCAAGAGATGTGTCTCGACCAAACACTGTAACAGAAATCTGAGCTAAGCAGCAGTCTCCTGCCAGAGAGCTGGACAACCCCCAATTTGTTACAGACTTGCAGAAAGCTTAAGAAATCCTTTCCCCTACAGTAGTGGGAGTTCAGCTACAAAACCTCTGTGTCTATATACACTGCACAGCTATCATTTCTGCGTCCTGAAACTGTGCTTTGGTTCAAGGACACAAAGAACAACAACAGTTGCCTTCGCGTGATGGAATCCCAGACTCATGGGTTTGGCACATCTCAGCTGCAGCCATGTTCTTCACTACTCCTATTCAAGGAGGAGCCAAACAACACAAGCGGTACACACCGCACCCCAAAGCAACAAAGGTCACTGCTTGTTTTAAATGAGGAGGGAAATCAGGCTTGCACCACCATTATGCAAGAAAAGCACGCTTTGTGCCAAGATAAGAGAATTAGTATTTTTTGTCCCTAAGCTCCATTGCAGCCATAACAGGCACAGAAGAGTACAGCACAACTGACTTAGCTCAGCTGGTACTAGACTGAATCTTTCCTTCCACTAAGAAAGCAAGTAGCAGAATCAGAAAGACACTGATGCTCGTGCTCCAGAAAGAAAACCTGCCTCTCTCTACGACATGGATTTCAGAACAAGATTGATTTTGCAAGAATGTCACAGTGCATGCTATCACAGATACTCTTGGGGAAACAGATGAGGCTTTGCTCATGGAAATGAAATGTAATGTATCTTCAGAACCCTGTAATTGTAATTCCTGAACCTGTTTATTTTGCAAAGAACACACACAACTGCCCCAGGCTGCCACTTCCTTAAACCTATACAGTTACCTGGCACCCTGTAGTGCTCACATGAGGTGGCACAAGGAACACAAAAGGACTAACTATGAGAATTCAAGGCAAATCTATTTCATCTTTATTCTTTTCTAAAGATGAGCACATTTTGCAAGTGCTCCAGGCATACAGATGTGACACACATTCTGCTGATCATTTCCAACAAGGTAAGAAATTAGTCACAGAAATCTGGAGAAATTTTTCATTCATCCAATCACTCTATCACTACTACTCTCTCAATTCCCACTTCCAATACTTCTTCTCTACCTCCCCATAGCCTAGAACAACATTTTGCCAAAATACTGATCAGGGTATTTCCCTCTTTCCATCCATCTGTTTTTGTGTGTACATCACCGCGAGCAAATTCAGGTTTGAGGACTACAAACTGACATGATCCCAAGAAGTATCAGCACAGGTCTTCTCTGGAGAGGTAAGTAAAACTATTTTCTCTGCCTTAGGATGATATTCCTGATGCATTAAAAAACCACAGCCTCGTTTCTCATTTTTTGTCTGCTACACCATACTTGTAATTCACAAAATTGAACAAAGCCCTACATTGCAAGGGACCGCTGCAGATCACTCAGTTCAATGCTCTCTCAAAGCAAGGCCTAAGTTACGTTAATTTATCATCCTCCTGGTTTTTATTTACCATTAATTTGAATTTTTTGAAGGATATTGCCTTATTTCCTCTCTTACCAACACTCGGCTAGGCTGACCTTCTTTACATCTTCCCCGAACTGCCACTGACAGGCGTTTTCTCGGAGGCGCTCACACTGTACCCACACAAGACAACATACACGGTGCGTCAGCTCATTCCCCCAGCTTCACGTTGTGGGGGTTTGTCTGTCTCAATCCACTGCAGTCACTTCTGTGATTTTCCTGGCACAACACCACCAAGTACACCTCTGTTCTCCCTCCCTTTTGGAAAACTGTCCTATCATTACTCTTCATTACTGTCAGTTCGTCTGCTAAGTCAACCTTGCAAAACTGCAGTGCAGTCTGCGGGGCTTTTTTTGTGTTTTGCAGCACCATGTTACCATTACAGGTGGACAACATAATTTGTGTGACCTTAAGTCTCACATGCAATGTTTTCTTTAATACAGCCTTTTCTTTTTTTTTTTTTTCCTGCATAACCGTGGCATAAATTTCTAGCACTACAGGTGTTTCAGTTCTCAGTTTTCTATTAAAAGAAATATTATTTGGTTACAGCCCGTGTTTCACTGCTGCTATCCGATAATTACAAAAGCTAAACATAGATCAGATTCTGTTTCTTGAGTTTTTGTGCTTTTTTTATTTCATTTGATGCTTTACTATTCTGACCTTGTTTTCCATTAGCATATTGAACAGAGTAATGGATACAAACTGCCACACATTTAAAGCCAAACTACACTGCAATCTGCTTTAGCTCAAGTTGGTAACTACATAATTTCTTCTAAATTTGTAGTCAATTTTTAAGTCAATGTGTTATTGAAAAAGTAACTCTTTTCTTGGGGGTGGCTGTATTCTCTGGTCAGCTTAGCATTTGTCTCATCTCAAGCAATACTGTTCTCAATAAATAGAGGAATGGAGAAAATCCCTGAAATGAACATAAGAGAAATCTCTAGTACTTGGGGATATTGATGCCTAGTTTTTATAAGAAGCTGTAACATTTTAAGTCAGTTTTTACCATATTGGTGAGGGAGCTGTGGCAATGCCGCTACTAATGTCTTGGTTTCAAAACTGCCTTAGTGAGTAAGGACTTGAGCATGTATCATCCATACCCTATTTGCAAATTATTATTATTTTTTTTTTGGTAAAGAATAGCATCCAACATGCATTGCACAATCTTCATCAGTAGGTAGCTGGTTTGTATACACATTTCCTTATACTATAGCATTGTGAAGAACTCGCACGCTTTCTTCTCATGCAGACTCCACATTACAGACTTTTGTAACAGCTCCCAGCTGAGTAAATGGAAAAATCCTTAGCAACTCGAGAGGCAGATAACAAATACAATTGTCTCTGGTGCAAGCAATGATGTTTGTCTTTAAATGGTTTGAGCTGCTGATTAAATAATGGCTGCAGACAGAATTTTTCATTTAACTACTGTGACCAACTTTTATGCAAAAATTTCACAGTATTATATGATTTCCCTTGTTCCTCATTTCTTTTATGTATTTCAATATGTTCCACACCATCAAGGAAGGTGTGGAACACCTTTCAACGCAAGTAGGACTACAGCTGCTGAATGGTTTGCAGCTAACACCATGGATGTTTCTGTGCTGCACTTGGAAAATGCACAGCATACGAGTTCATAGCCCCACCCAAGAGCAATGCGAATAATGGTGGCTCTGTTTCCCCCCAGCACAGCCAGGTACGGGAAATGCAAAAAGCCAGGTGCAGCGCATCAAGCTTCTGGCAAATGCTTGCCATTCCCTGCCTCCTGCCCTTGTTGGGGCACCTGGACTGCCTCCACCACATCACCTTTCCTGGGACCTGCACAAAGCTCCTTAGGAAATGCTCTGTTATCAACTGCAATGGCACTAGACCGCACCAAGTCCTCCTTGGGAAGGTTATGGAGTCCTTTTAGCGCCTCCACACAGAGTTCCAAGTATTTTAAAGGCTACAATGAGGCTGGAGTAGGCACAAGGACTCATTCTGAACAAAATTATTTTTTTTTTCAGTAAAAATTAGTTTCCAACCCTAAATCAGGTAGGTATTTGGGTACACCAGAAATGAGGAGAAAAACATGGAACAGTGAGAACATTTTGATTATATAGAAAGTAAATGTTACTTTCAGAAGTGCTAACCTGTTTTGTTGTGAGAGAAGAGTTTGAAAAAACAGAACTTACTAAAATGTGACACCAAATTAACACTCCTCTTAGTCCTATTCTATCAGCAGAACTATTGTGGTATGTTGGCTTTATTTCAGTCATACCTCTTTCCTCATTCTCAATCTCTCCCCCCCACCAAACATTTGGGTTTTCAAAGAAACGAAATATCCATTATTCCCCCAGCTTGAGAAAGAATTCCACCCAAGTCGCTGCCTTTCCATTCAATCATTCTTAATCAATTATATTTTTAAAGAAATTAGAGATTACCAACCAGCAAACCAAATGCAATTTAATTTCATTCAGGGATTTTACTCTGAGGCAGCTACATGAATCATCTCAAAGTTCACAAACTGTGTTTTGTTTCATCCAGCCAGACAGCAAACTGTTTTATTATACATAATTTCTTTTTGTAGAAATGCGTTCTTTGCCCCTTAGATATGTATTTCTGCTGGTAATGTTTCTAGGGGAAGAAAGGGAGTTTCTCCAATTAATTCTGTATTTGTGGGTGTTACAACATGACACAACCTCTCAAAACAAACAACAAAATTCCCAGCCTCTTGGAAACCTTTACTCGGATAGTGTGTTTGCCAAGAAAAGTGACTGGTATGGACTCTATTGACTTCAGTGGTGTAAGCAGATGCAGTTGCAGGGTTGTGGCCCGCATCCTTGCAATAACTCATTTGACATCTTCCATGGTGTTGCTTTTAGCTGGTGTTTGCTGAGTATGCCCAACAACTCCGTTAGAATTCCTTAGGCCATCAGGCTACAATTCACAATATACTGTAACTTTAATCTCGCTACAGCACTGATGCCCGTTTTAGACACGATGACACCCTCTCAGCTTTCCCTTCCTTCCACTTCCCCAGTACATTCCCCTCCAGGTGGGTGCTCTAAGCTTCCTGGTTAACCCCGACCTGTGCAGCACAGCAGGCACACAGCAACTGAGGAGCAAACAATAGAAAAGATCACGTCTTCACAAAGAAGGCAACCTTCAAGTCAGATGAGTCTCATCTCAAACACAAGAACCAGCATGGAGCCAGCAGTTCAAACCAAGTATCTCCATGCCTCTGCCCCCCTTGCCCACCAGCCCCTGGTGCTGCCGCCAGGGTCAGCCTACCTGGACAGTGGAGAACCGGCCTCTGTTTGCCCAGGGGTGGCTGCAGAAAAGCATGCACCTCTCCTACAAGTCAGGCCCTTGGGATGGGCAGGAAACCATCAAACAAGCCAAGAGGCAAACCCAAGATTCTCAGGCAAGCATTTAGCAAGACATGGAGCTCAGTCATGCCACAAAGGTCACGCTCCATAGCCAATAAGTCTACAAGGCATAAGGGAGCTCACACAGAGAAATATACAGATATAAATACATGTCCGTTCATATACAAGCACCCACGTAGCCATATATTTAAAAACGTGCATGCAAAGCGAGACAGTAAAGACATCTCCCCCACATAGGAAAGACAAGCCCCTTCTTCCCCCCAGAGTACCAGCGGGGTCCTGGACCATGAGGAGCAATGTGACAGAAGCCCTTCATCAAAGCCCCAAGCTTTGGTGCTGCTTTCTTCTTACTCTCACAAGAAACACTAAAATCCATTCACAATAAAGCAACTTGAAAAACTTGTTTCTATACAACCATCAGTCTCAGAACCCCAGAAACGAAGAAAAGGGAACAAGAGCAGCACCAATCCTGCAGCCTCCCTGCTTGTGGAGCACCTGTCCATGGCCCAAGCCAGCACCGCAGGCGGTGCCAGCCTCACTCAGCTCACAGCTCTCCTGCCCACCTCCTCCCCACCGCATGAGCCATGCTCCTTTTTGCAATCTTCTCTTGGAAAACCATTTTGCTCAAGGTCATTAGAAAAAACGTTCTAGTTTTGTGGGGCTGTTAAGGAGTAGTTTTTCACCTCAATAGTTAAACTGCTCTACAACCCACAGAGTATTTCATTTTAACTGGAAAAGTATTTCACTAATTTTCTAAGCAAAACGTAAGGTCTGAAAATATATTTTCATACAGAGCAGATAATTTGGCCTGTACATGTTCTTTCACTTAATTTGAGCATTACGAAACCTTTCAAACAGCTTCCAATAAATTTTCATCACCTTCAAAATGGACGCTTTAAGATGAAAAAACATTTCTTCGGGGGGGAAAGCCCCAATTAAATAAACAGTGAATATATATTTTGGAGTGTAAAATTATGCATTTTAGTCTTATAATCAAAAATGTAAAATAGTAATTCCCTGTACATCTATTAGGAAAGAGATCCTCAAATGTTTCCTGGTCTGCCCTTCCTCTGTTACTAGGTGCTCACAAAAGATGCATGGTTAATTCCAAAGCTAGGAAGACGCAAGGGTTTTAAGGACACAGTGGGAAGGAAGCCATGGAGAGGGGAGCAGGATTCCCTGGACAGGGCCTAATCCCTGTGGTCTCCAACTCGGGGGGGCGCACACCCTAGGGGGGGCACAAGACAATCCACTGGGGCTTGGGGAAGGATTATTTTTAGCATTATTAATATATAAAACACAAACAAAGCAAACGTTTCTTTCCATATTATCCTTCCAATTTCTGTACATGCATGGTTTATAATGTACATAATACCCATGTACAGCAGCACATGTGTTTGTAATTATTTAGAAAGACATATATTGGGGTTGTTTATTCAAGCTGGTTTCCCCCCCCGCCCTCTCTAATAGCTGGATGCAATCATAAACAGTTTTGGAGACCACTGGTCTAACCATGAAGTTAAATCAGTAAGCTCAATCTCATTTTAGTTCATTTCCTTCAGCATTACCGAACTCTTCCAAAGAATAATGAACAAGTGAAGACCAGCAGGTCACTAAATACCAAAGTGGAAGAACTACTGCTTGTTCGATGTGCTTTTACATATATGCACAGATAGTTCTTCCACAAAGAGGAAGAGCATAGGTGCACTGGAAAACAAAAGATCACACGCATGTTAACACTACACCCTGCAGAAAAAGGCCTTTACCAAATCAAGGAAATTACATTCCTTTTTCCCCAGGCATATTTTGCTGAGCAGAACTACATGTGCTGCAATCTGACTTCTCAAATGTCAAGAACAGTAATTTCCCCATCTGCCCCTCACCTTAATAAATTGCTCCAGATTTACTGAAGGTCTAAACTGAATGAGAACTACTGAAGAATAACACTGGTAATCTGAGGTACAGATGCTGTAAATGTAACCCCATTAATGATTACTTTTTCTGTAACTTGTGATCTATATTCCACTTCTCTTCAGCTTTTTATAAAGACAAAAGATATTCTATGCTTTAAAGTAAATTTAAGTGAAAAAGACCTATTATTCTGACTTCCCATTAATACAATAAACTTTAATCACTGAATCCCAATTATTTTTTTCAGCAATTTAGAAGGTCAGTAGTAAGAATGAAGGTCTTTCTTCCTTATATGCCTAGTGAAAGAAACAAAGTGAAACAGAATTTTAACATATATTAATGGGGTTAATACAAATTTCAGCTTCTTCTCAAATACATCAAACAGCCACAACCACTTTCTGTTACACTTCTTAATGAGCTTGGTTGTTCCAGTGCCTTAATGTCACCTTTCAAACAAGGCTCAGTGCTGAACCGACACCCTTCCAAGTACCCAGAGGGCAGTTTTGGTGGCTAATGCTGTACTGTAAACTAGAGATCATCCTGTGGGTCATCACTTTTGAATCTGAACTTCCCAACGCATGGAGCATGAGGAGACGATAGATGGCGAAACAAGAGCTCTTCTCTTGCCTTCTGTTTGTTTTAAACAGACATGTTATGTACAGTCATTAGGCTCATTTTCAAAGGACAACTATAAAAATCCTTTTAAAGAAAAATCAATTTCCTGGACTCCTGATTGACTGCAGTTGACATATGATGGGATTGAACTGTGTGTGTCATGAGGTAAAACTTTCTGCACCGAGCCCATCAATAGTTTTCCTGGGGATGCCTCCTAGGTCTAATCCATACACTTATACCCTGATCATTAACTCATTTCTATAATAAGCCTAGGATGAAGCAGTCAGAAATATATTTTGTAATCAATCAGTGCTCCACACGAATTCAGTTGAGTATTCTGAACAAATTGCTTGAGTGCAGATAACCTATTTGTATTTTCATTATATAGAAATCAACTTCTAAATTATTAATATAAAAGCTTCCATCTACATGTTCCGCATCTGCAAAACTGCACAAACCCGTAAATGTATTTTTCGTCTGAAATCACGTGGGATACTGATTGACATTGACTGAGAGGACATTCTACAGCAGTGGGCTACTAGAGTTCTCAGTAGCTCCAGCAACTGAGCTGTGTCCATTCTGTATGTTAGGAGTTATAAACCCCCATAGAAACATCTTTTTGTCAAATAATCCTTATATGTTTGAACCTCTCCGTGCCTTAAATTTCTAGAGAAACAGCAAGAATTGCTTTCAATAAGATGCTCCTGGCTGCACATATACAGCTGGTGCAAAATTAATGTTCTTCATCCCTTCAGGGTAACCAACACATCAAGTTTTTAGCAAGATTCATTTCTGTGTAACAACGAGCAGTTGGTTTCAACGCAGAGCCGCCCCATGACAGCGGAGCAGTGTCATTTCGGACCTCCTCGGCACACACAAGACATGCTCAAAGCCTCCACAATCAGGGGAATATAAGCAGTTGTCGCCAAACCCTTCAAGAAACATAGGCAGGAAGGTAGAACAATCCTTCCCCCATTCAAAGACTGGCTGATAAGAATAAAATCTTTATTTCTCATCCAGGAAGCCAAGCACTACAGCATAACCTACTTTAGAGTAAAAGCCTAGAGACTGCACTGCAACATAAGCACTTAGAGATAACTTCTGTCTTGACAAATTCTGGTTTTAACGTGCAAAATAACATTCTGCATTAAGCTCTGTGACCGAATCTTACCAGGCCATCTTATTTATGAAAAGGGGTGGACCCCAAGCCTACCCTGTTCTTTGTCAAGAATTTATGCACTACCTTTAAGGACCATTGACAGTTTGAGACGTGGGTCACTTGCAAATATGTTTTTCTTTCAGTAATTACACTATTACCTCTACGGCTTTCTCAGCTTTACAAAGCGTACCTTCACAGTGTGTGTGAAAGATAAAGAGCCTCAATAAATTCCACTAGACAAAGGTGCAATGGGGACAGCATATTGCTGACTTGAGGATAATGAAAGCAACACTGGACTTCTGACTGTTTTGATGTGATTAGCACTATGTTCTCATTTCTTGAGGTGAATGACTTTAAAGCTCTCATATTCCAGAATCAGGTATGAGAAGTGAATTTCATGAAACTAGACAGGATTTTGTTATTTAGTACTGTAGCATCCATTTGAGTTATCTGATATGAAGTCTCATGATGGTTGATATTTGATAAGCACAGAGTAAGACGCCAGACACCCCCTGCCTCTGGAAGCTTGCTTTACAAATAGAGCACACCCAGACCAAGCAGAAGGAAGTGTTAGAGCCCTATTTAGTACACCAGGAACTAAGCCACAGATTCTGTCTTTACCAAACTCAAATCACATGCAGGAGAGTCCACAGGAGTGGCAGGACCAAAACCATCCTTTAAGCCATGTTTCTTAACAACACTCTGTTCTAAACTGCATGTGCCCACCCCAGACCCATGTATCATCAGCAGTATCTCAACTATTACTACCTGTTTGAAAAGTCACCACTGTTGTATTTTCTAGATACGTTTAGGAATCAACACGGGGGGTTTGCAATGGCGAAGTCACTGCTATCAAATAAAATAGGATTAAAAATTAAGCCTTTTGTTTCTCTGAGTACCTATTTAAGTTTAGTTCTCATTGTGTCAGAGCTGCTTCCACACAATCATTAATATCTCTTAATACCATGCTGGAAATAAAAAGCTACCATAAAAAATTCCTGTTTTGAGTGTCAGCAGAACCATAATCAGAGAGATTTCATATTTGTAACCCACGGTCTGAATCATTTTCAACTATCCTTTTTCTTACTTTAGGATCCATTTACAAAGGTTGTCAAACTACAGTCATGGCAATCTCTTGACAGATGAGAGCGGCTCTACTCTTTGATCAACATAACCGTGATTTTTTATTTTAACAACCCTCAGTAATTGTCTCAGATGCACATCCTCAACAACATAAAAAAGTAAAACTATGTAAATCAAGCAAGCTTCTTAACAAAAAAAATAATAATAATAATCAAACAAAAACTACAGGCTGAAAATTAAGAATCTGAGAATGCAGTATTTGGAAAAACTCAGGAAATATAATAATGCAAAGGTACAAAAGCCAGGGAAAGCCAAGTCCCTAGGACAAAATACCCGGGGTATAGAGGATATAAATGAGATACTTAATACCCAAACATATTACAGAAAAATTATGAAAAGCGGTATCTTGCTTACAGTGTTAGCAAAATCTGCTGCACATGTTAGACGATACATGCTGAAAAAAGTTTGTGGCGCTGCAACGCTACCTTTTCCTATTTTCTCCTTTTCACTGTTATTATCTTTTTCTCTTCAACAGCAGAGCAAGAACTGTATAGTACCAAGTTTTAAAAACAAACCAAAGTCATTTTAAGAAAGGAACCGATGACACTGCTGACTTTGGTCTGCTTTGTCTGCTTTCTGCATTATCACCACAGCCACATTTCAGCCCTTCACCTGCTTTGTGCCACGGACAATACCGCAACCCCGAGGCTTGGTCACTCAAGCCACCCATTACAGCTTGCACTGATCCAGAGGCCACCTGCCAGCAGCAGGGAAGTTCCCCTGGCCCCTGCTCCCACGCACACAATCTTTTCTTGCATCCTAGCATTTCGGTGATGCTTGTTGAAGCCTGCACTGAGCCAATTCAGCCTGCTAAGTTCAAGGGAATTTATTCACATTTTCTCTTGCCAGGCTGAATTGGCTCCGTGAAGGAGTCGAGTAAGGGTTGTGGCCAGCACAAAGGGTAAAGGAAGAAATGCACAGCCAGCTTCACCAAAGGATACATTTGGGGGTCTGACTGTGTGTGTGGGAGGAGGCAGGAGAAAATTTTCAAAGGAGTTGGAGGTGTATGTCTCCTTTTAACATCTCACTCCTATCAGTCTGGCTCAGCTCTATTTTACGTTTGACCTACAGCTAGGAAACTAACTGAAGTTCTCTAGGACGCAGAAGGTCTCTTTCCATCCTGCCCACTACTAATGTTTGGTAAGTGTGCAAAGCAGTCATTTCAGCAGTCAATGTACAACAGAGAAACCACATATTATGAACATATAATGCTAATATTTTAGTTAATTTTAGAACTCACACGAATACCTTAAGGAAAACAATACAGATGGTTCTCTCTCTGCTTGTCATTTTCTTCAAATATTTGAATAAAGAGTGCATCTGCTTCAAAAACATGAGGAAAATCAATCATACATTGTATTCAATGCTCAAACATTCCAGCCACTCGCTACCAACATCTAGCAAGAGCAACACTCTGACTGCTGTAGAAGTAATAATAAACTACTCAGCACCTGCAAGGGAAGTCAAGCTAGCTTCAAAGTAATCAGCTTGGATGCTGTACTTAAGTTAACCACGCAGCATAAAACCCATTCAAGAACACAAGGAAATACTCTTAAGAGAAAGACACCAGGAGCCTGAGACCAAGGAGCCACCAGGGTATGGGCTGTCATAGCGACACAGCCAGCAGTACTTGAGCTGGCTTGCTCATGCCAAGGCTGTGTACAGCTATGCACCTTGTGCTTGCAACAGGAAAAGAACGTCATACCAAGGCTGAGTACACTGACCTACGTCATCTCTATAGTGGCCAACAGTTCTAGCAGTGAGAAAGAACAAACCTTGGAGAAGTAAAGCCTAAAGAAGTAAAGAAGTAAAACTGGAGCCACCTTTGACCAGGGGAACTACAGCATCACCCAGTCCCCAAATGAAAGAAGTCAGATGTTTCCCCATTCACACCCTCACAACCGATCAGCTGAACAGTATTACACTCAAAGTCATTTCTGAAGGTTTTTCTCCCTTGTAGCTCAACCTATATTCCTTCTTCTTTTGGTCTCACTAATGGTAAAATGGGAGATAAGTTTATGAACTAGTCTTGGGAGAATGCAAATAAAAGCTAAACTTTAAAAATATCCATTTACAAAACTTACAGCAAAATAGCGTGACAAATCAACACTTAAAAACTAGTATTTCACTGTTGTGATTTTTTACGTCATTTATTTAAAAATTGTCATAAGCAATTTTTTTCTAAAATCCTTTGGCCTGCTGCTTCAACATATACCTGAATGATTTGGGCCTGCTTCACACAGATGCAGTGCCAAAGGCTGTGAGGGTATGACAACATCTCCACACCTGAGTAAAACCCCACCAGTGGGAGGTGAAACCTCTCCTCTGTCAATTGGAGTCAAGGCATAAAACCTGCCTCAGAATTTATGAGAGGGTATGGCCATTGCCCTCATTCAGGATCCTTCAGAGAACCTCTGGAAGCCCCAAAGCAAGGCTTTGAAAGGGAGCTGTGCTGGGGACCGAGCAGCACCGGCAGAGATGCTAGCAGCTCTGCAGCCATCTGGCAGAGAACAGATCCTGGCATAACCTGCAGCTTGTCTGTAATGTTATCATTATACTATTATAACTCACTAGGCAAAAGCTTTCATTCTGAAGCAAAATAGCCTCTCAGTTATTTCCAGAGTGACGTAGAGTAAACAGAAAAGAAGAGACCTTTATAGTGTTCTCCTGGAAGCTGCAAAGAGATAATTATATCAGTACTATAACGCAGGCAAATTTTCCTGCACACAAAAAGCCTACAAACAGATTCCGGTGCTTTAGTTCACCTGGGCCAAAGAGCTGTTGCTCAGGAAGATATAAAGAGAGTTTTGTTATTTTTGGTCTCCTCTGCTGAGGCCTGCTTGTGTCCACTCTGTCTGTTTAGAGACACAAAAATCATATTCTCACTACTTCCACAATTATCCAAAAAAGCTTTCATGAATTGAAAAAAAGAAGCGCCTCTGATCTCCTTATTATAAATGAAGGGCCTCAAAAAACTTTCAGCATGTCCACAATGAAACCCTTTAGTGGCTGCCAAAGAAGAGAATGAGTCCAGGGCTTTCTTTTGCTACGAGATGATGTGGGATAGGCACTGCAAGCATGAAGTGCACAAACCCAGAGAAGGCATGCTTCCTAGTCCTCCTTATTAAGTAGGTGAAAATGTTTTCACCAAAAACACTGACTCTAGAACAGCACTTGGAGATTGACTTTATCTAGTTATTAAAGTATTCCTTGGTTTTACTGAAAGAATATTAAGGACTTATCGAGGGAGGAATAGGATGGGATCCCTTCCTTAATTCACTGAACTTGATATATTTAGGAGTGTATTATACTATATGTGTAGATTCAGGTAACGTGAAGTATTAATTAATTTCAGGTATTTTACTTGGAAAAATAATTAACTAAAATATTCTATTTCAAAACATTTTGCTTTCTTATGAGGACAATTCAGTTTAGTAAGTCTGTCTATAGCGGTTCACTCGCAATTACCTGGAGCACGTACCAGAAATACTAAACACGTATTTCTGAAGCATCTTGCTGAATGGCCACTGAACTCAGAACTTACACTTTCTCCTTCTGTTCCATGCTCCCTGGAGGAACACCTCTGCTGCAGGAGGGGGCAGCCCTTTATCCAGCCTGTCCCATCTGCTGGGAGCAGGGAGCTTCCTGTTCAGTGTAATCCCTCTGCACAGAGCACACACTCACAGAGCAAGCGCCAACATGAGCACGTTTGGGTAGAACATGCCTCACTCTGTATTTCACACAGTGCTTAGCACCGAAGGGAAATGATCTCAGCTGGGGATTCTAGATGTGACTGTAACATCGACAAAGAATAATAATGATGTTTGTAAAAGCAATGAGGCTTTTACATGAAATGCACTACATCAGTGCAATTTCTTGTGAAAAATTAGTTCTTTTCTATAGGAGAACTTCTAGACCTCCACTTAAGTCTGAAAGATGATGCAGCTACTGCAGATGGAATATGTCTTCCTTAACATCCTATTATTTATGAACATTAATGACCAGATGATAATTGAACAACTATTTTTCATAATTTAGATTCCTAATCCATTTGTCATTTGAATAGAAAATAGAATTAATTTTTGAATACTTGTAATAATCATTAAACTGAACATAAATAGCACAGAAATGACTAATTCTGAAGAAAACAAAATTAACAGAAGGTAGCAAAAATGCTTACTAAAATATGCAGATAAATATTTTACACCACATTAACACAACTGCACAAGACATATAACTTAAATACAACCAAATCAAAACATTAAAAGAGGTCATAACATTGTATGGGTGAGTTTGTATTTTTTGCTATTCATATTTTTCTTCTCCCCCGAAATATCCTGTGGCTGATTAAATAAACAAACTAACTAATGGTAGTCTAGTCCTCCCTGAACTTCAGTGAAAGCACCTTACAGAGAAATTTAACCCACCTTCTATCCCCAAAACATTTCCAGCCCCATCTTCTGTAGAACGCTGCTACCCACCATTGCCTGACCTCATTGACAGTCATAAACCACAGCTCTAACCGAAGGCCCTGTGTAATCTCTAAACCTCCTCTACCATCTCCATGAGAAACAGCACACAGAGAAAGGGACTGACTGACCCAGGGGGAGAACTGACTACCACAATACAGACAAGGAGAGATTTCCTATTATTATCCAACAGTGAGTGGACATTTATGACTCTGCTTTAAATCTATACAGGGACTACTGAAACAGCAGTATTTAGGATTTTTTTCCCTGTATTTTCATAATTTGCATTGAAATACTTTACGCTTTATTCTATTTTACTTTGTTAATTTATACAGTATGAGTCATATTACATTTAATGGACAAAAGCAAGCTTTCTTCCTGGAAGCCTGCAAAAGGCTAAGGTTGTACTTAGTCACCAGAATTCTACTTTACTAAATAAAACAGGCTGCAGGAAAATGTGAAATGATCTTGCTCTAATTTCAATAAGAACTCCAACAATAATCACAAATTTTCATGGGAATACATGCTATTTCCCGTTCTATTATATCCATGTTACTCTGAAATGTTTATTACACTACCTTTTCAAGCTTTCAATAAAATAATTTTAATAGAGATAAGGAAGAGTCATTACAAAACATACTTTGAGCACTTCAATACAGTAGATCACAGTGTTGTTTAAAATATAAATCAAAATTTAGTAAATTATTAGGAGTAAAAAATAGCAAGTTCTCTTCTTACAAATATTCTTAGGTACTACAGAACAACAAAAAACCTGGAAAATGTTTTGTCTTCACAAAACGGAGGAAATTATATTAAAAAAGATAAACATCATGTATTCTAAGTATCCTTTTCAAGATACACAGATTAAGAACAAATAGAATGCATTTTTAATAGCATTTTTACAGAGACAACCTTTTTTTAATGAATAGGCTATTGACAGAATTGGATACTTGAGTTCAAATATTAGTCAAAACAAGGTTCAAGACATCGGATTTAAATAACAGAAACACCAATATTAAAAGTCACTGAAGATATTTAAATCAATCAGCTGTTTCACAGGCAGCCAACACGAGGAATTTAGATTATGCATAATGCTCCCTTTCTAAAACCCACTAATATCAATTGCAAGGATCCTACTGACAACAGCGCTCAAATCAGTGAGCAATCATGCTACTTCACTCTGAGTAAGCAGCAAATGATGAAGTAACCCAGCTGAGAGAAAGGCATAACAACCAAAAATTCAATTTTAAACTAAATCCAAAATACTGAGGCACTCAAAGAAAACACCTAGTCAAAGAGCAGTGCTAATATTTGCAATCTCATTCAACACGTCAAAATAAATCCCCTCCATTTAGTATCGGCATATACAGAACACTTCCATCAAACAAGACTTTTCGTGCCCAGGTTAAAGACTGTTTCAGGTCCAGTGAAAAATCAGCATTACCTTTTTTCTTTTCTTTCTTTTTCCTCCTTGCCAGGACACAGTGAAATTGATAGGGTTAAAATTGACAACGTTCTGCCCTGAGCTAGGAAACTACCCCAAACTGTACAGGTATTTTACTCACAGGGTGATGAAACACAACTGACTGATCTAGAACCGCTGGATGATGGCCCCAGCCTCCCCAAACACATGGCCACGCCCCCAGCACACCTTCAGCAGCAGAAGGACGCTGCGCTGTGTGCCTTGGCCACCATCAAGCCATCCCCACACCTAGCTCTAGGTGTAGTCTGCACATCTACGAAGAGCAAGCAGCACGGTACCGCAGAGAAGTAAGCCCCACCAGGAATAATGCCATGCTAACAGCTGGCATTCCTGGCATTACCTGGCAGCTTTCTCACAGTCACCTATGGTCCTAGTCCCATAACCTTGCCATGATGCTGTACAAATAGAGTAGAGCTGGTACACCAATGGTGAGCCTCTGATAGCACAGAAATATACAAACATCTGTATTAGAGATAAATTTACAAGCTTTGTTGTGAAACTGAAAGAGCCCAGAAGGCCTACAGAAAACACCCCAGTTTTATCAGGGCCACCAGCTGCCCGAGTCATTCAGCACCTGCACAACGAGGTTACATAGATCCTGCGACTGCTATAAAAACAGAAAAGAAGCACTCACTCAGCTTTGCCTTACTCCTGAAAAGACAGCAACTTAAATACAAAGGAAGAGGTGCTAGATAAAGACAGACAGATGAGGGAGCACATTATGGATCACAGTGAAAACCAGCAATATTGTGATGATGGCCACCTAACTTCCCTCAAGCTGTACGTACACATCGCGGCAGAGGAGCATTGTCAGTAATGACTGGAAGAACACAGGGAAGCTTTAGAGATGATTTTTGGAACTCTACCTGGTCACACTGGTAGGAGTGAAGCTGGAAGAAATACAACGATGTTTTGAAAAACTACTAAGTGGAAGGACAAGGCGCCGTGATGAGCAGTTAAGCAGTGGCTATCACATCTGTAGGAGATAAGAAATGACAGAATATGTCAAGACAGACTGTGAAAAACCAAGACAGTGAGGTAATTCAGAAGGGGTATTAAGTTGAAAGAGTGAAAAAAAGATATTACATAGTCAAATTGACAAGCTACAGGTAAGTGTATTCTTCTCAAGGATATGAAATGATGACAGTCCAGGCAGGAGTCTTATGGCTACATAAGAAAGGCTGTCTTTAAAGTGCTACATATAAATAATCAAAAATATTTCTGTTTTCAAAGATGAAGCTACCATTTTTGTCAAATTGAATACAATTTTTGCAGCTATTTCTCCTACCACAAGCAGGGCAAAAGTCTCTCTGCTACTGCTAGATGACAACAAACATAGTTAGAGATGCAGAGACCATCCTATGCCCTGATCCAGAATGCAGCTGGCAGATCCACCTCAGGCAACTTCAAAGCATCTGTTTCTCCTCTCAGAGCTGCTCTCCTGTAATTCATCTAGTTTAAACTCAGACAGTCTCTCAGTCCTTAACAGAAATCTGTACACATTCCCAAATGTTTTACCTTGTGTTTCACCCAAATATACTTATTGCCATAAGCCTTGAACTCTCCATCAGGTCATTATTTTTTTTTTTGGAGTTTTTCACCACAAGTCTCAGAAACTTACATGTAACAACTGTGACTGGATTATCTCCCAGGACCTGAGCTGGCTACATTCATACTTCAGCTGTTTCTCAGGAATGCTAAAGTGGAACGATTTATATCATTGTTCTTTGGTGTGGGTTCAACAGGAACAATGGAACTCTAGTGCCATTTCAACCTTTTTTCAACTATGTAATTCCACCACTTGTACATGGTTACTACTCATATGCGCATAGTTATGAATGCGTAAGTAATATTGAGCCTTACTTTTTTTTTTCCTAATCCATCCACAGTCCCAGAAATAGGAAAGGATTTTTTTTAAGCAGAGGTTTGTTTCACACCAGACAGGAGAGAACAGACTTGGAAAGCACAAACTGAGAAATCTGCTTTATATACAAAATTAGCAGTAGCCTGTGACAAGTGAGACAGGTACTGAGTGTCCTGCTCCTGGTCACTGACAGAGCAGGTGGCAAAGCTGAAGACATAAATCTGATCCTAAACTTTTAGTCCTCCCACATTTGCCTTGTAATACTAACTATCCATCTAACGTACAGGGTTTAAAACCCTTCGCGTGTCTATCTATGAAGAGTTAAGAAGTGAAATCTAGCCAGGGCTGGCCAGCACCAGGGTGCATTGCACTGCAACATTTGCAACCTTCTCACCGTGGCTGTGGACTGCAGAAGCAGTTAACACAAAAATATTCATGGTGTAGGTTACTGTCATTACTACGTGCCACGAAGTCCAAGCCTTACTGATATTTTTACCTCAAGAGCCCTCAATATAGAACTGAAGAACAGACAGCTCTGTGCAGCACAACAGAAATGAACATTTTCAAATTGACCTCAGAGCAGTACCTATATGAAGGTAAACGTAACATCCAAGCCTGTTCCTCAAATGTCATGCACTGTGGATAGAATCTACACTAGGCAACCACTTCATTACTGTAAGCAGTTATTTGGCTGCAGCAAGGCACATGGTTGACTAGGATATTGTATTACTCTTGCTTAATACTTTTCTAAGGAGAAAACAAAAACAAAAACAAAAAACAGAACAAAATAAAACAAATGAACACCACTACCCCATAAAAATGGCCCCCAGAAAAAGATACTTTTTCAACAGCATTTTGACTCCCACAGTTTTCAGCTTATGACCTGCTCTTCCAGAAATCTTCTTCCCTTCGTGAAAACAAAGCCATGTGATTCAGCACTTTAAATTTCTCCTTGACCTTCAGTTTACCTGCTATGTTCAGACACAATTTACAGTTCTGCTAGATGAAAGTGAAGTTCAGAAAGAAAAACATGGAGTTGCTAAGAAAGCTGCTAAGCTAATTTTTGCCTGTGGCAACAATCATAAATCTGCTGTAGAATTAGGCTAAATCTTAACTCTTTCACCTGCAAAACTATGTAAAAAAAAAAATTTGCAAAGCCACATTCAAAACAAATGAATTGTGTTTTTGTGTTTCAGCTTCAACTTTCTCAAAAATGGGGCTTATCCATATTAAGTCCTGCAGTCATAAATGAAACAAAGTTTTGATAGATACACAACCATGCATGTAACATGCTTATGCACAACATAACATGCTTATGCCCAACTTATACGTAACATATTGACCCAATGAAGAGTAATTTATAATGTGAAGTAACTGCCAAGCAAATTACTCCTTTCTTCACTACAGTGAACATGATACATTTAGTAGTTAGCAACATGGTAAGTGAAAATTAATTAGTAATCCTGGTCTTTACTGATAGACAAATAGATTTTTGGGTTGTTTCCCTCAGTCCTTTTCATCCCACATCTAATCATAGCAAGGCACAGCCTTCTTTCTAAACCTCATTCATCCCTAAAATCTGTTGGTTTGGTTTATTCTTCTTTTGGCTAATATGGAGCAAGGCAGAACTGCCCAAACATAATCACACATTTTAAAATCGTTTCAGTAGGTCCTTTCATCATGTTATAAATTACCTTGCCCCTTGAGAGAAGCCCAGTTTTTATTTTAGCTCAAACACTAAGTGATGATTACACACAAGCATCTACTTAGAAGTACTGTCAGGCAGGACAACTTTGCCCTTAGAGAAAACTGGTAATTGTCTTGTGCAGGTTTGACTGTGGGCAAAAACTGAACTAAGGACCCTATGTGTTTGATAAGCAGCTGGTATTTTGGACATGTTCTAGTTTACTAAAATAATGCTTCTGTAACGCACATCCTCTGAAAATCTGAAATCCGGAGAAAGCAATTAGGTTGTTAGATGAAGCACAGCTGATGGAGTTTTTTTATTTATTACAGAGGAACTGTGAAAGGAAATCCCTGCATGCCTATTAAGTCTTTGTCATGCTATAGAAAACAGCCAGGATTCTACCCTGTTACTCCTCACACCTTACAGAACTAAAGACCTGAGAGTAAATAGTTTTAGAAGAATAGAATTTTTAATGCAGATTTTCAAGTTTGGACCCGTTTCTACTTACCTTCATTGTCCGATGGAGAAGAAAATTTAAAGAAATAAAGATATGATCTGAATAGCAACTTCAAAGCTTCTTTTTTTAGTATGGTTGTGCAAAGGGGATGAACAGCCCACGTCCTTGTCCTCTGTGGGCTTCTACTGTTACTGTTAAACACTGAAAGAAACCACCCAGAGGTGGCTATGTTCTCACTGCTAATAATAACAATCCAACAAGCCACTAGAAAACAGCGTTGTCTGCCCATTCACAGTTCAGTGACAAGCTATCTGCATTTACCCTCTGCTTCGTGGAATCTCTCATTTCTACAGTAAAAGTTTCCAAACACAGTAAGAGCAAATAAACATTTCCTTCTTGGAAATACAAGTACAGCTCATTAGCAGGCAATGGAAGCCAGCACACTCTTTGGGGACTGCAGATCAAAACTTATTTCTGTTTCCTAGTTCCAGCAGCAAATGAATGTTCAAGTCTTCTTGTTACTTGCTGCTGAGACTAAGCTCCATGCCAATCCTCAGTGCTCATGGAGCAGTTCTGAGAACTGATGGAAGAGCCATAATTGAGGCAGACTGCAGAAAACTACTACATGAGAAACCAGAGTAGGAGAAATGAGCCCTCCGTTTCTTCTGCTAGCTTTTACCAACTTAAGCCACAGTTGTCTCTGCAGACATGGCATGGGTCATTCAGCTACTGTCAACTTGGCTTCAAAGACATCTCATCAAAATTAAATGGCAGCTTTTTCCCTCTAGCTTCAGGTACACATTCCAAGAAACCCCACCTTTGTGCAAAACACCTTCAGGCTCTGAAATAAAAGAACCCAAACTGTAGCAATAGCAGGTCTCCTTAGATATAAGCATGGACAAAGCGGAGCAGTGGCATTAATACATACACTTGGAGCAAAAGAACTCGAGTTATGGGAAATCATTGAAGTTATGAAAAACTGAAGTCTTCCACAAACTTTTCTACCATCTGTGTCTTGATTCTTCGTATGCTTTACAGGCTACCATTGCACTCATTTCTGTCATCAGTGTCAGTCTGATTGCTCCGAACTGACTGTCACAACCACCCAGGTGTCCTAAAACAAAACCTTGTGCAAGATCACAGGTATTTCCTTCTGGCTCCCTCCCTAAATGGCACTTCTTTCCATATCCATCTGGATTACCCCAGTTGCTAACACAAGGAAGTTTCAAACAGGCTGCAAAGAGACATCAACTTTTTCTCTCAAACAAGCATAGGAGAAAAATTCTGATCTTCACAGCATCATAGGATCTCATTTATACCCAGGCAAATGAAAAGCCAGTCACAAGGAAGACGGGCACTTTAAAGGTAATTTGAATTCTTTCTCAGTGCACTTGACCCGTAGATGCCAACCTTTCTCCCCAAGCTACCCTCCTTGCCAAGCATGAGAATCTCTTTCGTCAGACTCTGCCTTTCATCACTGAACTCTCCCTTACTATCACTTGTTCAGACAGGGCCTCACACTTTGCTGTAAGAAGCTAATACATAGTTTGAAGTTAGAGCCTTGCTTTTTTGTTTCCACTAGAAAACCTGAATGATTCTTTGCACTGGTTTTAAACTGAAGAAAAAGGATTCTTCCTGTGACTCCAAGGCAACCTGGGATGTCAATACTGACCTTTATTCCCCTCCCACACTGTTTTTTTCCGAGTGGGAAGCAATTAAAAAAACCCTGGCAGCTTGCCTTTTCTGAAGGGGAAGCATATTGTGTCATCAATGATGAATCAGGTATTGATACAGTTTCCTTGATTTTAAGCATCAAGCAGGAACAAACCACACTAGCCACAAGTGCTGCAGAGGCACGACACACTTTTGCACAACACTCTTGGCCAAAGATAGGCACACCAAGTTGGACAAATATGGAAAACTACTATCACCTTCAGTCAGATATGACCAATTGGACTTTGGACTTTGATTTGTTTGGTCTCTGAAAGTGAGAAAACAACCACTCTGGTTTTCCTGGCATTGAAATGCTTTGTCAATCAAAGAAAAAATTTACTACTTGTTCTGGCTGGCAAGCACAAAACCCCTGAATGACTAAACCTATTGTTTAAAGAGCAAGAACAAAACACATCTTATCAGTGTTTGCAGATTGTGTGGTTTGTAAGATTTTCATCTAGCTTAATTTTAATTAATTTCTTTATCTTCCTCAAAGCTATCCAGATAGTAAAATTTTCAGGTTGGTTGGTTGGCAGGAACTGTAAACACTGAACATACAAATACTTTGATCCATTCTATTTCCAATCAAACTTTCATCCTCTGCCTATAAACGAGGAATGTGCAAAGAAATTGCTTGTGCCTACAGCAAGTTCTGACACCTGTAGGCCAGATGAACTGAAATAAGGAACATTAATATCAAAGGGAAGACACTTGATAACCTTCATGGGTTTTCATCAGCCCTTGAATCAACTGTTTTTACATGAACTGAGCAATGCTATCCTTTTTAATCTAGTCTATTATCAAGCTTTTCATAAATTACATCTATTTTATGTTCAACAATAAGACAAGGCTGAAGGATATGACAGTTTATCTGGAACATTTAAACCAGGCTTAGCCAGCAGTGCCTTTGAAATCACCCTTTAACGTGACTGCAGGTAGCTTCAACTACTACCCACCGAAGAGATGTCATTCAATTCAGTATCTACCTAGCTACCAAATTCAGGATTCCGCACAAATACCTTGTAGGCATTTCTCTTCTTTTATTGAAGCAAATCTGTACTGACATCTAAGGAAAGCCTACCATCTGTTGGGAGCCAGTGAACCCTTATTATTCCTTATCTGAGATGAGCAGGCATTTAAAGGTCATTTTTTTCCCGAATGTTCTTCAGGTTCCTTTCTTTAGATAGCAAAGCAGAGACCTTGTCAGCAAGAAGGTCAACAGTCAAGTGAATACTCTTAATATTAGTAGAATAATTGAGTCTAGAATACAATAAGAAAGCCTGACACCATTAAAAAAAGGGGAGGGGAGGAAGGCCAAGAAAATTTCACTTTTTTAAAATCATCTGTAAAATGAGTCTCAAAGATGTGAAAAATAAAGAAATGAAGTAACTGAATAAAACTGTCATTCTTTTAGCCGTTGAAAGGTACAACTTGTGGAGAAAAAACTGTGTGGCTTGGACTTTGATCCTCTTAAATGAGCCCAGATCCACACCCAAGAGGACAATGTAAATGATCGTTCACGCAAATATTCTTGAGGTTGCTGCTGATTTGCTCTTATCTGAAAACCTCCTCCTGCAATTTTCAGTTTTGATTGCACTAGTTTAGGCTGTGCTAGTTAAAGTCTCCATTTGTTTTCAGCTGCTCTGCCCTTTATTTAGGAGGGTGTCATTATTACTGTCTTATACAAACTGTATCCTAATTTAGTTTATCATCAATATGAAATATTATTTATAAAGCTCATCATGAACATCTTGCAAAAATACACCAAGCTACACAGCACGTGCTTAAGCAACTACGACATACGGGGCACTACATAAGCTTTGTTTTCTTGCAATAGCAGTGACAAAGAGGTGAAGCATCTTTAGAAGTAAGCAGTGAGCCACAAGGTGAGGCACTACTGGAAGGTAGATGGGATGTGACTTCATGCATTTATTGACGTACGTTCTGTGAATAGGTTATGTTCACAATGGGGATGCTCAAACAGTATTAGCTGGTAATAATCACTGAATGATGATGTTCTGAATGGTATTTGTTTTCTCCTATCTGTTAGGCAGTATTGGTCATTTGCAATCTTCTCTAGCACGTTATTTAATAAGCAGATGGGGAGGAAAGAAAAGAAAAAAAAAAATAACCTTTCCCCTGAATGTAACTGCTTACTGCAGTCTAAGTCCTCACCACATTCCCATGACAGGATTAGGTAGCATCTCCTATTGCAGCTGAACTGCATGGGAACAGTTATTAGGTACACAGCAGCTCACCAGCTCACCAGCTGAGCTTGATTATCAAATGAGAATTTGACCTAGTTTGCCACACTTTAGCATTCTATATTCAAACAGCATAGTAGTGTATGCTGTTTGCATAGATATGCAAATCACTGCTAGAATATATTTTCATGAAAATGCTTATTAATCTTCATTTTGATTATGCAAGCTAGATCAACCATAAGTGAGAAAACACTCGACTCTCACAGCCCACAGTAAACACTCTACACTTAATTTCCATGAGGCTGTGACTGGGTTCTCCTGAGGGGAAGGAGTTTGCTTTTCCCAGCACCGGAGTAGTAGAAAGAAGAAGTATAAATAGATGATATGAAAGGATAAAGAGGATTTATCCACTATGGATTTTTAGAACTTTCCATTTTCTGTGATGCTGATGACATTATACAGAAAGCAATTTTTCACTAAAATGACAACTTCTTACACGCTCTCTCATGGCATGCATCTAATTCAATAAATATGAAGGAACACTGGAGCTGGAGTCCAAGACTCCGCTTTTCACATTAAGCCACACACATCTACCTCCCAGGAACTATCTGGGCTACAACTGAAGCAACAGCACACTTAGAGCAGAGCTATCTTGTGTTTCACAGAGAACACATTCAGGTCTTACTGGGATACTGTACCAGCTTAGCTTCACCCCTACCACACATGCTGGTGTTTGTGCCCCACAACACATGCTATAAATAATCAAATTCAGTCATTTGGCGTGGAATAATGGCGTAATATGCCATTTTCAAGATAATTAAATCCTGACTCAAAGTTACTACATAGATTTTCTGACATAGAAAATATTTGCAAAATAATGCAGAAAAGTCTTTAATGAAGATTTAAGTCATTCTTTATCCTAGCAAAGAGAGCTGTTTTTTTAACGTTTTTAAGTTTTCTGAATGAATGTTGCTACTTTAGATGAATATTAATGACACAGTGCAAGCAGGATTTGGAAGCCTTTTTAGGCTTTGGAATTATAGTGACAATCTGTGGAAACTAAACTGTGGAAGACTGAAGCAAGGCTCCTTGTGCCACTGAATTTCTACTGTGAAGCTGAAGCAAGGATCAGCTGGATGAGAGTGAGCAGAGAGCACCCATAACAGAAGTAGCGGTAGGCCTCTGTAGGGCTTGCACAGTATAACAGATTTAGGATTATGCAGTAAAATGGTTGTAAGTTTATTGTATGCATACATTTGTTCCATTTCCTTCCAATACTAAGAAACCTAAAATTTAATAAGTCACAAATATCAGGTTGTGATTATTACTGCATCCACCAACTCAATTGGGCTCATAACTGCAGTGCTAAGTTTTACTACCCTGACCTGTAACACCATAATATTAATGGAAGAATTTCAAACAAAATATCTCATTTTTAGATATTTCATTCATGCAGCAATTATTTCCCATAATGCAGACTTACTGAAACAAAACGGAACGTTTTTTTTTTACGCTGAACTCAAAGGAACCAAACCTCTCTCTTTTACTTTCACTCAGCAGGAACAGTTTTTCACTTTTGCTTCTTCTGAGCAAGCTAGTGCACTCAAAATGTTTCAGGAGAGACAAGAAAAATGTTCACGCCATGCTAAAGTCCCCAGATCCAGGATGCTGGCTGTACTGGCCATAGATCACACTACCAGGTGCTGACAATGTTCTGCCAGTTTCAACAGTTGTCTCTAGTCCTGCTCTGTATCATCTGCCATGTGTTGCCTTAGAGTGAATCCTCATACTGATTTCCTGCCTAATTGCTCAATTCAGCATTCATTTACCAGTAGAGTCTCTCTGCCAGACTACCATGTGTTGTTTCATCATTCTGCTTCACTGACAGAACTGGTTGAACAAACAACTATCCATAATTCAGTCACATTTCCATACCTAAAATGCCAAGTTAGGTCCATGGTCATATATAAAAATCCTAATACTAAATGTTTGTAAATATTTCTATCACAGATTGGTAGAAATGCACCAACTCCGATCTTTCTGCAAGTTCAAATGAATTGTAATTTGGTACTACAAATGTACTGGTCGTTACCTGCTACTCATTTGAAAATCCGTTCTGTTAACCGCATGAGAGTACAGACAGGCAGAGTACAGAAACCCTTAGGGCCAACTGGACAAATGCAAACAGTGCAGTTAAGGTGTGCCATCTAAAATTGGTTTTGAATGAATGATAAATATAGTTAAATATCCAATCTCAGGCACACTTTTTGAGAACGTCCTTAACTATTTTTTAGTGCTCTCCAGGGATTCTTGTCCACACCAAATATGCAACAATCAAGTCTGAAGCTGCCATGAAAACAAAACTCCCATTGATTTCAAGTGTGATACACACTTTTATTGAGAACAAGATGCTTAGCTCATCAAGTTCAAACCCTTAATCCAGAAATTAGGGTATTTACAAATAGAACCTAGTAAATACTGAAATGCAGCTCCCGTGTGCAGAGTAACCTTCTGTACTTAGTATTGTAAGAACTAACAGCTGCAGGATGGATCTCAGGAAAAATAATTATTTGTTTTCCTAAGACCAAACCATGATGCCACAGACGGAAGCAATCCACATTTCAGCCTGTGAACTTAACTTTCCTGCCCCTACCATTCCAGATCCTTCCAAAAGAAAACCTGGGGTTTTTTAAATGGAGTAACCAACATCCGAAGTACCTGAATGCCAAGGATAATTCAAGGCATGAGGACTTCAGAAAGCAATGGTGAATGACCCTCCAAGGTTAGATTTCCATAAGTCTACAAATAGCTTGTTCTACAGGGTTCTCTTAGTGATCTCAGCCTAGTTTCTTCAGCGAAACTGCACTGAATAAAGGTGAATGTATTTGTCAGTGGTGTACTTGTAATCAGACAAAACTGCAAAACGGAATGCTAAGTACAATCTGATGTATCTCAATTGACCTTAAGAATAATCCATCTTAATGAGTTTGCACATGTTCAACCCTTCTCTTTGTGAAGAAAAATCATATAGAAACACGTGTTTTTGCTACATATACTTTTAAGATTGGAATTCTTATCCATCCAGTTGGATACCAGGTTGTTTCCTTGAACACCTTCACGTTTAAGATTCTATTTACTGTACTTGAAAAACTAAATTCATTCACAGAACACTTATTTACCCTGCCGTTGTGAGAAAACCCAGACCATTTGCTTTTCCACCATTTCCTCTGTTTTCTTGCTCAATATTGCTGAGGGAGCTAGCTAGTATCGTTTCACTGCACAGCTACTTGCAATTACTTTTGAAAGGTCAGGGTGACTTTGAAAGGATTGGAAGAAAGCAGATGTTACTCCTTTCTTCGAGAAGGGCAAGGACAAAGATCCAGGAAACTATAGGCTGTTTATTCTCACCTCACTCGCAGGGAAGGTGATAGAACAAACACACCTGGAAGCCATTTCCAAACACAGGAAGGACAAGAACACAACCGTGAGTAGTCAGCGTGGGTTTCCAAAGATGAAATCATGTTGGAAGAACATGGTGACCTTCTATGATGAAGAACAGTGGCTCAGTAGATGAGGAAGAGCAAATGTTGCTCATTTTTATGTTAGCAAGGTTTTCAACACTGTCTCCTGTAACATCCTCTTTGACAAATTGCTGAAGTACAGACTACTTAAGTGGAGGGTGAGGTGGACTGAGGCCTGGCTGAACAGCCAGGCTCAAAGGGTTGTGATCAGCAGCACAAAGTCCAGATGGACGTAAGTCACTAGAGGGGTGCCATTTAACATCTTAATCGGTGCTGTGGATGATGGGACAAAGGACACCCTCAGCAAACCTGCAGACGATACAGAATTGGGAGGAACAGCTGGTTGTGCTGCCTTGCATAAACACAGGCTGGAGAAGCGGGACAACAGGAATGTCAGTGAGTTCAAATGAAAAGGCCAAGCCCTGCACCTGTAACCCCCTACACCACTACAGGCTGGGGCCTGAATGGCCAGAAAGCAGTTCTATAGAAACATGGGCACGCTGGGGAGAGTCCAGCAAAGGACTGATAGGGGAGAAAAAAAAATAGATTCTTTTCAGTGGTGCGCAACAACAGGTCAAGAAGTAACTTCTATTTAGGTTTTCATTTAAACAGTAAAAAGCTGTTTAATCCAAGGGTGATTGAATTAAACAAAGAGGTTGCCCAAAGAGGGCTGAAGAGCCTCCATTCTTAGATATATTTAAAACAACAACAGCCTGAAGTGCAGCTGATACTGATTTAAACAGGACGGGTGGACTAGATCTCCAGAGGTTCCTTCCAACCTCAATGTTCTGTGAAAAACACAACAATGGGGCAGCCCATTCAGCTTTGTCCAGAGAATGACTGGAGAGACAGCTCTGAGTACACTAAGAGGAAAGTGATGTACTAAACAACATTTGTTCTGGCTAGCGTAACAAGTCTGGCATAACTACATTGCTGCCTGACAGTACGAACACCAGCCAAACCCTCCTCTGCTTCTGGCTGTTCTGTCAAAAGCAGAAAACTTTCCAACTAACTGAAAACATATCGGTGAACGGAAATTCTTCCCTTCCTAATAAGGAAGACTGCTGTACAGACTAAGAGGTGCCAGTTCAGAATTTTGTCTTTATCAGAAGTTTCCTCTAGATTATAGTGAAATCCCCAAACAGGAAGATTCAAACCAATTGCATTTATCTTGTCAGTCTTTTCTTTAGGGCATCTTAAGCCACAAAAATCCAGCCCCTGGCACGAATGCTCCAATGGTCAAGTCAACAGTATTCAGTCTCTGATACAGCTATTTAGGGGATGGATCATATTGAGCCTTCAACTTTTCCTTAATTCTTTGAATGTCCATTTAAAATAAATTCAACCGCCACTCCACAGAGGGTTGCCAGAAGCCAACTCCAGAGAAGTGGATAGATGCCCCTCAAGACACACTAACAAGGCCAAAAGCTGCAACCCTAAGCAAAGGTTGTGAACAGGGAAATGCTCAAAACAATATTTCAAAATCTATCAAACATTAAAACTTCCTGAAATACGAATTCTAAACATAGGGCCTAACACCAAACATTTAAACGACCTTGCAGTACTACATAAAGAGAGAGGTTAGAAATGTTTTGTCAGCTTAGTCTGCATTTGAAGAAGTTGGGATTTTTCTTCTGTTTTACAAAACAGCTAAAAGGAAAGTTAGAAGAGAGAGCAAAACAAGAAGCACAGAAATTGAAGAAATGACTGCATTTTGTCTCAAGACTTTTTCTTTAGAATGTCTATGAAACTTACCATTTATTATGTTTAGTGAGTTGTTTTTAAAATTCAGAGCTTTTCTAACACTAACATGTTTCTTCATCACAAAATCTCCAGGTTCATGTTTACACGTTTTGCTAAAAATGTAACAGAGTATAACGTAGCTACAATTACACTGAATTTGCCAACCTGAAGTTTGTAAATCTGCCTGGTGGCTGTGGCAGGGTTAAAATGAGGAAGCAACTACCTCTTTTTTGCTAAGACCAGTATGTGTTTGACATGCCATTGTATGAATATTATGGGAGATTTTTCTAAAATATCACATAATTTAGCACCATCCCACGATGATCTTTGTACTCCCACTGACAGTTTTCAATACCCTTTATTTTGTGTTATACATACCATTTTGTTTACTCAGCTCACATGTACAGGTCCAGACAAATACATAAAACCAATGGTATATGAAAATATTTTAAAAACACGTTGCATCACCTGCAAGCAATTTACAATAACAAAATTACATGAAGATACACTAAAGAATTCTTACCTTGGATTATGGAAAAAGGTTGAATTTCAGTTGGCTAATGCAGCTGGACTAAAGATTAAAAAGTAAAATACTCAACTGAGGACCTGAGCATCATAGAGAGAAGAAATTACTTCTTACCTATGACAGTTAATTCAGGCACGCTGGGAGCAGACAGGCAGTAATGACAGGTGCAAGGCAGGGCCTATCTTGTGCTGCAGTTCTCTCTCTCCCTCCTTGTCTGCTGCTGCATTTCTCTGCATCTCTCCAGAGGCACGTCTCTCATCCTAAGCATTCTTTCTCTACTTAGACACAGTTTTCTACTCCCTGGAAACAAACAAAACCAAAACCACTTAGCAACAAACATCAGTGTGGTGAATCCATAAACATGTACTTGTCCTGTAGATGACCTGGTTACTCTCCCAGAAAAAAATGGTTTGGGTGAAGTGTCAACCTTCAATAAAATAGACATATTTTCACAAGTCATCGTAGGAATCAGTTACATTTACCGCTGGTTTTTTTGTTTGTTTGTTTTTTACCTTGACCAGTGTTTGAATGCATTATTGGCCTGTCATTAAAATGGTTAGACCTATCTACATGAGGAGATTAATTCCAACAGGTGAATGTAAATTATAAAACTGATTACCATATGGCAATTAGCAGTACCTTGGGATGAATGTGATGATGTATTTGGATACAAGTGGATATAACCATATGTGACGGTTGACCACAGTGCAGCAACACATCCAACACAAATTTCGAGAGGTTTTCAGAGCTTGATGGAGGTACGCAGCATCGCAAACCAAAAGCTTGCTGGATGAGATACAGCATGTTCTCAGACCATATGTTTGTTCCATAGAGGACTCTGAAGTAGTGTTTCAGTTACTGTTTCATGCCCTACTCATTCCTAGTTACTCCTGACTCTAGTGAGAAGAGGAACTGCTTGTCCACAGATGCTTGATTTCCATATACTGTCAGTGCTCCAATAATTGGCGGTATGGACAAGCATAGCCTAACCAGCAGAACCCTGGAGGTACAGAATTACAGGGCATTCTGCAGAGCACAGGTCTGGGTAGGGAGTGCCAATATCAGGAAGTACAAATATGATTCACTCCGAAGTATTTGGAAACTTTGTACTATGTATGCATTTTTATGTGAGGTTTACCATGAGAAATTGGTGTCCCCACTCACACAACACCTCCAGCACCCAGAGGACAAGGTGACCTAGTGCCAAGGCACATGCAGCTCTGCAAAAATACCTAAATCTCCCATGGAAGCAATGCTAAGCTAGAGCTAACAAACCCACCTGCACTTTAGCTGAAATAGCAACCATTTAATTAATATGCTATAGTTCTTTATGTTTCCAGTTCCTGATATGTGACACTGGCTAACTCTGCAGAAGTTCATTTAATTCTAACAGATTTGTAAGAGCAGGCTCAAGGCTGCAATACATGCAAAGGTAAGTTAATTGGTTTTGTATTTGAGACAGCCAGGGAGTAGGGTAGCTCTTTTTCTGTGGCAGCAGATCTGACCTGCCACAAGTGACAGCCCTGCATGGAGCTAGATGAATTCTGCACCTATAGCACTAGAAGTGCAAAACCCAGATCATGTACACGTGGATAACTGAATGCTGATTGCAGTTTGTAAGTACACAGCATGTCACCATGGTGAATGTATGGAGACTTGTGTTGACTCAGCTGAATGCTCACAAGGGAAATCTCCCATAAGATCAGTTCTGCTCAGAATGCAACTTTGCTGTCACCCCTGAATATTGTGAAACACTGTCACAAGCTTCTACACGCGTAACATAGACCTGTGTAACAGCTCTGCATTTTAAAACTACAAAAAAGCTCCCTTGCAAATATAAAGATGCAAAAAATCTGCATACTTGATTGTGATTTTTTTTTTCTTTTTTTTTTTTCTTTATTATTCTACCCACAATCCTTCTCTTCCTGTTCTCTTTGGGCCACACAAAGTGAGAAAAGCAGTAAGTTAAAGTTTCATGCACAGTGTTGGGAAGAGGCTTCTTTCGTAACTACTGTTTGTGAACTTCAGCATGCCCCAGTAGAGCTGTGGTGCTATTCCAAGGGCTGCTGCCTTCCTTTGACTAGCTGTGATTTTAACAATGGAAAACTTGCTATACTTCTATTAAACAATTATATTTAGGAGTTGTTACTAAGTGTAAACAGGCACACGGTAGAGGCTATTTAGTACATAAACATAAGTAATGTTTTTTTAAGAAAAATAATTTAAAAAACTACAAACAAATCAGACAGGATGGGAGGTGTTGTTAAACCACAACACCTCCCATACCCAACCCCCCAAAAATAGATTTTTCATATTTTGACAGTTTTGTTTAACTTACAGAAAATGTTTCAGTAGAAAATTTTAGCAAGGGCTCTGTCTGCCTAGTAAAGCACAGATGAATCTTCTTCTGAACAGCTAGACAAAAGGTGGATATGGAGCTCATCAATTACATCAGGAGGCTTGTTACCTTATACTCCATTAAATTTGAGGACTGAATTACTGCTTGAATGATGTCAAGAAAGATCACTTATAGCCTTTCCAGTAGATTAATAACTCTGCAGAAGTTTCTTAATTTTCCAGCACTATCAGAGGAAAAAAAAAATCTATCTGGTCAAACTCAAAACTAGAAAAGCAAATAATGACAGGTGAATATGGATGGGGAGAACAGGTCTGCAGAATTCAAACGTTATCACAAGACTCATTTGGCTCCTCTCAACATATGTGCTATGGCTATTGAAGTTTCAGAAATTCCTCATATAACATAGGTGCCTTAGAAAAGCTGTCAATCCTGGGCTTTGATTTCTGTGATCTGTTGGATAATACAATACAGTTTCATACTCCTACTCACCTTCATGATTCTGCAGAGCTGTGCAAAAAATAAGTAAGAGTCTACCCATCACCAGCAAGCCACACAATAAAACTGAGCTCAAATTTAATGGAGGAGTTCAAATATTATGTTGAACCCTACTCAAAGCAGAAAGTGACCCCGCTCTGCTATACTATGGGTAGCAATGCCATCAGATCAGTCAGGACTCTGGTTGTATTAGGCAGAGTCCATTGAACACAAGGAATTCAGGTGTGACATGCTTATCTTCTACATTACTTCTATTATGGTAAAACAAATTTAATAAGTAGATAAAACAGGTAAAACAAAAATACAGCAGGTAAAACAAAATTTGACAAATACTTTCAAGATAAACAAACCTGAGCCAGGAAGTATTGACATGAAAATTAAGAGATACAAAATAATACGTCTCTCCGAAGGTTGGTAAAGCTTAAATCCAACTCTTTAATTCAGGGTCACATTTAGAAAACACCACAAAATGTTACATATAGCATTAAAGCATAAATTATTTCCTGAAATAATGTGTTCTAGCATGTCTGATCTGAGTTTATTTGCACTGTACTAAAGCTTAATTAGAGAACATTACCTGCAGTGGTAACTGTATGCTTCACATGACGCATATGCTTAAGTCCTACCATATTAAACAAGATACATTCTTCTTTCCCAGTGCAGCATCAAAGAACAAGTTTCCATCTCTGCTAAACCCAAATTTGCTAAAGGCAAATGCTGACTTTATTTGAATTAGGATTACAAACTGAATAGCAAATTGGAAACTACATTTCTATTTTTTTTTCCACTTGGATTTTTTATATAATTTTTCTTTTTTCCTTACACAAAGTCTCAAGTGGAAAAAAATGCAAACAGGTTGTTTTGAATTATCTATGCAAGTAATATCCTTCTGCCAACTTTTGGAATAAAAATATGACCTGAAAAGGTTAGAATAATTTTAACTCCACTGCAACAAATAAAGCGACTCTCTGACTGACTGGTACCTGTTACAGACAGCACTCATCCACGGTGGTATGAAATCTCAGCAAAGATACATCATCTTTGGATAATCTGAAATAAACTTATTAGAGTATTAAAAAATAGATCTTTTTTTGAAGTGATTTATAGAATGATTCTATGGTGATTTATTTTTGAATCTCTTGTATTTGAGAAAACCAGATTTTGAGAACACAACGGTTTCAAAGCATAAGTAGACAAATGGTATAAACAATGTACTTTCTGATTTTTCTATGCCATTGTGATCGCTGTATCCTGTCAGATGGCTTCTTGTTGGTGTGCTTACCTGACTATGTGAAGGCACAGTCAAAGCAGACTTCTTCACTCTTAAAACCTTTCATGTTGGAATGGAACTAATAGACCAGCTTGGGTTGGAAGAGACTGTAAAGTTCATCCAGTTCCAACCACCTAGCATGGGCAGGGCCCCCTCCCACCAGCCCAGGCTGCACAATGCTCCATCCAGCTTGGCCTTGAACACCCCCAGGGATGGGGCAGCCACAGCTTCTCTGGGCAGCCTGTGCCACTGCCTTACCACCCTCTGAGTGAAGAATGTCTTCCTAACATCTAATCTGAATCTACCCTCTAATGGTTTATTTTGAATTGAATGCAGCATGTAGCTGCTGTCAGGGCCTGTAAGAACATACAAACAGGTCATGCTCTATAGCCTCTACAGTTTTATTACTTGGAGTTTATCTTAACTCCAGTGCATATGCAACAAACCAGAAACCAAATGTTGCAAATCGTGCCTCTGCTCTGATCAAACACCTAGTTTTCCCACCAATCTCCCCGTTTCTCTTCACTTTCTGTATCCTAAGAAACTTTCACACGTACCTCATGCTTATTTTTCTGGTTGAATAGTTTAGGAGTGTTACTTCCACAAATATCTAAGATACAGTAACAAATGGCTGCCAACCTTACCACAAACATAGGGAGAAGAGGAAAAGGCTCAAACATGAAAGAATGGCCTCCCCAGCAGAGCCTAAGGAAATTAGCTGATGTCTTGACTCAAGGCAGAACGGGGACCAGAAGAAAAGGTTTGTTCAAATTCCAAGCGTAAACCTCATGCTTACCAGATACAGATTATTTTTCCTTGAACACAGCATTTAATTCTCAAAGGGAAATTAGTTTATTTTTGATGCAGTACGTAGTGAATGAAAGATAGCTTGGATGTCCTGAATAAGACATAACAGGTAAGTTGAGTCTGCCTGCATGAGAACAGTAATTTGAGACCCCAGAAAGCATTAAAATTGACCTCAGAACGCAGCAAGCTGCAGAAATCCCATTTCATTGTTTTGTTTCATTTCCAGAGCGCTAGTATTGCCTTTATTCTAGAAATCCATGCACAATGAAGTAAGTGGGAGAACTTCTAAGTCAACAAGAACAGCCTGATAGGGCTGGCACACATTGACATCTACCTTCTCTCCCTAGATGACATCAGTTCGTAGAATACACTTTGCTGCATGTTACTAAACTGCCATTTTCTAGACAGCTTCCATGCCTCCTGAAAAGCATACTTTAAAGAAGAAAGGTTTACTAGGATTTTTATTGTCTATATACCTGTTATCACCAACTTTATTAGGTTTTTCTAGATAACCACTTACGGCCACTGGCAAGAAGGTAACCCAGTTCACATTACTGCACTACTACTAGCTCTCTGTTAGGCTAACACAAAGTTCAAGAAAAAAAATATTACATTAGGAAGAAAATTGATATTGTGGGTGTGGGCCCTTTTATCATGACAGTAGTAATAGACCTTAGGAAATTAGGTTTATATATATAAATTTATTTCAGTCTAAAAAGCTGTCTTTTTTGTTGTTGTAATTGTACATGTGTTCATCACAAACATGAAAAATCAGGAAGTGCTCTGATTATAGCACTGTTTCTATAAATCGCTGTACATCACCCAAATGGGGTTACTAATCTTTAAAGCCATTTCAAAGTCATTACTGTTTTTAAATAGTGACCTAACAAAGGTTACAATAAAAGCTACAATATAGGTAACCAGCTAGAGAAAAGTAAGGGATGGAACAGCTATGAAACTAACTTTTAGGGCATTTTGAAACTCATAAAAATTATACAATCTCATTTGCTATAGGAGATTAAAATGCACTTTATTCAGAAAAGCTTTCTTAAAAACAAAGAAAGCCACTAAAGGTTTTTATTGCTTCTGTATTCTCTAAAAATGACAACCAAGTCAACAACAACTGTAGTATTTAGAGGGTTACAACTAAAGACCATACTTCATTACAAATTTAATGCTAAGCTATCATTGTGAGCCTTTTATTCAAATATTCTATGATACTCCCGTAAAATTATACAGCCAACTATTGCTATAGTATTTTGGCTACCAGCCCCCCTTTCTCCCTCCCTCCTAAACCCACAAAGGACACTCCCCTTCCCTAATTCAAAGGTAAGCCTAGCTGTGCAGCTAGGAGCCTCAAAATCAACACTCCTGATGGATTTTCATTTCCATTTCCTTCACTCTCCATTTTCCTACGATGCCTTCCCTGATTGCTAATGTGGACAATTAGACCAATCTTAACTCAATGTAGATAAAATACTACTTTCTGCCCTACCAGCTGCCCCTTTCGAGCACAAGGCATTTAACATACTTTCGACGTATGGAGAGTAATTTCAATTCAATAATGTAATCTTTGCAGGGAATCTTCAGTGCTAAGTACTTCAAGATTATAAAATGGCCTGGCTGTAGCTCTCTGGTCAAACTGGCTGACCTCCAAGCACTGCAGATAACCATAAAACTGAAATAAGAGTAGTGCTGTACTCAGGGAAAACACTGAAATTAAATGGAGGAGTTACTTTTTTTTTTCCAGAAACCTCAAAGAGTTGAAAAACACCCAGTACAGTTTGCAATATTGGCTGTTGACTGCTGTAACCTGACTTTTCCACATTCATTTATTAGATAACCTCTGCAACACTACAATCCTTTCCAAATGTCTTGTCATAAACACCAAACTAATCAGCAACCCACAGGTAAGTCAGATATAGTATCTTATTAACTAGCCTTACTGTAAATGCAAACGCTTGACAAGTCTTTGACAGCTAGAAAAAGAACTCCAGTCATCATCTGGGAGGACTTCTGCATGCTTTACAGCAGTGTGTCAGTTGCTAAGACAATACGGTTACATTTCCTGTGTAAGTCATTATCAGAGAGGTTGTAGTCTTCCTTATTATATATGGGAATCTCAAAACATATGTGCTCGTGAATGACATGTTATTTACACATACTACCTCTTTAAAAAATAAACCTGGAGGACTCAATAGCTAAGAATAAGCTAATGGAAGACAGAGTCAACAGGAAGACTGTCAGGACAGATTTTCAAAGTAAAACACAATGCAACATTTACTAGGTGAGATCTCTTTCCAATCCTTTACCCAAAAAGAAACATTTAAGCGCTGGGAAATTCCCCTCAGAATAGCACAACTATGCTATTGCAATGTTCTCTGTCATGTGCGACACAAGGATCTCTCTGCCAGCCAGAGCCTTTTCAATGCCCACCCATGAGCGTCCTTTCAAATTTCTTAGGCACGATGCCTAAAATGGCAAGTTGGTTGATACTTCACTAATGTTTAGCAGAGTAAGTTTAAGTTTTGTTCAAAGCTGCAGGGAAACCTAGAGACAGCATATATACTAACACGCCAAGCTGAAGGATTAGCAAAGATAGGCCACTGTGTAATAATGAGGGCCATGTCCTCATTCAGATCATGAACAAAGGACAGCTTTATTTGATTTAAAACATTAAGCTTAAGAAATAAAAAAACACATTAGTAGCTAAATTTTGCTGTTTTGCAAGTTCACTTAAAGGCAGAAGTAGGACTTTGATTTTCCTACTATCACCATTCAAGCATTTGGTCAAAAAGGTGCCATCATATCATTGGGAAAGCCCTGCTCCACTAATAACACAGGGTGCCTTTTGTGGAGAACTGAAGTCCCAATTCACTCAATCACTTCAGCTTCTACTGAAGAGCTCTACTGAATCAAGTGTGTAAGTTTTGACTGTTACAAGTTCTCATTTACTAATTTATTAGTAATTTTCTCACAGAAGGCCATTGGGCTAAGTCTGCATGAGACAGTCCACACAAAATCAACATTTTCAGCACTCAGGCTGTCTTATTCTAAAGAACAATCCAATACCTATGGTGTAAGAGCTTCTAATTATGGCAAATTACTATGCTACCCAGTTCAGGGAATTTGCCTTTTCTTTCCAGCTGACCTGAGACACGCAGTAGTCTGAGAAGAAAGTGGCACAGTGCCTGTGCAGGGGACCAAGGAAGGTGCACTCCCCATCTGGATGCACCTCATCATGTAACTCCTTAAACTTGCTCTGGTGAACCAGTTGTGTACTAGAAAAGCTTTCAAATCTGATACCATGTATGGATTTTTACCAACAAGATTGCTCTCAGTCAACAAAGAAGTAATTACTTTAATGATTATTCTAGTAATTACTCAAGTAGTCAATAGAGAGGGAAGTAATTACTAAATTAATTCAGCCATCACCAAAGAAATGAGAGACATACACAGATCAGAATAAAAATTATGCTTAGGTCACAAATATTCCTAAGTGCTTCAAGTTCCCCACCATTTAGTTTCATCTAGAAAGAGTGGTCTAGAAAACGCAGCACTAACTTCAAGAAAATTTATGCACAACTTACAGTGGGCTCGGACACATTCTCATTGCAGACAGTATTAAAACTTGCACAACTAAATTAACTGTATTGACTGAAGTTCATATGGGTAAAGCACAGAACCAAGTCCCTCTGCAGATCATTATGTAACACCCAATCTAGAAAAACACAGTTGGCCAAGAAAAAAAATAAATCAAGATTATAAAAGCAAAAAAGAAAAAACACACCGTTCTCTTGGGTGTGACCTCTGGAACTTCTTTAACCTCACTGAATACAGGTGGGCCTGAAAGAATGAAAAACAGCATTAATTCACAGTGATGTGTCATGGGGCACAACTGTTACAGCTCACAGATGCTTTGAGAGGTTTTTTGTCAAGTCATATTAGTATTCTCACAATATTGTATCTACGTATTTTAGGTAAAATAGACAAATTTCAAGACATCAATAACTGACCATCACCACACTGAGTTTCTGAATGACTGTATTAGTGAAATAGGTCCAAGGCAGATCTAGTTAACAGCATGCAGTCTTCTTTACATTTACACTACTCTGATGAAACATGCATACAATCAGCAAATAATTTTAGAACTATGCATAGAATGTGCAATAATCCTTCAATTAGTAGGCAAATGAAGATATTAAAGATGTCATATATTAGAGTAATTCCCTTCATAAATGGTTTGTGACCTAAAACAACAATTTTAGACTATAAAAACAAACCCCTTTGTTTTCAAGTCAAAATAGCACATCAGAAGAATACTGTTATTTTTTTCTAGAAGCACATTACAACTGACTAGAAATAGGAAAGTAAGACACTGGTGAGAGAAATGGTAATTTATTTGTGCAGTTTTGAGGCTTCTTGGCCTCGTACTGATTTCTACTAAAAATTATTTGCTGGCATCATTCTAAATAAGGTTTCTTTACAAGTAGCTACCACCTACTTCCTTGATAAATACAAAAAGAAAGAATCTGAAGAAAACTTCCAAGATGAAAAAGGAAATGCAATTAAAGCCCATAGAGCCAAAGATACCGAAATGGAAAAGAAGGAATCTAAGCATATACATGCAGTATGGAAATGAATGTAGTATTTTATTCTCAATACCTGTTCTACGGTTTACTCATTCAAATCAAAAAATAAATAAATCCTTAAGTAGCCTACGTTCATTTAAGATGTAGCTTTACCATCTGTATAGTCTTAAATCCTTTCTTCAGTGTAAGGTATCTGTGGATCAAAATCCTCAAAACAAAACATCTGTTTTGTCTCAAGTACATCTATCATCAGAACCAGAGTTGTATTTTCAGGGATTATATATCCACATCTAATTGCCTAGTTAACACACTTTCAACATTTGCCTTTGACTAGGCTTTCAGAGATCACTGCAACGCTACAAATTTCAGCCTCCTTGAAATGCAATTCAGTTCACAGGCACGTCCGAGCATCTAGTAGTTAATGCAGAACAAACTCATCTGTTTGTAAGGAATACTTGGGGGAGGCAGGGGAGGACACGGTTTCGGTAAAACCTAGCAGATCATATCTGTGGCCCTTCTCTCTCAATACATTACATTGATTACAAAACTTTCAAAGTCCAGAATTAATGCAACATGGGAGTTTCACTCAAGCTCCAACTAAATGGGGGTTCTATCCAAAGGCTGTTCTTTACAGCACAGCACAGACTCTCTCCTGTAACATGAAATGATGGCGAATCAGGACAGGGAAATCTGATCTTAGCTATACCTGAACACAGAACAACTAAAAAAGATTAAACAGTAATTGTGGTTTTCATAACCTGTGAAAGTCAAAGTTTTTCTGTCCTTGTCAGTTCAAGGTGGTAGCAAACATGCTAATGAGGCCTCTCCTGTGTTAAAGCACTCCATAATTTCTTCCTGGACAAATGACAATCCTTCTTTCTCCCTCTATCATTTAATATTATCAAAACAAGGAATATTGTCTATTCATTTTACACCTTATTTACTCCTTTTTGTCACTTGCTATGTACTCTGTTTCTGCTTGTTTGGGTGAAACTGTTTGTCTTAGTCCTTTGCTTTTAAAGGCAGCAGCTGCTAACTGTTAACAATTTTGGACTTTCCATTTGGAAACGAAAATAAGATGAGTAACTTCACCCAAGGCTCCCCCTGTTAATGCTCAGCACAAAGATAACCAAACAAATCTTCAAATAGCATTCCCCCATGTTCCTGGAGAGCTGCTCCAGGACAACAGTTCTAAAGATTTCCCCTCCCTCCCCTTGACCTTCCCTCTCCTGAAAAGCTTAGATCAAACGTGGCATGCTCAGTAGAGCAGCCTGCACTGTACAGCTGCCCCTACTTACTGCTAGGTCTTTGATGGATTTCTCTGCTCCAGAGACACTTCTGAAAAGGCAACCAGCCCACCTGGGTAAGATTTCTATCTATGAGATCCTCAAAAATCACCGCCTCATTGATTTCCTCCTCTGTGATGTACTTAAGGGTGTCAGCATAGAAGTCTGAGATACTTTCGAGGCGTTAGTGTCTGTGAAGAGGGCACACTGACTAAAGGCTTAGTTCTACACTTCATGATTACCTGCAAATTCTTGTCCTCTCCTTGACATTTTCTTGGAAAAATAAAGAAAAGCCACTAAATCTAGAGTTCCACCTAACCTTGAGGTGGTGAATTCTATCTTCAGTAACATGTCCAAATCAAGAAATCAAGATGGATTACTAAAGAGATGAGTAACTATAACCAGTTCCTTATCATTGTTCATTTTTGGCAAGTTGTAACAGTACAAAAGGAGTAACACTTCCGTACATCTTCTGACTGATAGGCAGAGTACAACTGTTATGCAGGAGATTATGATTTTCTAGTACCCACAAATGGAGAAATAAATCAAGAAGTGAAAGATGGGATTAAGTTTCCCATACTTGGGAATATGATACTCTCAAATTTTCAATTCTCTCTTCCCAACTTCTCCTTCCTTAAATAGTTCTTTAAAGACTGTTTCTCATTCCCCTTCCAGCCAGGCACAGTCCCGTGCCCCTCCCTTACTACCTAAGAACTCATTCAGCTGCGATATGACTGGGAACAACACATGAATGTGTCCTTCGCAGACCTCCAACCCTTCTGACGAAGCTGAAGTTTCACTGTGTGTCCTTAATACCTGCTTGAGAACGTTTGGATGCCCCAGTTTTGCTCCAAGTGGGGAAACCACAGCTCTTCATCGCCCTGTCCTACTGTTTCTTTAACATAGCTGAAAACATCATCAGCTTTTCTGTCATTCCACCCTGTAACTGCCAAAAGCTCTACTAAGGTACGTAACCACATGTACAGACACAATACCACAGAAGTGTCATTGGTATTCCTCAATAAATAAAGCTTTTCAACATTAACAACTAAGGTTTTGTATTACATATTTATAGCCGTGCTTCTTGAAGACAGACAAGTTTGTTTTGTTTTTTTTTTAATCTTTTGTTTTCAAAGATAGCAATTTTAGACTATATGGCATTTCAGCAATCCTATCAGTTCACAGCAATGTGTGATTCATTAATGGGTTCATCTCTATCTGTAAAATTCTAAGGCAATTAAATAGGAATTGGTGTTTCTCCAGAGAGGCTTCTCCATCTAAAAATAAAATAGAAGTTAAGACAGTGACTGGCATTATTTATATCAACAGTTCTACTGGAATGATAATACAGCAGCTTTCACATGCAAATATACATACATTTTAATGACTTAGTAAGGATTAAAGTAAGGAGCTTAATACATTTCTTTGCTTGTGCTCAATCTTTTCATTCACTTAAGAATCTTAACAAAATGCCTCTCAAAGCAATTCTTTTGGACCAGGAAGAAATGTCAGTACACTACACTGAAAATATCCCTGGTTCTGAAAGAAAAGATGCCATTTGGGAAAGAAATAGCAGGTCATTATAAACGTATGAAAATAGGTAGTTATAAAAACATTGTTTAAAAATCACATTTCCTCAAGTCAGGATTCAACAACATGCTTCCTCAATCTAAAGAAGTAACAAATAGGTATGTTTAAAAACGTATATGTCACTGAGATCCTAGAACTTTCAAGAGAGGACAGAATCACAGTCATAGGATTTATCATGGAAAGATTCACCTCAAAGCAGATTTGAATCTATGCCTCTTGGCACCCTTAAAATACCAAAGCTCCAGTACAAGGGGCGGGATCCCACTGCTGCTCGTGTCACCAGAGGCAAAAACGGTTCCTTTCAAGGACCAAGCAAACAAAAGTAAGGTCATGTCTGGAAACATACATTTGTGTTTTCTGTGCAGTATTTATTCCAAGGATACTGAAAAAATCAATTTGCACTGAGCTTTAGCAAGCTGATTTTCTCACTGTCTTGAGCCTATGTCCTTTAGTAACTGCAGCGTGAAGCTGCACGGTAAATCTGAATTCAGATGTTGTCATTTCATTGTATGACAAAAACAATACTTTCTTTGCAAGATGCAACGATACAGAGATCAGGATCCTGTGATACCTCACTACAGAAATCACACTACATTTTGTGAAAGAGCGGCACATGCACTTGAGGTTCTCTCTTCTGTCTTGTGCATGTTACATTCTTGACTTTCAGTTATCTCAGTACTGCCAATAACCACACAATTGCACGCTATTTCGTTTTCTTTTCTTTTGAAATTCCCATTCCTCATTCGTGTGATCAGTACTGAAGTAGCATAGACACTGTAGCGTAATTTCCACTCAACAAGGCTATAAAGTAAAACTGGATGAAGGAATTCTAATGGCTAACTAGAGATGGCAAACAAAACAGATGCTAGTTCAAAAAAGAAAACCCACATCACTTCAAGCCAGTAATGATTTTCGCACTTCAGACTAGCAACCATGTGATCCAGAGTGTGATTTTTAGATGTTTCTGTAAAGTTCACGTATTATTAATTCACATCCTTGAAGAGGTAAACACTTTGTCATTCTGTAGCATCCATATGTTTGGAGTTTATTTTTTTTCACAGACTTATCGAGTCTGTGAGCTGACAGGGTGATAGTATCTGTATGATTTTTTAAAAAAGGTCTGGATAGGACATGAGTATACCCAGAAAAATGTGTGAAGCTCTCACTTCTGGCAAAGTTTTCCAATCACCCCATCTACTTGGAAAGGAAAAATTTAGATTAAGGAGCTGGTTGAACCTTAGAAACCCAAAATGTTCCTATTTTTCTAAAAGGAATGAGAAATACCACATCCTAGTCCCTAATTCTGGCTATTATCATCACTCTAGAATGCTACACCTAAACAGTCCTATAGATATTGGAGAGCATTAATTCTACTTCTGTTTTTACAAGTAGTAAAAAAACCAGACAACCATGCTATCAAATATAGAAATGGACTTTTTCTTCAAGTTAAAATTTCCAATGTTAAGACTTGCATTTTAAGTTTATAAAAGAAAGCTCACACCAAACAATTACCCAACTGGAAAGAATATGGATGTCCTGTGAGATTTCTTAATTCTATTTCAAAATGCTTGCACGAGTGTAGGCTTCTGCTTTGGACATCTAGATAAATGAATCTTCGAAGCTTCGACTTCTTTGTGACCTGCTTATTGACCTCATCCCACGTTCTCACGAAGGCTGCTTCTCCTTTCCGTATTTAAGCTCTAACCAGCATTACAAAATGCTGCTACAAATCTCTAATGCTGTTATTTGTGCTCCCTTACAAGCACTGAAAGTAGTCCCAAACTGAGCCTGCTCTTACAAGCTGGCTAGCCACCAAGTTTCACTTTATCCCAATGCAGAGGGCCAAGCAGCTTTCTTATGAAGAGAAAATGGAGTTTGTCTGCAGGAAGCACTAGCCAAGGTGTAGCTCTTCAAAACCTCCCTCCCCTGTTTAACAGTCAGGGCTGCTTGTTGGCTGCCACAACACATTTACTTCAAAACTGTGAGGCAGATATAAGCCACCATTAAAAACAGAATTTCCAAGGTAGCAAGAAAAAGAGTTTCTTCAGATCCCTAAAAATGCTACAAAGGACAAGGGACGGAGCAGCTACTTCACTAGCATATATAGATAGCCTTTCAACTCTCACCAATCACGATAAAATAATCAAGAAATATTGCCCAACTAGCCACCCCATCCCCGGGTCTCTTTGGAAAAGTATCAAGGTACTTTAAAAATATTAAAACATGGTGGCAAAAGTCAGGACTCACGCTTTTCTTTGAACGGAAATGCAAATCTTTTCATATGGAAAAAGATTTATATTTCCTCACTCAAATGGTGCTGAGGCACTAGAACAGGTTGCCCAGAGAAACTTGAGGAAACGGCCTCAAGTTGTGCCAGGGAGGCTCAGACTGGATGTTAGGAAGAATTTCTTCATGTCAGGGGTGGTTACGCATTGCAAAAGGCTGCCGGGAGAAATGGTCGAGTCCCCACCCAGAGCTATTTAAGGAATGACTGGACGTGGCATCAAAGGATGTGGTTTAGTGGTGGGATTTGGTAAGTCACGTTGATGGTTGGACTTAATGGTTCTGAAGGTCTTTTCAGCCTATGGTATCATTCCATGTTTCTATTATTTGTTCAAATGTGAAAATATTATGCCTATCAGAAGGAAAAAGAATTTTGCAAAGCAGTATTTAAATCAAGGTGCACTTCAAATAAATGAAATTGTTTAGTTGAAGAGCACTTTATTCTGGGTGTTGAGAAAAAAAAACAAAAAACATTTAACTAGGGTCTTCAGATTTTCATGTGTACAAGTGAACATTTGATGCTATCTTATATCACAATTTTCACTGGTTTCAACTGGATTCTGGGTCTATTATACCAGTACAGTCACATACATCCTTGAAATTTTCTAGTGTGAAAAGTTCATGATGTCTGATAATTAAAAAAAAAGAAAAAAAAGAACATATTACAATGATCCATTACAACAGTCTGCCAAAACATAAAGACACCATAGTGTTGCACAGTGATGCCAGGACTTTCACTTGCCTTTCCAGGATGGCATCGCAAAATGCATGAATTTGTGATATAAAGGTTTGAATCTCTATACTAATACATTCTTGCATTTAAAAAGAAATAAAAACATTAGAGTAACCAAGAATGAAGGGAAAAAAAGCATTATTCCACATGAAGTAACACCAGGACTGTGTCCCATTTTAACCTCAAAAAGGGAAAGTTAATATCAAAGCTGCAGAGCATGCCAGCACTACTTTGTCTCTCAGGCTTCAATCTATCCTAAATCTGATAAACAGTTTGAATTGTGTCAAAACTAGTCAATTTTTGACAAAATGCATTTTTTCCAAGTCTGTATTTTAAAACAAAAAATATATTGCCAGAAAATAAGCAATCAGTTCTATGTAATGAAATAGATATTTTCACTGGAAAAGATCAAAGTGTTTCAAGTTCTTAAATATTTCATATTTCATGCTTGAATTAACTTAGAAATTTGATTTCTGTTTTTTCCTATTTCCTTATGGCTATAAATATGGATAAAAACAAAGAAAGCAAACAAAAATTTAGTACAAGATTTTTTTTTCCCATTTTCTTTTCTAGGACCTCTAAGCTGATAGCAAAGGAAAACTGTTTACATTTTAAAACCCTATGGTAATTGCAAGGGGAGAAAAAAAAAAGAAGAAAAAAGGATACTTTTTTTGGTTTTGTCACAAGAACAACCATCTTGGGAACCATTTGGGACTCTACATCAATGCTTCTGTTAGATGGAAATTCCCAGTGGTGTTCCTGCAGACATGGAGCCAAGCCTGGGTCTCTTCTGCAGGTAGAAACAGCTGCAGTACTGATATCTGAGAGGTCACTGGTTACTTTCAGAGAACAAGAAAAAATACCCTCATCGAAGATTATCTGTACCATTTCGTATGATTATTAGCGAGCTACTAATTGCATGATCAATCTGCTGAATAAGTAGAAGCAAAAATAGATGACATTTGTGACCCAAGTCAAACTGCTACAAAAAACAAATATAGAAATACATGTATCTTAAAAATATCTTTTCAGGAAGAATCATAATACATGCAAATCATTTATTCCTGATCGAGTTAACCTCTGCAAACAATCTGTACCTTATCTGTATGACTGCAGCACAGAAAAGCCACAGGGTCAAGTCAAGACGTTTATCCTAGATGCTGTACACACAGAGAATTTGTTTTAGAAAAACAGAACAGAAGAAAGTGAGTCTGAAGCCAGGAGACAAGCTGGGCATTAGTGCACGAGCTGAGATGGTTCTGTCACCCATTGTATCTGAGGAAGGGCATGCTAGCTAGAGACATGGAAGACCATCAGCAGGAGGTTTTTGACATAGTTAAGAATGAATGGACTCTAGAAATTAATGCTGCAACATTCATGTATAGGAAACCACTTCGTATCCGTACAACCATTTACATTTCATAAACACAGGAAATCTAAGTGGAAAAAGCTGGACCAGATGACTTCTACAGGTCCTTTTCAAACTTAATTCTTTGATTCTACACGAAAATGTTTCAGATGTTTTTGCCTAATCCATAGGCAATCTTCTCCAGACTTTCTATCATTTATCTCACACTGTGGTTTAAAAAATGAAATACATCTTGGTTTAACAAACAACAAGAAAAAAAATCCCACACAAAACACTTGTTTTTTGGCAAAAATGAAGTATCTGAAAAAGAACAGTCCATAAGGAGCCTTTCCATAGCTCTCCCAACCAATAGGTGTAGCATCATAAAACTATTAACAAGACTGATTAATCAGAAACAAAGCTTTTGAATCAGAAGAGAGATACAATTGTTATCACTATCAAAAATACAGTTCCTCCAAGAGAATAGTCAGTCAGTCAAGGGACAACATATGCCAAAGAACTGAATTTTCACGTGGGTCATTACAACAACCTTCACAGGCACCTGAATTAAATGGTTTAAACTTAGTTTTTAATATAAATAGAACATTAAAATTCTGAGAAGTCAGTGCAGACTTTTTTCTTTTCTTTCCTTTTTTTTTTATTCACAGATCCTGCCAGCTTTCAGATGTATACTTTATTCATTTACTGCTTGGAAAAAAATACAATGCTGGGCTTGGTAGGATGATGGAACTGTTCTCTGCTGTCTCCATCAACTTTTAACTATTCTAGTTAACCCTGCTCCTGATCTTCCAGCTGACAGATGTGTTATATGAAGAATGGCTGAAAAAGTCAGCTGCAGCTGACTTTGAATAATGCTGCTGTTCTGTGCCCTCAAGAAATCACATGTATAAGACTCAGGTGGCCACATTTGTAACAAACTGAGCCAGGTATCAAGTTGCTCTTCTCAGTAAGAGACACTCATTTGTCCTCAAAAGAACAGGAAAAATTGGATAGACAGGAATCCACATTCAGCGCTGAGATCAGAGACTCCCCGCTGTTTGGAGTTGAGAGGAGGGCTAGTATCTTCAAGACCTGTAGCTGTAGCATCTTGAGTTCTTCAATGAAAATTAACCTTTAATATGTATTTCATATGGTGATAGGATGACCTCAGCCTACTGAAATAGTAAATTAAATGATCCTTACATATAACCTTCCAGAGCTGTTGCATGGCCTGTTAGCTAATAAGGATTACATGCTTTGCACAACTTAAACAATTTATTTGATGGAAAGACAAACTAGAAAATGAGATGTAAATTGTGCAGAACTAGAAGCTACCTATTTGTACATCAAAGACAACCAGTTCAAGTATTCTGCTTCATTCTTAACACAGAAGATAGATACTTGGGAAAAGAGTTAATTACTGCTCAAAAAAAAAAAAATAAAAATGGTGGGTATTTTGTGTATTTGCTATAATATGCTGAAAGCCAAGAACAAACCTAGTCAAGACCTCTTTTACTAGGGAAGGGAACAAAACCACAAACCAACACAAACCTGAAGCTGAAGTAGTTCCATACTGGAAGAAAACAAAACAAAACAAAAAACCACCACACTCCACAAGTGTCTGGAAACCCCCCATTGGCACACTGGGGGTGTGCCAAGGCAGAACTGAACAAAAAAAATACATTTAACACAAAGTGCGGTTCCCCTGCAGCCCGCCTGCAGCAGATTTTCTTTTAAAACCATCAGCTTGTTAAGCCCTCCCAAGTTGAGGCAAACCCCTGTATGGTTCCCTCTCCAGCTTTTCCTTCCTGACCCAAGAGCTCTGATTTTTAGAAAGGACACTTCCCTTCTCCCCAGACTTGGATTTGGGTCCTGTTCTCAACTGCACACAGCCTCCTTGCTTGCTTCAGGCATCTGCCAGGCAAGCTGCAAGCTTCCTTTCAGCATGTATACTCCATCTTCCCCCACACACACACAGACTTCAAAACCCAGCACACAAAAGCCAAGAAAAGCTAAAAAAGGTGCCTTCAATTTTGGTGCTCATCCACTTAATCTTTTTAAGAGGATACAAAATATACCATTCATATTAAACAGCAGTTTTATTCAGAACAGCAAATTTATTTGTAAGTGACAGGAGGAAACCCCACCAGGGCTCTGATGCATCCCAGTTTGGTCAAATACACAGCCCTCAGACAATGCCTTTTTTTATTCATTGATGAGGATTAGCTCAAGACTTAGATGTTTAATTCATGTCCTGGCATTCCTAGTCTGCATGTCTAAAGATAGGTCAAGGCCAGTACTAGAAAGCACAAGTGTGTGTACAAGGAATCTGGAAGCTGTACCGAAGTCTCAAACTTCAAATGTTTAAAAGCAACATGAAAATCTGATAGTTTTAAATATTCTGCTGGACTGTAAAAGCATTTATAGGCAATTGATTATGTTAGCTTTGTAATACTTCCTGAAGTGCAGTAATAAATACAATATTGTTAAAAGTTCTAATATAATAAACTGAGCACAGCACTGGCTCTGATATTTATTATGGATAATATAAAATTTTTATAGCCTGCCTAATCTACTTAAAACCTTCCCTGTATAAGACATTCTCTGCAAGAGGGAGCTGACTCATTAGACAAGATTCAACACAAATATATGTGGTTAGGAACCTTTCCAACCAAAAAAAATGGGTTAACCATATGGGATTTTCTAACTGCAAACAGAAAGCAGTACATTTTCTATTGGGCTACTGAGTTGTTTTCTCATACTTGCTCAACCAATACATTTTTCCCTCAAAACAAACAGCTATTTCAAAGCTAAATTCCACTTCAATATTTGAGATACGAGAGAAGACTCCAAAGGAATTTCTGAAAAGCATAAGAAAAGTCTCTTCAAATTTGACTATTAAAAAAGAAAAACCAACACACATGCAATTTCCATTACGAATGTCCAATATTAACATTTCAGGCCACTGACCAGCAGAACAGCTGAATTGCTTGTATAGTAGACCAGAAGTGTCACTTCAAGTCTTGGAGATAATAAAGGAAACTGCCTATCTCTACATAAAAATGTATTTTCTAGAAAATACCATGTTAATCATTGGTTCAAAAATAGAGAGGTAGTATATAATTAAAGCTTTAACAGATACTGAAATGATTCTTTGCTGAACAGTCTGAATAATTTGGATCATATATGACAAAAATTCTATTTCTGAATTTTAAAATTACACAGAATTCATCTGGGAGACAGAGATGAGACAGGTTATTTTCTCTGCTGAATAATAATGAACTGTTGTATCTTGGATATTGAAAGCATTAATAAGCACTGAGAAACCAAGCAATTTTTTTCAGCCACCCAGCAGCAGTTTACAGCAGCTCTTTGACGGCTCTAAGACACAGATGTTGAACCACAAGGCTACATATAGAGTTACACACTTTTCTCTTCCCACTGAAGTTGCAGTTCAGCTCAGGACAGCCTAATGGGCAGGTTCCTGTGAACAAAGCTTTCTGCTGTCCTCTGACAACATGAGAGCTCTCTTTTGCCCTGCCAGAAGAAGAAAGCCTTAAATAATTACATTATAAATAAGCCACTTCCTTTTGAAACAACTTAAATGAGAAATCTAACAGCTGTTGTGTTTGCTTCTCCATTCCAAGGATCAATGAACACTGGAGGTGTCACTTAGGGAGATGCAATCCATCGAGAACAATCAAGATGCTGCTGCTAAAGACTGCAGCTTTTACAGTGCGTCTGTAACACTGGCCACATCTACCATACTGAATTACACTATTTAATTCAAACAGCTTCAATAAGGCGCACAAAAATATTCCCAGTGGCAACTTAATTGTTAGAGGAACAATGAATATGTGTAGGAACCAATGATGTTTTGAGGGCCAACACATTGAAATACAGAACATGTTAGAAAACTGTGGCTCCAGAAAAAGGTGCAAAGTATTTTGGAGCAATGATGCGTATATACACAAGCACACATGTTGAATATACATATACAAATGCCTGACAGCTCCGGATAACCCCTTCACTATCAAACATTCTCCTTGCAGGTTCTATCAGAAACACTCCTAGAGATAATCTCATCAAGTTCATTTGTAATTGCATCTTTTTGGAAACACATTAATTCATTACACAATTAGTTTGAGCTCTTTGAAAGGTGCAAGATCCATACACCAGTAGCTTCAAAGTGCCAGATATCCACATACTTGCTATCTGCCCTTTGTCACCTCCACAGTATGCTTCAGTAATCAACCAGGAAAAAAAAAAAAAAAAATCTAAAAATGTACTCTACATTTTCATTTAGCTTTTAACTTCTCTGCTGAAAATTACTTTGGGAAGTAGGAGAGTTTGCTTTTCTTAAGGGAATTTTTGCCAACTACATGCTGGAGCTAGGCAATAAACTCTGCGCCAGCTCCCTCTGCTCTGTCCAACTAGAGCTGGGCTGCAGAGCAAGTCCTCCCAGAGCTGGGGTCAACACCTTAACTCTCTGCCCCAGACCTCAGACAGTTCATAGCTATTACATTCTTTGTTATTCAACTCTAGGACTACTTAAAAACTGGAGAATTCAGGGCTTTATATGCATGAAAGGTGACATCTGAAAAGGAATCAGCTTAGTCATTAAAGGATGCAAAGTGAGAAATCAGTGACAGCTGCTTCTGTTGATATCCCACGTGAATTAATGTTTTATTTTATAGTTGACAAATGCCAACTGAGAGCCCTCAGCAGGCAGTGAGAGATCCTTCTATGACAGGAGTTTAATATTGAAACATTTAACCACTATTTCACACCAGTAGGGGAAATAACTACCACTTCCCACAGACCAGGCAAGCCAAATAAAAAAAGGCAGTTTATGAAGTACTCCCATTCTGCTTGAACGCATGGATGTACCAGCAGACAGTAATCATTATTTAATTTCCATGCTTAGGAAAAGTTTTAGAAGAACCAAAATAAGGTTTCACTGGGGGCCTACTCAGTTTTCAAAAAAGGATTTATCATTGCTTAGTCCAGTAAGAAAAATCCACTGAATTCCAGAGATAAATCCTATTCTGGAAAGGCTATAGTGTTCAACCAGTGAACATTATCTACTGTTTTGTAAGTAGATTGGTTTTTAGCTACACAAATTTGAGTCAAAGAATTTAACACAGAGCTACAATCAAACAAAATAAATAATGGATAGGGAGAACAGATAATAACATTCAAAAGTTTTGTGTAGAAAAAGGTAACATGTAAGCAGATCAAGGCAATGTTCTGACATACGTGCCTGTAGCATGAGGTGGTCTGTATGCTCACTAGACATAACGTTTCATCAGGAACAATACAGTCTCCTTTCCCCATGTCAGCAACTTTACACACATTTGATGAGCAAGTCCCACACATCAAACTAGGGGATCAAATGTCCTGAAGAGTCTACCACATATAGAAAAAGTCACAAAATAAATTAAATTGCAGTAGAGCCTGACAGCATGTTTTCAAATATATACCGAAAGAGCTGGACAAATATTGACAAATAATATCCAGTTGTGCCATATTTCAAACTTGACTTCTGTAGATCCAGTTCTAAATCTAAATAAACTCTTTTTTCCTTTCTTTTTTTTTTTGGGGGGGGGGGGGGTGGGGAGGATTAATGATACAACTTAGGACTTACCTACCTTCAAGAACAAAGTAAACAAGCACTTAAAAAAAAAAAATCAAAGGCTTGCAATATTCAAACGTTATCAGTATTCATAAGCAATAGAAAAAGAATGGCAATAGAATATCCCCTTTCTAGTTCCTCATCTGTTTACCTCAATTATAATCCCTTTAATTTGTATTTTTGTTAATTTGTTAATTTTGTGAAATGTGAAATCTTTTATCTTAGCTTCTTATGATGTATTAGAGTCACAATTCTAGATTACCACACACCCAGCATCATCATAATGCCTACCATTTTGTTAAGCTATGATGAAAGAAAATCACGCCTGCTTATAAGAAATCATTCATCTTTATCCCTAAAATTATATTTAGCTGTCATCTCAAAAAAAATCTGCACAACATTAAAGATAATGCAATAGCACAGGAACAGGGAAATTACTTTTCTTCGTAATGCCTCATTACTGATATTGCTAGCATTGTCTATCTGCATCTGATACAAAAGGTATCTCAAGGGTAGTTTTAGGAACACATGATAAATACTTCTGCCCTCATTTATCTAACAAGAAACACACACATTTCCGTATTTATAAGCCATTAGAAGTATTACCATATGCAATCTTTTTGATTGCCTTATGATAAGATAGAAGCTGGAATTTTACAGATGTCCAGAGACTTGCATTGTCAACAGCAGGTCAACAACTGCAAACGGTAGATGATGTAACTCCATTTTCATTAAATGCACCAAATATTGCCTTATTTAACAAGTCCTAAAACATGAAGGTAAAGAAACCCTTGGAAATCACATTGCACTAACTGTGATTCAGAAGAAAACAATAGTAATGGGAAGGTTGAGATTCAATCTTTATTTTCATACCACACTTCCCTGGTTTGAGAAAGAGAACCCATCTTCCCAATACACTACATATCATCTTGTCATGAAAAGCTGAGTGATGGTAAGAAATCAGAATACTTATTCTGCTCTACTGCTTTCAAATCCTATGCCGCTAAATGCACAAAGATGGCAAATGCAGTCTTCGGTCTGTTTGAACAGTCCAGCATTGAGCGTGGTTACCCTCACACAGACACATACCAGAAGACTTACTTTCACAGCTGTGCTATGGAATGCTCTGGCAATATAAAGATGATGATGCCATTATCTATCCCCTGTACTCCAACCTAAGGCTCCTGGCAGATCTCATGCAAAACAGTTTTATTTAGAACTCCTGTAACATCAGTAATGTTTTCTGATGAAAAGTTCATTAAATAAAGGTTAAAAGACCAAAGATTTGGAATTAGTATCCTAGTCTCTTCTATTAAGATGCTACAAGATTATCTTCCTTATTAATGTATTCAATTTCATATACACTACAAAGCAGCATTACCTACTGAAGAGTCCCGTGTTTGTTAGTGACTCTGCAATACAGTTAATTTGTGACAAATACAAAAGGCTCATGGGTACATAAACATGAGTGAGTCTACACTACTACGTAACCATCATTTACATTTGAGAGAGCAATCATTCCTTTTGCTATAAAAAGTATCTTTATTCCACCAGAACATGGTATTTTAAGGGCATTTACAATACTCCAACTTAATGTACCCAGACCTGCATTCCTTTCAGAGTTTCTACTGCATTTAATAAACACCACATGAAACCAGCTCTATACACAACAGTACATTTTTCATTACAGAAAAGAAAGAACAGAGGAAGGAAAGGCTAAATGATTATGTCAAAGGACTTCAAAACCATCTGGATAATTTTACTACTTATTTCTCATATTGAAAAACTACATTATTTATTCTCTTATGGGGAATTGGCTTCCACTGTATACATAAAAATGAGGGACTTCTAAGTATTTGCTTAATCTGGTATGTATTCAGTCTCATGGATTCATGTTCCTTGCTTAGGAACCTCCTCAACAATTACACACAAGTAGTTTTGCCAAATATTTCTGAAGTCAAACTGGAAAACATTCTGAACAAAAACAAGTTTGATTCTTTCTTTCTCCTGGCATTAGTGAAAGACTGTACAAATACTGTTCCTCAATTACTCAGCTCAATAGGTTGACTAAAAACCATGTGGATTAATTCTGGACATCCTGGCTCTTATGATTTCTGCCATTAGCAGAAAGGAGACAGAAACATTACCAAAATAACCTAACCATAACCTTATTTATACTAGACACTAGACTTTTTTTCAGTGTTTTGGGGTCCACCTGGAACTTTCTACGTTAAAAACAGCAACAATGCAGAACGTATTTATACCAGCATCTACTGAAAGACGTGCTGTGCACGAAGTAGAAACCTGGGTTTAAGCTCAGGAAATAAGGGAATAACTGTTCTATAACCTCTCATTCATCTTTTTATTTTTGGATTCTATGTATTTATACAAATAATAGAGTAATGAAAATATTATATACAGACAGCATTCTTATTTGAATTACTATATACCACTTCATTCAGTTCCTAAGAGGAATAAGCTCTAGTATTCCCAGCTATGTTGTGAGAACCACATGGAAGTGCTGCCAAGTGTAGGGCTAAGAAGGTGCTAAAAGAGCTTCTATTGGAGCAAAACATAAAACACTCCTCAAAGGAAAGATATTTGGATTAATGTAAAATACATTCTTAGCAAGTGAAAACTAGAAAAATATTTTAGGAAAAACGTACTGTAGGTACACATTGCTTGTGCTCTGTCTGTTCTTTTGACCTCTGTTGAAGTATGAGGTATCCAGTCGGCGCTCCAACCTATTTCACCCCAGTTAAGAGAGACAAAGCTGTGCAAAAAAGCCTGGACAATAAGCATACCTTAACGAGTGAGCTACTTCATAACATGCCCTGCAAACTACCTAGTTGCAACCAGAAAATTACAAAATGTTGTCTGAGGTGCAAATGGTGTCTGAGGTGATCCAGCATTAAAAAATAAAAATAAAAAAAAAGTTTTAGTGGAATGTCATATACTAAGGCTTGAAGATGTTTTCCATTTTGTATTAACACCAAAAACATACTTTTGCCTCTGAAGGATACAGAATATTCCAGAATGCCAGAAGCTGAAATGAAGAACCTGCCAGAGACGGAACAATTTGATTCAAATCCCACAACGGGATCAGTATTTCTGAGTCCTCATGTGGGGGTGGCTATGGAAAGCAATCACCAAATCTTTGAATGGACAATGAATGTGGAACAAGGCTAATAGACGACAGAACAAAGCACAAAATCAACAGGCTCTGTTAGTAGCCCAAGCTACGTCTCTGTTCAGAGGTTCTGCTTTGTTCACGTATCTGCAATTATTTTATATTATGTCTTACATTAGAAACACACAGAACTTCTAATTGACCATTCTTTTCACAGTTTGCAGTTTGTGTCCAGTACATTAATGACCTTTAGAATTCTAAATTCACATAGTAAAACTCTTATTAATTCAACACTGTTAAAATTAAGTTACAACTGGAATTACACTAGCAAAGCCACAGGTAGCACTCAAATCAGGAAATATTCTTTCTAATTTGGAAACACAGCCACTGGGTACAGTCAGTAGCAATCACTGGCTGCTAATTATTCCTCAAAACACCTAAAAAGAGTACCTAAAAATGCTCCTAGAGATGGGCCTTACAGATTATTTTTCATTTCTGTGCCTCCTCACTTCTGCTTTACCATGTAACTACTCTACAATTAGCATAGGCATGTTCTTCACTCATTCCATTTGAGTAGAAGTTTGGGGGTTTGTTATCTTGGTTAAGTTTGAATTTTTACCTACAGCACGGAAGTTGGGAAAAAAAAGGTTTATTTGGCCAGTTTATTTTATTAAAACTGTCTTCACGTTTCTTTTTGTGCTTCTGTATCAGAAGTCAGTAGATGACAATCAACACAAAAGGCCCAAACCCAAATATCCTCCCAGTCCATGCTCCCAGTACAAAAAATGGCAATATAAGATCAGACTCAGAACATTTACAATGAGTATTTCTTAACAAGTACAAGGTATTTTATCATTTCATTTAGAGTCATTATTCTGTCTGTATAGCTAAAAAGGCACAGTATATTTGGAGCTGCTTTTAGAGTTATACTGCAGTTTAAAAAAGGTATTCTATTATTATTGATTCACTGAGCTCTCAAGAGCACTATATTATTGAAGTATTGGTGCTTTTCATTCATTCATTCTGTAAGGAGGACTACAATTCATGGAAACATTTTCCTATTCCCTTTATGCTGAACAGGGGTTACAGGTGTATTTTTAATTAATTTGAACTTTACAGTTAAACACCACACAAGAGTAGCAAATAACTTTTTTCCATAGGCTTAGAACAAATCTTTTAATTTTCTTTTATCTGTTGATTTTGCTAAATCAACTTTTGTTTCTGATGTATCTTACAAATGTTTCCCCCCTTATTTCTTAGGCAGATGGCTGCACAGGAACTCAGAGAAGCTAAGTTGCTAACATATTCCACACTTCAATAGCTGTTCCTCAATACATCCAAGTCATATCCATTTTATTTCTGGATGGTCTATTTTTAACTGCCTCCAAAAGGGATTTGATGTGCTCAAAATCTAAATTTTGCAATGGCAGGAAAGAAGTCTTTCATTGGAGAGGAGGGAAAAGAACTATTTTCATTAGGAAAAAAATATTAATGCCATACCTCACATTGGCTGTATTTCAGTGCCCGATGTTCCCACTATGCTCTCAGAGCTGAGTTCCTTGGAAAACCTCCAGTGAAAGACATCGTACGTGCTGGATATGTAACACTACAACCAGCCATTCACTTCAATACTTGCTCAATTACAGGCCCCCTTCTCCCATCTTTCTCACACCAAGTAGCACTGGCTGTGCCTAAAACCCCTGCAGTAAGACCATCTATTGTGAACCTGTGACCCGAGTTCACACCGTCATCCCTCTGAACGTGTCCGTGTGCATCACAACAGCTCGCAGTTAGACACAGAGCACTACAATCATCACAGCTAGAGCTCTGGGGAAATGGGGAATTTTCTAAAATGGGACTTTTGTTAAGAGAAAAGGTTAACTCACTTGTTTCCTTATACAAAAAGAAGAGGCAAACAGCTTTACAACTTTATGTATATCCATCTACAAAGCAATAAACACTTTCTTGAACCACGCTCTGTCCAACTGACTTCCTTTGAAGTAATCACAATTCTGACAACACTGCACTGGGACTCACCAGCATGAAACTGCGGAGTGCCACTCAAGTGAGTTTGATGCCTGAGTCGTGACATACATCATGGAATCATCTGGCTGTTTTGGAGAGCATGGCAAGAAACAGGTTAAGCTGCTGGACAGAAGCACCAATGCATTACACTGGAATGCTTCGCAGCTAAAAGCATTTGGTAACACAACCATTTGATATTGAAAAGACCAAGCTGACAAAGAGAAGGAATGAAGATGAGCAAATGAATCAAGCTGATAGCCTTGAATTTGCTCCTCTTTAAGGCAGAGCAGCACCAAATCTCTCCAGTAGCAAGCACAAGTATTTATCCTAAGCTGTATTATTTAATATTTCAATTGCCTATTCTAAAAAGCATTTTGACAATTAAATTCTCCATAGTGCTGCAATGTCAGTTCATCATTAGCTACAATCAGATCATATGGCCAAGCACTACCACAGGCGTACAGCTAAAAACCCAACGTACAACCATCTAGAATGCCCTGACTCTCGACTGTTTGCAACTGAAAGCCATTTTAAAATTAGTTTAACTCCGTCGGCTATGTATTTCATTTTGTTGTTGTTCATGTGTAACTCCATTTTGGTTACAGTATTGGCTGCTAATGCAAATCATGGTTTTTGTTCACCTGTAAACACAATTATTAGAAGTGGGCTCTCAAAATCATGCGTAAGGAAGGGAAAGATGGAAACCTCATCAGCACAGTCTGAAAACTCTGTATGCACCGATATTTTCAATTGTACATGTTTTCTCTATGCCCTAAGGACAGTCCTTATGCATAAGAAACGAATAAACAGTCTGGAGAGAAAAACAACGGCAAATAAAAAATATTCTGCTTCACCTTAAAGTAAGTTAAAAAAGGAACCTATACTTTTTCACTGAGTGTTGTGATCTTACGGTTACAATTGTGTGTTGCTTTGAAATGAACTGTCATTAACAGCATAAAGCTTTGGCCAGAGCAACTATTAAAATCACTGAAAGCACTGTTATTAAAAGAAACCAACATTAATGAGAACAAGAGTTTCATAGGGTAGAATTTTTGAAACTAATGTATACTCACATGTTCAATGCTATATAGTAATTCAATTTTTCCATGATACTAAAATGATGTCTAATAGACTTGTGGTATACTTTCACTGGATTGTTTGAGGTATTTTAAAATCTTGAATAAATATTATCTACTGTTACTCTAAAGACAGAAAATAATTTTCACCTGTTAAGACTGACTTAATGAGTCTGTTGGTTAATAAATAACACATTTATCAACTTAGCTGGTTACCAGGAACAAAACAACTTTCACAGAATTAACACTGTAAAATTCAGCGTTGAAAATGGTGTCTTACACACAGTAAGAGGGTCAAAATGTTACTATAAACTTAGGGGATGAACTCACCTTTTAATCTTGAAGGCTTTCCTGCCTCTTACTTACCTAGGACGTATCAAAAAATAAATAAATAAAAAATAATCCAACCAAAAAATCAAACCCATGAAGATGAGAACACAAACAAACAAAACTAGACATTATGTGAGACAATATGAAGAGCATATGAAGAGCTATTTCCTCATGTTTTCCCTACTTCTAAGCCTTTCCTGAAATTTTTCTAACCAAAATCTCTAAAAACATTTGAGGTAGAGTACCATGCAAGATATTAATATATTGTTTGGATGTGAAAAATAAAATAATCAGTCTTAAGGAATTTAACACAATATTGTTACATCTGAATTTCTGATTGCTGAGTCATTTTCCATAGGTAGCTTCTTAAACTGTCACACTCACATTTCAGTGATCTAGCAAGCTAGATATATACATGAAAATAGAATTCAGTCTTTATTCTACAATTTTTAAAAAAGAAGTTCTGAATTTAAGCAGAAAATCATCCATGACATTTACTGTTTGTACACACACTTGTCTATTATGTCAGTTACTGTAATCTCAGTTACTTTCAGAACAATAGTCTTGCATGAACAGCATCTCTCGTAAATCACACCTGGAAAAGGACCAGCCTGAGCCCTACAAATCCTCCAGCACAAATGGCTGTTTCTGGAGGTCATTTCTTCTGGGTACTATAGAAGGTGCTAGAACTGTATCATAAACTGCGTAAGAGATGGTTTAATAATCCGAGTTGGTAGGACAGATCTGCCACCATAATACTAAGCATTCAGGTTTGTGCTTCAGGTCAACCTCTTCACACTCGTTCACTTCTGGCTAAATCAAATGAACTGAAGGACTGCTCAGAAAAAGCCGATGCTACAGCTACAAGGCTGTTAGGCTACAAAGTAAAGGTAGCAGGGAGATTTGTTGGGTCTTCACAGTAAAAAATAAATAAATAAAAATCAATGAGCACTCAAAATCACCACCACATGGAACATCCTCACACAGGAACACAGTTCTGAATCTATTCATTTTCATATTGCTACTACTCTCTCCTTATTTTACATCCTCTGGAGCTTTTTTTTTTTTTTAACGTTACTTCAAACTCCATCTTCTGGTAACTGATCACTGTAATCAACGTCCTGCTCCCTCCCACCCAACTCCCAGTGTTTTAATAGCAAGAAGCCAGTATAGCAAAGTAAGATTACCCCTTCAACAGGTTTCAGGTACTAGCCATCTCAGCTAACACATCTGAAACTGCTCACCTCCACATCTTTACATATATCTATGCTTTATCTTGCACCACTCAGGTCTCTAAGTCATGTCAGATTTTTGTGTTTATCATCTTAGTTTATTCCCAATGTTCCTTTTTACTCTTCTTTCTACTAAACCAATATAGATTGTACTGATTCATTTTCGTATCTCACAACCTTTCCTAACCCAAACTGAACATTTTACATATGGCTATAAACAGCTTTGTGTAGATTCTAATTAATATTACAGTTAGGGAATTGCATTTAAATCTACTCCTTCCATCATGAGGAAAAGCCTACTTTTCAAATCCAACTGATCTTATCACAAAGCAGCAAGCCATTCTCCACTAGGATCAGTGTAAGTACCTACAGTGGAATGTGTTAGCAGCTTCTTTAAGAATACTCCCGACTCTACATAAATTGCCTTTTTGGCTTCATTTTGGCTGCTTTCAGCACCAGAATATACAAAATGAACAAAGAAAAGTGCACTGTGCTTTCATCCAATTCTCCCAAGTTGTACAACTCATGGGAGGAACAAGTTTTTGTTAGGCTAAAGCTGCAATTAGACAAAAACAGTTCCTCCCCAGTCATAGTGGCCTTTTTATTTTTTTTCCCAACAAAAACGGCTTTTGTTGAGTCAATGATTTTACATTGCCCTTAAAGAAATTTGACAGCTATATACTTAAAATACTACAGGTATTTCCCAGGAAGCTCTGTCTATTCTGTAAAACATAAAATAAAATCATACCTGGCCACAGTAAAGGTCCAGATAGGACAGTATTCTGTCTCTGGCAGATTCTTGGTTAAGAACACAAGAACCAATGAAAATTTGCCATTGCCATTTGCACTTCAAGGAGAGCCTAAGCCAGAAGCAGTGTATTTAATAGCTCTTAATGGATTTTCTTCGTATTAATTTGTCCAACCAGTTTTGCATCCACACAGGATTTTATTATCACAACATTCCGCGCTAAGAAACTCCACAGCTCACTCATCAATGAATTTTAAGAAACAGCATCTTAGCAGAAGTCGATCTAATGCATTTATCTGATCTATCATGCATCTATGGATGTAGATGATGTTAACAGACAACAACTGCCACCTCCTCAGAGTTGTCTAGGCAAAGACTCATGATATCATCTCAGAATTATAATGCATTATAAGTGATTATAGTTGTAAGTCAGGTAACAAATTAAAAGATCATTGGCAGTCAGATCAATTTTTAAAACAGCCTGGGAAAGTAAAAGAAATGTGATTTTAAAGGTTAAATGTTAATAACTGAATGGAAAAGTTTGTCTGTTGAGATGTCTGGTAAACTCCTCTGATTTGGGACAGCAGTGTAATTCTTCTAAGGCCATCCTCACTGATGAACATTTGGCTACCACAGCTAAAGTTTTTTACCCCAGTCTTTATTGAAAGACACAGCAGACAGTATCAGAAATTGCACTTACCCTTCTTAAACAGGTTTGGAGATGAGTAGATGCAGAACTTCCACACATGCTTTCAGTGTTTTCACACACAATTTCCACAGCAACTATTCCCTTAACCCATCAACTAAAACAGGGTGGAAGGATATATTAAGTGTGGCGGTAGAATGACAGTATTAAGCTAGCTGATTTTCCAACCTCTAGGTAACTCCCTTGGGACTCTAAACTTGTCTTTGCCAGCAAAAAGATGCAGTTCTCCAAAATTCAGAGCCAGCAGACTCCATTTGCTTTTACTCAGCAGATTCAGCTAAATCTTCTCCCCATAGCCAACTGACATGCCACGACCAGACAACCTTTTCAAAATCAACATAACACGAATTTTTTAGTGGATGCAAAGCCTACTCATCTAACTATAGGCTGTTTTCCTTGAGGTAAAGGGTTGACTGCAGACGTCTCATTTCCTCAGAATACCACAGACAAGTCAGATGACACCAGGAATCTGCTGCAACCTCCACATCTAGGAGACTGTCCAAAGAGTTTCAGTTTGCTGTGTCTGCAAGCCTTTTCTCATACTAACTAACTACTAACAATGCTCAAGTATTTCCTAGACAGCATCTTACAGTGAACTACCCTCCACATCAAATCACACCTAATTGCCAACTAATAAAATTAATATTCATGCACTAAACTAGGACAGTACAGAATTTTCTTGACTACAAAATACCTTCAAATACTTTATTGTATTTTAAGATCTCCTACTGAGATCAGGGCATACAATAAAAAACATTTACACATAGAGTTGATTACAAGAAGGACAGTGTAAACAATTCAGTAACTGTTCACACTCCAGTCAATAAATATCCATGCAGAGGAAGTGTTTAACACTACATTACTACCCTAAGATAACTGCATTGTATGAGAAGAGAAATAAGAGTCTTAAGGATTCACGTGCCAAATACACTAAGATGTCTCATAACATACGTGCTGTTCAATTTTAACATTGAACATGGTAAGGATTACCATCATCTGTTCTTGTGGATCACTGTTAATTCTCTTTGGAAACTCAGAGGAAAAGGAGACAATAAATTCATATTAATTACAAAAGCCAAGTGACAGAAATGCTGAATTCTTACCCCATCAAGGGCAGACAGACCTCCTGAACAGACCTCCAAAGTCAATTAAACATGAAAAAATCTGAACTAATCAACACCCCTGTTGCAGATGCTCACAGGACAAACTAATGAACTTCAGTACTGAAAGGTACATTTGCTTTGTGCTTTGCAAGCAGGTATCAGCGAACCTTGTCAATGCTAAAAGATAGGAGAAAGCCACACAAGACAAAAAGGATAGAAGTCCAACCCAAGCTTATACTCCATGTCTCTTCTACTATCCCCTGTGCTGGGTTTCTTACTTGTTGCATTCACAATTATTTTAGGACTTGGACCAAACAGAGCATGAGCTTTTATTTGTCCAGAGTGAACCATCTATAAAGACGTCCATCAGAGGACTGCACAGGTAGTAATAGCTGGCATGTGTGAACTGCTTATTGACTCAACAGTCATTTTCTCCGTATTGCTTGTTGTCCTAAGTATCAGACATTGAGAAAGGTGGCTGGTAAACTTTGTCATCCTCCACAGGTGGTATCAGAACTGAAAAAAAAATGTAACTGCCAAAGATATTAATGACTGATACAAAGGAAAATGAGAGGACAGTCACGGCAAGAAAGTGGATAGAATTAGGCTACTGCCCCAGAAGAAAACCCCTAAAACCTCCAAGCCAGTTCCTAACTATAGTGCCCTTGCAATGCTGTTCACAGTAGTTCAGGTTCACACTCCTGTGCATCTCCACCAATCAATTTAAACACTGGTGGCATCTGAACAGTAGTGTTTCAGTTGCAGCAGGATCAGCTTTCTTTAAGCACCTAGTGCTTGACATAAGCATTCTGGACTGGCTGTTTTCCCACTTCACTGACCAATATTCTAACCATATGTTTTTACATATTTGCAATACACACCCCTATAAAGTTTTCTAGCAATTCAAATCAGAAAGTAAAAGCTATCCCAAAAGAAGAAGAAAACAATATAATCTACTCATCAAAAAAGTAAAGCTGGAGTTCTGAGTAGTAAAAAATTATGGCTATTCTTCCTGCTTTGCTTTTAAACATTTCTCATAAAATGATAGGAATCAGACTGATTTTCAGATTAACTATATTCAAATTATATGTTCTTAACACAACAAAATGCTTGAATTGGCATTTACACTCAAATTATTAATACTTAAGCCACATGCTGACATCATCATCCCAGTGCTATCTTTAAATATCCACAAAAGGAAGTTCTGTTTGCTTAAATATGGATAGGTCAGCGAAATACCTGACCGAGGAGAAGCTAATCCTGGGGAGCTTAGAAGAGAATCAGTCTGTAGCCAGGAAAAACTGATTCAGGACAGCAAAATTGATATTCCTGAAGCTCATGGCCACATTCAGCCAGAAGTAACACTATAAACTCATGAAACACTACTCACATCCATGTTTCTAGGTTAGGTTGTGCCTTTTAATCAACAAACAGCACACGGAATACGTCTCTAGAAAGCCTTCAAAGCAGGTTTCAGTTTTGCAAAGTTTAGATTTATTTTGTCAACTCCACTCCTTGAATCATCAGGAGCCCTGGTCAGAGCCTGTACTGACTGGATCCTGCAGATTTACCCCAACACCACTAGCACCTCTCCACTCCTGTAGCCCAATCCCTGCCTGGCAGTGACCCTCACCTGCCTCTTCCTGCTGTGCCCGATGAACATCTTTGTTTTACGCAGCCAGAAAAGGAAAGAGAAAGGAGTGAGGAGACTCTCAAAAGGAAAGCAGGGAGACATTTACTGGGTGCACGCCTTCAGAGGTACACAGCCATCTCAGCTCTTGCTTCAGGATATTTTTCCTCCTCCTGTTGCTGCGCTGACTGATAAGAGCATTCCAAGCTCTCTTCATTTCAATTCAGGCACTGGCTCTCAGGCAAACTATTTTAAGACCATACAGGTGAGTTTGCTGAGCTTCACTTGCAAGAAGAAGAGCTGCTATGGGAACCCCAAGGACCACAAGGCAGGAAACAAGTTAAAAACACCACCACATGGAGGTGAACCATCAACTGATTTAGTGTCAGCCCTATCAGCTGTAAGTAAATAAATCCAAAGGTCACATTAATAACCTGCACTAGAGAGTATATTTAATAAGCTATACTGGAGAGTATGTCTTGTGTATTGAGGGGGTGCTTTATTAATCCAGAACTGTAACAGCATTAATTTGCAAAGTCTCTATACTTTCAACTGATAGCGGTCATTACACTTCCAATTCACTCTGCCACATTTTAATTAAATTAACTTATGGTAAATATACAAAAGCCTCCATCACTTGATGGCATTTCATTTTTAGCTTTCAGCTTCTCAGGCTCACTCATGAAAGTTAAGGTTGGAAAACAGTGCCATCTAATGCTAAAGAGCATAAAAATGGGAGGTTGAATCATTACAACGTTACAGCAGTAAATTTATTTTACACCAATTTTCCACACAATTCTGCAATATTCAGTAATAGCTTAAATAAAAGCGTGAAATGCATCTGTCAAATGACAGATTTGGAAAACCACATTGCTAGTTCAAAAATATTCTTTATGGAAGTAAAAACATGTAATTCACATGATTGAAAGTGCTTGTATTTGAACAGCAAAGTCCCAAACTGCTGGGTTCTCTCCACGTTGTTAGAGAGCACTAGGATCTGTTCTCAATTAGACCTATTCCTCATCAGTAAATAAAAGATGACAAACAGCATGACCTGCAAGTTATAACATTCGGCAGTTTTGAAGAAGATGCTAATAATGTTCTCGTATACTACAATTCACCAAAACAATTTACAGTAAAAACATGAAGAAAATTTCACAGTGATTCTTGGTCAGGTTTTTACAGTATGTGCTTTTAAGCATTCTTCCGCCAAGCTTCCTGATGCAAGAAAGGCAAAATGAGCAAGATCCTAATCTACACAGAAAGAAACAGAAGGAACATGCATTTCCTAGGACAAGGCTCTAGAAATCTATCAGTTTCACATCGTCTGGCATGAGCCCTTACCTCTCAGCACTTTCTCTCCAAACAGACTCCTCAAGTTAGTTGTTGCAGAGCAGTGACATATGGACAGAGTTTCTTTTCCACGATCTAAACTGATCTGTTACCAGCTTCTATGCACATAAATTTTATACTGAATGACACAAAGACAGTACAGTAGTGACAGAACTGGAGAGGCTCTTTATAAGCTTTGTGAATATGAGGAACAAGAATATAAAGGAAAAGCTTTCCTCTAAGTATTTCACAAACCAAAATCCAGCTCAAAGTATTAGAGAAATTCAGTGAACTGAATTAATGTAATTTAATTAACTTAGTGATGTATTAATTCACATTACATGGACAATGGAGCACTTGTATGAATTTTCAGCCATTGAACTTTTAACTCATCCCACTTCAGATGGTGAGAAAAATCTCATTTCACTTAAAAACACAAGCACTTCAAAAACATTTTCAAATAATGGACCTGTACTCGATGATTTTCCTGTCAAGTCACTAAAACATTCAAAGCATTCTGTAGGTACCACGAATTTCTGCTTACAATCCTTTGCCTAGTTACTATATATGCAGCAACACTGTTCTCCAAGCTGATCTGCTGTGAGATGTTTTTCCAAAGACATCCTTCATTAACACCTCAAATGTTACTTCTACTTTTTCTAGTATTTACTACATGACTAACCCAAACAAACCAAAAAAAAAAAAAAAAGAAGAAGAAGAATAAATAAAAAAAAAGAAATAGACATATTGCCATGACTACATGCAGAGTTTCACAACCCTGTTACACTCAACACTTTTATACCGAAATGCTAATAGTTTCACAGGGCATTAACTCATTCTTACTTGAGACTTAATCCCATCATCTTCAGCAGGTCTGCTAGGTGGATCAAGAATGGATGTGGACCAAGAAGTCTAGTGCTTTATTCAACAGCCACTTCATGCAAAGATACATTAATTAACAGCATCAGGTTTGAATAATGTACGTTTCCTTTACTGAGGTAAATGCCAACCTGGATTTAATTTTTTTATTTATTTTCCTTTTTTTTTTTTAAGAATGCTCAAAGCATCACGTTGAATTAAGATTGTTACCATAAAAACATTAAAGCTTTTGCATCTAACTTAATTTCAATGAAGTTCTCACACACAAAAACTACAAAGTGGTTTGCCATCAAAAACCAAAAAGGTGTTAGAAAGATCAAACAAAAAGCAGACATGGTTAAACAGTGGCTAAAAAATGAGAAGACATTCTTCAGAAAGCTGAAGGTTTGTACAAAGCAGACAGAAAGGATAGTAAGGTTACGGCAGGCTACATACAAGAAAAAAGGCCAATAAAAAAAGCACACAAAGAGTTTTAGGAACAACTTGCAAGAGACATAAAACCTAGTAATTCCATCCTTTTTTAACATAGCAGGAGCAGAATACCTGCCTATGAATCTGTAGAAGCAATTATTGTTCAAGGTGTAAAGGGAGCGCTCTGGGAAGATAAAGTTATTGCATCAAAAATATTTTTTTAAAATTATTTTTTACTGTACAGCAGCTTCAAGATTCCATTACTGAATTCCCTGGCATGAGGGCTATCAGGGGATTTTTCTCTGGTGTTGCTAGAAGACACTATAAGAAGTAAATGAATAAACAGAAATAGACTCTAAACAAGTCACCAGACTCCGGTGGCATTCACCCATGAGGTCCAGAAGAAATTAACGGTGGAACTGCTGAGCAGTTAACTGTGTTGTGTAATCTCTTGCTTTAAAGTGCTTGACTACAACGAGTCTAAAAGGTCACATACATGGCATCAGTTTTGAAAAATCTGTTCCAGGAGAGGGAAGTGCAGACCAGTAAATCTGATATCAGTAATCTAAGTGGTACAAACTATAATAAAGGTAAATTGTGAACACATATGCATATGGTATACTGGGAAAGGGTCAACATGGATTTTGTAAAGTCACTCCTCACTAACTTACGTGAATTCTACGAAGCAATCAGCAAACACACAGATAAGGAAGAATCAGTTGAAATAATATTCCCAGGAAGCTACAAGATGACTGCCTAAAAATTTCATGTGACATGGTCACTTCACCATATTCACTCACTTGTATTTAATTCTTTGTGGTATGAATCCTTTGCTGGTAACTAACGCTTTCTGCATTTTCTCGCCCTGTTCTAGAATCTCCTGTGGGAGACCGCAGTGCTCATTTCACCCAGCGATGGCTGTCCCACAGCTGCTCAGGGTTCAGAGGACTCCCTATGCTTTTGCTGTTAGGCACATCACGTTCTCATTCTGATGATCAAAGAATGCGCTTCACATCTTCAATGCAGAAACCCTCAGCCATCCTGCTAATGTCACTAGTGTGACCAAGCAAAATCAGATGCAGATTAAAAGTGCAAGGCAGAAAGGATTAGGATCATTAGCCCACATCTCCCACTGTCCCTCAGCACTAACTCACACATTCCCAAAGGCAGCTTTCCCTGAGTTTTATAACCCAATGGATAGGACACAGCTGTTACACTTGCACATCGGGTCCCACAGCAGAGAAGCTGAAGCACTGCCTGCTGCTGAGAAACCTGCACCTGTCCTCAGTCCAGAACTGGGGGTCTGCCCTTATCACATCAGCCTGCATGACTCCAGCATGTCCCATCCTGGGATGCAGCCAGCCTCCCCTCGTTTACATCACAGCAGCCTCCAACTCCAACCTTTTCTCAAGCCATCACGTTCATTCTGATAATTACATGTACATAAGCAGCAGCAAAGCCCTTCATAAGTCACATTTTACTTCGCAGTGAATTTGCTCATCCTCCTGGCAAGTCTCTAGCTCTGACCAGCCAGCTAAGGCACAAAAGGCACACCTGAAACCAGGCAGCATTAAATCAGAAAGCAGTATCTGTTTTCAATGTGTCAAACTTGTATTATTAACCAAGTGCAACACGATTGACTTCTAAATACCTAAGTACATTGTTCTCACTATCTGAAGCAGTTATTAGTAAAAGCTAAAAATGGTCATTGCAAATTAATCATGGAGGAAGCAGACATAAAGAAATTCATGCACTGCACTGATTTCATGCTCACAGTACACTGCTTTGCTTTCTCATAGGCTACTTCTCATTTCAGTCTTGACAAGACTGCACTGTCCTAAAAAACTGGAATGAAAAGCAGTTCTTGTGCTATGTTCCTTGGAGTTCAGAAGTAGCAAGAGCACAGCACAGCTCAAACAGAAAATTGAGAATTTTGACTCTCAACCTACAAAGAAAAATATTTATTACTTCTTAGGATATTAGACAACTAAAGAGGAGAAACAAAAAAAAAAGCAGTTAAGCAACAGGTAGATGATACTACACTGTTCAGCCAAGTCAACACTAGGATTACAATGCCTGTTACTTTACTCCAGTAAAACCAGCTCTGTACCATCTTTCCTCTTTCATTTCAGGTGAACTCGGAGAATATTACACTGCAGAAATGCACATGGACTTGCAGAAAGCCCCTGTAGCAGCAGGTGCTGATACTAAATTGACAGCAAACTGCTTTCCTTTATTGGATTAATTATTGTCACTAATTCAGAACCCCATCATCCAGGCTGCACTCTAAGTGTTCAGCATTTCTTGTGTTCTAGGCTGGCCAGCTTCCTCTGGTCTCTTTTCCCTTTTTTTGGAAAGAGATTTCTACTCCATTTAATAAGCCTCATATCCTCAACCAAAGCAGTTACTGCCTTATGCAAATTTCCATAGCAAATGACTTCTAGGACCAACGTATCATCTTAATATAACTACATTGCAAAAAGCAAAATGTGTTCTTGCTAGTTTTACAGACTGCAGAAGTGATTAGGTCCTATTTGAGCTCATTATAACAGTGATGATTCAGTTCCAGTCAGAAAGGCAGCAAATTCTTTCAACAGGAATTCAACTCAGTGGTTAACAGAAAGAAAAGTCTGAACCCGGTCTGAAACATTTTGTCCTTTCAGCCCCGTACTTGTGTCCCAGAATTTAAGCCTTGATAGGTCTCATGCAGAAATACCAAGAATAGACAGAAAGACAATTAACTCCACTATCTCCACCTTACTTGGTCCTCTTCCTCATTAAAAGGCTCATCAGAACCCACATAAGGGAGTTGAACAGTGAATTAAGTTTGTTCCATGACAGCAGGTAAATAAATACCTGCAAACAAAACTTTGGATTTGGTATTAGTTCTATTTCCACCACAACCTCAAGAGAACATGTTGCTCATTTTGGCCAAGAAAACTACCAGTGCCAGCTCCTTTTCCAAGGGATGCAGTTATTCCTCAGATGTACTGCGATCAAAATTCATCAGACAGCCTCTTTGCTATTCTAAGAGAAGAGCCGCACTCACACAGTTTTATCATACTTCAGATTATTTTTAAAGACTCCTTGCAGATCTCCAGCCTGTAGTCAAGAGTTCCTTATATTCCTTTACTGACAGGAAAGCCCATTCAGAGTTCTGTTCCTGGTCTCCACCCCAGCATCCTCATGTTGTTATCCACAAGAAAATCTCATCGTAGTGAAATACTTCCCTACTTTTGAACTGAATCAGTTTATTGCCATCATTCACCAGGCACACTCGCAAGTTCATGTGATCTTACACAAAGCAAAGGAGGAAGGCAACTAGCAAGCATAACACCACTTCTGTTAGAAGGCACAACAGCCTTCTACTTTGTCACAGTAAGAACTGTCCAATCAGTACTTAAAGGTCTAGTTCTGCAGACTGGGATGTTGCCCTTGCAATTTTCAGGGCATGTTCTGCAAGAAAGAATTGCTTATTCAGCTGAATAAAAACCTCTCCACATTCACTGATAGGGGACAGGGGACTCAAAAGCAATGAGACAAGCTATCCTGAAGAAACACCCTCAGTACATTCTTAGCAAAGCCAGGAACTGTGGGTGAGACAAGCAGTGGACACAATGTAAGCCAAACCCTCGTTCAGATACCAGCAAGAAAAGCTGTTAGTCTTACTTTAGATGCACCAGTCTGCAACTGGGTGTTCTGCAAGTGCAGCTGATCCCACTGCTTCACAATGTGAAGAAGCAAAAAGGAATCTACATTTCTGGCAAGTATCAGTGGGGACACATCCTTGGCATCCAAAGTCCTAAACAAGGAGTTTATGCAGTTGCTCTGGGGACAGAGGGATATGGGGGACAGTAACTGATGGTGCCTAGTCTAGAGCTAGGCTGAGACTGAGACCATCACCTTTTTCCTTATCAATTTTCCCTCAGTTCTATGATTAGGTTGAGGTATTCCTCACATCCAGATCTGACTTCGAAAGGGAAAATAAAACAAACAAAAAAAAATCACCCCAACAGATCCCTTCTGGCATTTGAGAGGTCAAGCCCAGTTATACAGCTAACTCATGGATTCTGGACAGCAACTGTCTGAGGATGTGACAACTCAGAAAGAAACATCCTTATACAATACTAACTGGAGACCCACTAACCTCTTCATTTCATCAGTATCACCACCTAGAGTGATTTACTGTACCTCCAGATCCTCTTTAAAAATGCTGCTAAAGCCTCAGGCAAAAATCACTTTTGTTGTCTCTTCTGTTTTTGCTGCATTCAACCTCACACAGCTCAGCTAGCTACACAAGGTCCGATGGGTCAAGAAATATATATATACATATCTCCATCCATGCTGTTATTTTGCAAATACCCACTTCAAAAATTGTTTCCTACATTTCATTCAAAGATACAGTCTGCTTTGCCCCAGGGCCATAAGCAGTCATGGTGGCGGGCAGATAGTCACAAAGAAAGACAGACCTGAAAGATGATGTCAGGAAACTGCCAATAAGCCATGCAGGGGTTCAAGAAATGATCGTGTCTCAAAATACTTTTTCTGTGGCTCAAAAATCTTTCACCAGTAGAGCCTCTAAAACTAACGCGGATTAAAAGATTTAAAAAAATATTATTTCAGAGAATAGAAAATCTAATTCTGATCATGCAGAATAGATATTTCTGAAAGAGAAATATAAAACTAAAACGTATGTGAGTTCAGATACAACCAACCACATTACCTTGGCTTTGAGCACAGGACCTAAGAATGAAAATGTGTTCTCGGTTGCAAACACATTGGTTTTCACCTGGGATATTTGATATGAGCAGTAATTTTAAAACCATTCCAAAATTCTGCATAAAAGATACCTTTGCACAACACTGTAGCTACAAGTAAACAGCTTACCCATTCTAACTTGGGCAAACCACCAGTTACGTTTTCATCTACTTCAAACAGGTAAATTTACCCACTTCGTCTGCTGCTAGAACATTAGCAGCTAGTCAGTTCTATCTGAGAGGATACACTGGGCCTTCAATTCTTCCTCCTTTTCTTCTCATCTACATCAACTGAAAGCAAACCTCTGGCTTTCCACAAACAAATATCCTTTCACTAAGGAATCGCTGACTTTTATATAGTAAGAAACCCAGCTACTGTACTGTCAGCTAATAGTCACTGCTGTATTTGAGAGGATGTATTTACAAAATGAAGTAAGGTATATGTGGATTTTACTTGCTCTCCAACAACAAGGGTGACTTCTTATCCAACAACTTGGTCACATAAGTAAGTATCAGTATCTCTATCTTTTTATTCTATCACTTTACTGATATTGCAGAGTCAGTTGAGGTTGCACCATGCACTTAATTCAGACCAATTAAGGCAGCAAACCAGTTGTCTTCTCACTCTTGCAAACCCCCCAAAAAAACCTTTGTGGAAGTTTAACTGCTGTCTGCTCCAGCTCTCTACCAGGGTGCATAACCCTACAGTGTGTGTCTCTGTGTGTGACGTATTATAAAGAGCCACACAGCACGACAGCCATAGTTCTGCAGTGACTGCTCTACTTCAACACACGCTGATGGGAAGTGTCACCACCTCTGAGTGAGCACAAGCCAATAATCTGGACACCACAATATGCAGAGCAAATTCTATATGCATGTACCTTTAGGCTAGTTTATACTTTGTTGTATTTTATCAAGAGAGAGCTGAGGTGATCAGAGACACAAAGGTGCAGCAGAGTGAATTCATGATGTCAAAATGAGCAGAACTTGAGGAGACCAACTTTGAGACATTGTACCATACCGTATGTGATGGCTGCTTTCAACTGAAACATTTTAAATGGATTTTCAGTTAATTCTAATTTACATTACCAAGTGTTTGTGATCCAGGATGTTCTGTGATTAGGTATGTTTCCACCATCATCCCCATTTTTTTCCCCGACATGCACTGCAGTGAAATGCATTCTTCCTTCTCTTGGTGATAAGACATATACTTGATTTTAAATTAACAAAAGCAATACTTTTTTGCTGTTGTTACTTTTAGTAATGCAAATCAGGCCAGCTGGAAATGTTATTTCTACCCTGGAGAGTCTTGTGCAATGTTTTAAATTGTAAAGGGAAATAAGTGATTCTAGCTTTATGATAACACAATTCACAGTGACTTCTCCTGGTATTATTTGTCTGGGAATTGCTCCACATTGCAGACTAACGTAAACGTCTATGAGCATCTTGAGAAAAATATGCATTTAGAAGTTTATTTGGGCAAGGTAAAAGATTACATTGAGAAGAAGACATTAGCATATGCTAAGGAGAATAGAGCCAAGTCTCCACCATGGCTTCATTTTTCTCAGGTACACATGGAAGAATGACTGTAAAATTCCTACTTCCAAATGAATGCATTCTTAAACTTCACATTCCAGTCAGGCCTAAAACACTGCAACACGTGCCATGCCAAAACAAATTCAGAAGCTTCTTTGTTAACACCGGTTTAATTTGGTAGGTCCTTCTCACCAAAACGCTTCTCATGGCATTTTGAAAATGCTAGTAAATTCATAGGAATATTCACCTCACTGATCCATTTTTAGGTACTTCTGAACCTTAGCTTCCTGAACTACTTAAGTGACCAAGATGAAAAAATATGGTCACAATGTTTCATCTAAGTGACTGCTGTGCAGTTCTCCCAAGTTGAACAGAGAGATCATGAAAAAGTGTATCACCACAGCACTCAAAGGACTGAAAATACCACACCAGCACCATACACCTCTTCTACAGGAGCATTCTCACTTGTTTCTCTTATCCCACACCATCTGCAAGGAACACTGAAGATTTCTCAGAACCTGATACACTCCAACAAACCCCTACAAGAATACAAAACCTCAAGAGTTTTCACACATCAGACATGCAAGTAGCCTCCCACCTTGTATGGACCCCTCCATGCCAAACTCCCACATTTTCCTGGATGAAAATTGTATTTAACCTAGCCCATCAGAGCACAGAGCATACACTGATGTCACTGGTACTTGAGCACAAGGATAGACAAACTGGGCAGAATAAAGTTTGTTACTGAATATACTGAAGCCTACAGAACTTGCTGAAACAGTGCTGGAATTTGTCAGTTGAAGTGATGAATGAGAATTTATGACCAAAGTGTGTCAAGGGTAGCTAGCTCTTCCAGCACTGTAATATTTATTTGTAAGGGTTTCTGTATATTGCACACAAAGTTTAATTATTTTAAATCTGTGACCTTTTTTCAGAAAGTTGGCACAAGCTGGCACAATCGTTGTCAGAATGAGTAACTTCTCAATAAATGAAGACAATTCTTCTTGGACAACATGACTGATGAATAATGTAACTATTACTTATAAGAAAAATTCTGATTTCAGTTCAAAAATATTCAGTCTGAAAAAAAATGAACTTCAAGGGACAAGGAGTATATGTCATGAGCACTTCTGTGTCTGTATTCATTGTTAGTTCAGTTTAATTCTTAAAATAGATTAAACAAATTCAGGATAAGCAACTACAGGGAAGTTGGTAAGTCTAAATTAGTAATGCAGAATTCTTGTGTTTGACACAAGATTTTTTCATTCTAAATAGTCCCTGTAATGCCAGTACTCCCCTTCCATTTATGTTAAAACTCCTCTCCTCCCCTCAAAACTTTTTCTTTGCAGACAATAGCAAACATAGTTGGTTCCCATACAGATTTGGAAATCATTTCCTCACCAACCAAATGTAGTTTTTATAAGTTTTTATAAACAGTTTTTGTAACAGCCCAATTCCCTTCCTGTTATTACTCTTCAGAAACAGTTCTGTATGTAACTATCAGAGAGAGTTATTCCATCATCAGGGAGAGTGAAACTTAAGCTCAAATAAGGCTTCTAACACTACATTATATTTCTAGCAGGTTCTATCTAATACTTCTTTATTCCCACACAAAATAAAGGTACAAATGTGAAAAGCTTAATTTGGATAATCACCCTTAAAGAGAAGAATTTACAAGCAGGTGCATCTTGTAATAGATGTTATACATACCACGTTTCTATTAGCTCTTTTCCCTGGTTATAATTCCCAAATAGTGAAAATAATGCATTAATAGTATGGACAAACTATTAGGATAAGTCTGTCTTCCAAGAAGCAATCAAAAGGAGTGTGTAGTAAGAGTTCATCTTGCAGTAGGAACCAGTATGCAGTGCCTATGAAGGCACTACATTGATGAAGTTTCTTCACACAACAGCACTGACCTAGTAGTTCTGCAGAAATAGCAGTAAACTGCTGTACAAGAAACTTTCTTCTCTGAGGGATACATAAAGAAGTGGACCAGTGCATTGTAAAATCTTGAATTTATTCCTGTATTCAATTTGAACCTTACATATTTGAGTATCAGCTATTTATATAAAAGTTAGCCTTTTTACTTTTTATGTTGCTATCTCCACCAAAACATGAATTACTGCCCTCTTGAAAGAGTTAAACTAACTGCTCTGACTGAAAGTGAAGATATTTTTCATAAAATTGCAGATTCCTCCCTCCTCACCCAAACATACAAACTAGATTTCCAGTTTGGTTTTGTTACCAAGTCCAGCTCTAAGGAAATCATGCTTTCATCCACAGTGTCTCTATGCTTAAGTAACAATTATTTATTCTATCTTTCATCTCGAGTAAGATTTAGAAAATGCAATTCTTAGTTTGTATATTTGCAGAAAATACAGTGCCAATAGAAACATCTGAGTAAAGGACTACAAAAGTGCTACGTGTTCTTTATCACTGTTCAAACAGAAGAGGATACAGAGCCCACACCCTAAATTGCTTATAGTTTATATAGTTTATAAATAAAGAGTAGAGATTAAAGTAACACACAGCAGGCAGACACAGTCAGGGCAGCTGTATTTGTGCTTTTTAAGAAAATACGTTACAAGGACTATAATTAATTGTTTCGTAAAGGATCTAGATGAAAATAAAAAGTCCCTATTCTGAATGAATGCAACAGATTTTAGTAGCTTTCCCTGAGTGGAAGCCTAGTAAACATAAAACAGTTTATTTCCACGTGTTTAACAGACATGTTCTTGTGAAACACTGGAATATGGAAAAAGCCAACAGGAATCAGTTTAGGAAAGCTGTCCTATGTCATGGATTCAATGGGGAACAAGGATGGAGTTCTGCGAGGGAGCTGGGCAAGTAAGCAAACAGAGCTCGCATTTTTTAGAATTGCAAAGATGACAGAGAAACAAGATAGGAAAGAAAAGGAGATGGCAGAGAAACAATGGTACAAACTCTTGAAGTCAGCAAGAAGCTTGGAAACCGTATCCTCTCATCTCTGTTTCTCTGCAGCTCAGTTCTTTAATTTATTCTAGTCTGATACTTTGCAACTTCACTGTCTTCTAGAACCAATCAACAAGTCTATGGCTCAGGATCAGGATCGAAATGATTGTTAGAGCTAAATGGTGGTTTGTCAGATTGCCAGAATGACTCCTTAAAAGAAATATATTATTATAATTTTAGCAAGTCCATTAATGTCACAGTCTAAAGCAAGTACAATGGGCATTAATTTTCCTGTGTCATTCTTAGGTATATGCACTCTCAGGATGAATGATGAACTACTGCTGTAACCATTTAATTTCACTTTTTTCACCTTTGAAACTTCCTCCCACAGACACACACAAACTGTTCTAGTTCTTCCCTGCTTTGTAGCAATATGCAGAAGCCTCAACTGAGACTAGGGAGCCAGTGTGCTGTGCTTGAGTACCAAGATACAAACCTTCCCTCCAGGAGCTCACGGGTTAAAGAGCCAAGACAAGCATCTGATAGGAGAAATAATAGAGAAAGCTGAAGATTAAGTTACTTGCCTCCAGTCACAGAGCAGGCCAGGAACAGAGCCCCCTATCTCTTCCTCCCCGCTTAATAGGTCACATTTCCTCTCCCCTTTGGCTGAACTTTTGTCTCTACCTTTTCTCCTCAGTCATGAATAATTCATTCTCTAGCTCTCAGGTGAAGATTGCTGTTCCCATGTGATAACATTAAACAGATAAAATCTTACGTACACTGCCATCTTAAAAATACTATGAAGTTTGGCAAGATGAATTTTTTTCTAAGAATGTTGCTGCTGTGATTTTTCTCCTCATATATTTAGAACAGGTTTACCTTCTCCTGATACTGCTATAATTTGTTTTGTCTCTCTCTCAGCCTGCCCATCGTAAAGACTTAATTTTTGCAGTCCAAAACTTGAGATGTAAAGAAATTCAGTTTTCAGATTAGTTGCAACATCAGCTCCTATGTCCCAAAAGTACTTTGAATTTGTGGAGTTTACTGCGAACAGGTAACAAATTTAGTAGCATAATGGAGAACTGTGAATTTACTGTTAGCTGATGAACTTTGTACTTGTTCAGCATTTTTGCATACAAGACTGGATCTCACACACCCATCCAAATTATTTGAAGCCTGAAAAATTCTAACTGAAAAAGTGACTTGCCCTAGATTTAAAACAAACAAACAAATAAATAAATAAACCCACTGTGGTCCTGATATTAACAAGCCTGAGTTACCGTATTGAATAAACTTTAGTGACCTGATTTCTGGAGGCAACAGACACTGCTCCTGTTGACCAAAAACAGATTTGTAAATTGACATCTTTAGCAAAGGCCGTCCACCACTCAATTACCTCAAATCAGTTTGTCAAAGAGTGTTCTTTGGCTATCAGCTGTTAATTACAGTAGAACCTCCAAAGTAGTAAATAACATACCATAAGCCTGTACTAGAAATGCTGGTTACTCTTTGAACTCAAAGCCTAAAATCCATGTTCTTCTGGTTACATTTTCTTTGTTTAAAGGGTACAATGCACAGACCCCCGCCGTATATTTTTAAACCATTCATGAAACAACAAAAGTAAACCGTAAAATGATTACTAAGGAAAGGAAAAGGGTACATAATCATTGCAAATGAAGAAATATCAAGAGTGGATTTCTTTCAGTTGTCCAAATTATTGGCACTCATCTCCCACAACAAAATTGTATCCCTTGAATTTATGTGAAGAGGGTCCCCTTTTCCCCCATCAGTCTTGTTGTCATGTTTTTCTCACACCAAAATCCAGTAGCAGTGCGAGCGGACAGTAAGTTAGTCCATAGCCATTAGAAAAAAGGCTGAAACATGGACAAGCAATACAACCAAAACACAGAACCATATTTACAGTAACAGAAGCATTTGAGCTGTCTAAAACTACACATAATTGAACCCCTACTACCAGTTTAAGCTTATACAGTCTCAAGTTCTTCACGTTAATGCATCAGGAATTAGACAATACAGAACAAGCACTACATGTGACTTGTAAGCTCATGGAAGACAGAGGTAGTGTAAAAACCTTCCCACAAGTAGAAACTGAGTGCTGCACACTGTATCGTGGTTTTTAGCACTTTTAGCACCGTGTTTCCATAGACTGTGTGGGAGGATGTGCAGCAGTCCTTAGCTGCAAGCTGCTTTTCAGTCCTCAGTGCAACTTAACAGAAAAACCCCAAATGAAACAGATCCTCTCCAGTGAGAGGGGAAGGAGAATATGCTCTACCAGTAGTGGGCATTAGCACAAGTAGACAAACATTACAGAAAAATTTACGACTTCTCTTCCATGTGTTGAAAAAAAAAAAAAACAAAGCATGAATAGAAAACACCACACACAGCAAGGACTGAAGTACAACCACCCACAAACTCCCTTTGCAAACCAAACGGTCACACAATTTTTTTTGGCAAAGTGATATTCATGCACTTACAAGGCAGACGATTCTGATACCTTCTGTTTTAATTAGCCCACATGCCCAGTAATGTTGTAACTCATTAACTTCCCATTTAGGTGGAAACTACAGTGAAACGCATCCATTGCGTGACCTAGGAACCTCCAAAACACAAAATGTTTCCTGAAGGCATGTTAAAAAGCATTGAGACTTTTTCCACTGATTTCCATTGTGCAGCCAAGAAGATTCAAGACTTCTGCTTGCCTAAATATCTTCAAAATCTGCACACTGCTTTAAATATTCGACTAACTTACTTCCTTCAACTTTCAAATTAGATTTTGACCCAGGTACTGGTTACACTCAAAAATTCATTATGGTGAAAATTTACGTTGCTATACCACAAACATACATAAAACAATTCCTTACTTGTTTTAGGGCACACAAACAGAAGTCTCAAACAGATTTTTTTCTGGACAAAAAAAAAAAAAGAAATTGGATAATCAGAAGCTATTCATAAATTTGTATTTGAATTTATTCAATGCTATATGTGTCTAACATTTATCCACCTCAAAGTTTCGGTCAAAGAACTCAGTAAAACAAGTAGGCCATCTCTCAGCTTAGTACTGCCATAACAAAACCATGCAATTTTTATCTAAACAAGCATTTCACATCTAGAGTAACAGAGGGAAAGACAAGCCTCTTACCCTCAGAGCAGGTGCCAGTTCTGATAAAGGCCTTAAACTCCTGCAAACATTTTTCTACCACCTGTAAGAAATAGAAAAATATCTGATGAGGCAGGAAGAGACACATTTTCCACTGTTTATTTAGAAAGGGCATACACACTTATCCCGAGTCCTATTTAAGACTAAGTACTCCATTCGCAGTGTCACAGTACTACTAGCCTTTAAAAAATTAAAAGCACCTTTTGTTATTGAATCAAATGTAAAAAAAAAAATTACAAAAACCACACGATGTGAATCATTCTGAAAACAGATTGAAAAACTAATTTATTTCCACAGACCTCTATTTTTAATTATTTTTTAATTATTTTTCCTGACTATGTAATAATTTAAACAAACTACAATCCAGTTATATTTTCATAAACAAAGAATTAAGGGATGGTAATGTACTTAATGCCAAGCAGGGTATGTTTATAGAAAATGCATCTCGACTAACTTGATGAGATTAAAAGTTTGTCTTAAAAAAATAATAGCTTGATGAAGCTGGAATTTTATGTGGATATATTAGACTTGGTACTTCCTGAAATGTTGACAGAGAACCTAGAAGGAAACAAAGTCAATATGTCATGTGTTAAACAAATTAAAAGCTGATTAACTGACAAATCTCAGTTGAAAGTCTAAGCAGAAAATCCTCATCAGGGGAGCAGAAATTTTAATAGATTTCTGCCGGCTCTACAGGCTTTAATTTATTTTTTACAATTAGCCACCTGAAGGGAAAAAATAACAAGTAAAATCTGAAGATGAAGAGACATGGAAAATGTTAAGAAGCAGAGCATGGCACAGATGCACAAGAACAAATATCAGTGGAACCCAGTGCAAGGAGCACTTTAAAAACTGAGGCAAACATTTTTGCACACAGAACACTGAGAAAATGATGCTTCCTGAATCACTGCTTCCTGGGAGGAGAATGGGAGCTCTAAGGTGTGTAGCTTCTTTCCTGTACTTTGTTTTCTCATAGAAAATTAACCTCAGTTCTTTAACATGCATCCATTTAAAGGGTTACCACACGTGTGTCTAAAGGTATAGCTGTGTAAAAATAGTGTTCTTCCTCTGGCTAACAAATACACAGTGAGAAAGCATGGCATTTACACAGTAGGATTAACACTGTCATGAAGATCTGTAGTGGGTTTTGTTTGGTTTTGTTTCATTTTGTTTTCCTTAACCCATCCAAGTTCCTCCCCTTAACGAGGAAACAAATGAGATGCTACTGTATTGTGAGACTTCAACCAGCAGAATTGGATCAGCAACACCCAGCAACTCCTTCTCTTCAACAACTGTATTCTTGAGGGCTAGAAAATCCTATTTATAAAAAGATACAACATCCATCTGTGAAAGGTAACCTCTTAAATTAGAATCAAATGTAATTCGAGTATTAATATTCTCTCCTGCTGTTACACTTTTCTGTGAAATATCTAGTTTGAACACAACCAGTCAACATTTTACACATCTCTAATATGAAGTTCATATAAAAATAATGGTTCACAACACAGACTAACAAATAAAAACACCACTTTGGTGCAACACAGACTAACTTCCAGTGGAACGGTTAGACTGAATAGAAAACCACATGAATGTACACTGCTTTGCCTCAACAGGCTCAAAAATAGTGTAGACATTGTTCTTCACATACTTTGTTTTCAGCATCATAGCCATTTTTTAAACTGAAGTCTTATCATGACAGGATAGCTAACACTTACTAGTAGAGGAAGTACTGTATTTCTAAAAACAAAAATTATTTTTGCTTCTGATAGCCAATAATCTGGAATAAAAACTGTTCTGAAAGGTAATGATAGTAATTTCTTGCACCAGGACAGTTTCAAATAATGAATCCTATCATCATACCCACCACTTGCTTCAAAAGCACAGTTCCCAGGAATGAGTTTAATCAGCCACATAGATACAAAAATAATAATAATAATAATTCTGTCTCCATTTAGGAAAAGCTTGATATTCTTAAGAAAAGTTGTGAGAAATACCTTTTGATACAGTACCACCATTGAAAGCTTTAAGAACCCCAAGCCAGCACTTTTACTTTAGAATTATCAGCTGCTGCATCTGAAAGCTGCAGCAGAACAATCATGACAGAGAAACTGCAAGCTTGCTTAAATAACGTATCAAAGGCAACATCTACTCCTAGATGTCATGAATTAAGATAAACACTTCTGACGGATTCAAATAATCCAAATAAAAATTGCTTCTTCTATCCATTGATCAAGTTTCTCTTCCTTAATTGCTAGGTATTTGTGAAGCTATTTGTCTTCCAGGTGTCAATAAACACACATAATTAAGAACAGGCTAGACCAAACCTCTTCATTCAACAAACAAGGTAAAAAGGTGTAGGTGGAAAAATACATCTAGCTCTTATTACATATCCCAAGATATCAAGAGAAAGTAAATTTGTTTTGCCTCATTTGCCAGTCGTGTTTAAATTACTTTTCAGCAAAATCCAAGAATATGATCTTCAGTAAAAAAAGACAGAGAGGTTAGATAAACACTTCCATGAACTCACGCTAAGTTTACAAGCAGACAGCCATCCGGGTAAGATTATTTTCCTTGTCCAGCCTCTTGCTTCCACCTTGTGTACGACGCTGAGGGGGAGCAGTGGATGTGAAATGGTACTGCAAGATAATTTTGAGAAATGAAAACCAGTACAGCTTCATGTCAGACATAACCCTCCCCAACTGCTGTCAAGACATGGCCTTCCCTTCCCATCCTCTGTCTTGAACCACGTATTTACAGCCCTCCTCTTGCCTTGGGTCGAGTGAGCACACTGATCTGACACAAAAAGCAAACCCAAATACCAGAAACAACTCCCCATCATCTTTCTGTTTTAAGGGCACATGACAGTCCTATTTCAAAATTTATTGAGGGACCCATGGACACTTCCATTTCTGTAACTACCTTTCCTAATCCAGCCCTTGTATGTGGATAATCCTTGAACTTCAAATGAATGACAAGGTTCAAACTTGATATTAGATAGCACATGATAAAACCAGCTGTAGCGGTGATGTCTAATATTTCAGGATCTCCTGTGGTAAATTATTCCCTGTGAGTAACTGAGAAGTAATTATCATAAAGTTATTGGGTTATCAGACTTCTAACAATGTTATAATCGCTTTCATTATACAACTGATTTATCACAAATGCTCATATTATTGACCTCCTGCCACTGCTATAATATAATTAAAGTTTCAGTTCTGTGTAACACATTGCCCTCCTGTGCTGCTGAAGACTGATAGAAGCCACAAAGTATCTGCAGCATGACTCTTAGGTTCAGAGACTGTGTGAGACCTAGGGCAGTTATTTTGCTGCCTGTTCTCTGAAATCCTACTTTCTCTATCCTTTGTCTTGTTTTAATACCCTACTCTGTTTATTTAGCCAAGCTTCATTCACCCCAATCACATCCTGTGTCTCTTCAAGCACTAAACTTTCATTTGCTGTTCTGCAGTTTCCTTTTGCATGCTTGCTACATTCATTCCAAACACAACTTTCTCGTTTTCTTCACCTGATATTTTTCCTCTTGAAAATTTGATTAATAATGTTAATAATGTTAATGTTAATAATGATAATGGTGCAATTAATTCACTTCCAAATTTTTCTGACTGTTCAATTTGTGCTCCTCAACACAACTGTTTTTCCCATTCATTTCTCTGGATATTTTGCCAAATCGGATAGTTCAGAAGAACAGTCGGAAGGAAGAGCAAGTACAGTCCTCAGTCCTAACTCAGCAGCCCTCCCAACCAAACGTAAGCTAGGTAGATTTACTACTGCATTATCTTCAACAAGCTGTTGCTTTCAAATGGTGCAAGAGCTTTGTGAGTAACCTTCAGAAAATGAGAGCCATAAAATCTAGTATTCTTAATATGCTTATTCATCAAAGTTGGTACTTCCATAAAAATCTACCCAAGACCCAACTTTTCTTTGTCTTCCCTATCTTGAATAGCTTTCAAATTTAATTGCTGGAAGCTGAAGTGCCTGCTAGTACAGGAGGCTAACAGTTGGGTTTGGGTTTAATTGGCAAGGGTTTGGCTGCACGAGTGATCTCTGTGAGCAGAACCCAGCAGCTGCCCCGTGTCAGACCAGAGCCAGCTCCAGATGATTCCAAAAGGGACCCACCACTGTCCAGAGCCAAGCCACCTGTGATGCTGGTTGGGCCTCTGGAAGAGCAGATTTAAGGAAGAGGAAAGCAAACAAACAAACAAACAAAAACTGCTGTACAACAGCAGCTGGGAGAGAGGAGTGAGATTATGCAAAAGAAGCAACCCCACAGACCCCAAGGGCAATGCAGCAGGAGGTGCTCCAGGCACAGAGCAAAGTCCCCGTGCGGCCTGTGGAGAGGCCCCTGGTGGAGCAGACTGTCCCCCTGCAGCCCATGGACCCCTAATGGAGCAGATCTCCTCATTGCAGCCCGTGGAGGAGCACCTGGTGGAGCAGGTGGATGTGGCCTGAGGAGGCTGCGGCCCATGGAGAGTCCCTGCAGGAGCAGGCCCCGGGCTGGAGCTGCAGCCTGTGGAGAGGAGCCCAATGCAGGAACAGGGGGCCTGGGCAGAGCTCCCGCCCGTGGGGGACCTGTGCTGGAGCAGTTTGCTCCTGGGGGATGGACCCCGTGGATCGGAGCCATGTGGGAGCAGCTCCTGAAAAGCTGCAGCCTGTGCAGCCCATGCAGGATCAGTACGGGAAGGACCCCACGTGGAGCAGGGGCAGTGAGTGACCATGAAGGCTTTTGTAGAACACTTGCACAACAGAGCTAACTACTGTGCAACTTCAGTTGTGAAATTTTTGAGCAAATAACAGATTTGGGGGGTTAGGAGAGGCTGGTTAGAAATTGCATACATTTCACTTAAATAATAAAGCTTGTGCCACACAAAATCTAGGTACTGCTTTGCTACCGCATGCTTAGCAAGTTTCTCTAGAAAAAAAAAAACAAATAAAAAGTAAAATAAAATCATATAAGTAAATAAATGAAATATTTTGTTTGTAACAAGTTCCTTTAGCAAAGGTAGCGCTGCTTGTCCTCAGACTCAGAGGCTTAGCAGGACAGCTAAACTGAAGCTCACCGCACCCCAAATTGTCTGTCCTGTTCCTTTCCTCCCTTCATCTTGCTGCCCGCCTGGCTATTATGGCATGCTGTCTCCCCCCATACACCTGTATCATCTCTTACATGACCACACCATATACTGGTTCAACTCAGCAAGACACAATTAAACTCCTCACAGCTTCTACTGTGCTAGCTCCGTGCAGGCCCATTGGTCAGAGCCAATTCCTTATGGGATCAGATGAACACAACTGAAGCCATGCAGGCAGAAGTGTGGAAAGAGTGAGACAATCTTCTGGTGCCGAAAGCTCTTAGATCATTTCAGACCATCTAATCTAACTTCAATCATAAGTAAGAGCGACCAGAAATTCAATTCTGTTTCTATTTAAAGAAAAAAATGTTTATTACAATAACATAGCAGAAAGACAATGCCCCTAGGCTCTCAGTGTTTAAGAGCTCTCCACTGGATGTTCACTCTTCAGAAGAATGTTCTCACTCTCCACAACAAGTGATCTCTAGCAGGATGATGTTGCTGTCAGGGAGGTGGAAGAGTTGAGTCAGAGCCAAAGAAACCGATCAAGCATTTTTTTTTCCCCGTTCAGAAGCAGAATTTGAACAAAAGAATCTTCTTCTTTCCATATGCTCCCTGGCATATCATTGTTCTGCCCATGACTGCACAAATAAATTTAAATATCATTTCTGAAGCATTAGATCTCTCCCCAGTGTGCTCCATTTGGAAGCAGTTTAGGAACACTGGGTTGAAATAAGATGCAAAAAGAAAATTCAAACAGCAGCACTCAAGATAATCGGAACTAGTTTAAAAATATCCAGGGAAAGTTTATTTTAAGGGCCTGGTCTTACAGCAAGGCACAGTCTGACAGTGCAAATGTCCACGGCTATTACTCTGAGAAAATGCAAAGCACAACACTGAATAAAATTTTATTATTCTTTATCCTTCCTAGAAGCCTGAAATAATCTCTCGCTATAGGACAGCTGTAAAATCTATAAACATATCTAAAACTCAGGCATCGTCAGAAGAAATCTATTTTTTTTTCCCCCAGAATCCATCTTAATTGAAGTAACTGCATTCAGCGCAACAGGAATTCTAGATGCCAAGCTTTGAAACTACTTATCATTAACAGATAGCTTCCTCTATCAGTTATTAGTCAAAAAATCAGTTAGCTATTTAATTATCTGTTCTATTTCAAGAAAAAGCAAAAATATAGATGATTATGCTACTGCTTTTAGTTTCTTGTTACTTTGGGTTTAAACTTACTGAATTTCTTCTGGGAATACACCTCTTCATTCTGTGGTAAATGATACAATTAACTTTCAACAGCACGATTAAGTAGTTTTTAGTTATATTAAGTAGTTTTTAGTTATATGATCATATCACTTCCTGAAGTTTTAAAATCACATCCACATATATACATACCCTTTCCTATTTCCACACACACCAGTGAACACTCTAAAATACTGTGGGCTCTGTAAATTAATCATCTCAAGGAGAATGTATAGAGAAGCTGGTAGAGGATTATTGATTCTTATCAGATGTAATTACTCACTCTGCCAAGTACATTTCCTTATTCCTGTGCTAAATTCAAACTCTATTGGCAATGATCAGTCTCAACGAGACCGCCATCAAACTCTTTGTATGTGCCACTGGGTCATCCATCACAGTGACAGGCACCATATGTAACATATGGATATACGAGAAATTTTGTGTTTAAGTATGTCTCAGACAAGAAATTCTCCTAGAATATCTAAAGAATAAAGCAGCAAACTGCAAAAACAGCAGAAACTGCCATCTACTGAGCTTGCACGTGATTTGCCATGACATCTTATGACACATTGCATTAAGTTCAACAAAGGATCACAACCATTATTAGCTGCCTACTGATGCTACATGTGGAGATACTAATGGCTGCTATCAACAGAGTCCAGGATCCAAAGACAAGCTTAAACTTCAGCAAAGCCTGCAGTCACACAGTTACACTTCTTTTGCCAACAGAGTTCCTATATGCCACAGCAGCAGATAGCATGAGACATTTGTAGAAGGAACCATGCTAATTGCTGATGTTAAGAAAATAGTCTTGACAGGAATCAAGGACAATCTGTTTTTCATGGCACACAGAGGAGAGGTCTAAAAGTTTGAGCAAGAAAATTATTAGCATCTATTTTAGAAAAACATCATCCCATTTTTCCCTCTTTTTACCTTTTATATGAATGAATTACATTAAGACAGATCAAAGCTTCTACCATCAATGGAAAAAATAAAATCCAGGAAACCAGTCACTTGCAGTTCTTTACAGAGCAATAATATCCTGGCAGAGAAGGCACAGTCTCTGAGGTTTATATTACTAAGTATCGTTCTATCTAGATACTAGCTCTAAGTCCTGCCATTTGGCAGCGTGGTTTTGTTTTTAAACTTGTATTAGGGAAGTCCCTCCTTGATCACCAAGAAAGCATAACACATTAGCAGCACTGTAACGCACAATGAAAAGGCACAGCAAGAAGTTTAAAGACAGGATACAATCAAGTCTGTGGATTTGAAAAGTGAAATGTGGAAGAAGGGCAAGATTACCTTTACCTCAGTTAAACAGCTCTTAGCCAGCCCTTGTACCAGAGAAATCTGAGAAAGTTCCCACTGAAACCAGCTCAGCCAAGGTGACCCCAAAACAGAATTTCTCTGGGAACACTTATATGCAGAACCCATCCAAGCGCTTCACAAAAGTATTTGGCTCCATGTAAAGGAACTCTTCAAGGCCCACACAGGGCCTTTGAAATTCTCAGAAACTTGCTAAAAATAGCTGATTGTTCTGTCAGGAAGGATTTTTGTGTAGTGGTTTGCTAGTGTGACAGTTAGAGCGAAACAAGATTTCTAAGGCAACTTCTTCAAATTTGAAGTTTAAAAGTGCTGAGGTGCTGCCAAGTTCACAGGCTTGGATTTTACATGTTTCAAGTGGAATGGGATTTAGTTTTTTTTTAAAAAAAAAGTGAGAAGTTTGTCTTTGAAAGACTGTTGAACTGTAGAACAGGTACTTCATACTCCTCCCATCCCAAAGCGTGCTGTTTTTGGGCAACGTCTCCTCCACAATCTCTCCCTAGGCAACACAAAAGGAAGAAGACCCTCACTCCAGCACATTCAAGTACCCAGGAGGCCCTAACCATTCAGCCAAAGGATAGGAGGGAATGGAAACTACAGTTTCAATGAAGCAATGCAAGAAGCTACTATCCTCAAGTATTTTGTTACATTTTAAATACCAGAAACTTCCTATATACAGAAGGCTGTTTACCTTTCAAACGTTGTTGCAGATGCTTTCTTTACTCTCGGATTAATTTACAAAGTATCTACTTGGTTCATGATTGACAAAACATTTATGAATAAGCATTTATTTATGAATCACACCAAAGGCATGTTGCCCAATAAGGTTTTCAGTGTAATTCTAGATGCTTCTGAAGGTGGAAGCATGAAGTTATCTGTTCACTGTACAATTCTTTAGATTTCCACTCCTATTTTCCTACTTTATGCAAGCACTTCTGCTTATTAAGTTGTAGGGTGCTCACAGAAAGAGCTCTCGTGCAACTTCAACTGGGTTCACACTCAATTCAGAAATAAGAAGCCTCCCCAAATACTTTAAATAAACACACAGAGCTGGATTCCTACACCGTAACACTCACTTTGCCCAGACTAATGTATTGCTTTATGATCACTTCGAATTCTAACTCAAAATTTTCCAAATACTCAGTCTGCTCTAACCTAAGAAAAAAGTACCTCTTCCTGGTAAAGTAATTCATTTTTGGTAACCTATGTCTCTGGAAGCTGGAACTGTCAAACAGATGAAACCCACGTGAGCCCAGGGCCAGAGCAGCGTGGCTGAGTCACCTGAAGCACGTGGAACTCGGCTGTCAACAGACACCCACAAGGGCCACAAATCTCCCAGCACTCAAAGTACAAAATATATTACTACTTTAGAACTTCTTCAAAACTGCAGTAGCATGAAGGAACACTAAGTTGAAATAAATAAAAGTAAATCCTAAAACCATCTCTGGAAAGAAAATAAAGGAAGCCAGAATACGTACCTTAACACCTGAATGCACTTCCTTTCAATGTAGCTAACTCTTCACACACTTTGTGCTTTGGCTTTAGAGAGGAAATTTCCAAAATCACAAGCAGGAATTAAACCAACATTTTTTTTTTTTTTTTTTTTTGAAAATACATGTTTTAACTCCCCAGATTTCCTGTTTTATATATTTTTAATTGCATTTCATGCACAGCTGTGGCATACATCTTGCCTGAAAAGGGATGACAAACCTCATCTGTCCCTAAACAAGACTGGCTTTTCTTAGATTTCCATTGACTTCTGAATTTGTAGAATTACTTTTCTTCTTTTATTTAGTGACTAATGCTGTTGCAGGAGACTGTCATTTTACTTCCTTTGTATTCAGCATGTATTCTTTAGTTTTCTTAGTAATTAGCTGCTTTAGAGCAATGCTGACAGCCCCAGCACAGACATAGGACCTGGAATTCACAGTTCACCATAACCGTTGCAGCATGAAGTCACCTCTCAGCTCTTTTTGATTTTATGGTTTGCTATTCAAGATGTAATTGGATGGGGTTTTTTTAATAGTATTATAAGCACACAATGAAGAACCTTCTGCTGGGCTCCCCACTCCCACTGTTAAGTGTGCATGGTAGTTGTGCTTCATGATACGCATACTAGAGTTTCTGTACAGTTTTAAAATTGAATTTATATAAAAACATACATATATAATGAATATTTTGTGTGTCTTTAAAAGAACATGCGTGAGCAATTAACAGTATTAAGTACTTCTTCCACTACTGAACAAATGAGTACATAAGATAAGGTGCCTCGAGAATGCTTACAAGAGTGAGAGATGTCCTACTTGGCCCCTGTATTTCCCTCGTCTCCCACCCTACTGACTATGCTCGGCTCCTGTTAGGAAGCAATCAGCTTCTGCTGAAGTGAACTTGTGGCTATCTTGAACAATTTTTTGGTGACATCAGAAATAAACTCAGCAAAAGACAAAGATAATTGTGCTTTCTGGTCTTTGTCTAATCTGACTAGTGGAGCCACTGTTATATGCAGCGGATTGCAGATTTCAAAAATCTGGTCTTATCTGACTGCCTCCTCTGATGCTGGAATTGTGCACCATGTCTCCAAACTGACTGCTAAACCCTTTCAAAGGATCCAGTATCAACAAACCCTTAATTCATTTCATTTACCATGGATATTGCTGAGCTGAAGGCAATGAAGAAGGACAAAGAAGTGAAATATTTATGACTGAAAGTGGTTCTAAGTGGAAGACAAAGATTTAAAACTAACACTTCCAAACAACACTTCAAACTGACGTTTGAGCTATAAACTGGTGGCAGCATGAAGCTTAAAATGCTGGACCAAAGGAGAATTTAGTGCTGTTCAGTATGTAATTCAACACGATGCAATGCAGTCCTGGAAATGCTCAGTAATGAAGACAGGCTGCTTAGTCCCTAAAGCGTTTTCCAAGAGGCATTACCACCATGAAATCATGGTTCGAACTCAGTTTAACACTGCATAGTCTTCCCATTCCACACACAAGAACTTGTTCTAAGTGGAAAGCAGCAGTTACATTTAGTGTGTTAAAAACAGTTAAAATATTGCTGGCACACAGAAGATGGCACCCTGTATTTACAGATGCAGTTTTGTTAACAGGTATCTTGCAAGTACTGGATTAATGAGATCATTAATGAGAAAGGATACTATGCTCACTTCATGCTTTGGCCTCTTATGAATAGCCTGGTCACCTACCCAAATCTATCTGAACCTGAGAGAAAGAGCAAACAATGATTTTCCAATGTTGGCATTATGTTGAGCCCCACCTTCAAAAGTATTCAATATGGCTTTTAATCTCAAGAAAGTTAAGTATGTTTTTAAGTAAGCGTTTTGTGCACAAACACACAGTAAGCAGAGCTTACAATTCTAGCTTTTTCTTTTGCAAAGAAATAGCATCAGCATCGTAAGCGCACAGGAGTAGTTGACCAGTTGCCATTTATATGAAGTCTGCTTGACTCAGTGCTATAGCTCCTACACTCTTACCAAACTAATTAGAGATATACTATGACATTAATGAGAAATGCAATTGGTCATTTCCTGAGTTTTGATAAATTAACCATGTCATTTTATTTGGTCCTTTCTTTCCCTACCACATGATTTTTGTGATATGTATTCCATCAATTATTGCTTCTACAAATGCTACATCTGTTGAATGGCAAAGTAATGCTTAAAACATGGCTTATGACAAGACAGTTTATTTTATAATAAAAAAATATTTTTGCATGCCAACCTCTAAGATGAACAATTACTTAATTCAATTCATTGAAATCTAAGTGCATGAACAGAATAACGCACCTTTAAAAATCAGTATTTAAAGCAGTCATCCAAATCTTGCAATAATCAAAGCTCTTAATTCATCGATTCAGTAATTAAAGAGGAAATACTTGCTCTTCTTGATCAATACTAGAAAGCTGGGTGCTTATGACCTAAAGCTAACTGAAGTGAACAGGAAGCTTTCTTCTAATTTCTTTCATTCTCAAACTTATCAGATTATTTTCTGCATAGATAACTAAATTCAACATACAAGAAAATTTAATGCTGAAGGCAACAAAGAATGGACCATTTGAATAGCTTCAAGGGCACATGGAACAGGTCCTTCGAAGGACAACATTTCTCCTCCATCTACATGGAAGTAGGATATCTTTACACCAAATGCTGGAAGACGGAGGCTACTCCACTTCAAGCTCAGATGAAAATGAAGAGCTCATGAACACCAACATGTATGCAGGGACTCCAAGGCTCTAACTTGTCTTTTACTGTGCTCCTTCCATTGATCCTATTACTCAGTTACATGTTATGACAGATGATGTCCATTTACTACCCTTAGTTGAACTTCACGTCAGTAAAGACACAGCATTCACATGCTTTGTGGTTATGTTCTGACTCTGACCTGCATGGGAGAGCAGGCAGAGGTGTACTGTGTACTTCATGTTGCAGTTTCAATGTATATACAACAGAACTAGTTAAAGCAAACTGTATCAGACTGCACGAACTGCACTCTCACTAATGGTATTGCTAAATTAAGTGCAACTGCAACACGACATTTTGCATAGGAAGGGAGAGAACTCAAAATTGCTGAGTCATTTTACTGATACCACTGCTACAGGTGCCAAGTTCAATGCACAGAAAATACTTCTAAATGAATGCACCCATTGCAAAACTATTTGGAAACAAACAAGACCCATCTCGTTTTTTTAACAGTTCCTTGAAACAGATTAATGTGTTAAGCCTCAAAATATGGATACACAAACCACTCCCTCAATTCTGCAGATTGTGAAGGGCATCACTCTGACCAAAGCCACATTGTGCAAAAAGTGAAAAGGGACAAGGGCTCAAAGATGTGGACTTAACAGAAGCTTGATGAGAAATCACAGGTAAGTTGCTTGCATGCACAGATTTTGTGCCTATTTCTCAAATCCTTCCTCCAAAACAGTGGCAGAATGCTGAGAAGAAGATTCTGCAGATTTGTGGCCAGTGAGATAGGCTGCATTTAATATTGCATAACAGTTTACCATTACTCACTGCTGGGAAAACAACACAAAAAAAAACTTTCTGCCCTGACCGCTCAAAACTCACCATCTCAGCTGTAATACACTGATATTCAGCCATGCGTGCTCCAAAGTTGTTTCTACAGACACCGGTTGCAGAAATTTAAAGCTAAGATAGATGACATCTGACATCATGCTCTGTCATGAATAAAAGAAGGAATACAAATTTTAATCAATCTATTTTCTCCAACACAACTAAAGCAACCCCATTTTTTAATGTTAAAAATACTCCGTTGTTAAGGTACACTACTAGTAAAAACACTGCATTGATGAGTATGTTCTCCAAATTAAAGAAAGCCTGAAAAGTAACGTGGGATGTATACTTATCACAAAAAAAAAAAAAAAAAAAATCCTGTGATGCCAGATGGAAAAAAAATGCAAAAGAAGTCAGTTTGCCCAGTAACTTTAAGCCTCACCAGGCAAACAGATCCCAATAGTCTGCCAGACAGAAATGAAGTACAGCTGAATCGTAAGCCAATCTCATCCATTCACTTACAAAGTTCTTCCCTTCCCTAGTGCATCAGCCATTATCAGCACAAAGGATGCTGCACACTGGGATCTGATCTATCAGACACAGCAGCACAAAACCAAACGTCTCCCTACCACCTGAACCGTCTCCAGCAAAGGAGGTAGAAATATCTATGGGAGGGAAAAAATATAATGGGATGTCAGCTTCTTGAGAGAAAAACATGCAAACATTCTATCCTGCAACAGAAGCTATAGAAGGGCCCCTGACTTTTCTAGTGAATCACTTCCTTGTTCTCCCAGGTAAATAGAGGGCCTCAGCGTTTAACTGTTAAAGAGCACCAATAACAGCATGGGAGACTGTCTCTGAATGATAGTGCCCAAATTCCAGTCCCCACCACCAGCTACAACCCGCTGACAACAGGCCTTGGATTTGCTGTTCCTTTGGCTATGCAGAGGTGCACCAACTCAAAGGATGGCACACCCTTTACAATTCTGCAGCAAGTGATGAGAAGCATGAAAGGGCTGCTCAAGAGACTGCTGCACAAGAGAGTGCAATGCCGGTAGGGAATAGTGCTTTTCGTTTCTGCTGCTGAAATATTAGTGGTGGAGAAGCCCATTTGTGAGGATGAATTGCTGAAGAAGCGTAACAGCAGGGACTGGTTCCAGTGCCAGCAATGGAAAGCAGCCAGTGCAGTCCTTGATGCCTGTAAATGGGTCCAGCAATAATGACAAAAGCCAGCTGATGCTGCTCAGCCGCATGAAAAACCAAATTTGCAGTGTTTGCTGACAGCACTGCACAGCTACAGATGACTGCTTTGGTAGTAAGAATGTCAGCTTACCCGACAATACCCCTTGGAGACCCCAGATACGGTGAGATCTTAATCACAAGGTACAGCACTGTTAATAAAGAGCTAAGGGAACATTGGTCTCATCGCCTGATGCCAAAATCTTTGTGCTAGAAGTTTCTGAGAATTCTGAAAATGAGACTGAGCAGTCAAAACCAGACACACAGCACAACCTCAAAGGGACAGCTTTGAAGTCTGAGCTTTATTCACACTGCGTCTGAGACTTGAATGATTTGCATGCATCCCTGGCCTTAAGACAGCCAGGGTACTACAGACTGCTGACAGTGCAACCACCCCAAGCACACAAGGAAAAGGAAGCCTAAGGCCAAGATAGGCTGATAGCAAAGAGCACGCAAGAATTTGTAAACAGCTGGAAAAGAGTTTCCAAAGCCAAGTGCTCCATTTCAGGTGGACATGAAGTGAAATGGAACAATACACATCTTAGACATAAATGCACCAATCAGAAAGAAGGAACAAAAAACACGTGAGGGAAAAAAAAAAATAACCTTTCTAGTCAGAACTAATTAGCTACAAATATACTCATCATTAGAACAAGCACGTGGACATGATGAAAAATTACACTCCTTAAAACAACATGCAGGCACCATAAAATGGAATCGCCACTAGAAAGAAGTATTGCTGCAGCCCCCTGGTTAACGAATGAGGACTGCTGCTGGGATGCATCATTCAGATATCCCTGGGAGCTGTGCTACCTTAGGTGGTTAATTGGATGGTGCCATGGCATAACTGCACGCAACTGTTCTCTTTAAATCCTCAGTTACTGGAATGAAAAAGTTTAGAAAAATAAAGAAAAACTCCAATAATTGTTTTGAAATATGTTGACAAGATGCTTCTGCTTCCACTCCACCGAGCAGACTCCTGCCTTTCTTGCCTGCTGTAAACTCATGCTACGCAGCACGTCAGTTTTAGGCATGTGACAGCCAGTCTTTTCTCTGAAAAAAAAGACAACCTTCACATTGCAAGGAGACGAGATTAGGGTTTAGTTTCTTAAGTTTCAAAGAATTTTGGCAGCTTCAAATCAGTAAGTTTCCCACACTTATTTTAAAAGGCCACAGTTGCCTAGCCATTTTCAATTCGTGAACTACTTGAACTTTAAATGAGTCTAGCAACTGTTCCACGCTTGTGAGGAATAGTACAATTGCACTGGCATCTCAAACGAGCAACACATTCTAAACACACATGCAGCAGTTATTAATTGTGGAAGCAGAATTAACCCTACAGGAAGCTGCATGTTGTTAGACTGTAAAGAACAGACAGAATTCCTCACAAAAGGACCATGTTTAAACAATTGTTCTTTTTTAGCCAAATGTAAGGATGGCATTCCCAGGTAACCGCACTGCAGCCCAATCACCACCCCTACTGCCTGGATCTGGGCACACTCCTGGATTTGATCAGTTTCAGGAAGTCAGATGCACAGAAAGGTACGGAATTTGACAAAAACTGGAGCACCTGTTCACTGTGCTAGCTATGTGGTACGCTACCTCTTAGCTACCTGAGCGTGCCACTAGTTCACCTCCAACTATTAAGTGTTTTGCTGCTGACATTTACATCCCTGGACCATCAGGCGCTGCTTAATTGAACCACCGCATCTGTTAGCTGGAGTCAACCCTGCCCCACTTATCTGTCCTTGCATTTTCAAATCATAAAAGACTACCAAATCAAAACTACCTTTTGTGATGTGTGTATGAATTATTCAAAACAGAGAGCAAATTGGCTCTTTGTATGGCAATACACCCACACTTCAGTGCCTGTTCAGTAGGTTGGTATCTCACTGTTAGAAGCTCCTCAGAGCTTTCAACCTCAATGGCACACTGTTTTTTTTTTTTTTTTTTTTTAACACTTCTACTGAATTATGCAACTACTCCAACCTCTTCTAGTTGTGCAAATTGTAAAAGACACCAGACCATCATTTCTGATACTGCAACATGAAGTTTCCCAAAGATCCAGTACCTTCAAAACACAATGTACCTTTAAAGGCAAGAGATGAGCATATGCATGCGAATACATAACAAGAAAAAAATAAAAACAGTTAAATTTTATAGATTATGAGGTAATTTCAAAACTTACTGATGTCAGAACTGTATTTGGGCTTTCCTACTTGTTGGGAATTGCAGTGCTGCTGGGGGGGAGCATACTGCAATACAAATAAGGTAAACCCCTGTGAGATTTTTCGACTGCAACACTGGTACATAACCAGAAAGCATTAAAGCCTATGTACTTCTTTATTTTTATTACACTCCTCATAGTTGATTACCAGTGTCTAGAAATAAGTGCAAAGATATATTCATGGTTTTTGGTGCAACGTTATTTTTTCTCTTCCTAAAAAAAACACACTACATCACCTACATTTATATCAGAGTAGTCTGCAGCTACTTCTGCAATTAAAGAAGTTACTTTTTAAGATATGAATACTGCTATACCTAATCTAAAAATTCTGTACACAGTTTTTCATCTTTATTAAATTATGCCTAGTTTGGAACTGGTTTATTCCGCTCTTCATACTTCTTATAGGTAAAGACATGATTGATCTGAAACAAGAAAATTTCCAGTCAAAAACTGTAAGAATACACACCTGATTAACTTCAAGTTAATTAACTGAAAAAAAAAGCAGATATTGATAGAAAAAAATTTCATGTCGAGATTATTAGCCAGCAGTGATCCTGCTACAACAGCCATGGTAATATATTCCAGCAGAGTACTTCAGTCATGGAGTACTGAGTGATTTTTAGCTCTTGCTTACCTGAGTTTAGATTTTATTACTGATTATACACAGTCTGCAACACTTCTTCATGTTTATGTTACCAGATTCTAGACCCAGTTTCTAGCAAGCGTTAACATGCATTTTGTAAAGAAAAAAAAAAAAAAAAAAAAAAAAAGTGTTTACACTGTGGACACTGAAAACAGGTGGAAGATCATACTTAACTCAAGAGAAACCCTTTCCCTGGTGTGAAGCAGGGCCACATGGATTACTCACGCTACGCGTTCCCCACAAGGCATCCATTTTGTTCGGGGCGAGGAAGGGCCGAAGTTACAACTGACCTGTGCACAGTTCTGCCACCCGCAGAGCGAGGAGGTTTGAGACCGCCTCAGGAACGGCCCCGCCGCCCCGTCCCTGCCCGTCTCCCCGCCGAAGAGCCACCGGCTCTCCGCCACAGCCGCTCCTTTCCGCCGTCCTCGCCCCGCTATCACCGCCACCACCGCCGCCTCGGCGCCTTCCCGCCCACGGCCTCCAGGCGGCAGCCTCCCTGTCACGACAGGTCGAGGGCGGACCTGAGGTGAAAAACGGCGTTCTGGCAGAAATTGTCCCAAACCAAGCACCTCACGCACCCACACCGACGCGACCAACAGCCTGAGGGCCTCTGCACGCGGCTGCCCCGTGCAAAGCAGCTTCCTCAGGGAGCGCCCGGCGTTCTGGAACCTTCCAGAAGCTTCCAGGCTGCCCGCACGGGGGCTTGCCCCCGAACACGAAGAGATCTTTGCTAACACATTGTGCTCCCTTTAAGTTTTCCCTCTGTGACATACCATCAGTAATGGCTGCTGAAAAATATAAAAGAGTGAAATTCAGTGAAATTTCTTGCCCTGATTATTTGAACTGGTCAATCGCATGTCAACAAAATCAGTAGATAGGACACTAGTTCTTGCTACATTGCATTACTGGCAATTAAAAATGTCATTTCATGAATAGAACTTCTCTCAAGTTTGCTGCCCTACCGAATTAAATTTTCCTTAGTTTCTGAAAAATGGCGTAATATTTGTTTGATATGTGAGAAAGGAGGGAAGTAAAGCAAAGCAGTGCAAATCGCTCCCATCCATCAAACGCTATCTGGAACCTAAGCTGAATATCAGTTTGTTAGCCTGCTTCTTTGGAAACTCATGAAAGCTGAACAGTAAAGATTAAATAAAGAATAATAGCAAAAATAAGTAAGGTCATAAGAGGAAACAGAGCTCTTCTCTTTGCTAGCGATTAGATCTCCTGTAATTCCTTTATGCTTTACCTTAGTAAATTGCAGGGCATCTCCATCCTTTCTGCTTGCCTTTTATTTGTTAGAGAAAACATTTCTTTCTGCCTATTTGCAAACACAGTAATTCCTACAGTTACAGTTTTCTGTACACATAATGGCTAAAAATCAATACTCACTACAATTCTTTGGACATTTATTATAAATTTCAGTGCAACTAAAACTAGTTAAGATTCCCCAGCTGCACAAACTCAAACATATGAATAAATCTACAGAAATGAATAATTAATTATTTTGGGGTCAATGTAATTTTTCATCTATATGAACAAAGTTTAAAATAGCTTTTTACATAGTAAAGATTATGAATGAAGCAAACTTTTTCCCTGGGAGAATTAACACTTAAAAATATTCACTACTGTAGGGTTTTTTTTGCCCTCCCTCCCATTTTTTTTGTAAAAGACATTTTCACAATCTTCTGTGCTCCTGTTATCCACACCCATTTCCATCCTCACAGATGCCTCATAAAATACACAATGCTTTTTAGTTTCAAACCCTAACACAAGAATATCAAACCCAAACAAGAATATCATCTCTCCAGATTCACTAAGGAGCTTCAGGAATCCCATTACATTGCAGAAATGCAATGCATTTGTGTTGCCTGAAAACAAAATACTAAACTACATGAGATTATATTCCTTGCCTCCAAATTAGTATTTTTGAGCTGAGAAAAATTCACCTTCCTGCCTATAACCACAGCAAATGGGAAGCAGAAGATAACTTCTGCAGCTCAAATTCCAAAGGTTTTCTAAGCTCAAACCATTTTTTTTTTTTTGGGCTCTGAATAAAATCTTCCCAAAATGCACTACACAATCTCTGGCAAAAGCAAGCATCTAGCATATACTAACAAATGGCTCATGTCTGTTACAGATTTGCTGAGCAGCAGCAGAATGGAATTGGCAGCACTAATCAGGTCTTGCTCCGGAGCCCAGGAGGCAGCAGGGAAAATGCAGAATTGTGTCAGCATGCTCTCCAGAACACACCGGATAGTTCTACTCAATGAGTCTGTGCACGCCATCCTTTTTTCTTGGCAACAGCTTCCATTTGCCTGAGTCTGCCAATTAAATGAAGATTTTATGGGAGATGTGAAAATGACAAGGCAATTTTCATAGTCCAGCTACAGGTTTTTGAAATCAGGGGTTGCCTTACACATGCTGTTGTCTCCCAAAATTCTATACATCCTATACCTGGCTGGGAGCTGCGTTCTTGAAGAACCTCTTTAAAGCAGTAAAGTTGTTGTAACCAGTTTTGTAAAACATCCTTTCTCATACTTTTCATCTCACTGGCAGGTGTCAAGGTGTACTTTTTATGCTCTATAAAATAAATTGATTTTAAACACCTTCTCAAACCCTGAGTTTATAGCTACTGCATTTAATCTCAATATTTTACTACCTATTTATTTTCTTTCATGATTCACTAGGACAAATGAAGTAGGAAACATTACATATTACTCCTACTAAGAATATGGCATATTTAAACTCCCTTGCTTGCCATTGTTGTTCACTAAATTTAGACACTAAGTTATCACTTAAAGGACCAGTTCAAAGTTCAGTTGGCTGACTCAAGTTATCAGACTTCTGTAAGACTCCACAAAAGAGATCTTTCATCTGGAAGAGGAAAACATCCACAGTTACAGCAGGAAGTATTTTTTATATTATCTACTTGTGGAAAAGATATAAATTCTCACATTCTAGGTTGCAAGGCAGCTTCAGTTTAACAGGAGTCAAGATGAAAGCTCTCCTTTACTAAGGTTTTCCATCATTCTCCACTTCACAACTGTTCATTTCCCTTTGAAGGTGAAATCCTCCTTCCCCCCCCCCCCCCCAAACAAATCAAACCTCCTCTACCTCTGGTCCAAGTTATGTCAGCCTGCCTAGTCACATACTAGTCACATATTCAACTCCTAGCAAACAACAAAAGAATAAACAGACCAACTGTCAGGTGGGATTGTTTTTCTTCCCCCTCCAGCACAGCAGTACTGATTAAGTTTTCCCTAAATAGACTGGCTTGATGTGAAGCCAGCTTACATAACCTAATGGAAATTATGTGCACAGGAAAGCCATATAAATGACTGAATAGGGCTCTTGAGTAAAGGGAGTATTTTATGAAGGCAGCATAAACAAAGTACTTCACAAAATCTTGATCCTTTCTTACAGCTTTGTAGTTGTATATAATCAATATACCACTATCACAAAGACTAAAAATGTGACTGTAAATGTTCTGCTACTGTCATACCATTCTGCAAGTGCCATTACACACCTAAATTCGTACATTGTTTCAGTATATTGTTATAATGTTATTCCCCAATAAGTATATTAAAGAATGTAATATACAAAGAGCTTTAAAAACTAAAATATTTGATTTCTCAACTAATAATAAAGGCTTTTTAAGGTTGGATAGAGAAAAAAAATATGAAAAACAATTATAGGGCCCAAGTTTGTTTCAAAAAATACAATGTTTAATAATCATGACCATATTTCTTTCAAAAAAAAAAAAAAATCTAGGACATCAATTCTGAGAAGGGAATTCTGGATTTTAATTGCCAAAATAGGAGTTAACTAACTGAAAAACATCCTTACTTTTACTGTCAGGAATAACTTCATACTACTTCGCTTGACAGCATTTGCAGGTCTGAAGTTTCTCTGGATTTCAGCAAAAGGCAGGTATTTCTTCTTTACCATGGTGAAGATCAGGCCCACTCTCCTCCCCTCCCACAGTATTTCATGCCGTCTACTACAACTGTTATAGAATCATCAACCAATAAACTCCAAAAATTAACAAAAAAGTACATTGCTTAAAGCTCAGTTTAATGCTGACTACTGCTATAATATCTTACATATTTATATCTCAAAAGACAGAAAAATATGAAAAAGCTCCCTCTTATTATCATGACAGAAGAAGTCTGTTCCTAAAAATGATTGAAAGGAGTACTGGAGAGAAAGAATGAACTTCAGACAAAACCGAAGATAACCTCACAGCATGATACATAGGTATTGTCACTGGCTATGACTCATCTCTTGTTTTATGCTGTGACATTTTATCTTATATCCATTTGAAAGTACTCAAAGTCAGCCTTTGACATATTTTTGTTTGCAAACTATTTCTTATAATAATCTAGTTTAGTTCTCATTTTCCTGCACGCAATCCAAAGCAATTTAGAAATTTAACAGAAGCTATCATTTGTAGTAAAGTGATTTCCTTATGATTAACTTTGCTATACATTTTGACATGCAGTCAATAAGACTAAATTATGAAATTAATACGATTTTTACATTATGCTTACTCTTATGAAAAATAGCTCCCTACTGCACATCTGTCAGTTTTCACCCTTTCAAAAACCACAGTTCTTCCTTTGTCTTCTGTCAGAAGCCTATCCTACAGCCTAGCAGCACTCTTCAATGTTTCTCCTGGTAAACAACAATTGTTTTATATCCAATTCTAAAATCCTTTATGTTACCCAAACGACTTCAAATTTTCAACACACTGAAACATAGGGAAGCCCTCATTTTGTGCTTGTAAGGCTTTACTTTTACCGCAGTGCTATTTCATCAAACTTAGGGTTAGTGACGGCTAAAGACTCACAGGCTGGAGCCAGAAGGAGGCCCTGAGTCACCCATGAATCCTCCCCCCCAAAAAAGAGTTCTTGAGCAATGGAAGTCTAAATTGCTCTAGCTTGTCCTGGCTGCTTTCAGGACATAGCCTGACCAGACTCATTGGTTGGTTGCATGCCTGGGACATCATCCCCACATCAGAGCTCTCTCCATGTCTGTGAAGAAGCCTGAAGAGAGCAGATTAACTGGCAACCTTCAGAGCAGGACAGAGATATCTCTGCAGTAAATGAGAGCACTTTGGCTTCCACACAGCTCCTCAGGCACTTTACTCTATGGGCTGGGAGAGATTATAGGAGTGAGGAGCAAGCCAACACCAGCTTCCCTTTGTGCAAAATATGGCACATGAGAGCAGAGTGCTTAAGTGAGCTGCCCAAACTGGAACGCACATTCAGCTTCAGGAAGTTGAAGTGCTTTTGGCTGTAGAGCTGTAATTGGATGATGATGTGTCCTTTACTTCTCACACCTCCACATGAAAATGAAGCATTAGTTACTTCAGAAATCTTAAATTCTGTCTGATAATTCTCAACTTTCATCTCCATCAAAGCTACCATGTCAGAGATACCAAAAATAGAACAGTGAGAAGTTCAAAAGATTTATTAAGGAATATTTTAATCCAGTGACTTAAAGACAGCCACAAAATAATCTTGGGGGTTTTTGCTATCATCTTTGTGAAGGAGTTAAGGGTATATTCTTTAATAATACCACAATGCCCTGTCATGTCTAGGACAACAGCTGCAGTTCTTACGAAGCAGTACCTTGTGCAAGTGTACTCAGGTACCAAAGCCAGAAGCAATATCCAGCCCTGTGCAAGGCAAAACACATCAGGAGGTGAGCTTTCATACCCTCCAGGGTTCCACCTACACACTTACACACAACCCTCTATTTATAGTGGTTCAGGTGACACTGCAAACCATTTTTCACATGGGTGGGATGACCAAAAGACTATGCAACAGCTAAAGGTAAGCAGGCTTAATTATACTTCATCATGTTCAAAGCCAACTCAGTTAATACAATGATATCAGCCTCAGATACACCAGAGAGATGTCAGACTGACTCAAGTTGCTACAAACCAGAAGAGCAAAGATAACACGATTTGAAATACTAAAACTAAATTTTGTGTCCTGGACTAAAATTTAAGTAATTCAGAAGAGCAACCTTCTCCATACGCTGACACAACACTTGGCTTTAAAGAAATAAAGAACCTTCCTGAAGTTCCAGATATCTTTCCCGAAATATAATGATTTTCTTTAGGCAGACTTTCCTCAGCTAAGTTGCCTCAACTTTGTAGGTTTTAAGTAATTGCTGTTGTTTGTTTGTTTGTTTGATTATTTGTTCATTGTATAGTGGCTTTGCTTACAAAACTATTCTTAACAACATGTGCTCCCTGGAACCAAGGAACAGCAGTTTATTATACACTAAACCATTTCAAAAGCTTTCTGACCATCTGTATTTTGATAAATTAGCAATCTTTTACCCCTTAAACCTAGAATTTACAGCTACAGTTCACACTGCTGTCGGCTACAAGGCTTTGGTTTTACTTCAATCTCATCAGAAGAAACCCCAACCATTTTCCCTGAAGAAGCAGAACATAAGAAAGCAGGATCTCCATGCTACAGCGTAGCTGAGAATGCTACTAAGCAATAAGAATTTAACATTCAATACATCTGGGCAACCCAGTTGTCTCAACAGCAACAATTCATTTTGAAGGCAAACCTACTTGGAAATCTCTGGGCTACATTAACCAATATGTGAAAAAGCTATGATACATCAAGCTTTACATGCCACTCACAACTAAGCACCTCTTTAGTGAATCTCTTCTGTTAAATCATTTTACTCTTATACTACCTCCATCAAGTCAAAATCTAGCTGAGCTGCTTTTGAAAGCAGTTTTCTGTATAGCAAGCAGTAGGAATTAATACAGGTATTTTCATAAAGGTATTTTACTTGATTTTCAAAGTAAGAGATGTCATAACAAGAAAACAATGAAGTATGAATAAAGCAAGCTGCAGTATTTGCTTACACTTGCAAACTAGGCTAGATGATAAATAAAACATCTAGTCCTCAGTATAAACAAACATTTCATATATTTAATAAAGCTGCAAGATCATCCAAGGAATTGACCCTAGATAACGTGGCAAAAATTATAAAGTGAAATGCACAACATTTCAAATACATGAAAAATGCATTGACATTTTATTCAAACCTCTGAAAAAAAAAAAAAAATCAAGCTGCCAATTATTTGGGGTATTAAAAAAAATGCAAGCCTTTGGTTTAGACTAGATCAGTTTTACTGATCAGAAGGCTCCACATGGGAGATTTTATACTGAGTCTGGTTTAAAGTCCATTTGAAAACATAATGAGGGAGCAGTTGCCCAGTGTTATAGCAAGGTCCTGGCCTGTTTGCCTTTCTTTCTTCTTGCAAATCTTCTCTAAGAACATCATGTGATATTTTTTAATTTTTATTTTGGAGTAAAACAAATTATTCCTACCAGCTTCATGATTTGCAAGGTGCCTCACTTCTGTGGTAGTGGTCACTAGATAGAACTAACTATTTCTTCATGTCACGCTCTTGTTCTTCTGATACAATTCATTAATTTTCTTCTGAAAACATTCACTTTTTTGTAGGTGCTCCATCCCTGGAGGTGTTCAAGGTCAGGCGGGATGGGGCCCTGGGCAACCCTGTGTGGGTGGCATCCCTGCCCATAGCAGGGGGCTGGAACTGGATGAGCTTTTAGGTCCTTTCCAACCCAAATCATTCTGTGATCCTATGATGATTCTGTGATTTTTAGTAATACTGACTATATTGAAGTACCTGTTATTACCGTTGCAATTCCTGGTAAACAGGCAACATCGCTGTTTTGTTTCATGTATTTTAAGGAGAAGTATTCAAGGCTGTAATCAGGCTACGCTGCAATTTCATAATTCTGCTTCAAAATGTTCACATGTTCAGATACACCAATGCAATGCAAATGTAACAAGGTAATGTCACAGGTGGTAGGCTATAGCTGTATCCTCAGATAAGCAATATGCAGACAGGAGTCAGTTAACATTTCTGATTCTGGAATGGTATTCCAGGATTGACAGTCACAAAACCAGAGAGACTCACACTGCTTTATTATAAGACATTTCTTAGAAATCTCTTTCACTCACTATTAAAAAAAAATCCCTGTGATAGCTAAAATGCCTTTGATATCCAGGCCAAAGATGCACTACTACTAAATTTCCAAACTGTTCTGGTTTTGTTTTTGCTTTTTAAACAGGAAACAATGAAACATTCATATCACTGCCCCTCATCTGATCATTATTAGAAGGCTGTCTGTAAATATATTTTCTCTCCAACAAGCACCTCTTTTCTCCAGCTGTTTCTGACAGACTCAAGATCTGTTACAGCTGCTAACTCGCATCTTGCTCAACTCCCCCTAAGCCGTAATACCAAGCGCTTGATATTGGCTGCCCCAAACACCAGGGGTTTCTTTTCAGCCTGCTGCTGTTATTTGCAGCTGTTCAAGTAACAGTGGATTACTGGATTAAAACACTTCAAAAATCATGCTATTTGTGGAGAACAAGATCTCTGTTTATTGTAACAGGTAAATTATCTGTTTATCATGAACTTCTGTTCAGGAATTTGTCTAATTGGCCCATGTCCACTTAGAAACTGAAGAGCACCTCTTGCTATATTTCCACCCTCCTTGTGGCTACCACTTGAGTGTAGTTGATCCCACAAAAAGTTTGGAAAATTCACTCCCTTAAAGCCTATTTGCATTTTCACCCATCAGCAATCTGACAGCTGTGAATATCAATTGCCTCACAAATTCTCATTACAAAAGCATGCAGATTTGGTTTGCCCCAAATCGGCCAACCTACAGACTGACATGTCTCATACAGCTGACAAACCTTACTGGAAACCAGTTTCTGCACAGCTTCAGGACGCCTTGTTTAACAACCCCAGCAGCAGAGAACCAGGACACAACCCTCCTTGAATATGACCTTGTACCAAAGATCAGCCAGTTGCCCATCTCACTGTCAGCTTCCAAAACCAGATTCTTCTTGGGATCATGAGAGTCACAAGCAGAACTCCATACCAGAAATACAGAAGCCTCTTTGTCCAAGAAAATGAGTAGAGAACAAGCACATTGTCTTTGGCACCAAGATGAACTGTCCTTTAGTCCATTTTGTTTCAGTCTCTTATCCTAACCATCCTATGAGATAGGAATAAGGTGGACTTTCAAGGGTCTAAAAAAGAAATATATTATAATGTGTCCACTGCTGATCCCTCCTGGGAAGATGGGGACCAGCACCCAGCACCCAATTTTTGGCCTGGCGAAAACCATCACCCAGCACTCAATGGGTGAACAGCCCTCATGCCACTCAGAAGCTGTCCCTGCTGTTCCTTTGATATCATAAGCACTCCATGACAACGCAGAAAACAGTGGCAAGCAAGAAGAGCATTAAGAACACAAGGTGTTTGCAATGACAATGTGAGGCATCGTCAGAGCCCCGGGGCTTTAGTTCAACAAGGCTATCATAGCACTTAAACATATACTCCAATACTACAAATCTCAAATCCACAAATACTTAGTCACTAATCATTCACTTTATTTAGTGCACCAGTGATGCCTGATTTCATTGCAGTATTTCACTTTTTCTCTAAAAGAGTAAACCCTAAATTCTCCAGAAAACTGAAACAATGAAAAATTTAAGTGAGCACTAAGTCAACAATTTGGCAATACAATCATACATTTTCCATTAGATATTGCAGTCTGCAAGTTAATTTATTTAAGGCAATATTTCAGCACCATCCAGAAAAATATTCATCATCATCATCACTTTCATCTGTCAGAAATTAATAAAAGATGTTATGGAACTTTTCCATGTTTAGATTCATAGATGCCTGACATTGTCTCATAGAATTCAAAATATGAAAACACAATGAATAATCATCCCACATTCACAGAACACTATTTTGAATCACGATCTGTGCCTAGTTTCAAATCACATCTCAGACTCAGACTGCAGCAGCCGTTCTTTCCAGACTCAGACTTCAGCAAGACAGCTTGCTCTGGATAAGGGATGTGAAACACTCAACTGGAATATTGGCTTACAATTCAATTCCTGCCCAGTCACTATCATTATTCCTCGAAAACTCTATTTTGCATAAGCACTTTCCACTCACTCCACACCACAGCAGTACACATCAATCCTTCTCTGTAGTTCGCAGCCCAAGATTTACTTGTATATTAGAGGGAATCTTTAAATTATGTGATATAGTAAACCTCTTTTAAAACGATTGTTTTCTTAGCCCAACCACACCTCTAACTATAAATATTTATAGAGAAATGCTAAAAATTATAAGATGAGCAAAAAACAGCAAGACAAGTCCAAAAGCACAAAAAATCCAAATACTCAAAAATCATAATCCCAGTGGTTCTCCAAGTCAGGTAATAACCTGTTCCAAATCCCACAGCACATACTAGTAACCAAGTCTGGGAAGAGCAGGTAGGCAATTTCTCATATGTACATGGGAAACAGGGAAACACAATGATTTCAAGAATCAGAGTCAGATATGAAACCTAATTCACCAAAATTCACATCACACCAATTTTTTTATTTTATTTTTTCTCGGGGGTGGGGGGACAGGTTGTTAAAACACAGTTATGAAGAAGCAATGTTAGCACTTTCTTCTTCACAGAGTTTTTGAATAAATCAATTTCCTGCATGGGAACAGGAACGTAAGTGCCAAGACAAAGGGAACAGCAGGCACCCACAGCAAAGAGCACAGGAGGAAAGAAACAACTGCCTTACCTGGAGACCACGTGTACTTGCCGGGCTAAAGGAACCACTGCCCTGCCTCCTGGGATACAACAAGAGTTTAAAACGCAAAGGACCAGAGAGACGTAACAGGAAAGGACAGATTTATTTCCACGCTTCTAATACACCCTGCTCTTCCAGAGGATCTGAATTCTCCAAGTTTGCATCCTGTTTTCCTAGCTAACTATCTGGCAGTCTGCTCACGGGCAAGCTGCACAGACTGGGCCCCGCGAGCACCTCTGGCACAACCACAGAAGGGGCAAGGGAAAGTTCTTGTGGGAAGGACAAAGTGGAAAGGAGGAAAGCCAACCCCAAACCTTAACTCTGGTTTTCTTTCCAACCTTGCAGGTACACAGCTACCAGGCTCCTACACAAAAACATACTCCATAGAAGACTGAAGAAGCTGTCAGAGAGGCCAACAGGAATTACAAGATCAACATCTCTCTATAAATGAGGTAAAAACGAAGCCATGCTGCCTTAGATAAAATACTACCCACACTAGCAAGGTACTGAAGAACTCCTGATATGCCCTTAGCTCCTATTTACAGTACATAATACAAGCAGAGAATCAGATCAGAAGACAGCATTGCACAAGAGAGATATAGACAATATAAATGGGTAATAAAACTGAAATATTCATGCAGTGTCAGCCTGTCAAAGCATCTATATGGTCTACCAGCTGAAACACTAGGATGGAAAAAACGCAGCATTTCAGTCTTCCTTCCATTTCTGACTTTAATAGTACATCTATCTTCATGTCTCATAAATCCTTGAAATTACAAATTATTATACTTCTAATTAAATAAAGTAACTACTATTTGAATTTAGGCATGATTATGATTATGAATAATTATAAATCTGTCCTTGGAGCTAGGTCTTTCTGCAAACAGATGTAAAATTTCACATCTACTGAACTGGATGAAGAACAAATAATCTGATGGAAAAGTACCTGGACAGATATTAAGCAAATATCAAGCCATCATATAGATGCATTTCAGTATATTAAATTGTTTAAAACTTAGTTTCACTTATAATTATGAATTAATGGTGAGTAAGAATACCTTTTAAGTCAATATAAATTGTTACATACACACAGGTATTCATCCTCTCTCAAACCTAACAGAGCAGTCAGAGGAGCGACTGCAGTGTGGTTTACAGATCCTGTATTAGCTTTAAATGCATCAGTCAGGTACTGCTGACAGCGACAACTGCAACAGCACCAAACTTCACTTGAGTTACCTTCCCAGCCATCCCTTTTATGACTGCACTGTGGAATATTCTCTTTATTCTGTGCGAGAAACTAGCTAGTACCCACACCACAGTTGAGAGGAAAGCCCCATTCCAGTGTTTTCTTGTATAAAACTTTATTTTGAATGACAGCTTCAGAAAAATAAGGCAGTTCTCCACAACAGAAAACTGAGAAAAAGCAAGGAGAAACAGAAGCGATTGGTTGCTGTAAGGATCTGAAACATTTCCAGAATGTTAGTAGGTAAATTCTTTGAAACATGGGTGCTTAGTGCGGTAATAGAATCTCATTAGCTCTCATCTGTTTGGTTTGTGGTTGTTGCATGAGGTTTTGTTTGGCTGGTTTTGTTTCTTTGTTTAAAGACAGGTTGGAAAATTGGCTGCCTAGGAAAGTAGAGCAGTAGTAGGAAGCGTTCTGCATTACCAGTGTGTTGTAGCAGTTACAGGTCGTCAACATCCATGAACGCTACTGCTGTGACCTTTTCCTTTTAGGAGTGCTTTATGTATAAGGTCTTCAGCTGCTTTGCAAGCAAGCTCGCATGCATCGATACTTAGATTAACAAATGTGAGCAAGAAAAGGCACCCCTCATTGATAAACTCTGGCAAAACTTGAATTAAACCTAGTTCTCCCTATCCCCTCCAGAGGCAGTACTTTGCACATACCTTCATAGAGCTTTCCTCACGGTGGAGGCAGTCTAACCCAGACCACACCACTGTTAGTGGACACGCTGCAACAAGGCTGCTGCAAAGCAGTAGGTGCAGGGCTTCTCCAAGCTGATAGCGCATGCCTGACACAGCCCTCCTGGGCACGGACCGTCAGTTCTGCACTAACTCTGCACATGCAGCACTGCAAGCTCGTGACTCCATGGGCACCCGCACAAGGGCAGTAAACCTGTAATGCTTGGCAAGCACCAGCCACTCATGTGAAGGAAGCAGGACCACATGGAACTTTGTGCATGGGGTATTTTTGTTTTGATGGCCATGTTTGCAAGCATTACTTGACTTACTTCTCTGTAGGTGAAGAGACTGCTCCCACCCCACGTCTGGGAGCAAGCCACTCTGCAGGGAGGAGTGGCTAGTGAGGAGAGCGGCAGAAAGAAGTACCTGCTGCCAGTGTTTGGAGTTGCTGACACCAATCACATTGCTCTCCAGACTGATGGTCAGCTCTCTTACATTAACATTTACATACTGTGAAATTTGCATGTCATTCTGTACACAAAATAAATGCCACAACCAAAGACCAAAATGAAGGCGCTGTTCCATAGCTAGCATGACCTAATTCTACTAACGTAAAGTTAGAGATGCAAGAAAGGACTCCAGAAATGCATGACTGTAGGCTTCTGCCACTTTTTTTTAGGTTTCCCATTTAATGGAATACCAACAGAATGGTAGATGATTATAAACAGAAGCCCAGATGAGGAACCAGTTGTACTGTTCCCAAAGCCAGCTCAGACATTTAACAAAGACAAATTTGACAGACTAAGCAATGCAATGTTAGCTATTAACATTCTTTAACCACTATTTTCTGTATTGGTCTGGCAAACTGCAATTTAGCAGGGGAAGGTAGCACTACATACACACACACACTCACTGAGCTCTGAACTTCACTATTTGTACAATACTCCTGAGTGTCTCTTTACAAACTGGATTTATTTTCCCCCCCGTACAGAAGTGAAAGCTTTTAATGTCTAGCAGCAGCAGTATGCATAATATACCTCTGCTCTTCTTGAGCTCATTCCTGATTCACAAGCCAAGAATCTCTTCATTCCTCAGCTATGTGATATTTCTCTTTTACTCTTCTTGACATTTTCAAACCCTTCAAGCTGCCCACAGATAAACATACCCAAGAAGAATACAGGAAGATCCACAAGTCTTTAACTCACTTCTCTGATAATCCCATTTTCAATTTTTCTGTTTTGGTTTTCCGTTTTTTTGTGTTATAGCTGAATTATTTAACTTTCTGCCCAGAGAAATTTTGGGTAAGTTTTCTGCTAAGAAAGTTTGATGCAAAAGAGATATGAATTGTCTGGCCTTTCTAAATAGAGCAGAAATACTACTTCCTAACATCCATGCTGGCAATATAAGAGTGATTCCAATTATTTCATGAATATGAAAGAAGAAAGTACGACGTATACTGGGACTTGGCATACCAGGTAGATGGAGAGTGGATATTTCACTTGCTGCCCACTGCACCACGTCAGGGAAAGCACAGCTCATCCACTCTGAACATGAAACCTAGGAGGCAGATGTATCTCAGGGTTTCCCCCACTACAGGACGTACAGAATTCCAGTTCACATTCTAGTATTTTTTTTAAGAAACACATGCACACACTCCACTTCCGTGAAACCCAGATCAGGTTCCCATACTTGCTCAAGGTGCTCAGTGCAACACAAAGGAAGTAGCTTGGGCTCTGATTTCTGTGAGTGGGCATACTCATTTCTGATGTTAATAAGATAACAGAGACCTGTTTGCCTTCACCTCCCTGCTCAGAACTCTACATATTCCCTCAAAGAGGTACGTTCTCTTTCTTTGCCCTCCATACCAACTCTTCATATCTGAGTTTTTCCCTCCACTACTTGCAGACCGATATTGTTTAATATCAGTGAAGCAGAGAACATTAAGAGCAAAGTAAATACAGATCTAGTAAACAAGAGGAAGCCTGCTTATTTGGCTTTAGAAACAGTGCTGAAGAAACAAAATTCCCTGTGAAAACAATATATATTACAACACTAATTAAATGTCTCTTCAGTCTCTCCAGTCTCTCCAGAGTATTTCACATTTTCTGTATCTGCAGCTCATACCAACTTCAAAGAAGTCTGCAATTTCAGAAAAATCAGACAACTCGTCAGATAACCAAGCCTAGATTTAGTCACCTGATCTGAAAATTTTGAAAAAGGCAGCTTCTCAACCACAAATGCTGGGTCCAGGTTGAAACAAAGGCACAATTCAGGAGCAAAGTTCAATGTACTTAATGCCTTCCACTTCAGACTTCCACTGTCAGCCACACATTCTCACACATTTAAAAAGAGATTCAATGTTGATTGAGAATGAAACATAAAGTTAGATGAAGCCTGTCAAACACTGTATTTTGGAGACCTTTTCCCCACACAAGAACATGGTGATTGTACTGCTGGGTTTTGAAATACTAGTAGAAGGCACATTGAATCCCACAGAAAAGTTATCCTTAATTAAGCAGCACAAAACTATCTGTGATAGCCTGGTTGATAAATCACAGAGTAAGCGACAACTACAGCAGCAGCAGAACATCTCAGATTGCAGGATGTGAGCAGCACGTGGGGGCAGACAACATCTCGCACATGGAAGATGAGAGTTACCCAATATTGCTGCTCTTCAGGAGCAGTGGCTCCACATAGAGCACAGCTCTTCAGCAAGACCCAACAATGCCAAAAGTAAATGCAATTCTTGCAATGTATGGCATGGTAATGAATACTAAAAGCCAACACTGTAATACATAACTATCCTGGAGACAGTTATGACAAACTGTGCATGGCCTGAGGCCAGAAAAGACTGAATTGCAAAGGAAATTCCCATTGTCCAAGAAAACGTAAATGGAACAAGCTAAGGAGAGCTCTGATAAGTGAAGCACATTTATTTCCACTAATAAAACAAAATAATCTTTATTTTTTGAAAACCAACTTCATTCACTTTTGGCAGTATATATTTTGCTAATGCAACTTCACTAGTCTAACTGCCGATTTCCTGAAGAATTTGACAAATGAGCAGAATATAGGATCAAACCTCTGAGGAAAAATCCAGAGCCAACAGGCTCGTAAACCAGCTTTTATGTTTGGACATGCAAATGAAAGCTCTCCCTCCAAATCACTGACTGCCACTGAACATGAACTATGCTGAATATTCACACAGCAGATGAGACCATGTAAAGCTTGAGTTGTTTATCAAAACAAGCTACAAACATTCCGCAGACCTAGGAAGAGTCATTTATATGGCCTTAGTAAACAACATTCCATTTCAAAACACTTACGTGTTTTAAAAATAATAGCAGTACATTTTGAAGCTCTAAAGATGTGTAGGAGTTTCAAACTGAAGATCAAGTGCTTCACACATTTTTCTTATTTTCAAGAGGAACAACTGTGCACCTACAGAAGAGTTTGGTTTAAGATGCAACTTTAATTGTAGTCATAATTCATACCCACAGTGAAAAGCTATCAGTCTCTGACTCCACAGATCGGAGGTGGACATCTAAGGCTTCTACCTATAACAAATGGCAGAAGTTGGATTCAAAAACAAGAGGCTTTAAGCCTGGCTTTCAGATGAACTGAACTTGTGATATATAATGTGATTCAAATTATTTTGTAGGGTTCACAGGAATGCAAAGAGCAGACAATTTATTTTTGCAGCGGACTTCTTCCTCCCATCCCAATCACATCCCTGTGAGTAATAAATGTGAAAATAGATTGGGACAGATTGAGAATCTACAGCCGGTGCCTGTAACCACAGCACACAGCAGCCAAACAGAAGAGGGTAGAGTCATGGTCAAAACAGAGGGGCAGAGAATACTGAGAAACTGTACTTATTCCTTTCTTCTGAAGAAAGAAGATGAGGAGTTCATGCTACTTTTAACGTAGGCCGGGAATCTAATGTCAGCACAGAGCTTGTCCTGGTCCTGATGATTAGCTACTTGTTTAAATCAATGAAAAGATGTTGATTTACAGGAGCCGATGACCTGGTATTGACCTTGTAATAGAAAAGCACAAACAAGACAGGACCTATCGTGATCCCCGCTCCAGGTTTATAATTACTCAATTTCAGTAAGATGCTGACATGAATACACAGCCAGCATATTCAAGCTAATGTTAGAATAAGAAGAACACTCTCACTTGATGCTCTTTACTTTGCCAGAGTTAAATATATCTTTGTGATTGCAGACATAAGCACACTTGCTCCAGACCTGATAAATGGTATGGTGGTTTTCCAAATCAACTGGGACAAGTCAGGTGACAAATGATTTCCATTAGCTTTAGCAGAATGGAAACAAAACAGATCAATACAAATGATTTGCAGCAAGTTCAGATCGTAAATTTCCTTCTCCCCACTTCCATCATTTTAAAATAGAAGCTTTTTCCCCCCCACAGGATGAAAAAAGGCAATAGCGATCCAGAGATTTGATCATTTCAGTTACAACCAGCTGCTCATGATTTCAGCTTGGATTGCTTTTTAATCAAGCAATAATTTTATTTGGTGATATATATGATTTTAAAAGAGAGCAAACAAAAATGATAATGACCAGATTTTTGGAAAATGAATTGGATTCTACTACATAAATGCCCACACTGTCCTAAATTCTTCCTTTATGGTAGTAAAATTACCTGCTAGTTTACTTATGCCTTTCCTCATTTGTCTCTGAGGTTTTCCAATCCCTGCTGTAAAGTTTTTTTGGAGCTCACCAATTCTTACATTTTTGAGATCAATAAAAAATAAAAAACAGCTTTTAAACATGCACAGTGTAGACTAGCCTGCTCATTCTTCCCCATTCTTTGTAGCTAGCTAAATTAACTTCTGTTTTAAAAAGTAGCTCCTGCTTAACAAACTGTCGTCCAAAATATACCCATCTACTGCATATTGAGGAGGGATACGCAATGATTTATGAGTCTGCTCCTATGACAATGTCATCTATACTAATCCAAAAAGATGTTCATAAACAAGTGAAATGGGAAAAGCATGAATTCCTTCAGAGCAGGCTCGGGGCACCCTCCTTCACAGATACACAGTACACTTCCACAGGAACAGGTTTTGGGAAAAATACTTTGTAATATTATTTAATGTAGAGTTTAATGCGTTAAACTAATATGCTGAGATACTAAAATATAGATGTTTGACAACTGTTATCTCTATGTAAGTGTACACAGCTATGAATATATACTTACCGGCATAAATGATGCTTACTTAACCAGCACTGGTGCTGAACTCACCATCCTGTGATACCTAATTGCACTGGTTAACTGTTAATATTCAAGGAAAAAAGGAAAATAAGCTTCCCAAACAATTAAGTAGCCTCCCTTGCAGTTTAAGAGTCTTTTCTCTAGCTCTTGTCACTAAAAATGGACAAGAGGATAAAACAGAACAAGACAGTTGTCTCTCTTCCAAACTGATCCATTAATAATACCTTACGGAAACACCTCTCCTCAAGATAGAGAGGAAGGTGCTGGCTGGGACTGCCTCCTGGGAGTGCTACGGGGCACCCCCACCTCTCACCTGGTCAGCAGTCCCACAACAGGCTGCTGGAAGAACACGGACCTCGCCCCAGCCCAGAACAACCCCAATTTCAGTTTTGTACTTGACAATGTAAGACAACTGCTACACATCGCAAAAGGATTCAGTCCTGAGTTGAGACCCTATTTCCAGAAACGGGGTTTAAGAAAAATGGTGCACTAAATAAATCAAAACAGCATCATGGATGACAAGATAAAGCAAGCACCAGTCTACTTGTTTATATTAAATTTTCTCCAGAGAAATAAGTAACTTCGTTTATGAAGAAGAAAATACCACCAGAGCATGATTTTAGTGTTTGTTTAAATAAAACAGAGCTGTCTGGGAACTAATTAGGATAAAATAGCCTCTCTTAGAAAGCTGGAATAAAATCCTTGAGGAAAGACGATATTTTCTTTACTCGAGACAGGACAGAATTTTAACAACAGTGCAGGATGCTCTGTGCTGCAAATTACTTGAACTACTGAGTAGCATTTCTCCATAAACGCAAAAGACAAAGTTCACAGGTACATCACATGATAAATATTAAGCAGTTGTTGCTCTTAAAAATAGTATGGAGTACATTAGCATGATTTAAAGAAGGAAGAATGAGAACATTTTTAGCACAAGTTCCTGGTGAAATTACGAGATTTAGCATTCAGGTTGGATTTCAGCTCTCTCCCTCTCTCTAGCACATGTATATATCCACCCAGACACACCTGACTTGCCAAGGTTTCTCACAAACTCTGTGCTTTTTGGCATATACAATTTTTCCAATGTAAAGACTAAAGACAAAAGGGCAAGCTCCATAACCCATATGCTCAGGAGCAAACTTAAGTGAAAACGTATGCACACAGGAAACCAGTTTGGGAAACTTTAAACTACATTTCCAAATGGGTTATACACACCTCTGCCATAGGCTGCCAAACTGGCACAGTCACGTCACTGACTCTCTGTGGCTCCATCATTGCAGTGATAAATCCTGTTAAGAGCTTTGACCTGCTCTGCAGGACACCTCACAGTCATTTACTGAGAGGTTCTGTGTAACAGTCCCAATGCAGGCATCCCCCACCCAAAATCTGCAAACACAATGCAGCCAGGTAGATTACGGTCAGTTTTTCAATCTGTCAGGAAATACGGACTACAGTGGAGGGTGGGAAGCCATTACCTGTTGTCCATTAGTATTATTTTGGTTCTTTGCTTCCCATGCACATTCATCCCCCATGCCCTACTTTGCTCAGTCCAATTCATTTTGTTCTACTTTAAATCAAAAGCTCAGATTTCGCATTCATAAAGACATCCAGATAACAGAAATGTAGTGTTTTTTCCCTCCTCAGCAGATACATATTGAAAAAGCAAATGAACCCAAATAATTTTACAGCTTATTTCATCCGTTGGCTTAACATCTAGGAACAAGGACTTTAAATCGGTTTCACAAATGTCAGATCCCTGTAACGCACCAAGCCAGGAAGACAGTAAAATCCAGCCAGAATTAGTGTTCCAGAGGTAAGGCACTGCATTTGGTCGAAACTTAACAGGTCAGGAGTAAGATAACGAATTACGTTGTGTGTATCGATGTCTATACGGAAATAAATGCAGTACCTATACCAGCAGAGAGTTAGTTACAAAGCCTCACAGTGGAACCGTAATATTTTTCTGCTTAAAAAAAAAAAAAAAAAAAATCACTGACAAAAGTCAGTAGGAAGGACTGCAAGATGCTGTCTGTCAGCTTTCCTAAAAGCCTCCATTAGGTTTCCAACGTCTCAGGCGGAAAGTAAGAGAAAAATAGCAGGAAGAGATGCAGCCTCTAAAATGGTGAGCAAATGACACTTTAGGGCTCCAGCTGCTTCCCTCTGCAGGGGGCAAGGACAAGAAACCAGCAGAATATTTGGCAAAGATGTTCAAAGCAGAGACAAATACATAACGTGTGATCTACGGTGCTGTGTTCTTCCCTTGAACAAATTCCATTCCCAGATGGCCTGTAAGATATTAAACTATTGCTTATGTTTGCCATTCCAGCTGGAGACTGTATATAAACAAAACCACTTCTGTAAGCCTCTTTACAGTTCAGTGGAGTATTTACTATCACTTTTAAACAAATCCTTTTTAAAATACATAGATAGGTATTAGATAAATATGAAATACATGGAAATTCAAGGTTTATCTCTCTCTACACCTGAGAGTTATTAAAAAGAAAGAACTTCTCTTGGTCCAGCCTACTAAAAAGAAAAATTAAGTTTATTTTAAATGGGTACTAACTGCCCTGTGAGCCTTACAACCTCTTCTAATCACTAATGCAAGAATGAAAGCAGGAGCAAAGATCCAATCAACCCAGGAAGCTTCTCAATTTGGAGCAATTTATGAAATACTTTGTTGTTGCTGTTGCTTTATGTTTATTCAAGTGGTTGCACCTAAAAGAAAAAAGTTTTTTAAAAAAAAACAGTTGGAGAGAAATGTGTCCTGTAAAAGGAATTCCCTGGATACAATACAATTCTTGGGCTTCCAATTAAGCTTCCATGCAAGCAATTACGGAGAGAAGTGATGCTGGAAGACAATGCTGAGAGCGTAGAATAGATGCAGGGACAGCCAAATACTTTTAAGGGATATAAAAAAAAAATGCTAATAACAAACCCTAAGGCTAAGTGAATTCAAAGAAGCAAAAATACAAATTTAGCTCTCTGTGCCAGCACTGATTTCCTGCTGGCAGCAGACCACCACCCAGTGACAGAAGGCGGCTGGCCAAGCATCCGGCAGCTGCCCACTTTGTGGGGAGAGTGGGAGTGCAAAAGCAGCACAGACTGGGGGAACAAAGATCCTTGTAAAAATTGTCAAGTGTACATCAGCTCATTTCTGAAGTCATATTTAAAACAAATTGACATTAGAGTTGAGCTGGTTTACTTAATTTTGCTTATTCCTACAACGTTTATGGTGAGTAAAAATTGTTACATACCGGTATGTAAGAATGCCTGTACTTCAGGATGTACTTGCCCGAGGTTTTATCAACTCTACCTGCTTTACCTCCAAGTAGCTAGGTCCCTCATTAGCAAGCAGACTTGTAAGGCTAAATCTAAACTGAAGACAAACCAAAGTCAACAGAAATCATTTCCAAAGGCTTTGTGTAGGGTTGAGACCTGTTTAAAAATAGGATGATCTGTCCAACTGTAATGGAAATTCCATCCTATTAAGCGTGGTCCCGGTCCCTATCACCTGGATAGTTAAGAAGGTATTAACGCACAAACTAGGCCTTCTAGAGAACATGATTAACATTTCTGTGCTGTAACCTTGGAGGCTCTTTTCCTTCCTGTAAGCCTCTGATCCTGCCTTCCTGCTCTCAGGTGACCTTCTGTCTGTTCCCTGCTGCTTTCCTTCCTGTCTCCTCTGAGCCCTCTTCCCTATAAAGTAATTCACGGTGGGACATTTCAAGCATTCTTCTATGCTCACTTACTTGTCCACAGAAGTTCAAAGACTATCCCCAGAATTTCTGTCCTCTTTAATAATAAATATGTGCTCAAATGAGATGGTGCACAGGGAAAGCCATGCAGCTGCTACATTAGCTGCGGGAGACATCCTCTTCTACCAGTGTGATGTCAGGCACACAGACAGGTAATTCCTTGGCAGGGGAAGAAATCTACAGCTATGCTAAATTGTTCCTCTATTTCCTTTTTCTTTTTTTCTTCAGTGTTATCATGCAACACAGCAGTTTTACAGCTGCTGCTGCATCCACAGCTACCTTTACCTTTACAGCTGGGCACTTTGTTTTGTTTTGGTGGGGGGATGAAGGTCCTCTTTTGCTGATTTTATTGATGCTGCTGTAAGATGGGAATAACCGTTCCTCAGCACGCTTGTAAAACGAATCACTATAGCAGGGTAAATGGATAGCAAAGCTTAGAAAAATATAGGAACTATTCTGCAGGTATTTTTCTTAAAGCAGCAAATCAAACACAGGCTCCAATCAACAGAAAAATCTGAACACTATGAACTGCATTTGTTAAATGGCAGCGTCCATCCTTTTGATTTTATTTTTTGACAGAAGTTGGATTTTTATTTACGTGTATACAAAGCATTAGCATAGTCCATGCTGCCATTTGTCTAAAACCAATTCTACCCAACCTCTACTGCCGGCTGGATATAAAGAGAACTCCAGGCCAATGACTGCCTTCATTTCCCTTACAGCTATAATACAGAACTCTTTCAGCTTCTGTTGTACTGCTCAGATGACTGAGATCAAGTACCCTGAAAGCTAAGACTGATTTTACGAGAGCATGTTTATTCTCTCTTTAAAATACTCTCATAACTTCACTGCACTCAAGACATTGCAGGTTCACTTTTTTATCCAGACTTCAGTATCCATTGCTTCTTTGTCTGGAGCTGTACACCTCCTGTCAGGCAGGGTTTGAGCCACGCACAGCCCAGGGACGCCAGGAATCAGCGAACGTGGAGCTTCGTGCTTAGGTCTTTCTTGTAGCTCTAGCACAAGACACGCAGTTTCAAACTACCTTTACACAACAAAAAGAAAAAAAAAAACAAAAAACAAAAAAAAAAACCACAAAGCAAAACATCCTCCTTACGCCTGAAAGCACTGAAAGCCAATTCTTGCTGAGTATTTACGTCAATCATTAAAATGTAGTTTCCCTGTTCCAGGTTTCATTCAGACAAGAAAGGTTTCAGTGGCTATTTTGCCAAGTGTTTCACGACTGCAGCTATACAAATAACCCGAAGGAAGCAGCACAGGAGGAGCTGCTGAAACAGCCAGATCTCTTGCAGGTCCGTGCCAAGGCGCTGCCGTTGCAGTCACCCACCTCCCGGGACTCCAGCACCTGCCATTCCTGCCCCCACCATACGGTCTCTTGGCAGGATCAGAGACCAGAAGCCCTGACTCTATCTGCAGCTCTAGGCAAAGCCATCGCAGGAGCCCGCTGCACGTTTAACAGGGGTAAGGACCACTCCGGAACAAGGAGCTGCAGCAGGCACATGGCAGCAGCTAAGAGAAAGGAAGCATCCCCTGCCCTATCCTGCAGACCCCTAAGCTACAGGGAAGACACAAAACCCCAAGCTACTAAAACAACATACAGAAAGGTGACAGAACAAATACAGGCAGAAAAGCCTCCATTTTATGCCAAGCCCCAAACAGTCCCATACCCAGCAGCACAGGCAGCCCTCTCTTAAAGGAGCCCCAGAGGTGAGACTGCCATAAAGGCGAGGGACAGGGCTGCGAGGACGCAGCTCCTCTGCTTCTACTTGCAGACGAGGGGTCAACACCCCCACAGGTCCCTCTGTGCGCCCAGCAGCTGGGTTTCAGATGCCACCCAAAGCCCAGGCCGCTGGCATTCACCTGTTTAGTCCTCAGTGATCAGAGCATTTTGCAGCTGCTGTTCCTCTGTGTTCTCCCCTCAAACTTCACTGAATAAACACTTGGGGGCTTTGGTTCCTTCAGCCGTGCTGCTGCCACCTCTATCGTGGAAAGCCGTTGCTTTTTGACTCTGTCTTAAAGCACACACAGACCAAAACAAAGTGTCCCAATCGCCCTCTAAAACAAGGATGTGCAACATTCAGCTGAAAAAACAGCACTTTGTTTTATTAACTATACATTTTAGTTTAAGCTGCCCAGGGCTTCTGGAAGGATCCCGTGTTAGTACAATTATGCCACAAATCACTCCCATTTGATTAACCCGACAACTGAATTAAAGAGCAGCTCTATTTTGAGGCTGAACGTAGCAGAACCTGTGCCTGATGATTTGGCAAAATCAAAACAACCCAGGCAACATCCTTCCGATCACAACTAGAGATGAAGAAGTCAGGTAGCTCTACTGATCCACGTAAGATCTTACTGCCAGGACAGTGCTCAAGTCCCTCGACACCCAATTCTTACATGAAGTGTGTGGAGATACAGCCTCACACAGTGCCAGCAGGCTCACCGTCACAGGCCAAAATTAGTACAGGACACATGTACTAAGAGCCAGGAATAACAGCAGCTGTCAAACTGCTTTCATTTCCCAGTGAATCCCAGCTTTTTGTTAACAGTACTTATGATTAAGACTAAATACTAAGCCTGCTTTGATAGGAGTATCTGGTTATAACTAACAAAATATGGAAGTGAGAGAAGAGAATGGGACAAACTGCTTGTTTGTGGCAATCCAGGCAATTTGATGCCAACTGCTTCCTCACAGCATCAGCCATACCGCTAAAGCCAAGGCTGCCAGTGTTACTCCTTGAACAAAAAGCAGTCAGCTTGATCACTGAGCAGAGTGGTTGCTCTCAAAATAGGAAGTAGCAAAATTGGGTGCTTAGGAATTCTTATCTGCAGAACCTATTAACTGAGCATAAATCTGCCATAAAACTTTTAGCCGTGGGTGCAGGCTCTTGGAAATGACAGCAAGCCTGGAGCACATTGCCCCCACAGGGGAGCCATTCCCCTGGCAGCGACATGCAGCTCTGCTTCCCTTGGCTCACATTGTCCCGGCAGAGACGGAGACCTTGAATTTGTGATGCTGCTCCGCGTACAAAGAGGAGCCACTGCTGAGCACTTCCACCACACGAGGAAGGTGCTTGCGCTGTGTTATGCCATGCTGCCGTTTGTGATGCACAGAATTTGTCTGCTGTTTTCCCCCCCTCCATGCAGCAGCAGCTGGAAAGGTCAAGAGCACCCGTGTCATCCCACGTCGTTTGTATTTGCTGGTAATAAAGCTGTGTAACTTGCTGTCTGGCTGCTTCATTTCTACACGGCCCATTCTGTAAACAGCAACATCCAGCAGTCAGCTTTCACGCCAGCAAGTCCAGTCACGGAAATTTCACTGCTACCCAGAGATGCTATCACGTATTTTGAAAAGTCATAATATCATCTGACTAATGCCCTAGGATTTGATTCTCCTCTCACTGGCATCATGAATGAAGAATAAATTGGCATATGCCAGACGAGTTATAAACAAACAAATCCACAACTAAATGTCAGTTAGAAATAAATCAGCAAAAACACTCATATGAAAACAAGCGATGGAGATACTGAACCACACGAACTTAGTTCTGGTCCAAAGTCAGAAGTATCACTTCTGGTTACTCCCTAAATCTCCATCTTGATGCAAGTCATTTTTTTAAGTAGAATTGCTTAAGGAGGGATCTCAAAATTTAAGTCCAGATTAAAATGCCTTTTCTTTCATGTTTGCCCTGCTGAGGTCACTAAAGCCTCCTCAGAACGATGACAGTGAGGTTATCTTTTCTTGGTGTTGTTTTTGCCTATTGAGAGTAGAGCAGCTAATATATGTAAACAAAACTAAACACACATCCATCCTTACTATAGCAAGATTTGGAGACCGAGTGCAGAATAAACTTGGCAAATTCCTAGCAAGCCCTAAAATCTATTCCAAATCCCAGAGCACTCAGACAAAACACTGCAAGGTTAAAAGATGCAAAGACCCACGCATCCCTTTTGCTTTCTTTTACACAAGGGGGGAAAATGAAATGCTCACCATAGCGTATTATTCCACCCATTTTTAGAAAGCAGCGTGAAGCTAAAAATATACCAGTCTAAATCCTGGAGGGTGAATGGCAACCAAAACACGCAGGTTTGAAAACCTGTATTAATTTACCAGGTAAGTACTATAAAACTGTTTTTTTTTTTTACTTAGGTTTCAGCAATGGAAGAACTGAAGTTCAGTCCTTGGCCATGGCCAGACCTTGATCCTCTGTCACCGTCAGTCACAGCAGCCCGCAGCACAGCACATCTTCTGACACAAGATGTCATTTGAAGCCCCAGACACTCCAACTAGCTACTTTAGGACAAACATTTTTAATGCATTAACTTGCAAATTATGCTCAAGCACACCAACATTTCCAGAGCACTCCAAGACCAATGCAAGCTCCTGGGCTACTGTTTTTACAAGGATGTGCCTAGCAGCTTTCAGCTACCTTTTGTATTTCACATTAGATAAGCATCACTCAAATTTATTGCACTTATAACATACAAAATGTTTCTCATCTTTGCCCACTGTATTCATATTTAGAACTATACAACATTACAAATGAACAATAAAGATCCATTAAAATAGAACCAAGCACTTTACAGAAAAAAAAAAAAAAAAACCTCTTTTCATGTTTTAACAAGAACTTATCTGCAGATAAAAAAGTCTATTTTTAAATAGTTTCTTAATTAGCATTTCTCATCTGATATTCCTGAAACAGAAGTTAGCTTCACATTTTATAAACAGAAGAAAGCCAAAAACAGCAGAGTGACTTCTACTGAGACCATGTCAGGCTCATATGAGCAAACCAAGGGACCATCTCCACTGGATCCTACCACTTCCTCTGAAGGCTGTAACGCTATCATAAAACATGAATTACATCTGCTTAATTTGACATTTCTTTCTCATGTCACGGAAAATAGTACTCCAGATTCATCCTGAAGAGCAGAAGGCAAGAGCTACGTGCAAATCAATGTCTACGTGATGCCAGCCTTAAAAAACAAACCAGACATGATCCTCTGAGCAATCCAGCACCGATGATCCAGGTGCAGTCTGAGCAGAGCACTTGTGCAGACCATGTCCCACAGCAGAAGGCCGTGCACTCTCCCGTTAATGACAGCATGATACCAATAGCCTTTTCTCTGGCTCTGTGTCCACAAACATCTGAATAAATTTAACAGCTGCCAGGTCATGCAGAAGCTGTAAGATGACATCTTCATTCCTGTAGTACCCCCACACCTTTGAGAGCAGAATCCTGGATCTAAGTACCGAGAAAGGTCTGGTTACTACACTGACCCACAGAGTCAGGCTACGGATCAGTTTAAGACTCCATATTGTGCAACGCTTCGCTGAACTGGAGCATGTGTGTAGAAGTTACCTTTGTGATACAAGCAACACTATCCTGAAATGTTTAGCAGAGAAAGATGATTGTGCTTTGTCACTTACATTCCCAATGCGTGTGAAAAAGCAACATCTGTTAAGAGACAGCTTCCATACATCTGGTAGTGAAATCAAGAGTGTTTGGATCCCCCTCTCCTCACCCCAAGCACAAATGCTTTTTATTATAAATTCATTTATTTCTACCATTCCTGAAAAAATCAGCTCTCCTTCAAAGCAACAGTCCCCAGCACTTAGATAAACAGATGTTATACCCATCATACAAAGATGCAATTAGAAAGAAGAAAAAAAAAATTGGGTCTATTAACACTTGTATAATCAAAACACAGTTCACAAAATATATGTTCAAGCCTAGGTCTGCAGAGTGCTAAACCTGACTTTTAATTTGAGGAGAAATAGCAAAATTCTTATCAAATTGCTATAGATGCTTGAAGGTTAAACTAATGGAATTATAATTTACAGATTTTAGCACACAACCACCCCTGGATTGCTGCAGAAATTTGATAAGGCTCTTATCTTTCAAACCGACCACACTACAAGACGTACAAATCATATGCTATTATCCTTTAGTTCCCCTTCTTCTGGGAGAAAGGCCAGAGTGCCTGCATTCAATATGGATGAAGGCAGTACAAGATGTCTCCACCATTTTAAATTCCAGCTGCAGTAGATTCAGCATTGAATATGGTGAAACTAAAGTTTGGGGGGGAGGGGGTGTTCCCTTTCTTTTTTTGTTTTGTTTTGTCATTATTGTTATTGTTGTAAAAGCAAACCCATCTACTCCATTACCAATAGTTCCCCGCCACTGCTCCTCAAGGTGACGTGTTGTGACTCCGAAGGAGCATCCTAGACCAGAGCAGCAGCTTCATGTCGTATTTCAAGTCATTTTGATTCCTTTCTATTCTGTCAAAAAAAATTAATCTGCGAGATTCACCCCCACACATACACACACACACTCGCCCAGACACACCTCCTTGTACTTTGCAGGGCACATTTCAGACATTTGAGCTGTGGGACCATGCAGCTCCTCTTATTTACAGCACCTCTGCACTGAAAGTGAGCCCACTCAAATTCACCCATTACTGCTCTCAGTTGATTCTATTAGTTTCTAGGAAAGCAGTTGAATTTGTTTGACTCCTGCCTAAGATCATTAATAATATGAGATGGAAATACACAATATGTATTACTTTCACTGTTCTGTAACAGCATAATGGACTAGAAACCATTTCCTTGATTCTCAGTGCACTGGTCTTCGTTCATTTGTACTGAAAAATAAATCAAGTGCTGATACATCATGACTGGAGTATTTTGCATTGTCTGTAGCGAGACAAATGACTAAACATGCAGAGCAAGAGAAATACAACTATAACATGCTTAGTTCTGTGGGCTGTTTGTTTTTTAAGTATATCTGCTTTAGTACAACCCAAAAAGAAAAGAGAACTGTAATAGAATACAGCAAACTGTTAGCCTAAACAAAGCAGAAATGCAAAGATACTCAAATGGCAATTACACAATCTGATACTCTCAAGTAGTTCTCGTGACTTAAGTACAGAAAACCATTTTCCTTTGGCTGTCTCCAGGAAGACAATTTATTTCAGTAGGGACCTGCACCTGTAATGTTATTATTCTCCAATATACAAGTTCTTCTTTACCTTGTCCATTTATTTACATAGCATCTGCACATGAAACACTCCCATACACTTCAGTCGGCATGATTCATCGTTACATTTCAGTAATGGATACGCTATATCCTACCTGCTTACAGCAGACCTTACAAGAGTCACTTAAAGCAATAAGTGCAGGTAGACAGTAAATATAAATATTTCCCTTCACTAATATATATATATATATATATATATATACACACACAGCTCCTAAATGTTTCCTGTGTAGTCCTTAGGTGTTTCTTTTATCTGGGCTTTACATGACTACTAGGCCTTCATGATTAAGATAGAGAGTTGTTATATTCCAGATATTCATGTATATGATACTGTCCGTGCTGCCATAAAAACTGCTTTAGTAACCCGCCTCTCTCTCTGTACCCAAAGCATTTGCATTATGGAAGCATCTACCCCCTTCTCCTTGCTCTGAATCTCACCACTCTCAAGTCTTTTCCAATTCAGCACTTCCTCTCTTTACACCTTTGTTTAAGGACATGAAGTTGACAAACCCAACCCGCAGTTCACGGTGCGGATCGGTTAAGTGTGCAATCAAATGAGCGTAGAGCCAGTGGCACGACTCAGTGCGTGAGCTCCCAGTCAGCCACGCAATCAGCAAAGCAGCTTCCACACAGCCTCGTGTGGCAGGCTCTGTTTTACCAAGCTCTATTTTACCAAGCGGATTAGCTCCAGTGCAGTAATACGGTGACATTATTATAATGCCTTCCACTCTGCAGCTAGCCTGGTGTCCGCCAGCTTTATGTCTGTCCTATACTCCAGTGCATAGTAAAAATACACATACATTTGCTTAAATTTTACAGCTCGTGCTAAATCTTGAATTTTCAAGGCACCTGGAAGTCAAGAAGTAATGTGGTCAAGACAGTGGTGTAAAATGAAAAAGTCATGCTCTTTTTCTCATACAGATCCACTACCAATGCCTCAGAACACTTCCTCCTGCAACTCACCATCATCTTTTTTCTTCTCACCATCCTGCCACTGAGACTACACTTATAAAAGTACTTTATCATGTTTTGGCTTAAGAGTTTTTTCCATGAAAAATCTCTGTGTAATAGAGCATTCCATCATGAGGCCCACAGCACATAGCCAGGTCTCTGAAAGGGAGTTTGATGATAGATAAAGGTAATTATAGTGTAACATTTGCCATACTACAATTTAAGGCTTTGTCAGCAGTTTCTCTGCTTTAAGAGGCTTATAACTCTATGAAAGCCTCTGGCCTGAAACTTGATAAATACATCTACTGAAAAATAATCTGAAATGTGGAGTCAATGAGATGCCTGGAATTGAAAAACACTAAAGCCAAAAGTAGTCTCGGAGTGGTAGTGGATAGAAGACGAGATATGGGTTGCAAAGAGATCTGATAGAAACAAATATCAAAAATAAATCACCTTTCTACTGATAGGTTTTGAAGATCTGCCAGTGGACAACATTTTCAGAACATATACTCCGCACTTCTTGCTATAATTAAGATTAATTTTTTTAAAAAAAAAGAGAGAGAGTGAGGAGTAGGACTCGATACATCTTTCAGAAGTCAGCAATTGATGAATTAATCTTCCACCAAACCAACAAAACATTGCCCTTCCCAACGACACTTTTGTTATTTCCCCTCTGTGCCTCCCCCTCCTACTATTTTTGGCAAATTATAATTGTACAATTTGTGTTTTCCATGAAGAATCTGCAAACAACCCCTGTAATCAGGACGTCACTTCAAGGATGACACTCACAGCATGCCTGTACGTTTGGCTGGAGACCGCTTGACTGCAGACCCCAACTCCTGTGGCCCTGCACGTGCTGCCAGCCCCAAGTGAGAGAAGGCTGAAAGAATGTTAGTAGATAAGATAGGCTAATGGGCATGTGTAAGGAAGCCAAAAGGATTTCAGTAGATAAGATAGGCTAATGGGCATGTGAAAGGAAGGCAAAAGAATTCTACTAAGACAGGTAAGGGCCATGTACTATATCTTCTGCTACCTATTGTGCAAAGAAACTGAGGCTGGAAATTCTGGGATTCCTCACGAAAAACAGTTCCTGGTAGAAAACATGAAACACATTTCAAGAACCAACTGAAACTGAATCTTGCAGTTAAAGCAGAAGCTTACGAGTTGGCGCTGCGATGAGAGGTCAACCAGCAGTGACAAGGAAGACTCACTAATCTTCATCCCCATGACCCCCAGTGACCACTACCAGATAACACTGCACAAGCGTGGATGGGAGGAATCTATGAAAATAACTCCCTGAAACTAATTTTAATACAAAGCAGGGATAGGTCATGCATATGTATAGGCGTATCGAGAAACTTTGTGCACAGGTAACTTTTCAGCACATATAACCAAGGCAAGTGCTGCGGTGGGGTGCACACAACTTTGTTGGACGACCCCCTATGCCTCCCAGCGCTGAATAAAAATACCTACTTTACCATCTTCCTGACTGCAGAGTCTGCTTTCCGCACGTCACAAAGCAGCTCAGGTCCTGCAGACACATCAGTTGGGTGATGCACACCTGAGCCAGTATTTCACTGCTGAAAAGCTCGGGAAAAGCATCCAGATGAGATATTTTCCAGTATTTGCCGCAGCCTAAGGATGGTTCGGTTTGCTCGAGACAGCTTAACAGCAAGTTCAGATGTGACAAAATGGAATATCTCTATTTGGGAAAATGGAATCTCTCTCTTTAATTCAGCTGCTTTTTTTTTTCCTATGTACACTCCCATAAACAATCCCAAGTAGCTAAAATTAATCATCCTGAATCAGAGCTTTACCCAGTCTCCAACCAATTTGATAAAGCAGCTGAACCCATACAAAGATGCTGACATGCCCCAGTTTTCATCAAAGGAAGGGAAGTGTAATGACAGACATTGGTCAGAATATTGCTGGGGAAAAGAGAAAAAAGGATTTAAGCCATAAGAGGTCTCAACAATAGCATTACAGACGTTTTTTGATCGTGACTTGCAAAGCTGCCACAGGGACTGCGCTGTATTTTCCCAAATCCATCTATTTTACCATCAAGCCTCTTCCAATCCCACAGCATCCCATGGAGTGGGGCAGGAGACAAGAGCCATGGCAGCCCTCTTTCCCCTCAGACTTTGATTTCTGTAATGTGCCTTTTACAAGAACAGCGTAAAATTTCACCAGCTGGGTTTGAAACATAAGAGAAGAATTTCGCATAGCCATAAAACAGTCTTTCACTAGCATCTGTCCTCATCCGATACAAAACAACGTTATCATCTCCTTTACAGAGGAGTGAAGGAGAAGTGAGGAAAAACACCAGTCATGTCCATAAAGTTGAACTACTATCTGAAAAGTTAGAGACTAATACAATGTTTAGCATTTCTTCAAAAAGACACCACAAACAGCAGGAACAACATCACCTACCCACTTACACTGTAAAGCCAAGTGAAAAATCACACACTGATAAATCCCACCACCACCTCCCAGCCATAAATCCTTAAAGCAGCAGCAATCTCTGTTATTTAGCAGACACTGTACAAACGCAGCCTGGCACTGGCCCGGAGTCTGTTCATCAAAATGCCATCAGTGGGTAAAATCTCTTCAGTGGAAAGCTGCAGGATACATACGGAGCAGGTAACTCCACGCTGCTCCTCTCGCAGCACCTTCCGGAAAATGGTCACCTCGGATTAGATCTGGCCCCAGGTGTGCAGACAGAGGACAGAGCAGACATTCCCTCTGCTACCAGTTCACAGGTGATAGAAGTCTAAGCACTGTAAACGTGGGGTTTAGCAGAAGCCATCCTACAGAAGATGTACATGATGTAAAGCATTTCCCATTAACATCCACGTGCCGTCAATAGACACAATTGCTTGGCCAAGAAAATTCAGGAGAAATACAGGGCAATATACAAATTAGGTTACGTTGTACCTGAGAGACTGAGACTGTGAAGGGGAAAGCGCAGTAGCAGAGATCCCAGGAAGACTTCTGGATGAGAAAGACTTATCTGGCTCGGGAGAGTTACAGAGAATGAAGCCAAAAGGACAAGGGAATGTTTTTAAGAGCATTTCAGAAGAGCTTTTTGATATGGGTGAGCTGAAAAGGGAACCTTAAATTGATTCCTTTTGGCCACTGCAGTTTGTAATCACAGAGTAAGAGAAACATAAATGAAAGTGAAAAAAGGGAAGGCTGGTTCTTTACAAGGAGATGTGGATATATTTTTTATGACTGTCTCCATATTCCCTTTAGTCCACGGTGGTTTTATTAACCTGCTGCACACACAAGAATTATGTTGTAAAGTAAGGTGACACCAACTGTGTACGAGGCAGGGGCAAAGCACTGTAGGAAAACTTGCTTAGACTAGAAATGAGGGCAATGCAGGATGATAAAATGGCAGTAAAAAGGAGTGTATTAACCAAGCTTAAATAAGAAACCAAAGTGGTAGAACAAATATTGTAAATGAAACTGTATGTCAGTAGTTAAAATCAAGTTCCTCTTCAGTTCCCTTCTTTCCCCTCTAAGATAGTCCACAAGTGGTCCTAACGGGACTGGAGGGTGAAAAGGTCCCAGGCTGCCACAAGGTCTTGTATTCTCCTCTTACAGGGTTAAAAGCAGGCAGCACTCAGCTAGTAGGAAAAGATGGTCCAATTAAAATTCACAAAGTTATTGATCTTAGCCCTGCTCCAGTGGACCCTCTTTCTACGTCTAGCTCATAAACAAGATGATACAGAAAAGAACTATTGATTTTCATATGATATCTTTTTGGATGTGTTTTTTTAGAACCTTAACATTGCATCAAGTGTTCTAAAACAAATAGACGTAGGGTGGTCACTTCTGGCAGACAGCGAAACCTATCTGCCAACCGTTACGGACGGTGGAAGGATAGATAGGTCCAACTTCAACTCAACTTCCCACCCGGAAACTAAACCCCCCCCCAAAATTAACTGCTTGGATTTGAGTGAAAGGTCTAGAGTGAAGGAGCGTAAAAAGAAGGCACAGACAGAATAAATCTGAACAGACTGGAAACCAGTAAGTCACACCATCGCATGGACAAGACCCTCAAACGGTTTCTGCGGTTTCCAGAGCAGTTGTTCCAAATGCCAGCTTCCCCTCCAAACCCCACTGCTGGGGCAAAGCCCCCTGGCAGTCACCCCTTTGCAACACCTTTTCTTCTGTACCTGACTCAGCCCTTATTACCCACAGGAGACATCCAAAGTTCATGCGGGGCTCCAGCAGGGAGGAAGTTCCTGACCTGCTGTGACAGCTTCACCAAAAAATCCAGCTAAAGCACTGACACACATCGTGCTGAAGAAGACCAACGCTGCTGTGCCCACTACCCTCAGCGCAACGTCAAGTCTGCAGAGAATAAACAAAGCCAAAAGTCCATTGGCACATGAAATAAAGGATACATTTGCTTCCAATTAAGCTTGTTATCATTAGCTAAGGACACTCTAGCAGGGCAAGAGACAACTCAGCCACCTCTCAGCCTTGCCCTGGTGGCTGCTGTCTAGGTGAGGGAGAATTTCTCTCCCAAGAAGGAACTCGGCTGGCTCTGCCAGCGGCAGCTCTTGGAGCTGGATGGCCAGAAAGGGACTCAGCGAGGAAAGCCACAGCCCTCAGGAAGCAGCATTCCCATCGCCCTGACATCCCCTGGGGTGAGTTTCAGGTGACAGTGCCCACAGTGTTAATATTAGCAGTGATATCTGTCGCTAGTAAAAGAGGTAGAAATGCTCTCCCCTCCCTCTTTATCAACCTTTTAGCATTTTCTGTCCTTCTTAGTCACAATGGTGCATGTTCTTCCTTGCCATTTTTTAACTGTTCCTAAAGTAATGAAGCCTGCCCGTGTGGAGAAACATAGTGAAAATAAAAGAGCTGAGATCTGTTCAGATCGTGGGCATTGAAACTGGAATTTTTACTGCTGCCCTGTTCCTTGGAACAATCCAGTGCATCACAGAGCATGCAGCCAGTCAGTAGTTCTCTACAAATGCTGCCCTTTGTATCCACACAGTTACAGCCCGATGCAAAACTTACCATTCCCAAAACTCACCTACATGAGCTGCATACATGCAACTGTTTGTAAAGGATGGGTGATAAGCTTGATTTGTAAGCATTACATGCCTTGCCTTTTAATAAAATTTTGAATAATGGACAACATATACTGAACATATTAATGACAAATTAAGACAGCAAATTGAACCACAGCACCCCCCAGAACATAAAACTAACATCCTACTCAGAGGAAGAAAGTAGAAGAACATCTTATTTTAGGAATCCTTTCATCTGCAAATCGGTTTGTTCTCAAAAATAAAATAAAATAAAAGTAATGAGACTACTCTGACAACAGAATTCCTGTGTGAGCTGTTTTTAAGCAGAGACCACTTCAAAACATTAATTTTTCAGGGGGGTTGTTTAAAGCCGAGCAGGCTCATAAATGTTTTCTTTTCAAGAGACTGAACCATGGCCTGTTTTGACTCCCCTTTTATCATCTTCTCACTCCATATTATTTAAAAAAAAATACAGAATCTGCTTGTAAACAAATGCTCTGTGACAGAAACCATTCAGTTTTGCAGGAAGTCAGATGAATTTACCAAGAACAAATTGTGTCAAAGCAGCGTGGGCTTCTACTCCTCACCTGTTTCATCAATGATGACAAACAGATCGATTCTTCCAGAAAAAAATCCAGGTTAAGCATACCGGTAAGTGATGCTCTGGTTTCTTTTTGTGCTTTTGAAATTACAGCACTATGCTTGCTTTCCCCTGCATCACACCTGACCACCACAGCTTCTCAAAAGTAACTGCTGAGTCCCCTCCAATTAGTTCCTTAATTAAGAGCTTCCTAGGATGAAGTTCATTAGACCCAGCTGTTTTGGGAAAAAGCCCAGAACCAGAACATTTTAACTTGCAATCCTAGCTCCTTGTTACTGCACCAGATTTAGCAAAGCTAACACATGTAGCTTGCCTTTCATTTTTTTTGAAGGGAAAAAAAAAGAAACCCAACAGCTTTTACACTGCCATCACTAGCTTTCCTTCACTTCCAAGTAGCAAACCAATACTTTCTTGGCTGCCTCCTTACTGACGATGTAGTTTTGCAATTTATTTATATATCCATTTTTTCAAACTTTTTGCCCATTTATATTTAATTTCATGTCTTGGCCTTTTTACTTTTATCCGTAAGTAATTGCACTAATATCTTTCCGCTGCTAGTGAGCTGACCTTGTTTTCATCCCATAGGCTCAGTTCCCTCACACATTTCAAGGCAGCAGGGTGTTCATTATCTTGTCAGATTGATCTCATCTCATCTTTCTTATGCATCACTTACATTTTACCGGTAGTAGTTTCTTTGAAGAGTTTTTTTTGAGCTCCTTTTTCTTTTAAACCTCAAAAACCATACACAAATTGTTTACTGAAGCCTGCTTTATTGGCTTGGGTTAGGAGGGAGTGTGATCGGGTTGGGTGGGTGTTTGTTTTTTAAAATGTTGCTGTTCCCTTCCCATCTTTTCAAAAAGCCCAGTTCTGTCACTTTACAGTCACGTGCCAGGCTAACTTCCACCTCCACATTCTCAGCCAGTTCCTCCCCTTGGTGAGAAGCTCACCTAGATGGACTCCCCGCTCCAGCTGCTCGCTGCACCTCTGGCACCAAAACCACTCAGCAGGGAAATGACAAAGTTTTACTGCAGATGCTGTGCTCAACTCTGTTTTCCCATTCCCAGCACAGAGCTAGATTATTATACACCCTGTTGCCTGTATATTGGATTATTCTCCTAGCTGCTTTTAAGAAGGTGCATCAAAGTGGTCTTCATGGTTTGATTTGTAAGATCTTGCTGTTGTGACAAGGCTCATGTGTAGCGCCTAACTATTAATGCTGCAGTCACACAAGTTCCCACTTCAGTGTATCATGCTGGCAACACTCACATGGTAAGACTTCAGTATCCTTTCATCTGTACACAGGCATGTAAGCTGTTTCCTAGATTAACTCACTGTTACCCGTCTGGCCATGTCTGTGAGCAGCATTTCTTGTGCACAAAGTTAGGTAAATCTCTGTAAAATCTCCTGTCATTGCTGTTCAAACTGGGGCTTGTGTCACACGTTTCCCTTGATCCAAGCCCTTCCTCCTGGGATAGCAAATCGGTGCACAAAGTTGTTCTTTTTTCCCTTTAGTTTCATTGTTCTTCCAGCTTTTTCATTACCTTTGATCCACTCTTCCACTTGTACCATTTTCAATACTCATGACTTCACTTACTCCTCTCTAGTGTGAACCGGATATAATATAACATGATTTCCCCCATCTCTTTGGCTCGTTTTCATCCCCTCCTCTCCTTTTATAAGCATATATATATGTGCTTCATCTCAGGTGTCACAGCTGAAGTTTTTATATGAATTTTTCATATTGCATTTTCTCCCATCCATCTCCCTTGATCTCCCTTGTAATTACTGCCTTACTGCTACTCTTTTCCTTTCCTTTCCCCTCCCAATGAAAGAGGGCTTAAAAAATCTTAACACTTCACATTCCTCTCCAATTATTTACCTTTTCCCTTTAACCTAGGAGTCAAACTTGAATCTCACCTACGAAAGTGATCTCCAGCTCAGTAAAAATCTCAGCATGTGATTTTGCAGTACCTTTCCCAGGGCTGCACATACCTTTGCACAGGTCAGCACACTAGGATGTTGCTCAGCCACCACTCCCGTGGTAGACAGCAGATCCGTCTAGACCACTTCTGACTGATGCATCTCATGCACTTACTTTCATAATTGAAGATGGGAAATGGGGATTACCATGCCAGCCCATCACACCTAATGTGCAAAGTATATTCCAAATGCACACTCCTGTCTTTGTGCCTATGCATCCAATACATCTTTCTGGTGACTGCTCTCTTGTGGGTTCTTCCGGCAGAAGTATTATAAAACTAGGAGAAGCGGAAAATATGTTAATGGCAACCCTAGGTTCAGATTTTCTTTTGTTCTTGTTGTACGAGCAGTGGGCCAGATGCTCCATGCAATTTCTTTTCTGGGAGGTTGATTAAAAAACAAAATTAGGAGGTTCCCACATTCCATGAGGAATGAAGGCAGTAAATATAAATCTTCTTAAAACAAAACAAAACAAAACAACAAAAAAACACAAAATCACAATGCAAGCTCCTTGTTCTCATTTATGCTCACTTTGATCACTGTATATCCCACTTAACTTGCATTGACTAAACAGTTTAATGACCTTTGAACTGAGATGAAGGACAGTAACTAAAGATCTTATTTCTAGAAATCTCCAAATATACAAGCTCTTTAACTTAAACCTGAAGAGCAGCTCCCAGCACCTGTCAGCTTACAAGGACTCTACTTCTCTGCAAGAAAAAAATATATATATATAAAACCCTCAAAAAGTGTAAGCCTTTAAATCTTGCTTCAGGCCAAACAGTTCAATACAATATTAATATTATTTATATTGCAACCTGTGCTATTTGTCAGGATCCCAGCTTGTAAACAGGCCATATAATGTTGCCAACAAAGGAGTGACTATTTTTTCCTCTATACTCCAGCCTCTAGCCTCCTACTGCTCACAGTTGAGGTCACGTTAAGGGACAAAAGGCGAATAAGTTTTTAGAATATGGTAAAAATGGAAAAAATGTTTTTCAAATACTTGATAAAGGCCTGACTCTACAGAATGCCAGGTGCTGCTAAGAAAGCAGAAGATGTAAAATAGCTGCTATTAGATTCTGTCAGTGGAAAAGTAAACACTGCTTAAGCAGACACCCTCTGACTTCACAGTGCAACTTTCAAGCTCCATTTTGATCCCTGGTCTATTCAGATTGCAACTTCATGTGTTTACATTCAAGTGCAATAAAGAAATCACTGACCTGCTCCAGTGTGCACTCAGCAGCACACCTTCCAACAGGAGCATAACACCCCCAATTGAGTTTTTCCTGTTTTTTCCTATAATCAATACATATGTAAAATTTTGTCTTACGGGACAAAATACTATTCCAGACTACTTAGGTTGCAAAAATAAGCAGCTTGATTTACAGAAAGGCAAACATCTCAGCCCAGAAATTCAGTGACAGATCTCTAACTGGTTTCAGAGTGAGGGCCAAAGGTATGCTGCAGAACTGAACAGCACTGTGGCTGCTAGAGACCAAATGTGGACTGAACCTTGCATACGGGTAGGAAGCCTAAATTCCCACACATATGGGAAGAAGGACTGCAAGCTACATGCAAGCTGTCTTCCTCTCTTCCCCTTTCTTTCGTCCTTAGGGACTGTAAATTTCATACCTATACAAGAGTACAGGCAAGATACAGATAGGATAGTACATAGGAAAACATGTGCATATATACATTTAATACTCTAGTTAAACCATTATCCTTGGTAACGTAAGTAACTGCAATTTTCTTCCCTATAGCATCACCCTCTTCATCGAGGCATACATTTTTTCATTTTCTGCCTTTCCACTACATCCCAGTCAACTTCATTTCATCCCCCCAGTTCTTTTAGCAACCAGGGAACGTACTACAGTGTGGAGACTACGGTGACATTAAAACATTCACTTCCTAACTTAATATGTAGATAAAAAAAACAAATTCTGAAGCTATGTTCACACGTAGCTCTAGAAGGCAGCTAACTTCAGCTCAATACAGACAGGGCACAGTGTCCAAATATCTCCAATTTGCCTTGCTTTTGCTTTGTCATCAGGGTTTTAGCTGCCTGGAGACCAGGTGTGCTGGCAGAATCACTGAGAAACAAACCTTGGGGTTCAGAGCCCACTTCCCTTTGCTGATGGAATCTAAGTCTGCACACCCTGTGCCCTGCCTTTTTTGTAGTGTTGGCACATTTCCCAGCAGAAAGGTTTGCTGTAAAGATAAAGTAGGCAGTGGGGATGGCCACCGAACTTTCTGCTCTCCTGTTTTCCCTGTCACTGGTTATGGCGTATGTTACAGCTGCTGGAGGAGCCTCAGGACTCCAGCAGGTGATATTGATAGATCGACTCATTTTCCCAGTCAGTGCTGTAATACTAAAGCATTTACTATTTTGGTGTTTGTTGTTCATAATTACCACTATAATACCCAGCATCAGCCTTGACCTACATTCCCATTTCGCACGCATCGCCTTCGTATCCGAATGCACTCTCTCTTCCTTGCACTGCTGGTGCCCAGCCAGGAGAGAATCACAGCACAGGCTGCAGGATTAATCCCCATGGGCAAGAACTGCATTTTTCTATCTTAAATATTTCATTAACAAACATTTCACATGGAATTCAAGACTTCATTCTCTTTCAAATACAGATTTTGCTGGCCATTCCTCCCTAAAGCAGAAAAGCGTCGTATTGTTAAGCATACTTTGCAAATACCCAAGCGTATACTCCAGGAATATAAAGCAAGTAACTAGACAGGGTCACTATAGAGCTAACGTCTGCTACATTTGGAGAAAAAAAAAAAGGCAGCAATTCAGCAATTAAAAACTATACGTTATTGTAAATGCAAGGTTCAGCTAAGACAGAATAAAAGGTACGTATCTGGTGAAGAACCACAGGGATAGCCTCAACCAGCACACACTGGCACAGCTCAGCTGGCATCCAAACTAACCCCATTTCAAACTGAAATGTAATGAAATGTACCAGCATGATACAAACACAGAAAATAAAGGTATCAGTGATGTTCACATATTGCCAGTGTTTATCCTTTCTACTCCCTTAGAAATATATCTCAGCCTGACCTCGAGGCACTCACTGACCGTAAGCGTGCAAATGTGTCACCTTGCTGATGCTAACTATGCAGCTTATGAACAAAAAGATGACGGTATGCAGTGTAACTTGCATAAAACTTATGTTTCACCGCATGATTCAGAATTGCTAGATGTGAAAGACCACTGCCACCATCTGGTGCCTCCCAAGTCCTGGATCTTTCTTTTAGTCAGAGAAGAATCCAGTCTGCCTAATTCAATACATAAAAGAGGAACAGGGAAAGATAAGCAGTTCTGAAAAATAGAGCAGAGGGCTTTAAAAACCTTCAATGCAGCTGTTGCAAAAGGAATTCAGTACATAAAAACATGAAATCAAAACACAAATAGGGGAAGCTGAGAGGGATTAAGAACGTGAAATAAGTATATAAGGTCTCAAAAAGGCTAAATCTTAGAAAAACACAGACCATGATTCAAACTGTATCCGTAAACTCAGCCTTCACAAGTTATTAACTTTTAAAAATACTGATCCAATCGTGGCTCAAGGTTGGGAATCATCCAAGCAAAGCAAGAACTATTTCCATGAACTTAGCATACAAGAAAAAAATCACTTTTCTGAAGTTCTTACTTTTCGTCCATTATTTCTCTATAAATATGAAGTCAGATCCCAAAGCAACTCTGTTTAAGAATTATTCCCAAGAATCAGATAAGCAACTATTTTAAATCAAATTTGTCTTTCCTTTCATGGATTTTGCATCATACCTGGGGACATTTGGGAACACTAGAACAATCCTGCTTGTACCATTCTCGAGGTCAGGGAAAATGATGGCAATATTCATTAGTATTTCCTCCCTCGCTTCCTAGGCTGGGTTCTTGAAATTGGAGCGATTTCATTTCTATGCTTTTATGGGGGTCAGGTTAGCATTATTAACCTCGTGCCAAGAGAGTGCATCGCAGCCCTGCCTGCGGCGCAGAACGTCACTGGCAGAAAATCCTCCCCGGGGCAGCTCCGCTGGGGAGCTCTGTTGACACGATCACACCAAGAAAGCCTCCGTGACCCACGCATGCACAAGGGTAAGAAACAGCCGGTGACAAATGGCAGAGCAAAAAGCAGCAGCGAGAGATGGTCAGCACTACAGCACTGACCTGCGTGCTGTGTGGCCGGGGAGGGCCTGGGTGTGAAGTGCCTTGAAAGCAAGCGAGTCCAAAGAGAGGGCGCGAAGGACTCGGTCCTGACCTCTGCTTGATCAAGGTCTGACACCATGCTCCAAAACTCATTACTTTTTTTATTAAAGTGAGAGTCTGATTCGTACCGTGTGGACATAGCAGAAACCCAGCAATAAAAGCAAAGGCAAACAGCAAAGCTCTCCACGAGGCGCACAGTGCTGCAGGGCTCGGGGCAGCTCCCTGCAGCCCAGGCTCCAGCTGGGGCACAGCAGCACGTACGGCTGTGCTGAGCCCACAGCAGAGCTCCAGCAGCACGGCTCAGGCTGCTTTCACTGCTCCCACGCTGCCTGGCTCCGCTGCCCAGAGCAGACCAGCCCCCAAGACACTGCCTGAAATTATGCAGAGATCTCCTAATTCCCTCTCAGACAGATGCTCTGTTTCCAGCTCCAACACGCCCTGCCCTTCCTGTCTTTGCCTTCAGTAGCTCATGCTGCTAAGAAACACCATGTCCAGAACAGCTGTAAAAGACACAGAAAGCAAGTATCTGAGGTTTTGCCCGGTTAAAAACTGAAGCACAGTCTAATTCTTAGCAGGCGGTTAATGGAAATTACAGAACTAAACAGCAGACATTGATCGTGTACCAGGGGAGGCAAATCTGAGAAGATGTATATGCACAGCCCTATCTGACACGGGTAAGAATCGAACTTTGGGCATTCTGACATTCAAAGCACAGATATATCCATGTTTCCATCTTCCCTTGAATTGATAATTGCTCACGCTGCAGCCTCCAGAGCCCTCAGCATGACATCCACCTCTTCCTGTACAAGAATGCCCCCGGCTCGCTGAGACGCACCCCTGTTCAATTACCAAGGGTTTGTTTGCAAAGCCATCAATCCCCGGGACCTCCTCACAGTCGGGTTTGTGTCATTCTGGCTCTACTCTTCAAACCTTCCCAGAGGCAGGCTGAGATGGTCTGTCACTGAAGCAATAAGGATGAATTACTGGGTGGAAGTTGCTAATACAGCTTTGCATTAATTATTTCATAATTACAGCAAAATATTTCCTATATTCATAACTTAGTAAATTACTAATTTAGGCACACATTAGTCTGAAGATTATGATTCATGCAGCAGCCTGCATGCTGTAGCATTTAATCACATCTCAAAAGTTAAGACACCTGTCCAAAGAAGATTACAAGAGTAACATCTAAACTTCAACAAGTTTATAGCTAAGTAGCACAATTAATCAGCGCTCTTATCAGAATAGCTTGATTTATCTTTGTCATCTCTGCTTAGCAGAGTCATTTAATTGCTTTCCACTCCTAGCTTCTCATTGGTCTGCCTTCATTAAAAGAATGGTTTATGTAAGCAGCTTTCCAAAACAATTGCCTTTTAAAAAAAAAAAACAAAGCCTAAAGTTAGACATTAATAAGTGAAGATCCACATACACAATATATGCTAAGTGCTGTGTCACAGTAACTAGATTTTAATCCAAGGGAATACAGCTTTCACTGATATGCAGATTAAAAGCCAGTCAGAAGTAGTATTCCTTTACATCAGGCGGTAGTGATTAGCCATATTGTCAAACACACCTGGTGAAAATCTAAACAACAGCTCAAGTAGAAGGAAACGTTCAGGGTCCACCAGAGTTAGATTTGAAGCCTAATGCAGCAACCTGCAGGTCCTTCCCCTCCCGATGCCTTGAGTGCTTCGTCACCTATCAGTTGGTAGGGAAGTTTGTTGTGGTTAGAGAAGTCGCAGCTCCGTAACATTTATAGGCCTACATCAGGATTTATGGCCCAGTTGCCCACAGCATGATCCAAGAGCCAAAAGCAATCCTTCCAGCTTGTAGGGGTTTTGATTTGCCTTTTTGGTTTGTTTAAAATTAAGAAAACAACTCTCACGTAGTAGTTTGTAAGTAGAAAGTTTTTCCCTGTGTCTGCCCAGATCTTTCCTGCATTAGCTCCAGCTCATTGCTTTTTGGCCCCAGACACGGGAAGCCAATCGTTTCCCTCTGCTCCGCAAATGTTGCACTTTCATCTGAAAGCTGTTGTCACCTCCTACCTCCCCCTTAATTTTACCTTTGCAAGCCTATGCAAGCACGGGTCTCGCAAATCCTCCGACATCATTGCTCCTCCACCTCGGATCACCCTTTGCTTTCCACCACGCTACCTCTGCCTGGCTCGCTGCCTGCTGTAGGACCAGAGCCTGAACCAGCTGCAACACTCCAGCTGCACCTGGCAGCATTACAAGCAGAGATGGAGGATGGCTCCTCCTTTCCTGCAGGAAAAATATACAAATACATTTTCTGCTTCATACATCCTAGCACAACGGCAGTATTTTTCACAACAGCTTGAAACTGTTGGCGTTTAAGGTTCAATTGCACAGAGCATAGTAACTCCCTGCACCCTTTTCTGCAGAGCTGTTCTGGAATGTGTAGGTGATGTTCTTACACCTGCACCTGTTGAAATGCTGAATCTGCTACACCAGAAAAATTGCAAGCTACTCTTTCCAGCCTTTCTGTAATTTTCCCAGTTCCTTTGGAATTCTCTTCCCTCCCAGTTTGGCATTATATGCTAATTTACTAAGTATACTCCCAAGTCTTCCATTCAATCATCCACTAAAACAAAATAAACAAGCTAGTGAATAAAACCAAAAAACCCACTGAGCAGTACCAGGACAGACTGCTGAGCAACTCCAGTCACTACATCCTTCTTCTTTCACAGTTGGCTGCTCGCAACTATTCCCCAAATACAGTTTTCCAGCCAGTTACACACCACCAGTAGCTGTTCTTACTAACGAAGTCCCCTCACAGAACATGAAATGCAGCAGGGAGCCTCTGATTTGTCCTCACGTACAATGGCAGAGCTGCTGGAGCCGCCTCTATTACTGCCAGTTGAAGTCGGCGCCAATAGCCCATTGTGCAGTTTACCTGCAAAATGCTAAGGAGTGGAAGCAACGCAGCAGCCGGGTAAGAGCACGCTCCGTCTTTACCAGGCAGAACACTTTTACAGCTTCAGTAATTGATTGCCTTTGCAACAATCACACACCGCCAGCTTCATTTTTCAGAAAAAAAACCATCAGATTGGAGCAGATGGGAGCAGATCAAAACAGATTGCACAGAGCAGCCACAGCCTAACGGTGAATTGGGAATACTGAGCAAATATAAGAACCCCGCGTGCCTCATGTCTGAACTGGAAATAGAGCTCTCTCATCGCAGCTTTGAAGTGCTGGTGTAAGTGCTCGTGTCTCTGTTCTGACAGCTAAAGGCAAGCTATCACCTATGCAACAGCCTTACTTGTTGGGTGACGGCTGCGGTTACGACCAGGACCGCAGACCGCACCAAGTCCCACAGAGATGGGTGCAGACTCTTGTGCTCATGGAAAGCGACGAGATGCCAACGTCAGGGGTTTCATCGCGCCGCAGCTGCTCCAGCTGCCCCCCAGTCCATCCCTCAAGGGTACCAGCATCGGGTCCTCAGAAAGTCAAGCGCTCCACCACGCTCAGCGAGGCCACTCAACCCATAACCAGCTTCTGATGGACAGACACGGGATGAATTTTCTGCTTGGGAGCAGAGGATAAAGAGAGCAGTTGTAGATAAGGAAATATGAATCATTTTTAATGAAGTTTTCCACAAAGATCAAAATTTTCTGTAACAGCAAGGCAAAAGAGGAGATAAAATGATAGAATTTAAGTAGGCAGCCCAATCAGAACCTCTTTATTCCTATCTTTTGCTGCATAGCTGTTGGTCACTGGCTATACACCCCTGGCCCTCCTTTTCTAATGGACAATTAAACCATTTCCATCTAAACTCTTCATTTTTGGGTTTAATTATATTGCTGGAGCATTGCAGTGAGAATAGCAATGGATCAATCCAGTTTTCCTCTATTTTCGCTTTGAGCGCTCTGGTTTAGGGTTGGGTTTTTGTCGGTTTTCTTTTGCACCCTTCTAGCACTGCCATTTCCTGTAGTGATTAAATGCAATCAATCATTTCTTTCTTTAAATGGCAGGCCAAACATACTATTTTCATCTCTAATTTTATACAGCTAAAACGAGTGACTTTTTTTTTTGGCCACAAAATGGTATCAGCTGTATTGTTTGGACCTGCCCTTTTTAAAATTGAAATGAATTAATGATCTGTGATTGCATTACTAGAAATAAAATATTTACTAGAGATGATCCACTTCCTAGAGAAAAACAAAACAAAACAAAACTACGAAATACACAGGGGGGAAAAATATGATGGCAGGTTATCACTGAATGTACCAAACAGAAATAATTAACACTTTTTGCTCTTTGTGATTAATGAACACCTTCAAAAAGAGTTACAATCAGCATGCCAGGTAGCCAGGAGATACATGCAGCAAGTAAAATGCATTACACAAGTCTTCCTTTCCTCCCTGCCTCCTTTCTTTTCCCCAGGCTGAGCAATTTAGGCTTTGAAGAAACTATAACACATGTGTATAGCTTCCCCTCAGTCCTTCCTATGGCTTCCCATGCTTTCTTCAAGCCAGTGAACAAAATCTTGCATGCAGCACTTCATTTTGAAAAGGAAGCTTCCACTCATATGGAATCTAAATGGATTTTTATTGTTCTGCTTCTACTGACCTGTTTCTTGATAGTTTTCACTGCACTATGAGTGCCTCTGCCAAGTATGCAATGTGGCTTGTTGAGAGAAAACTTTAGATTAAATCAAGCTCCACTGAGCTGGTTTTCCTCACGCTGTTGCTGTGTCTGGCCTCATTTCTGTGCCATGCGCCCGGTCACCGCGATGACCTAGCAAGAACTACCAGGTGCATTACATCTCATGGCGGAACGCTGACCCTTACAGAAGGCCAGCCAGTTCTTGGGCTCAGCGTGGACATCATGGTTGCTCTTCTACCGTTATTTATTTGGACCTACTGGGTTTATATAAAAGTCTACCTGACAAATAAGCCTGGAACACCAGTGCTCTGACACAACACTTTTCTTGCAATAAGCTGTGAAAATCCCCGAGATATGTTGTTGAAGGTAAGACAGAGTTCCCCCAAACCCTACAGGTGTTATCTTTCACATCCTGCAGGGACAGAGGCCTCCAAGATGGATGGCAACACTTCAGACAAGCTCTAACACCATCCTCCCTTGCCATCAAAGGAGCAGATGGGAACCTAGGATGTCTCAGGCAAGTCTCTCCAGACTTTTCAGCACCTGACTTCCTTCCAGGAACACCCGCCTCATCACTGTCCCAGAGACTCGCCTACCAGCAGGGACAGCAAGGCAACTATTTCATTTTTTTTTGTATTTTTGTATTATATTAGTATTTTTTGGATACGATCATCCATCCCAGCCAGCACAGCACAGATACACGCAGAGCCAGAGCCACTCTCCAGCCCCAGGAGCAGCAAGGTTCCCCCAGCAGCGAGCTGCAGAGCCTTTGCTCAAATAGCAGAGCCGTGTGGCTGTGCTCACCCAGCACCACTGCCCCTCAGAGAGCTTTGTCTTTGATGAGGAGAAGCCTCACACAAAAGGTAAAAGCAAAGCCACAAAACGTCTTTGTTTTGTTTCCAGGGCACGTTATTAAAAAGAGTACAGCGATACCTCAAACTGAATATTGGAATCCAAACATCATTAAGAACTAGGCTAACAGCACTTCTTTAATTCTTTTTCATTTAAATGGAACAAAATGGTTTGCTGCATACACGCTGCTCACATCAAAAGACCATTCTTAATCCATTAATAAATAGCAGCCTAAAAGGAATCATACACAAGTAAATTTTTAATGTGTTAGCCAAAACAGCAACCAGCAAGTAGGAAAGACCGAACTAAGTGTGTGAATTTTTCCTCACTGGTATCTTTGCAAACCATGAAAATTAATAATAGGAAGAGGTACTACTAGAAAGCAAGATATTCAGGTAACTGGTGAGGCTTTTTGCATATATGCATATATATATATTTTAAAAAAAAAAAAGAAATACTTTTTGTTGTTGTTGAACTCTAGGTTTGATGTTCCAAAATACAATTTATTTTTTTAAATCACACTGCACCTCTACAGTAAAATTGAACTGCTCTTGTAGCTATTATATCAAAAGGGTTATGATGAAATCAAAAGGGTAATGTGGAAAGGAAAACTTGTGCCTTCATATGTTCTCTCTGGTTTTGGTGACTATTTCTGGCAGATTTAGATTAGACTATTCTGAGCTATAGCCAAGCTAGACCGAGTGACACTCATCACAGTAACAGCTGAAATACAACAGAAGGTTCAAAAACTGATAATCACCTGCAAAAATAGTTTCTACTTTTGACAAACCTCTTCTCAAGCCATTCTGGGCTCTGACAGCTTTTTGGTTTGCCTTCATTGTCTCCAATAACATTTGCTATTTGAGTTATAGTAGAAACTTCCCTGTAATGAAGACAACCCTCTTCAGGAAAGCCTCATCCTTTCCCAACCTTCAGCATACTTACTTACAAGAAGCTCATCACCTTTCTAGCACAGACCAGCTTCTATCCTAATTACCCAGTTATGTAGCCCTAGTAATCAGGTCTTCTTAGATAGCTGTCAAACTCTAGCTGTGGTCTGGAATACACTTCTAGCAGTTTTGGAAGGACTCCTTTCAGTCCCCTGTTGCTAAAGAAGATTCCCTAAATATTTACAAAGAAGATATCATAAATACCTATGAACCCTCATCTTGAAGGACAGGACTTTCGAGATGTGACACCACCCTCTGAAATGAGTGCTATGGTGACCTTCAGAAAGTTTAGGGTTTGTAACAAAGATGAGCATGATAGCCTCATTTTTGTAACAAAAGCATCACAGAGCTGCAATTCCCTATCCCACACTTCATACTTCAGTTTAACGCAAAGAAAAGTCACCTCACTGGGTACATAAACCACACTTGAAAGGCTCCAATTTCGGTTCAGCTTTTACTATTGGTTAAAAGAATTATTAAAAAATCTTTTTTTTTTTTTTTTTTAGTTAGGAAAGGAATAAAAACCAAAACAGATCAGCATGTCACCACTCAGCTCAACCCTCCTCTCAAACACTGCATAGTGTACTGTGTAATTAAGCAAGTGGCAAGGCAGAGTGGGTCATCAAAGGTACTTCTGTGCAAGGAACAATTAACAAGGTAAGGCTCTCCCAGCTAGAGGAATCATGCCGAAGTAGCGGTATAATCTGGTCTGTTAACTCCAGAGTGACATGGAAAGGTGAATCCAAAGTAACTCTTAACTGCCTCGCTCGCTATATGTAAGGAATTAGAAACACGAAATGAACTCATCCAATGGCAGAGTCAAATCAAGGCAACACAAAGCTTTCTCAGAAGTGACAGGCCTGGGGAACTCCTTGCCCACGTTGCTGCACTGCAGCAACCCATTTAACTGGGCTTGGTAAGGAATCTAACAAACAGATTAAAAATCCCTTGAGCCCTAAGTACAAAGGTGCCATCTCTGCCTGCAGAGACCAATGCGTTCCCAGAAGCCACCAGGCTTCTGAAGCGCCACCGCTGTACGTACTCATTATGTGCATGAGGGACAACATTATTTGAGAGCCACTGCTAAATAAAAGGCATGTTAGCACCAAGAACCTACTCTTCACACCCCTTGCAAAACACTGCAGCACAGCTATGTTATATTAAACCAGAAAAAAAGTCATGTCCAGCTTAGCTTCTAAGGACCTTCAGCTTACAAGGAGAGGGAGAAGCTTAATTCAATTACTAAATCAGGCTTTGCCCTTCAAGCTAACGGGTAGGGTCTGTCAGAAAGGTAGAGCAACTGGCTGCCCCCTCGGGCAAAGCCTTTGCTGGGCTCCTGCTTCCCTCCTGCTGATTCTCAAGACCGAGCTGATTCAGAACTGTCACCCTCACAGTTTTGCTTCCCACAACCCTAAGGATGAGCCCAGTCGCTCCCACCCCAGCTGTGACCCCCCAGAGCTGCGGCACCTCCCTGCGTCAGGGCCAAAGTTGCCACGCGGGCTGCAGCAACCCACTTCTCACTGCTCCACGCAGGACTCAGCTTTGCTTTGGGCAGGCGGCTTCATCTCATGTATTTGCTTTGTAACAGAATAATTAAAATGTTAATCTTGCAAAAATCTTACTGTACATTGCGAAACCAGTTTGACTGTCACTGATTGTATTTATTTCTCCTCCAACCCAATAAGCAAGTACTTACCCTCTCTTCTCTGTGATCATTATTTGAATCGCATGCAGTTTCAATATAGCTTGAATTTAATTTAGATTTTGCTTAACTGATTTTTATTCTATTATCTTTTATTCTCTGGGCAAGTATATATTTAATCTTGAGAGTAAAATTGTTATAATTAAATCTGTGTTTTTAAAGGTAAAATAAATTAGAGGGTAGAGATGGAGTAATATGTAGTAGCTTGTATGAAATTATATAGATGGAATAATAACTCACTTTTATGAGCAGTGCACCAAGACACAGATTAGTTGTTACCAAAAAAAGGTATTTGTTATTCAGATTTTTAGTATCCATTGAAGTACTTATATGATGCTTAAATGTGTTACAAAAGCCTCTACAAAAACACAAGTCCGTTACAGACCCATTCACAAGCATCAGTTTTTCAGCCCATGCTGAAGAAAGCTGTGTAGTTGTCTCCCTGCCCACATCCCCAAGATGATGCCCATCACATGGCGGCTTAAAACACTTTAGCCTGTTTACCTCCCTGTGACACACAAACAAGTTTACCAAACAAAAATGGTAAGTTCAGAGAAGGAGGATGGACAACTCCATACAACTGCCATCACCCAAAAATTCTTCTCTCCCTTGTGATTTTGGACACCAGGTCTTAACAGCTGAAGAATGGCCTGGACTTCACGGGGCTACACTTCTTGCTTTGAAAATCTACACCTACCTATCTCCTAGGTACAACTATGTCAAGATCTTTGCAGAATAAGATGAACAAATGCCCAATAGATTTGCTTTCCCTTCTTAATGCAAGTGATGTTTACATTTCCAACTCCTTTTTGTATTCTTGACAAGCCAATGACCAAGAGAAAAGTACTTCAGTGCCCTGGAGCACGATTGCAGGCAATTTAACTTCTGAAATGCCCAAATCTCAATGTATATTCACATGTGTTTTTCTTTATAAAGCACATGTGAATTCCATGTGATTTGTATATCTCACAAGTAAAATTATGTCCCTAATTGGTACTTCATAATAAAGTGCCTGAAGGAGAGCAGGCTGCTCTGATATGCAAGCAATTCTAGATTTAAATTAAGTTAGGGATTGATTTCCATTTCAAAAGTGGTTTTAAAATTTAACAAGTGAAATAGGGAGCTTTTTTCAAAAAGGGACACAGAAGATGGGAATGCAAACAGATTATGGAGCTGAGATCTAGGGAGCAGACACCCTGCACACAAGAATGTCTTTCTTCACGTTACTGTCCATCCAATTTAAGAGAAGACTAGATGGACAACTTAAACTACCCTGAGTACATCACAGCCCCATCCACCAAAAAAAAAAGGCCTATATAAAAAAAGAAGTGCTATTTTAAAAAATAACAAACTCTAAACATTTTTAAACATTTTTTTAAAAAGTGCTTATGGTCTCTCCCCACAATACTGGAATAAGACCCCAAGGTTTGTTTCTTTTTATCCAAGTCGTTATTGTAATGTCTGCTTCTGTTATTTCTTGGGATATTCTATGCTGGTGGCTGGAGCTGGACCTTCTGCACTTTTATTGAGCTTTGGTACTTATTTTATAACTCAATGATGTATTCTGATTATAAAATGAAAAGGTTGTGAATTACGAGATAAAATACATAAAGTGATTTTGCAGCTGCCTTGGACATTGTAACAAGAGATTGAGAAATCTTAACCCATAATTAAATGGAAGACGCCGCTTGCCTTTGAAGGCCATCACCATTAGGCATGGCAGCCTCCCTCTTCAGCAATTTATACTTGTATAAACTCAGTAGCACAATTGCTCTGCTCCCAAATAAATAATATTTTAGTCCCACAGACTCAACGTGAAAATCAAATGGGGTTTCTTTAATTTTCAAGCTCAAGTAGTTCTTAAACCTCCCAGAAGAAATGTTAAGGCACCTTATGTCTAATGCTGCTGAGAATGAAAGGCAAACAAACAAACAAACAAAAATGAGGAAGGACTTGGACTGTCTTGTTTAGTTCTCAAAGAAAAAAAAAGCAACCTTAACTTTTTGAAGAAAATGCGTTATTGATAAATAAACCTCCTGCCTACTAACTCTGCCTGCCACAGAAAGGCTGCAGTGGCCATTTCTTCCCAGCCCTCTTCCAGCCCAGAGGTTTACAGTTACCCATCTTTTCTGTCCCCTTCATTAGTCTCGGGAAGCCCCAGTTTCTTTTTCCTTAACTGACTTTGCTCTGAGCTGCTGCTGCCCCCACAACCATCTCTCACCTCAGCTCAAGAATTTTCCACTCCGTAACGCATCTCTGATGAAAGCTACAAAAAGGCACAAGTGTGTTCACTGGGGAAATACCACAGAGTCAAGGATGTCTGATCTCAGCTTACGATAGCCGTGTAAGAGCGATGCCTCTCAGCCCAGAGACATCTGGATTCAAAAGATAGGGGAGCGAGGTGATGGAAGGAAGGACAGACCTGCCGAGGATAAGATTTACAGAGACTAAAGGATCTGTGGCATAACACAAAGCAAGCAAATTCTATTTAATAAGACATCCCGCATACAAGGTATCACCTAGCACTTTACAGAGAGATAAAAGACCGAGATAATGCTTGAGAGAATTGGATACGGTGACTCATAAAAGCGAAACAGGAAAATACAAATAAAGTTGAAGTAGCTCAGATAAAGGAAAACTGCTGAATTTAGAAGTATCTAGAGTACAAGCATATGTTCTTAGAGAACAGCTACAGCCAGAGGGGAGGAGGAAAAAAAAGAAGAACCTCAAACACTTAAAGGCTCGTTTAAGCATCTTAAACTCTGGAGTTTATAGAGTTTATCAATGCACCTCAATACTGGAAGTCTTATGCTGACAGAAACTCATTTTAACCTGGTAGAATTGCAATTTATGAAAAATTTTTCAAGGGGTCCTCCCCCTGGAGCCCGTACCTGCATCCTGTGCCTTTGGCAAAACTTCCAGCAGAGATCAAAAAGGTGGAGAAGCATTTCTGAAACTTGAATCAAATAGGTGTTGCAGTAGATCTCTTCTTAGAAACAATTTTACCCATTTGTTAAAATAAGGGAGAACAGAAAAGAGCATGAATCAGTAAGTTGAACAACAAACATAAGAAGAGATTTGGAGGCAGGAACTACGTCACCATTTCTGGATGCACAGAAGCGATCCACCTACCTGTAGAATTTAAGTCACCGATTACGAGCACACCACAGTTCTAATAATTTCTAGTTATTGGGACCTGAAGTGGTGGAGGGGACGGGGAGGAGCTCAAGAACAGCGTAAGGGAGTTGACGGGTCACACATACGAGCACCATGAGCACAGCCACACAATTTGCCCGGGCAGATCGGGAGCCACAGAGCGCAGCAGAGGCGCGATGCTGCCCAGGAGGCAGGAGCATGTCCCTGTGTCCCTGTGAACCGCCAGCACCAGCGTGCAGCGAGCAGGTACCTGGGGAAGCTGTTTCGGAGGAAACCACAGGCCCCAACACCGGGCAGGAAGCAGGTCACTTGGAAGCACAGCCGGGCACTGCTTTGGGGCTGGGACATGTCAGAGAAGCAGCTGACAGCCCTGTCTGCTTGTACTTTCTGCAGGTGACAGCGAGGAGCTGTAATAGGGATGGCTGAGGAGGAACAGCGGCAGGGTCATAAATACAGGACAAATGATTGATTTTTTTCCAGGTGGGAGATTTTATCCTGGAAACAAAGCACGGGGAAGTCACGGAGCTGGCAGACACTGGATGGACACATCAGTGACTACAAGGTAGTTAAGACAGTGACTGATGGCAGCACAGCGAGGTGCCACCTGAACAAGCCCTGTTTGCGCTTCTAAAACTCGGCCTGTGAGTGATACCAGAAGAGGGAGTTACCACAACCCTGCAACGTTCACGGCTCCCAGAAGGCGAAGGGGGTGCTGCTGGCATTGTCAGGCGAGGTGCTCACCACCCAGCCCGCACCCACACCCCCCTTGGGGCCCATCCCTGCAGCTCCTCGCCAAGGGCCCCACGCCTGAGCTATGCCAGTGCCCAGAGCCCCATCCCTGCATGTGTAATACTTCCCAGCCATCCCTTTTCTCTCCCTGGTGCATACACATGAAAAAGGAAAAAAAAGATGCCAACAGGTTTCCTTCCAAGGCCAGAGCACCCACATATTTATTTTCTCATGATGTCTCAGCCTAGCTTGCATTAACACAGCACATTAGCCAGCTCTGACTTTCCCCGTAAGACAAGCTCTCCATCAGCACGAGCTACACCCCTGGAAAGGCCATCTCCCCACATGGACCCACTCGCCTTCCTACAGGCGGTGCCAGCAGGAACCTGCAGCAGCCCTCTCCTTACACTCAAGTCCCTCCACCTGGCTGCCTTGAAGCAACAGGAGGTACAGCAGCAGAGGGAGGAACCACAGATCCCAAGCAACCTATCGCTCTTTGGTTTTTTAATTTATTTCAACCAAGGAGTTAGCTTGAAGGTCAGAAATAGATTAAAGGATCTTTTCAGGGTCCTTTTCCATGTGAGCATTTCAATATTCACCTTGAGAATCAAAGGTCAGAACACATGACGTGCCCGATGGAGCAACACTACAGATAGTTCCTTTCAAAAGCACAATACACAACCACTGTCCATCAAAAAGTAAACTACAGGAGAATTAAAGTATTACAGTCTTTACAGAACTCCTACGGTACAGATTCTTCTACAAACACCTTCAGGAATATTTTTGTTATTCAATGCTTAAAAAACACAGCTTCAGATACTGTGTATGCATTGGATCCATTTGCATTCCAAGTGGGACAAAAAATTGATCATACTTTGCAAGTACAGTAGCCTCATGAAACTAAACATTTTGCATCACCTCAAGCTGTTCTGTACACGAAAATGATCAATGGTGAAAGCAGCTAAAATGGTTTTCACAGCTACATGCCGCATGGCTTTTTTAAGGCTTGAAACATTTTTTTTTCTTCATAGACTGGGAATTATCTGTTAAGGTATGTTCAAAACACTGTGATTTTCTGGCATTTTCTAAAACATAAAATATTCCAAATACGCTAAAAGTCACATTTATAATTAAATCAAGGAGCTGATTAGCTCTAGATAAACGGACATTTCCCTAAGACATTGCACAAGAGGAATTCCAAATGTTTGAGATGTGAGACCACAGATCCTGTTAATTCAGTACTCCATAATAAAACCTAAGCTAAGAACAACTATAGTGCAATAGTTCTACCTGTACAATAATTTTATTGGAATAAAATAGATACAGAAGAATCTACAAATACACAATAAAGGAGCAACAACCATAGAACAGCTGGAAAAAAAAAGCCACAAGCATTTAAATCCTGGGAAATCTTAATATGAATGAAAATTTTAACTTTTTTTGTGTGTGAAAGGCGATAGAAAAATGAGGGTGAACATTTCTAAGAGGTACAAAGCAGAAAAAAAAAAAAAAAAAACTTTGAAATCACAGCAGGAAAGACAAATCCAGAAAGAAAAACACAAATGGAAGACAGATGATGAGAACAGGTAGCTTTTCTAATGCTTCAGCACCTGATCTGAACTCTCAGCAGCTGAAAAACAGCTTGCTTTTTAATTTTCTCTGCTCCAGAAGTGGAAAATTTCCTCAACTCTGGTGGGTAAGTAGTTCTGAAGTGAAAGAACTGTCATCAGCTCTTGCAAAAAAAATAATAAATAACAATAAAATATGGATTTTGGAGCCCCAAATTTCAATTATAAAGATAGCAAAGCAGCTTTGTCAAAATAATGCATTTTCCTGACACTTCTATCTTTGCATTGAGCTAATTTGTTTCTTTATCCATATGCACACGCAGAAAACTGCATACTAACGTCAGCACTTGGATTCGTGCCTGGAGGTGACACGGCTCTCCCAAAGCTGTGTGACGAGACTCGTGTCCCAAGACACTCCTTAGGGCTCCTCCTTCCCACCAAGGTGCCCCCCTTGCTCCCGAAGGATGCCTGCACCCCTGCCAGCTGCCTGCCACCACCCTGCCACCCAATTCCCCAGCAGACGAGCCTGGGGACAAGCCCTAATGGCAGATGCAGGGGACAAGTGTTGGCTAAGGAAAGCCCAAGTCCAAATGCCATTTGCTAGCTCGGGCCAAGCTATTACCACAGACTTAGAGAAGGATGACTGCCCAGTTTTCTGCTGGGATGAAACATCTGAGGTGATACTGGAAAGAATCGGCACAAGTTTCCTCGAAGCAAATGGGGCTCAAAACTATGCCAGCAGACCTGCATTTCTGAAGGACCACGCATGCTTCTCTCGGTGCAGAAAACCAAATTACAAGAGCAAGAAAAGTTAGAGGTAATCAGGGACTGCTGAACATCCTCCTGATGTGCTGTAACAACTCACAGGAGCCTATTCCTTTCGGTGCAAGGTTTAACAACATTTCCATTAACCTACCTCAGCCACTAGAGTTTTATTCCACTCATTCTCAGTTACTGATGTTGTCTTGATTACTGACTGAAAATTATTTTGCAAAGCAGGAGCTATGCTGCACTACTCACTTTTCCTACAATAAGATAAATTGCTATTCATATTTTGTATATGGAGCAAAAGATAATCAGTCAATACTCAAGAATGGGCTACTTCAACACCTTCAAAATTGAATTACATTGCAGCTCAATGCAATTTCAAATGTCAAAGAAATCAGAGGTTCTCACAGATTTTAATTAAAGCACTCTCCTCTACATTCAGCTCCTCCCCTCTCCCCATCCTGCTGCTACCTACTCCTTTTCTGTTTATTCACTCTGCATAAAACAATAAAAATAACCCAAATTACTCCTGTTTGTTATTTATAATAGCACAGTTCTCAGATATGTGACAACATTCCCCATCCTAAATAACTGATGGCCTTACACAATGATAATTCAGAAACTTGAGTGTTACTATACTGTAATTTTATGGATAAATAGCCATAGAAATAACCAGCTCAAAGACATGCAAATTCTCAGCACAGAATAAAAAGTTCAACATCCTTTCGTCAGTCTCAGAAGAAAAAAAAAATGAAAAAAAAGCCAACAAAGGAGCAGACAAAAGCTGGCTAAGACAAGCTTTCCACGGCGCACCTCCACACCCCCCTGTCTAAGTGTAATCACTCTTACATTCGTTCAAGTCAGCAGCACCAAGACACAGTGGCACTGAAGGAGCCCACATGAGCGTTGTCTCACAGGACAATACCCAAACTTTTCCCCCACACACCATGAACAACAGCTCATTGTTACCTGTGACTTCAAACTGCCAGGCAAGCCCCGCACATAGATGATCCATGAGGCTCATCAGGCAATTAATTGCAATCAGGGCCCTGATGTGAGCTTGCAGGCTTGACATTGCTTTCTCCTGTTGATAACGAGCCGGCAGAATATCACACGGCTGCTACTGTACAAGTTTAGTCCCGAAGGCTGGATTATTTTCTAGAACAAATTTCATGTCTTGTTCTATTTACAGATTTAGTGATTTATTTTTACAATCCCACAAATGAATTCATTATTTGGAATTAATAGAAATGTTCAGAAGAAGAAATGGTGTTTATTTTGTTCTGATTCCCCAGGTGTCTCGCATGGTCATATTTCCAAGCTTCCTATCTGCACTCTGCAAATGTATTGAAATATGTATTTTGACAGCGGGGCAAGAGGTACTGGTGCAAGGAGTTTTATCACCAGGAGCCTTCTGGCTGCCGAGTTTAACATGGGGTCAACAAAATTCTAGTAAATTGAATTACAAGTAAAATATTTGTATAGTCTGCAAACCATTTTATGGTACACGAAGACTGTACCACTAACATGCATTGCAGAACGAGCCCAGGTGCATTGCTTTCTTAGGAAGCACTCCGTTTTCTGTTACAGCGTATTTATCTTCTTCATATTGCCTGCCACACTGTGAATCCTTTAAAGTGCTAATAATCTTTTTTCTTCAGTTTAGGCGTTTTTGCTGATTACTGGTGCTTGAATGCTGAGAGTTTCTCGCTGAGTAAAGAATTTCAGTTTTCAGTTTTTGTCAGTGGTAGCTGACATAGCTAATTAGGAGTTAGCATGTGGCAGAGCCTTATCAACCTCTCATTAACATTCTTATCATAATTTCTGGGAAAAAAAAATATCCTTTTCCCATGGAATAATCCAAGTGAAAAAAAATAAAACATAAAACAGATACAAGACTGCATTGCAGTGCTCTCTTACTTTCACCCAGCATGAGCAGAAGCATTACTACATGTTGTTCTAACAAAAACCTCTTACCAGCATTATTTAGTCCTGGGCAGGCTGCATCACAACTTGGAGATTATCACCACCTTCGTAACACGTGATTATTTCTATTTTCATTCTGGGTGGCTTCAGGCACTAGGAGAAGAACACGCAAACTGAGTTGACTCTTCCCCATTTATAAAGCCCTTTTTATTCTTTTGGGGCTGTGGAAAGCCTGACAGAAATAGGAGTTCCTACCACTTTTGCTGTAGAGAACTCTTATCTCCATAGCAATGCTGCTGCAGCAGAAAGCTAGCAGACAGTAAAGGGCTCTGAAAGCAGCTTAATATCCCTTCACGTAGGGTCCCACTGCTATGAAATACACCCAGACAGCTTTACCGGTCCCAGAAATCCAGAAACCAGCCCGTCTAACAAAACGCTGGTAGGGGCCTCCCTGATGCTTGTATCAGCCACAGACTCAGTCGCAGGTTCGGTTTCAGCCCAGACTGGTCCCTTTTGTCCCCCGTCCCGGCCACTTCCCCCTCCAGCCCCCCGTTTCAGGCAGCCGCAGCCCTGTCCCGCTCACGACAGTCTCACATAAGGGGTGGAAGGAGACTAAAACTGAAGGAGCTTGGATAAATCCACAACCTGCTCCCACCCCTCAGCCTTCAGGAGGGGCAGGGCTCCAGGGAAGGAGCCAAGCTACCTCTTGCAGCCCAGCCCACATCCTGCTGTGGAGGTGCTGGCAGGAGAGGAACGAAGGAAGGAACAAGGAGTTCTGAGACATCCTTCCAAGTATCTCACCTCATTTCCCACTCTGATGGAAACAACTCAAACAGCCTTAGGAGCCAGGACCAAACACCTTCACCTCTGCACCGCAACATTGCTTCTCTTGCTCAGTGATCCTCAATCACCTTTTTCACGAGTGCAATGCCACCAAGCTCTTCAAGACAAGAGGAGTTATACATGTTATAAACATGAGAAAGGCTTTCATGGACTCCAAGCAATCATCTGGGGAAGAGAGGAAAGGCAAGAAAAGTGCCTGAATCCTCACAGGTAGTTACAAATCTGGCACGTTGCCCCCAAGTTTCAAAGCAATCCAATTTTCTTTTGTGATTCTGAAACACATCAGCTGAGATTTCTTGCTATTGCTAACTCAGAAGACATGTCTTTATTTAAACAGTGGATAAAGCAGATACCTGCGCGCTGGAAAATTATATGCTGGTATCGATTTTCTTAGTAGTAATAATTCACCCCCAATAGCAGCAGTAACCATACTTTGAAAACTGGTTCCCTAATGGCATTCTAACATTTCAGAATATTTTGTGCGATGAAAAATACAGAAACTACAGTAATCTATTTGCCTGCTTAACTAGAAGATTCGTCTAATTAAACTGGAAGAATGCTGCACGGGTACTTTGACTCAGAAGGTCCTCTGTCACTTCTGCAGGAAGAAAAACTTCAATTTGAAGAAAAATGAGCACAACACTATAAGGAAGGCAAACTCTTCTACTTTGTTCTTCTGATGTGTGGGCTTCGGTACAATGCAGCTTGCTTTCTTCAAATACCACAGCCAAGAAGAATGGTGTAAGAAAATCTAAGGTTTGATCTAGCATATCTTCAAGCATGAGCCAGACTTGGGGTTAGAGTTCAAGTCTGGATTTAGCTCTTGTTAAACTGCAGGAGATGGCAACCAGCCTGCACATCAGCAGCCCTCAGCCACCCGCAGCTGAGGGCAGTGCTGTGACTGCACCTGAGCCTGCAAGGAGAAAGCAGCCAGTGCTGCCACACCACTGGCTCTGGTCAGTCTGGGGGGCTGACCCCAACTCTTTCTCCCCACACAGGGCCGGATGTCGGCTCAGACAAAAAAACATGTGTAAAAAATGCCTGGGTTCTGGAAAATAAGGGTTGGTGACTAACCTGCTTTTTCTGACCTACACTTAGAGGCCTATTATAGTTTTAGACTTAGTTCTAGCATTGAACATACAGTTTTGTAGTTTAGTCCTAGTAATAATTTGAGTATTTACTGCAAATTAACAATTGTTTTTTCTTTCCTAAGCTTCCCCAGCAGTTTCACATGGATAAGATCTCCTTGGATCATACTTCCAAATACTATTTTGAAGTATACGCTAACTATTTGCATATTTTCTTAAGAAGCATCTTCATTTAAGCAGTAACCTCTGAGTAAATGGCAGTATTGAACATTAAGGTAACACTATGAAGCTCTAGGTGAGGAACTTTACCGCAGAGCTCTATTCCAAGAGAATATATTTTCATTAGTACAATAGTAAACACACCGTTCATGGGAAAATATTAGACAAGGAAAAAATTGAAGAACATGAGCAAGTTAGTCTGAAGTTATGTTTTTTTAATGCTACCTCTTAGAAGTGTATCATCTTTCACAGTTCTGTGAGATCCTTTAGGAGAAGTCTCTTTTAATGTATCAACTTAATAGACTTGAAAATTGTTTGCTTTATTCATATATGTCTTAAGCCAATGACCGGAGCTACCAGCCAGTCAGGAAAGTATCCCATCAGTAAATCCACATTTCAAGATCATCAAAACGAGAGTCCAGTGGGCTAAGGACCATACAGCCTATAAAACACAGCTGTTACATGGTACGCAGCGGAACAGACCCTTAAAAAGGGTCCAATGACCAGAACTTTAAAAATTCTGAAAACCCAAGCTGCATTTCATTATTAGTTAAACCGCCTCTCATCCCTCTTTCTTATGAGGTAAAAAGACAGTGCTCTATTACAAGTGTGTCAAATTACTTGCAGCCAGATACCACAGCATCAAACTTAATGGCCATTTTGAACAAATCAGTACCTGTAAAGCTAACTTCTTTATGCACAGACCCCTGCAAATAGACTGCGTTGCAACCTCACAGTAGAAGCACAAACAGTTATGTATACAGTTATTACGTACACTTATTTTCAAGAGCTAGTTGTTCCTTTACATCTCAGCAGTGAAGACAGGAAATAAAAAAGGGAAAACAAGACTGGCACTGGAAATGGAATAGCTGTGGAAAAGAGGTACGCGAGCTGCAGGGAAGTCAGGCAGCAAGGCTCGTCTCTTAGTGTGAAGCAAACACAGAGCACGAAGGACTATGCAAACATGGAACGAACAAAAAAAGACAAAGCAATGTGAAGATATAAAACGGAGAAGTGGGTATTAAAAAGGTGAGATTTGTATTACTGTTCTGGACATCCCCAAATCCAATACACTCATTTTAAATAAAATAGGGATCAAGAGTTTATGTACTCCTCCAAAATAAATAACTTGCAGTAATACACCAATGAATCTGATTGGAAAGTCAAAATTAAAAACAAACAAAAACACTTCTATTATTTGGGAGTATTACATGCTAAAACTTGCTTGAGTTTTATTAATATATCTGACTCTAACCAAAGCCAGATAGAAAGAGTTTGCAGGCAGAAGCCAGCTAATGACGGAGTCTGGCTTGGAACAGCACCATCAGTGCACCCTGAAGTGCCTAACCTAACTGTTACAATTATCCCCAACTCAAACATTACAAGCTGGATTTAAACTCATGCTGAAAAGAAACCCACAGATATTAGAAGTAGAAATGCACAGTTAGGACATGTGCATATCCTTAATTATGGCACATGGTGGCACAATCGGGAGGGGGATGAAACTATCATCCAAGATGTATGCATTTCTTTTCCTCCAGTGTGCAAACACAAATGCTACGATACCTTAATTAGAGACATATGGCTAGTGTACAAACTCACTGCAGGGTATTGTTAATGCAGTTTGAGTGCCCAAACTATGCTCATTCAGATGTTTTTGAATTACTCTGAATACTTACAGATAATAGTAACTAACTCTGAAAATGCTGGTTGAAAATATCACTGGGTTTGAGATAATGACAACGCACACTTGTACTGTGTCTAACCACAAATTATAAGCATACTGACCCCAGATTAATGCAAACACACATCCACTGAGTAGCTGTGATTTGGTTACCTCCAGAAAAGTAGGTCATTTTGGAGAAGAGCCCAGGAAAAAGCAGCTATAGGTTAAATTACTGATCCAAGTCCACATCACTGTACCATAGTAACATTTGGAGATGGTGAGTAAGGGCACTCAGGGACTTGTAAAATCAGCCCCTTACATATTTTAGAAGAGTCACAAGTCAACAAATAATGGTGAAAGCCGTACAATGCATCCCAAAACAAATTAGAAAACTGGTGGAGGGGTTCAATGGAGAGTCAATGCGTACAAACATTGATTTCAATTGCAGCACAGATGAAAATAGTTCAGAGGTAACAAAACTTCATTCCTCATATGATTTTTTACTGGAAATCTAAAAATCTAAAAATAAAAACCAAAATAAAGTGGTTCAAATGTACTGAGTTCTGCTTTGATTGCGTATTACCTCATCACTTGACAAACTAGAAGAAAAAAGATGTTTCTTTAGTTTGCCAGGAATGAGGAGAAGGCAAAATTAACAAGGTGCTAAACCGAAGGTAGGAAGATGTTATGTTATAAAGCAATGCACGATAATAAATTGTGGTATTAGCGGATAACAGACAAGTAAAACCAGATAATAAATTACCCACTGACTATTAACCTATTGGTCATCTCGCCTCTTCCAGCCTTTTTGTGTCTCAGTGGCCGTATCTATAACAAGGATCCCGCTGACACAAACACTCCCCCTCGCTGCTGCTGACACCCCTTTCAGGTCAGTGAGGTTTGATCATTTACATCACCCAGTGGGCTGCACGGGGCATATAAATCAGGCATATACATCTGCCTTGAGTTGCTTGCACACACTAAGCACCTGTAGCTGTTAACGAGAAATTTGGCATGTGGTGAGAAGGAGAGCACTAACTGTGCTCTTCCTGAACATTTTTCAGTCTTTAAAAAAAATAATAAAAAAAAAAAAGGAGAGAGCACCTTTATCACTGAAAAATACAGGAAATAGTTTCCTTACAAAATGAGAAGTGTTTATAGAGGTTAAAGTACCTCACAAGCAAAGAATGATGTTACCATGCTCCTCACTCCATCACCTAGGATGTTAAAATGTGAGGACAATATTGCATATATAATTTCTTTCTGCCCATTATCTTTCATTCAACAATAAAAAGTTCTTGTTTCTACATTTACCCTTGTTAAAAAATAGCAGTATTATCTTTGCGTGTTTACTACAAGACACCACAGTAAATGAAACATTGCTGTGTTCACACTTCAGTGCTCCAATACTATCAAGAACCGTCTGTTATTTCTATCATTGTCCTTCTTTTTATTTCCCTTGTGTATTTCAGATATATCTCCCATTAACTGGAAGCAGTAAGAAGCTGAGAATGGAGACAGCAGAACTAATGAAAAAAGGCTTCCTGCTCTGTGGTAGAGGGGTGCGCTGCCCCTGCTCACACCCCTGCTGGTACTGCAACTGCTGTCCAGTCAGCATATTAAACAACTCCTCATTTCTGCTTTTCTTCTTTTTCTAAATCAGAGAACTGAAAATTCATCCAAAGATTCTCCTCAAGAGTGGATATCCCGGCTTTATGCTATTCTGTGATCCCTAAATTCTGCAGCCCTAAAGATCTTGGTAACACACTTTGACGCACTATGGAAAAGTAAAGGCACCAATCATCATTTTCACTGATGGAGTGAATGTACCTTCATTTCCTACTTCTTACTCAGAAATGAGTGATGATGCAGGTGGCAGCGGAAACAGAGCAGGAGAGAAGCAGGTGTGGAAGAAGCACAGTACCATCCTTAAAAAATAGCCATAGTATCTTGATGAGGTTAACAGGGTTGCTCCAGGTCTGATCTCTCTGTGATCTTACAAACCACTGACATTACCATGGCTGTAAAAAGCAACTGCAGCAAGTAAAACCCAAACGCACCAACTCAGTAAAGCCGAGTCTTCTCTCCAGCAACAGCCAATAGCAATTATTCAGCAAAAAGTAAAAGATGTGGCACAAACAGAAAGTGATGCTTCCTCCATCCCTCCCAACTTCCAAAGTTCATAAGCCCAGAGCTGAGGGATGTCTCTCCTCTCCTTCAGCAGACACTGATGGATTGTTCTTTCATACATGTATTCTGTTATATATTTATTTATTATTATTCGTTTCTGTCTATTTTCATCTAAAAGCACAGAAAACAATGCACTATTTGTTCTGGCAGTTTCCCATGTGTTGACTGATGAAACAATAATAAATGGAGTACATTTGGGGAAGGGTTTAAAAAAATCCTAGCACTACTCATTCCTAAAAAAAAAAAAAAAAGAAATACAGGCTTGTAGTTTATGAGGAAAGTGTTTCTAAAACCGACTCCAAATCTCAAGTATACCCGTAACAAAAATCATAGATGTAAATTTAATTCTCCATTCATTATACATCCACGCAGCAAACGATTTTTCTTCTATATAGAAATTTTCCCTTAATATATATTGCTTTTATTATTATTATTTCTTATTTCTATAATTTCTTATTTATCTTTTATTATTTCTTTGTAAAACAAATATCCAAGGATGATATTTTAAAACGAAATTCAAAAACAATGTTGGAGTAGTTTCAGAAGTTTTCAAGCTATTCTGTTTCATGTTTCTGAATGCCACTTACTAGTGTAATTAATACAAAACTTCAGCCTTAATAGAAAAGCTCTCATTAGCACAAATATTTGAGAACATCTCACCTCAAAAGAACACAAGAACAGATTGCAAAGTGTAAAGGATAGGGAGGGCTTTGATTCTTTAATAGTGTTTCAGATCTGCATGTTGAAAGAAGTTGGGCTATTTTATTTATTTATTTTTCATTCAGAATATGTGCCTCAAGAATCATTAAACCATTATGTTTTTCCCAAATATTTCATTCAGTGATAAAAATGTTTCATAAAAACTCAGTGATGCAATTCAAGGCTGCCGACTGACGGAACTACTTAGCTAATTCATCCCTGGAAGACAGTATGTTGTGAGAAAGTAGAATTACTGGACTTCAAGTAATTGAAAAACAAAAAAGATCAGACTGAGAGATTCCACCTCCAGCAGATCTTGATACTAAAGCACAAGTTTTCCTTCAATCTGTTTCTTTCATAGATTTTTTTTTTAAAATCCTTGTGACAATATTAGCATATTAAAGCCCCGTACGTTTGGGATTTGTAATTGTTCCAGAAACAAATGGGCTTTTCCCAAACCTCAGGTTACATCTGGCAAACACAGACCAGAAGACACGGCCTGAATCCCAGCCCAATCGGTACAGCTCAAGCGGCCCTGATCATTGTTCCAGAAGGCATACCAGAAATCTGTGTCACAGGAAGGCAGTGGGAAAGATGCCTTGCTGATACCTGAAGTGTGAGCAGCACAATGTAACATCTGAGGTAAAAATCTTCTTGTGTGTAGGAAGTGAAGTCTCCACTGGGCTACGCAGATGGACATCCCTGACTGCAACAGCCTTTAGAGAAAAATCCCACTTGAATGGTAATTCAAGGGGTTAAACAATTAATGATTAACCCACTTACTGATGCTAATTCAGCAATCCAATTTCTCTGCTGGATGTTCAAACAAAACAACCTGTTTGTCTCATGAAGTGGCTTTGCAAGGTTACAAATAATTTTGAAAGCATTCTAAGTATCTAAAATATGTTAAAGAGACATTCATAATAAAAACTTTATATTTGGCAAAATCATTTTGTTGTTGTTCAGGTTATTTTAATGTAGCATACAGGAAAATAGTTTTGATAGGAACATCACTCTTTTCTTGAATATCTACCTCCATGAAGAAACAAATATCAAATAATAAACATCAGCAAGAGACAACTAACTGGCAGAAGGAGATTCCATCTTGGATTGCTTTTAACAACGTTAGAGGCATTTCTGAGCTAACGTAACTGACAACAAAATATTGCTACATTCAGGTCTAACTCTATTATATTCTTGTGTATTCTGTCATACCACAATACATGCTGTTGAAGAAAATCATGGGGACATGCACTCAACAGAAGTTTTCTACAGATACAAAAGAAAGAATGATCCAAACTCCTCCCAAACTCATGTTTAAATCAATAAAAAAAAAAAAAAAAAAACTTTTTTTTCTTCTTTTTAGAAAACAGCTGGCCTATCCACCCAATCTCCTCTTGAGAATGTCTATATGACAGACTAACAAAAAGCTGAACTGTATTTCTGGGAAAGATATGCAGAAAAAAAAATACAAGAACAAAATAATAATAATAGTCTCCCCAGAATTTTGTGAACTCGTTAGAAAAATGCCATTAGCTGTGGTTATCATCACACAAATAAAATCACAGTAAGGTCTCCATGCAAGTATGGATGTTGGAGTATTTTACCTAGAGCTAATCCAAGTAGGATTGACAGATATGAGTAGAAAACACTACTGAAAACTGAAGCAGAATACAGATAACTTGCATGCAGCATTCTGCTTCCATGGCTTTGAAAGTCTGCCTTCGTACTTCTTGAGAGAACACACTGGACACCAAACAAAGCTCACCTATGACTTTGATGGCACTCTGCGATGAAAAATTAAATGTTCTTTCCCTGCTGCTTGAGATGTCTAATGTGAGTGCCACACAGCACAGAAAACACAGCTCAGATCTGTGATGGGGAGCAGGAACTGCCCTGGCTTGGGGAACGACACACAGGGACAGCCTGATGTTCTGGCATAGCTCGCCTGGGCCCAGCCAGCCCACCCGGGCCAGCTTCAGGCTCAGGCTCATCACTGGATAAAATGATGCGACTGATGGCAGGGTGAAAAAGGAAGCTGTATAATTAATTTGGCAGAAAAATTAATGCCATGCAGCATGTTAGATGTATTTAAGAAAAGTAGAGAGCTTTTCTGGTAGTAGAAACACAACTGCTGTCAAAACAAACTGTTACTCTCATGACCTGTATCTTCTGAGAGTGTGTCAACCCATTCTGTACTGCCTGGTTCTCCACGTGACAAACCTCTCTAGTTAACATATAGCATGTATAAATAACGTGTTATCGATGTACAGACCCGATATCATTCCCCATATCATCTTAAAGTGTGATGTCAGTCTTCCAGTAGAAGTTCAAGACATCCTCTTTTTCTTTTTGAAAGCTACTAAGACAGCCTGCGTGACAGAAATTATCTTTATCACAGAATTATTTTGCAATCCAAATAACTTAATTATCAGTAGCACCTCATCTTAATGATGTAAGGATGTAACACATCATCTTAGCATCTCAACACTGTTAAGAAATGTGAAAGTGGGTCTAGACCTCTGTATTTCAACACCATCATACCTTTTGTAGGTTGAACAGGATTATTTGTCTTCTGTCCCATCCGTCTTCTGTCCCATCTGTCTTCTGTCCCATGGCACACTGAAATGCTCACTTACCCAAAGGTGAGACCAAGAGCCAGAAATGGGCTGTAGAAACGTCTGTCCTTTCCTCTGACAGCACGAAGTTCTCTGGCAGTTGTGAATTTCCAGGTAGCTCCATTCAGCGACCAGTTATGTTAATTTAACCTTCCCTCTTATTAATTAATTCTGTCCTTTTCTTGCTCTGTAAATTACAGGTCTTAGTGTAGTGGTACCTGAAAACAATGGGAAAAAAATAAAAACAGGTCAAAAAAAAGTCATGTAAAGCACTGGCAATACTTCTGTGTACTTATCCTTATTCCTCCCTCACTGGAGGGATAAAATGTCCTTGTTCAGTAGCTGGCCTCCATGTTAACTAGGTTTTTTTCAAAACATATAATCAAGACAGGTAGGAAGTAGTTATTTTCTTTCTGTATTACTGACTGAATCATCAAAACCTGTGTGGTCTCTTCCAGAGACTGAAGTTGGTCTACCACTCAGCCAGGCTGGCAACATTTAAAACCTAAAAGAAGACAGCAAGCACAAGATCTTTTAGTAACAATACTTCAGATTTCCAATTTTATCAGCTTTTCTAATTCTTAATATCTCAATTTAATACTTGTTGTGGTTTAACCCGGCCGGCAGCCAAACACCACACAGCCGTTCGCTCACCCTCCCCCCTCCCTCTCTGGGATGGGGGAGAGAAACGGGAAAGTGAAGTCTGTGGGTTGAGATAAAGACAGTTTATTTAAGAGAGAAAATAATAATAATAATAATAATAATAATAATAATAATATGTACAAACAAGTGATGCACAATGCAATTGCTCACCACCCGCTGACCGATGCCCAGCCCAACCCCGAGCAGCCGGCCCCCCACCCCGGCTAGCCACCCCTATATATTGTTCAGCATGCCGTCAGATGGTATGGAATACCCCTTTGGCCAGTTTGGGTCAGCTGTCCTGGGTCTGTCCCCTCCCAGCTCTTGCTGTCCCCCCAGCCTGCCCGCTGGCAGGACAGAGCGAGGAGCTGAAAAGTCCTTGGCTTAGTGTAAGCACTGCTCTGCAGCAATTAAAACACCAGCATGTTATCAGCACTCTTCTCATCCTAATCCAAAACATAGCACTCTACCAGCTACTAGGAGGAAAAATAACTCTGTCCTAACTGAAACCAGGACAATACTACATCAATTTTCCAAAAAAATCTTCTAGGACATCTGTTAGTTCAGATTGCTGTTATTTTGTTTTGTAAATAGAGAACCGCCCATATTTAATGACATAACACATACCTATTTCCCCTGGATCAGGTCTACGGATTTGCTGTACTTGGGGACTTTTGGCAACAACGTTTAGGTTTGCTTAGTGTCTGTGGGAATATTTACTTGGATTAGTCAGGAAACAAGGTAACGACTAAGACAGTTTCTATTCATTGGTAATGTGCATTACTTACTTACTGAAAATAACTGTATTGTTAGGACAATAAATACATAGAAATACAATTCAAGCACACACACACACAAAATCTATCATTTAGGTGCTTCAAACAGGATTATTTCTCAATTTTCTTTTTAGAACAAAAGTAGAGAATATTGTCTCCCCTGGTACAAAGACATATATCGGATTTACGAACACATTCTGCTTAACTTCTTGATCCTAATCAACTGGCAAAGAATGCAAAACTATAGATTTACCACTGCTGTTCCGTATTGAAGAGCAACATAAAAAGGACAGGTAGTCTGGCTGAAACTCAACAACTGCAGATGCCCCGATACAAATGAGAGAACAGAATGAAAATGTCTTTTAGGTAAATTTTCCCAGTTCCAGTACTCTTTTAATTTTACTCTCTTGGAAGTCTGGGAAAAGAAATGATTCGCTTTGTTCAGATTTTGAAACTGGGAATGGAGAGGCACAAGGAAGGGGAAAAAAAAGAAAAAAAAGAAAAAAGATTCTGATTCAGCAAATGAATGACTAAAGAAATACCATAACCTTGACAGATGAGGCAACCAGACCATGACAGGAGAATTATGTCCTAGTCAGACTCATGCTGGAAGACATTCCTCAAGACTAGGACAAAGAATGATAGTGGACTACATTGATCATGATGTTCACTTCTGTTCCAGAAAGAAAATTTAAGAGATGAAGCTATTTTAGGGTTTTAATAGCACACACAAACTCCCTAAGGGACTGTAGGGAATCTTCCACTCCTCTCTCCTTAACAAAAAAATTCACTGTTTGGAAAAAGAGCTTACCAAACAACTACATCGCCAAGGGTAGCTCAGGACAAGGATTGACTTAGATGATTTACAGAACATTCAAATCTCGCCTTTTCTCTGTTGTAGTAAGACAAGAACAGTTTATTAACCTTGTGATGTGGAAACAGACAAAGATGTCACATTCCTCTCCTGGGGTCCCTTGCTGCTTTTGCTGAGGATGGGAGTGATTTTCTTTGTGAACTGGTGAAATTCCGTCCCTACCAGCCTACAGAATACACACAGTGTTAAGGGGCTGTACGCACTCAAGCAGCCGTACCTCGTACAGTTCACAGGGGAAGCCAGCCTCATCCTACATCCCCACCAAATTCAAACAAAAGAAGCTGTGTTGCTTCAAAAGAAGTGCTGCCCTTTAACACGGATACATGGCTTATAATGGAGGGAGAAAAAGAAAAGCTCTCTTCAGCGCTACCTGCATGTTCAGGTGACCAGTGTGAAACTAGGTTGTGTCACGGTTAGAATTCAATAGATACTTTGTTAGCTGAGAATGTTACTTGGTTTTCTGTTGGAAAGATCAAAAAATATGCAAAGGTGAAAAAAGAACTTCATTATTCTACATCGTTGGTTTGTACCCCTACTCAGCTCTATCCCATGGCAACATAACTTGGTGTCAGCAACCCCAAGGGTATTCTTATGTATTTTTACTTCACATTTTTTGTCTAAGTTTGGTAAGTCCACAACTCAAATTTGCCTTTTGAAAGGAAAATACCACTCAGAGGCATGCTACAAACTCTCATGCCCTGGAGTTGAACCTTTGTGCACTGCAGGATGAAGGCTGGCCCTTGCTGAATGGCCAGTTCAACAATCCACACACAGTGAATTTCACGTGTCTTGACTCTGAGGATCTTTAATATTTCATCAGTTTTCCATTAACATAGAACTCAGACTGCAAGAACTGCCAAGGGAAATGAACACCCCCAATTCATATTTTCAGGGCACTTTAAATCTTTCTGGTAGCTTTGAAAACCTTGGCCTTTGTAGTTACTGTTCCTCTGTACTTAGAAAAACAAGAGATGAAAACTTGCTCTGAGTAAAAGTCAGTGCAAGTTTTGCTATTGATTTCAGGGGCAACAAGATTTCACCCAAGAAATTCAGCTGATAAGTTTAATGAAGCTCTACCTGACGGAGACCACAGGTTTCTAACTGTGGTGTATCATGACCCATGCAAGGCAGAGTGCCTCTGCCAGGGCGTTGCTCTTTGAACTCCACTGAGACAGCTGCCCTTGCTGTCTGATGCTTGTGCCACGCTCAAGCCCATCCCTGATCTGCTTTCCAGACAGAGGCTTAAACTGAGCGTCTCGCATGGACACAGATCGCGCTCCTGGACATGGAAACGAATTAACATGCTGCCAGCCTGTCAATTGCTTAACTCCAGATTACTTCTTTTCAATGTTTCTTGTTCTGAAATCCCCTTTGCGCATTTCCCTCTCTGCAGTCTGTGGCATGCAGACACAGCAGTCCGGATGCACAGAGCTGGATGCCTTTTGGCATAAATACCTAAAGGTACCAAAAGTTGCAACATACATTATTTTGATGCATATACTTCTAAAAGATACAGAAATACAGAGAATGCTTTAAGTGTTACAACAACTCGGTACACTTTACAACGCCTTATAGTTACATAGATGTTCTTGGTGACAAACACTGTGCTGCAAACATTTGACAAAAGCCTTTTCATTTGGTTGCTAAATGCTTAAAAGATGCTGCAGTCACTAACAGGCTCCCTTCCCAGAGCCAAAAGCACAGCGCCCTTACACTGAGCCCTCTGCTGCACATGTCCTCAAGAGCAGCAAGCGACTGTGACAGCTGCTCCCTGCCAGGAGATATTCTTGGAAATCAGGCACCTTGTACATTTGCTCTTCATTCCTAAATTGACAGAAACTTCCTGCTCACAAACCTTGATTCGTAGAGGTAGTCATCCATACACAGACTCCCAATTATCCCCTGCCTCCACAGTGATACCGCATGGCCAGGGCAAGCAGGCTGGTGGATGCACTTCACAGTCCAGAGCTACTTCACGTACGAGAAACCACAACAGCTTTGCTGTGGGACAATTCGATCTTCTGACCTGACCACCAAGTGATAGGGTGACTTCTGGCCACCATGATCAGACAGGGTTCATGCTGCCTATTGGCTTCTAAACAATCTGATGATTCAGAAAGCTTGGCACCGAGAGCAGTTGATTTTCTGATAGCAAGTGCAGAAGAGAGCTCACAGGATCTCATCCTTGTGGTTACTTACAAGCTAGTCCGTTTGTTCCCCATAGTGAACTACAAAACAAAGCCATACACTGAAATGCAAATAACAAATCTCAACTTGGTTTTCCTGCTTCCTAAAGATACCGTTAATTGCAAATAATTTTACCGTAACTTAAAATCTGACAATTTACCAAGTATTCATTAATAAAAACACTAACGAGAGAGAGCCATTTCCAAATCTACACTTGAAAAAGTAACAGGCCAAGAGTTTCTGAAATGATGAGCAACAACTGAACCAGTTTAAGCAAAATAAGCACACCCTTGAGACAGTCCAGCTGAAACTTTCCATTAAAACGTCTGGGAGTGCTCAGTACCTGGCAATTTCCAGTCAAATTGCCAGAACAAATTAGCAGCTGTGCTTTCGCTGTGCATCTCAAACCCATAAAACCCATATGAAAATAGTCATTATGACAATGGGTAAAAACAACATTAAGAATTGCACAAGGCAGAAAAATCCCTTTAGAGGAAAGAGTTTCTGCTCTTTTGAGTAGTATTCAGAAAATCAGGAGCTTTAACAAACTGAATTTGATGCACAAGAAAAAATAATTAGGTAAAGAGATAGAAGAGAAATGTTTAGTGCCATCTCCATTCACTTTCTGTCTCTCTGAAAAAGGAAAGCATGGGGAGAAAGGGCTTTGAAGACCATCTGGAGCTAAAAGCCCCCAAGAGGAGGGTTTAGGTCAATTCATCGGAAATGTCTTGCACAGTCTCTAGAACACAGAGGCAACCATTTCTTGTGGTGGAAGTGCCAGAGCCAAACAAGCATTAGCACCAAAGCTCACTGTGTCTAGGATAAATGAGGCTTTAAGTTTACCATGGACTGAATCACTGTCAGAAATATCCCACCTTGAACAAAATTCCTAGGTAAGGCTAGAGCAGATGAGATAGCTGACACTACTTTACTTCCCTAATTATCTAAGTTTCAGTCCCAGAAACAGGTTCCCGTTTCCAGAAGTGCCCATTCCCCATCCTTCTCTTGGCATTAACTTAAAAAATTTATGGTCTGCCACACTGAACCTATTCCTGTTGCTGCTCTCTTTAATCTTGTGCACCCAGATCACCACACATAATTGCACGGGTTATTTTACTGCTTTTAGTATTGGTTTATATGTCGCAGCTGACATTTAACAAAGTCAGCTTCATTTTAAAATGTATGAAGATGTCATTATTCATTGAAACTTGTTTAGCCTTTAAATTAAAGAAGAGGCTGAGTAAACTACAGTATGTTTTCCATCATATCATCTGGGACAATTCCAGTTCACTGCTTTTACCCTTCTGAATTGCCTAACGTATTCTGAGACGCATCCTGCAGCAATGGGAAAATTTTTCAGACACTAATACACTTTCAGTATTTATTCGGGTCACACATCATTCTGCAATTCATTGAACAGTAACGTTAGTAAAAAACACCGCTTCCATTATGTGAACTGGGGAGGGGAGCTCATGTAACGTACTGCCTGGTGCTAGTCTTGGAGTGAGTTACCAAGCTGCTCTCTGTTAAGCAGGGGTTTCAGCTAACAGGTAGCTGGGATCTGATCTTCAGTTAACAAATGTCATTTCTGAGTGCAGAGCAACACCTTGAATGACCTCTAGTTTCCATAGGCAGTATTTCAGGCTTCCACAAATTTGTGACATTAATTGGTTTCTGGTACTTTCTGTCAGTCTTGGGACTACTGTTCACTTCTCCTCCAGGCTCCCATGCAACCCCAAGGCTGTATTGCACCCTGAAAACACGGGAGGAACAATACCATTTTGTTATGTGGGCGTTATCCTAAGGCACTGCTTATGTACTCTGTACTGAGGATCCACATGGTTTGTAGAGATCTTACTCTTACCCTTTAGGAGCAGAAATCAGGGTTGTGCTATAGCACAGGGTAGTATTTGAACAGGAATTGCTAGAAGGGAAGGAGGTGGTCTGAACACAAATGCAAGGCAAACGGACTGGACCAGCCGTCTGCAGACAAGTTCAGCTCATGTTTTTAATGCCACCATAATGATGATAAAAAGTTGGGTTAGAAAACTTAACCTATTTGCGGAGCAGTTAAAAAAGCCATATGCATTTGCCCTGAAAGAAATTTGATGAATAGAATATAAAGTTTGTCAGCATTTCAAAGCTGAACAGGGGCTAGGTTGTTGTTTTGGTGGTGGTGGTTTTTACTTTTGTAGAGATAGAAGTTCAAATTTCCATCCTATTTTTCTACATTAGCCTCCTATCTTCTCCTTTGAAATACCAATAATAAATTACGGTACTTAAAGATTTTAGAGGATGAAATGCAAAGTAAATTATAATGTAACATTTGCCTTTTCTTAGATCATCATATTACGCAGACAGAGTATAAAATCTGAAAGACCAGGTCAGCTTTGGTCAAGTCCCACCACGCAGAAGTATTTGCTGCTCTGGCACAGTGCATATCACTCTTGGACAGCAAATTCATCGCCTTGTGTTTGCTTTTCTAAATGTTTCCAGTCAAGTCTCTCATGCTGTGGACTGCTGAGTTCTCTACTAGCAAGGGAGCAGGAAGGCACACTGTTATACCAGTCTCCAAACAAATGAAAAGCAAAACTAAAATCACTGCTGAATACAGTAAGGCTAGCAAATGGCAATGCTCCACTTGAGATTACATCTTTGCTCTCACTCTTCCTACGCTGTGGAATGTAATTCTGCTCCACAAATGATCTCACTGAAGCCAGAAAAGGCTTGACAGCAAGATACAAATCAACAAAAGCAAAAGGATCTGAATCTGATCCAGTGGCTTCCCTAAACCAGTTTCAAAGTTTTCAGCAGAGCTTTTGTAGATGGCTTTATGTTTCATTTTCTAGCCTGGTTGAAGAACTGGCGAATTAATTATTTGCATAACTGCTCATATATGGCAGGCAGGGTATTTTAGTTAACTGGACAAAAGGCACCGTCCGGCCTGGAGGAACAATTTGTTTCATCAGATGCATTAAGAGAACAGTTGACAGCAAATCCTAATTAATACACAGGACAAGTCCATTTTAAGAACCACTTCTCAAGACTTTATCAGATATTAATTTGAAGTAAGGATGGCACACGGTGCACTTACTTGAATACCAATAACCCACAATGCTTTTCCAAATCAAAAATGTTAAACACAAGTACTATGGACTAAAGTTTAGGAATAAGTTCTACTGATATTTTCAGATCAAATTATCTCCTGTGGGATTTTAACATCATCTAATAGGAGATAATACAATAGAAAACGTATCCTAATGTATTCTCTTTTATATTGCCTTTGTTTCAGATGAATACCTTGTGTTAGGTCTCAAGATGAAGGGCCCAGTCAGCATTTCAAAGGCAGGTATCAGTGGAGAACGTCTCCACAAGCGGGTCCTGATGCCACCAGTGGACTGACCCCGCTGTAGCAAGCAAAACCATCTCACCCTGGAAAATTTAACTTGATTTTATACATGCCAATTAACGCAAACACAATCACTAATGCAGGCACTGAGCCAGAAGAAAATATAAACAATTTAACTTCTGGCATGCCGATGACCGAGCAAAACATTACAAGCTTGCACTCTGTGCCCAATATACACCACAAATTCCATCTGCCGGCCACAGTATTAAATAAATAAATAAATAAATAAACATGACCAGTTAGGAGGCCATTACCACTGTGCTTTCCTTGCTCAGCACCTCCAGAGTATTTGAACATAACTGTGCTATGCTGATGTTAATGCAAGCATCCATTTAGCACCACAGGACAGATATTTCAGGCTGCACCAGGACCTCAGCAGGACGCTGCTCCCACCTTGGCCCAGAGAGGGAGTTGTCCAGGTTGCTGAAAGAAAGCTCTTACTATTTTCCACAGTCAAATCAATACTGCAAAATAAACTGGTAACCAGCTAGTCTGCATTTTGTAACTCTGAATGCTTATTTTATTAAGCAGTGCCAAGAAATCAAGCAGTACTAAATGAACAGCAAGATCAGACGATCACGATTCCACAGCATATGGGAGAGGGAACGGTTTGGGTAATTCTACTGAACTTCCTCGGTTCTTCCTTTACTTGCTCTTTCTGCCATTTCTTCAACAGTAACTGGTAAAGCTCTTGCTCAACTCTCATTTTTGTCTTCTTTTTTAAAAGAACATGACAAACGTGGGAATTTGGTGCACGTGTACATGCATCCCTGTGCCTCGCCTTCTCAGTGGTTTGCTTAGGCTAGTCATGCATCATGTACATCATTTAACACTGCGAGACAATACATTTTTTCCCCGAATCCTGACATTTCTTTCCAGATTCTTTCTAATAATTTTCAAACTGGCACCATATGCCTTCCTGGCACATGCACTGTTCTGCTATTTTAAGTGAGATTTTAAATTTATTTGGGATCAGTCTTCAGAAGACAAAGTCTTTTACAAGCTTCCACTGTCGAATGACATGAAACTTTGCTTCAATTTCTTATTACAGGCTTTTAATATGTAGGCACTTACTCGACAATTCAGACTGAACCTTTTTCCCCCACAGAAATCAGATTTTAATAGCACATATTAGTCATACCCCTGTCACATTGTTTCAAAAATTCGCTTGGTTTCCAAGAGGCTTTTCCTTTTCAGAAACAAGTGAGCTTTACTTATAACATGAGATATTTCAACGAAGTCCACCTAGACAAAGTAAAATGGGATGGTAAACACAGGCTGAGCCCTCAGAAGAAAATGTTTAAGTTGGCTGAAATGCCATTTTTAGCAATTTCTATTTTTACTTCTCTTTGCCTTCAACAAATGTAGCATTAGCCCTTCTAATGATGTGCGAGTACTTCACAGGAACACAGACCGAGTGACAGCTTGCTTTGAACATTTGTTCTTTGCTAAGTCTCCTAGAGATGCACTAGTCAGTTATTCTAGTTCTGCAGGATTTCCAGAACTTGCGTGATAGCTTCCCAGTGCTTATAAAGTAATGGTCTGGTTTGGCGTGTGGGAGTGATGTCACCCCTTAATTACTGATCCAAAATGGAACTCAGCATGTAAGAAATGTAATACAGCCACCCAAAGGTCCTCTTGCCAGCTTCTTAGCTACATGAAACCATTTAATCTATCCATACTTCACAAGCTGATTGTTACATCCCTATGAGTTACGCCTATAAAGGAAAACACACGAGACTTACTCTGAAACATCACCAAAATTCAGTTAAAGCTCAACAGTTTCTTAGTTGCTTAAGAAAATTCATAGATTTTGGAATTTGTCAAGGTTTCACATTAAACAAGGGCGGTAAAGCTGCAGAGAAGGAGGGCAGTTCACCTGAAATTCAGTCTCACTTGAAATGAGGGATGGTCACTTACATCATATAAAAATAAAAAGAGAAGGATGAAAGGCTTAGTTTGAAGTTCCAAATGAAAATCCTGTAAATGATGAAACATTAGATGACATAAAGCATTTTTTTTTCTTCACAATAACCTATACAAACAAATATTTTTTCAAAACTTGCCATTCTCAAAAATTCAGTCCTCCATCAAAACCAGAATGACTTACTCTTATGTAAGAAGAGTAATAGGACTATGCAGACAGCCAGGGATCTCACTTGAGGCAGCTCACTCCGGCACAAAGAGCACAACACCTGTGGTTTTTTCCATGAAGAGGTTAGGCTCCAAAGCCCATTCCGCTGAGCTGTACTGCAGCAAAGTGTCTCAGCTAAGCCATAGCAATACTCTCACTGAAACCCAACAAACGAGCCCCATGCCCACTGACATGTGTAACACAGGTCTCTCCCTGACTTTTCAGTAAGAGAAACATACAACTATTAACAAGTAAGGGGAGCTCCATATGTTGTATTTTCCAAACAGCAGTAACGATGCCCTTAATATCTAATTACGTTCTTTGCCAACCACATTAGTCTGTGGCTGGTGTTTTCTCCAGCAGCATAGCAAAACCCTCTCAGGACTACAGACCACTCTAAAAGAAACAAAAATCCTACACTGTAAAACAGATGCACAGATTTGAAGAATATATTTAAATTTTCATGTAGACTGTTTTGCTGGCGGGATGGGAACTGACAGTGATTCTGACACTGTCAGTGAAAAGAAACTGAAATTGGAACAACTGGGCAGGAAATAAATTTGAGGCAGGAAATAAATCCATGTGGAATTCTTCAGATTCACTTAATTTCTACCAAAGTCTGTCTGGGGGAGAGGGGAGAACACGCCTTTTGGTTCGGCCCTACAACCTGTCCCCTAAGAGCAGATGCTGCAGAGCCAACTGTGGGCAGGAACAAAGCAAGGAGCTGCTGGGGGGAGCAGACTCCTGAGGCCCCTGAGATCGTGATGACACCTTTGGTACCCATAAGGTCAGAATCTGAGAGAACTGGAATTGCTGCTGGTTCTCCTAATGTTTGTACTAATTAAGGAAATGGGAGGTTCTACCAGGGGTGACATTAATTTTATTCATCTTCTCCCTCTGTTAGCTTGCTAGGATACTGCAAGTAGAGCAGCGGAACATTTTGGAAGTACAACATAGCAGGGGGTTAGGGAGAGAGTCAACCGGTAGCCCCCTTACATGGGCACATAAAGGGCACATGGTTTGTCTGAGACCAGAGGGAAACAAAGACCACGTCAGCAAAAAGCATACACAAGGACATAAAGACTGAAGCCTTATCTTCCCTGGAAAAATGGCTGTCTTCTACAGCCTCCTTAAAGGAGAGAGAAAATGATACCCTCAGTCAGGTGTTGACCGGACACCAGAAGTTCCCCCTTCCATAGACAGAAATACTGTTCTGCAGTAAGTCAACACATACGTATGTACACTGCCTCCTGCTTCTCTGAAAGACAAATTTCATGACTTCTTGTTTCCTGGTTTGCCTACAGGACAGCTGGTGTGACTGCCCTTCCTCCCCCTCCTCTGGGGAGCAGGTGACTCACAGCGTACCGTTATCTCATTGGAATAACCTCGTTATCAGCAGGCAGCTGGTGATAGAGCCCTTTAGAAGTAAGAGTTGATCTTTCAGAGATGCAAAGAATGCTGCCCTCTGCTTTGAAAATTTCCCTTGGCGTTACTCTGTGATTTTCTGCCTCTGCTGTGTTCAGGAACAGCATCTGTTTTGGTTTTTATTTTTTTCCCTTGAAAGAAATGCAAGTCATCAAAACAATGTAAGAGAGGCAAACAAATAGATTAAAAAGATGGCTCACTACGACATGATGTGTGCTCACAGTCCTCAGGGTTTGAGGCCACTGTTGTCACATGCAAAATGGCACTGAAGGAACCGTACTGCCAGAAAACAAACACCTAAGTTTTGCTTTAGCTTCAATTTGTGCTTTGAAAATGGAAACCACAGAAGCACTCCACTTTAGACAGTATTCATGCTGTAACCCTCCTACTGACCTCTGCATGGAGATGCCGAGAAATTCTGTGCTTGAAAGCAATGTAATTAGTAATAATGATTAAGAATCATACAGTAACTAGTACTTCAGAAAAAAAAGAAAAAAAAAAAAAACACTTGTTGAGAGCTTTCAGTTAAAAGATCAAAAGAAGATAGAGTAAAAATTATCCAGTTCAGTAATTCAGTACTTTCAGACAGAAACTGGCTCTGCTTTTGTATAGGGAAGGAGTCAGGCATGGCTTAGGTCCTAATCATAAATCCACTGTCTAAAAAGATGAGAGCCAAAAGGAGGAAAAACTCTGGAGAATATTTTAAGCCAATAAATAAATGAACAAGTATCAACTGATAAGCAGCTTTTTGAGGAAAAAAGCATCTGTAAAGCAATTGGAAACAAGATATAATATATCACTATCTTCAACAAAACTGATTTACCACTGTACGGTTATTCCGATAGTATCATACTCTTATTATACTATCTCCTGACAATCTGTTTCCCACCTCTGAATCTTTACATCCAAAAGCTTCACGTGTTTGCTTGACTCTTAGCTGCACACTAGCAGACACTACTGTTCTCTGGCTCACCAAAATGCATGCTCACTAAACCCGATGTCCAGCAGAGATCTCTGCCCGTCTCTTGTAACCCAAATCTCTTTCCTCTGGTCACCATACTGACTTCTTACAGCTTGAGTTACTCACCGCCTGCTACACGCAATTTCTCTGTGCCTCTGCTCACCCCGCTTGGTTTCAGTGGCTCCTGAGCCATTCTGGAACTGCTCTTTTATACCATATGCTGTTGCTCTTGAGAAGACTGCGAATATCTTCTGAGCAACTAGTAAAGGCATAAGGCTGTTGATCTTCATATGTTCACTTTCTCAAGATGCTGTCCAACATAAAACTGGAAGGCAAAAATTAGAGCAGGCTGCGAGAAGAATTCATCATTAGCACTGCTGGGGTGTAAATCCACCCTATTTCATTTTCCAAGCACATTGTGAAGGCACAGACCACCAAGCCTACTGTTTTTTCACTGTGACTTCTCTACACACGTCCTTGTCTGCAGAGTCCTCTTTTTTTGGTTAATGTACTCTGCAGGCCAAGCCCCACGTGCTCACCTGAGCGACACACTCAGCGCTGCCTGGCACGTTCAAAATTCACAGGCTGACGAGAGTTGGGGACACTTCATGTCTGAAGTGATTTCTGGAGTATTTCACAAATTGTGCCGGAACTTCTTCATAAAACAGCTCGGAGTAATCACATAATTAAGCCTGATGTCACTTCTAGACGGTTTCCAAGGCAGAGAGATTGGTTTTATAGCAGGCTCTCACACAGCGTTCCCAACCTCATTCTCCCTTGTTCAGGATCTATGTTCATACCTGTCCAGAAACTCACCGCTTGCTTTTAACCTAAATGCGTTTTTCTTCTTCACCGTTTTCCTCGTGTGTAAATCTGGCCGTTCCCTTACACGATTTATTGCCGGCTGTTGTGGTGTAACCCAGCAGGCGTCTAGGCACCAGACAGCCGTTTGCTCACTGCCCCAGCAGTGGGACGGTGGACAGAATTGGAAAAAAGGTAGCACTTGTGGGTTGAGATTAAGACAGCTTAACAGGACAGAAAAGGAAGGTTAATAATAATAATAATGATGATGATGATGATGATGATAAAAGAATACCCAAAGCAAGTGATGCACAGTGCAATTGCACAGCGCCCATTGGCCAATGCCCATCCCTAAGCAGCAGCAGCAGCCTCCAGCCAACTCCCCCAGTTGATTGTTCAGCACGACCCATGTGGCACAGGACATCCCTTGGGGTCACCTGTCCTGGCTCTGTCCCCTCCCAGCACCCCTCCCGGGTGCACCTCTGGCCTCCTCCTGGCGGGGCAGCGGGAGGAGCTGTAAGGTCCTCAACTTAGTGAGAGCACTGCTCTGCAGCAGTGAAAGCATCGGGGTGTTGTCAGCATTTTTCTGTCCTAAATCCAAAACACAGCACCACACCAGCTGCTAGGAAGAAAATTAACTCTCCCCAGCCTAAATCAGGACACCATCCCTGAATACTGCCCTGTTTACCAGCTCTCAATATTTATTGCAACACTCAGATCTCATTTTAACACCTCCCTATCAAGTCTTCTGTATCATTGTAACCAAACCACAGGAACTCCACCCATCAGGCACCACCCCACACCACACGTCAGTCACCTTCACTGGTTCAGAGATGATACTCTCTCTTTTTCCCCCTAACCAACCACCTACTTCTGCAGCTGAACACATGCCTAAAGTGCTGAGCACATCAATGTCACTCTCAAGGGATTCACATTTTTTGCCCTAGCTTTTAATTCCTTCTTAAAAGAAAAAAAACACCTTTCACCTTATGACCACCATCATATACCTTCAACTGGAAACATCAATTATCTACAAAACTCGACTATTTGTTTTATTTTCTCTGAGAGGAGTTGCCGCATGTGCCAGGAGGTGAGCTGTACTTTGCTTCAAAGCCTGTCACTTGTGTCTCTGCCGTGTCTTCAGCTGCACAGACTGTTTCACAGGTTAGACTCGCTGCTCATCGGTGCCAATCAGAAATAGCTTTTCTTGCATTTAAGTTTACATTGACACAGCTAGCAGAATCAGGCATGTTAACAGCATCTGTGCATGTATGGCTGACCAAAAACTACTCCATTTTCTGTTCAGTTCACTTCTTAGAGCTTGATTTTTTTTTATTCTGGGGGAAGGAGCGATTGCACGGGGATGGGACAGGATGGGAACAAGACAGAAGAACATCCAGACCAGATTCACACCGTCTTTTATGCCTAGTGTAATAATGGGAGCTCTATTCTGCAAAGCTAAGGACTGTATGCATGGCAAAGGAGCGTCAGACAGGCCCTTATTACAGGGGCCTCCAGCAGCAGCTGAGCAAGAGAGAAGTTCCATTTAAGTGCTCACCTGCTCATGTGTTTGTTCGTTTGATTGATACAAAGCTGCTTTCACCAGTGCAAGTGTGAAATCAATTTCATATAAATTGGAACATACCAACAGAAATCTTATCACTGCCTGAAGATATATTTCCCTCAGTATGTTTTCTGTTTTCTTCTATCAGCTTTATATTTATAGGGTGGCTGAAAAAGAATGCCATGCATTATTTATTAACATTGATTTTAAACAGAGCCGTTCAATTCATAACCATGAATTACCTAAGAAAACAGAGTGTTTATCTTCTTTTTTCTCTTTAAAGAAAATTAAGTATTTAATTATTAATAGGATTTTACTGTTGACTTCAGTAAACAAGTCCTTAAAAATTAGAGGGGTATAAAGATAACTAGCCATGGTACAGTTATATAATGTCATCAATAATTCCAGTGTTTACTGCATTTCTTAATTTAAGGAAATACCAGTGCTGATTTAGAACGGAAGTTGCATCTACTGACAGACTAAAATAGCCATTTGTTCCAGTATTTTCTTCATTTACATTTGAAAAGGGCTTATTTTTACCAAAAGCCTTTATCTTCTGTCTAGATCAGTTCTGCTCTGCTGACCACTCATTATGGTATCAGGCTGCAATGAAAAACTCCTTGGAGGACATAAATCAATTAATCAGTGCCATTCACTTACCGATATTGATTAGGCCATACATTATTTGACTTCTCCTTTGATTCCTTCTGTCATGAGCAAATGGTTACACGCTTCCTGTAGGGCAGAGGAAGATGGAATTCATGAAAATGGAATGACTTGGAGGTTTATAAAACTCCCATTTAACTTGAATGGAAAACAGCCAATTAAATACGCTAAATAGCAAATCCCAATAAAACAGCACAGGTTCAGATCTTTACTCTCACCACGCAAGCCTGCGGTGAGAAGATTTTGAGTGCTATCACACAAGCTAAAGGCCAGATCAACAGCACTGAGAAATGCAAATCTGCCAAAGCACTAGCTTCCAAGCATTTCCAGATAATAATTTCTTCCTTCAATCTCTTATATATTCACTTGCTCCTGATTTCAGTTTCCAGGATTTTAGGTTACCTTTGTCCCGTTATATTTGCTGTCTTCTGATGATGTCTGTTACACTGCGAGAGTACATCTATAGCTGTTCTGCTAATACACTTTTCTGATGATTCTGTTGCTTTATCAATCTTTAAAATGTCAACTTTTTCATTACTGCAGTGTTTTTTTATTCCATTAAAAATCTGAAAGTAACTATTAATTCTTTATGGCTTATCAGTTACAATCCATTTATATCCACTCAAAGTGCAACAGTTTATAAAATTATGTGTTGTATGATATGTGACTGATGAGTTGCTGTAACTTATTAAGCAAAAATATTTCCCTTAGTCTGCTCTTCTGCAATTATTCTTACAGCTGAGAAAGTCTTACGGTCAGGCCAAAGCCTTACTGCTTACGTCTGCGCTCCTCCTTGTTTTTACTGCTCTGCCTAATGAAGTGATCAACAAAGAGATGCAGCCTGCCAGAAACTGGGTATCTTGTAGCCTTAGCACTCCTGCTGACTTCTCAAGCCAAGGCAACTAGGAGAATACACTGGGACTGGAGGCTCTCGCAAGCCCCCAGGGTGACCCCCATGCAATTTCTCTCATACTGCACTTCGCCAGTTCACAAACACTGCTGGAGCCAGGGGATTTTTTAGATGCAGCCCTACACTGCTGTGTCTCCTATCTTAAAACTCACATGCCTGGAAATTTGTTTTCCAACGGCCAATTTCTGAAGCCTAATTTATTCGGATAATGTGCTGTCATCCCTGCAGTTATCTACTCACGTCTACCAAGGCCTGCTCTGCTTTCTGTGCTGCCCTTTTTTGTGCCACGTTTTCTTGAGCCCCAAGCCCTAAGTGCTCAGCAGACTGCCCACCAGCACCCACCTCTCACAAATGTCCCTGACGTTTCCCAGATCCACGCAGACCACCCCCTACACTGCCCGCATCTTCCCAGGGCTGCTCTTCCTCGTCCAGCCCCTTTCAGGGGAACGGTTGCCAGCATCACCCCCTTGCTGTCACTGAGAAAACCCTCTCAACGTCTGAGAAGCTGCACAGAAGGCAAAGCCAGTGACTGTTCTTTGAACGTTTCTCTTCTCATTGCCTTCCTGCACCTCCTCCCTCCTCTTTCTTATCCTTTGCCACAGCATGGAGATCGTAATTTCATGTCTGCTGTGAAATTACAAGGCCCGTAATCGCAGACACACAAAACAAGTCATCTCTATAAGTGAAATGCATTAAGGGCCAGCGTACAGTTTATTTTTACAGCTGTTTCACTAAAATGTGTATCTGCTAAGACTAGCAACAGAGGGACTGAAGAGTGTCAGCAGGAAGGATGTGTTGTCATTTGGCCACAAAGCCATTCTGGATCATCTCAATACAGGTCAGTTCCCTTGAAAAAGGGGAGGCGTGCCAGTTTTAGAATGGCTGCTCCACAGGGGGGAAATGACAACTAAATCCCAACAGCAGACCTGAACATGGGAAAAAAAAATCAGGGATGGCTTTGAAGTTTCTAATCTGGTGCTCTGAAGTTTGTATTTCAGGTTAAGGGTGGTTTTTAAAGGCCATAGAGATCGATTTAAAGGCCATAGAGCTCTGATTCCTTAGCTTAGGGAGCACCAAGGCAGAAGAAGCACACACACGCACACACAGTCAGGGACCCCTGGGTGTGCCTGGCTTTAATCAAACAATGGAAAAAACATCAAGAAATTTACAAACCTATTTAGAGGTGGTCGAAAACCACTGCAGGTTGGCTGCTGCTTGCTCTGACTTCTCTGGTCCGTTTCATATTATTGCCCCATCTGTCTTCACAGACTTCTTATTTGAAAAAGAATGTTAATTTTTGATAATATGGTCAAAGATCACAAAGACATTTTTCTTCTGAAGAACTTATTTTGAATCAAGCCCAAACCAGTTCTAGGGCCATTAGGTGAAGAAGCCTGTCCTTGCTGTCTCTGTCAATGGAATGGAAAAGACAATGAAAAGCTGTTTCCCTCTATTTGCATCAGTAATAAAATATCTAAATCATTTTTGTTTCTATTCGTATTTTGTTCACTACCATACTTTGTCATCACTTCTGAAAGCTACTGCACTGCCAGTATTCCAAAACCATTCTCAACTAAAGAAAAAGTGAAAGAGAAGACAGTAAATTCATTTGATTTGCTTTGTTTCCAACACAGTTTCATTGGTCAGTAATTCCCTGCAATTCTATCGCTCTCATAAAACCCTTCTAGTCATGACTTTGGGGATATATTTTAGGTAGCCAGTAAGTTTAGAAACTGACAGTCTGCCCATGTCATTTCTCTAACTTATCAATAACTCTCTTTTGTTCACACAGAGGGGAAAAAAGCAAAGAACACAGTAGGTGTGTATCCAGCTCAAGACATAACGGCCTGTAGATTTGTGCGAGGTTTTAATTTGCAGTGAGTGACTGCGCTCTCATAATTATAAACAAGTGATTTGCAGTCTGATCACACCTCCTGCTGGTCTGCGGAACACGTACCACAGACCTTCTGGCATACAATATCTGAAATATCTTAATCACTCTCTTTTTTTTTTCCTCCTCCTTTGCCTCCAGAGCAACAAGTACTCTCTGCCTACCCAACAGCAGCAGCGAGCTGCCATGCACGTAGCCCTGCTCTGCCCGTGCTCGGGGAACAGCTTTCTCCAGCAGAGAAACACTTGCGCCCTTGCCTTTGAAAGCATCCCTTCTGTCCCACCTTCCCCTGCAGGGAGGCAGTGCACGACCCTTTTCGGACCTTGTAAGGTCTGCCAAGGGGAAAGAAGCCCCTCATCTCCTCCCTCGCAGCCATGCTGCCTCTGCCAGAGAGAGGCCAGCAGCCCTTCCCTTCTCAAAGAGCCTTCCAAGCCCCACACAGCAACTGAGCTGGGATATTGGGTTAAAATCCTGAGCATAACCCCACGGTGAGACAACTGTGCTCCTTACATTCCCTTTTCTTTCCACAGTGATTTTGCATTTAGGTAAAACCATCTCGATTAGAGGTGTGAAAGGCATTTTAGCATGTCCATTAATTATTTTTCCGTAATTTCAACTTCGGCACAACTTTCAGCACAGATGTTCTTTTCCAGCTCAATACGAAGACACCTGTAAGTTCTTACATCACGCATGGAGAAATTTACTTAATAGCGCTATGGATATGTGTTACAGCAAACCTTGAACACCAGTAAAAATACATTTTATAAAACAGAACAGAACAGAAGTTGTACTAAGTGTTGCAATGTCTCATGGGAGCATTTGAAAGGAGAAAGAAGTACAATATTCACACTTGGTATTCACAGCCTGTTCATTACACATTTCTAGAAACACATCCCCCCCGTATTTAATTAAAAAGAAAGCTGAAAGAGTAGGAGGAACAAAAATGTTCTCAACTTCAATGACACTATTGGAAAATAATTATTTCAAAACTGCTTATCTGTTAAAAAGCTGGCAAGCTACCAGGATCTTGATTGCTGTAAGCAGTTTTATAACTGCTCTACACAGATAAATTTAACAAAGAGAAATTAATTTCAGTCTCGTAATAAGACTCATCTCATTACCAAAACGGCGTCTGTGCTGCAACAGAGCCTTGTGCACAGGGCTGCTGGCAGAGGATTTGCCGTGCAGGCATTTAGCAACTGCCTAGAAAAGGTCCGCCTCAGAACTTCAAATTTCATCCCTGCATCTCCTCTCTGAACATAATTCTTCCTAATTGTATAAAGTGAAATTCTTCCCAATTTCACTTGTGTTCTGCCACCTGACTGCCTGGAGCCATCCTTGAGCCTCAGCCTGTAAGGATCACGCTCCTGGGAGCGGTAATCAGAGTAATACGGAACCTCTGCCTGCACCTCTGGGTTGGGTTTTGGTGTGTTTTTTTTTTTTTTTAGTCTAGGACACATAATAATATGTGAATTAACTGTTAGGTTTCTTGGTCTATAGACACGGTAACAGTGCAACTGATAATTGAAAATGTTCAGATGTTCAGTGAGAAAAAAAGCGGTCTCCTTCCTTTGTGCCACCATACCGCGCTTCCCTGGGACGAGTCTTCCCACAGCACAGTTCTGTTACATCCCCAGAACCTCCAACAAGACTTGGAAAATGCTGCGAAATACAATATGACCAAGATCCAAAATTAAAACTTGACAGCAGGTTCAGCAATATCCTCTGGATGCTTTGAGCCACTTTATGGCCACTCTGCTCTTCAAAAAAAGGCACAAAACAATAACAGAGTGCGCAGCAGGTCATCAATCCTGGCACACGAGCATTCATGCTCGCAGTTCTCAGGTGGTACCCCTGGAGCAGAGGCATTATGAATAGCCTGAGTTTTTCCAATTCCTATTGGTAGTCTCACTATGGCACATCAACCGAGATAGAAAAAAATGAGCGCATGATGTACCCTGATGAAAAACCTGATACAGATTTCAGCTTTGCCACCACGTATCATCGCTGTGCAGCGCCTCATCTTTGGGAGCCACAGTGACGTTTTCTGCTACCAGACATCCCGTTCAGTAACCTGCAGAGAGCAGATAGGCCAGCACAGAAAGCATTTTTTCCATGCGGCAATCCTTACACATTTGCTGGTGTACTTGACCACGCAAATCAATACCTCTTTGCAGAGCACATGCTGTGAGCAGTAAGAAAACAAACTGCTTCCTTCACTCCAGTACATCCTTGCAACCGCAACGTCGTTTCTTTATTTCTCCCCAATTACGGAATTATTCTGTCCACCAATTCTCCTTCCTTGGCATAAATCCATCTACAGATTTATAGCAAGTGTATGCATTTAACACAGCAGACACTTTATTTCATTTTGAACTTTTCCACAGAAGAAAAGAAAAAAAGCAAAAAAAAATAGCCCCTGAATTTCTTTGGTTATAATTAACAGATCAGATTCTCAGTCTACATTTCCTGACCTATTACCTCAAAGTTGTTTTTCACTGTTCCTTTTCTTGTTTCCACAGCAACCTTTCCACAATGTCATTATTTTTTTCCTCTTTTCTTTTAAGAGGAAACAATGATCGGTTAACAGTGATTTTGTTGTTTGTTTTTTTTTCTCTAAACAAATGCAGAAATGTTTATATACATGTCTTTTAAAACAAAACAACGATTCTGAGAAAATGATTATTTCCTCTTCTCTTGCAGTAATTAGATGATTTCACTAAATCTCATTTCATCACAGTCCTGTTGTTAGTATACCACTTGACAGGTTTCACAATACCACACAAGCTTCTTGCAGCCTAGGGTGGGGAAGGCAACCTCTCTGGACCTGTTTTAAATAGTTCTTACAGGAGCATGAGTAAAGGATGCAAGGCATCCTTTCCATTTTCAATTTTGGAAAATGCTAAATAGAGTTAATATGTCGGTCTCCAGTGATTAATACAAGCTAGGCTGCACCTAGGGAGAAACACTGAGGCATCGCAGTTGAAATTTTTTATGGTGATCGATCTGAAGGCCACTCACCCATATCCAGGTTGAATGAGATGCCGTTTTGAAGGAGAAAAGAGAGTAAAGCAATTATTCATGTCCCTTTGGGCTGTTACCACCATTCGTTTCTTCCTCATTTTTGCTTCCAGTGTATTTTATAAAATGCACTAGAAGTGACATTATATATGTAAAGGCATCTATCACAGAATCCCAGAGCGTGGGGGTTGGAAGGGGTCTTAAAGCCCATCTAGTTCCAAGCCTCCACCATGGGCAGGGACACCTCTCACTGCATCAGGCTGCCTGGTACGTTTACATGGCCCAGCACTATAAGCATCAGAAATACATTGGAATAATGGAATGTCTCAGTCAAACCAGAACAGACAAAATGTATCTGATGTTGTACAACTGCCTCTAGAAGACATGAAAGTAGACCTTTCCCCCATCTGAGATTCCCATGGCTGCCGAAGGAGCTGTTTGTTTAGGAGCTGTTGTTGTTTACAAGCTAATGCAGAGCGGTAAGCTTTTATGTTTATTCTTCAAGCAAAATAGAAGCAAAGTTCAGATGTGCAATATTTTCTAAGGCCACAGGTAACGAGCAGAACACTGGTTAGACTGCACTGCAGAAGATATTAGCCTTACAAGCAGAGTAATGTTCCAGTTCAAATAAATGAATAATAAAAGACAGGCAGTTCGCAATTCTGTTGTTTCTGCATTTTGCTTACATTTAATTGTCTTTGATTCCGGTAATAGATTTTGAGTGGAGAAAAGGAGCATCCTGAGCACCGTGCATGTCACACATGGCGACTACGGGCTGCAGAAGCTCACCTGAGTGGGGAAACTTATTTGAGAGGGCTCCAATTCCAGCCCACACCGTTGCTAATAATCATTTATCTTCCTCTCCTCCACCATTAGCAAGTGCAATGCTCAATCTCACTTTCCAATTTTTGCTTTTGAAAACATATGCCTGAACCTTTTCATAAAGACGCCTTTTATGGCCTCTTTTTTTCTGAGCAGGTTGCTAATGGCATCTACTTGGGGTTCTCCTACTGGGCCTGCGACACCTCAAAGTTAAGGTAACTTTTCAGTTTCCAGACCTCCTCGGGTTTTATGCTGCTTGCATCAAGGGTTACATTCACTACAGCAGCTGTTCCTCCCATATTTAATGGATTTCAAGCTTTTAAAATAGCTACCTGCAAAAAACAGAACAAATCTTAAGGTACAGCAGTTGAAGGACTACTCATTTCACCAGCCTGGTATATAAAATACATAAATATAAAAATGCTGTCTTTAAAAAAAAAAGTACACCCTCCTACACTGTATGGAACAGAAGTAAAGCTGAATGAGCACTGTAAGATTTTTCTTGCAAATGCACCAATTTATCTAAGCATTTTTCTACTGAGATGTGACCTTTAAGGAAAGTTACTGACTTTAATAATAAGAATAATAAAAAACTATCACTGACAGATTTCTCAGCTCCAAAATTGAGTTTTCAGTCCCATCCAGATACAAAAGTCGTGTGCATCCATTCAGAGCACAGGCTGGCTCTCCAGTGTGTAAGTGGCACAGAGAAGCGAGAGCTGCACCTTACCCTGGTGTGATGGGGCCCTGACTGAACAGAGCTTTGGAACTGACTTGAACACGGTGGGCTCTTGCTTCATAGTTTTAACAGCTCTGGTCTTACAGCTTGCAGCAAACCACGTGATTTTATTTTTTCTGTGGTCCTTAGGAAGCTTTCTTCCTCAGCACCTCTAAGGTTTGGCTAGGTCTATTCCCTCCTTGCCTCAGCAGCTTCTCAGTTTCCCTGCAGGAGCTGCAGATTCTCAGAAGGTTCCTACAAGCCTCTTCCATCCCAAACCTCTTCTGCCTGCTGCTCAAAGCACATTAAAAGCTTCCCTCTCCCTTAGCAGGGGCTTCATCCTGAAACTTCTCCAAGGGCAGCACAATACTTGCTCCATGGAAAAGAGAGACATGCGATTCTGTGGGATTTTCAGCCCTGGAGCACCTAAGCAGTACGTGACACCAAGCACAGGAAAGCGGCGTCCTGTGCGTCACACACCTACTGCACTCAGACAGGACACAACAGAGGAAAATACTAAGATATGTTAAATCAGCTGTACCTCAGCAGATTTAGACTACACCTTGATAAAACTATCCTGAATTAAAAAACATTCAGTAAATTCCTGAATTAAAAAATATTCAGTAAATTCATTGCTATTCTGTAAGATTCAGCATTTCAGACAGCTCAGGAGTTGTCCAAGATCTGAAGCCTTTCTCTGTGCCAATATCCGTTTTTTGTTCCAATACCCATTTTTTGGTTCACTATTTGATTTTCAAAGTCACGAGGAGTTTGTGGAGCTGGCAGCTTTACTTAGCACGATCCACTATTCAAAATACCAATACAACTCCTCAAAGTCCAATAGAAATTATGGGTGGAAGAAAAGTTACTTCTCTCTGATATTGTAGATATTTTCCCAATCTTTTTAGTAGTAGTAACTGTTTAAACACCTTTCATTCTAACTTTAAAACCCATTTGCTCTTGAAAATAAAATTACAACGCATCATCTGAGCTCTGAATAATTCTTATGAACGCTAAAGCCAGGTCCATCAAAAAGCAGGTGTACTTTGACATTTAGGTTGACTTAATGGTAACTTACCTTTGTCACTATCAGCTAATTTTAAAGAATTCTCTTTGTATACTTTGCGTTGCTGCTTTCTTCATCCCTTAGGCTATATTGGAGACATGGAAGGGATTTTTCTCAACTGCAACTTGCAAGCCTAGTAAAAAAAAAAAAAAAATGTAATTTACACCAGGAGAGGAGAGCAGATACATCGGCTGCTAAATGCTAACCAGATGTTGAACTGAAACACAACAATTTCCTTCCAAACATTCTACATATTCTGGGAAAAATAATCAAGTGGTGCTCATTAATACATACTTATCATAGCTTTGTTCAGCCTTCAGGTAAGAATGAGTGACCAGAGAGGCTTTGGACTCTGCTAGTCTCCCTTCAGATGCTGGATCTCAGAGACCAGCTCAACTCCACAAAGCTCTCAGGATGCCTGCAGGCATTCTTCACCTCGTCTCAATCATCTGCATGCAGGAACTTCTGTGAGTCTGATACAAGGCATGGATATCCTATACCTTAAGCTTTTAGTTCTTACTTTGATATCAGACCTAGAAATAAGCTCAAGGCTGAAAAAATGAGCCTTAAAACCATTATTGTCCTTCACTGGCGCCAGATCACATCAGTACAAGGTACTTAATTTGCTCTGGCTTTTTAATATAAATCAATCATTCCAAAAGTTCATACACATTATTCTTGTAACTTTTTTTTTAGTTAATAATTAAAGACACAATGACATCTAAAATAAAAAAAAAAAGCTTAAATATTCTAAAGCCATCTAATTTCATTATGCAAATGGGTAACATGTTAATAACAACACATGCCGTTCAGTAATATGACTTGACTTTTTACTTAGTCATTTCATTAATTATGTGGAAGGTGGAAAATTAAATTTAGGTCATAGTCAGGTAGCACACACATGCAGAAGCACACCATAAAGTATACCTGTGATTACAGCATTTAAATGGATTTTTGCACGTATGTATTAGTTGCCCTTGTAATTTTCAGTGTAAAGTAAGGGACATACATGGGAGTTGATCAAATTCTAAGTTAGTTAGTTGGTTAGTTATTAAATAGCCCAGCCTGGCCCCACACACCCTGCTGGGGCACACAAGCTCACGCACAAAGGAGCTGCTCCCTTCCATCCAGGAGAGACACAGCCCTCCCACCCAGCTGTCAGCTTTCCTCTGTGCCCTGTATCAGCTTGGACACAGCAGACAGACTGATTTCTTGCTAGGCACATACACGCCACACCAGAGGCATCTGTATGCTGCTCAGGACATGATGAGACAAACGGGGCTGGAGATCCATGACTAACAACCCCAAACAGCCCTCGACTGCTGGACTGATCCTCATTCAAGAGGCTACTGGATAGCAGCTTAACAGCATCTTCAGTTCCTGCAGTGTTGCTCCTCTGCCCTACAATGCCTCAAATTTGCTCACCATCCTACCTAGTTATTACAGCACATGCAGGGAACACAAATTCCTACATGCGTATTTTAAGACTGATAATTTTGGTTCATACGAAACCGAACAGCTGACATCTTAGACTTCCGCCATGAGTACTTTTCAGGGTTTGCCACTCACCTTGTTGAAAGAAAACACTTCAGCTTGCAGTTAGGGTTACACCCCAAGCACCTGTGACTGACACAAGGCTTAGAGAATAAGTAAAAGATGCAATGTGGACAAGCTGCATTCTGACTGATCATTATTGGGGCTCTTGTTTAGTGGCTGGCCTTCGATGGGTGCTGATTTTATAACCTGGTGATGCACCTACAAGCAAGCAGAAGATACATGGTCATTAATCTGCAGTGAAAAGGGGGACAATTGTGTCACACAAAATGTAGGCTATTGAAGAGCCTGGCATAGCTTCACACTTCTCCACAGTGATGGAGTACAGCAGAGCAGTTAGTAGTTAGAATAGCGAGTGTTGGGAAACCTAAGGTGGAAGAAGAATTTCCAGGTTTGGGGAAGAAACGAGATATGCTCTCCTTCCAGGGACAGATTTCTGCTGTGAGGTTAAGAATGGGACGTTGGCTATGCACAACCATTTCTGCTCAGCTGTCCCTTCCAGTCTCAGGCAGGGTAAGTTCCTCAGGGAATGTGAAGCATATGGATGTAGTTTCCTAAAAACTTAGCAAGTATATATATATATATATATATATATATATATATATATAAAAAAACTAGACACCATATTTAACTTCTTTTGTTTTTACTGTAATAGTTTCAGATTAAGTTTTTACCTACAATCAACACAAGACCTTTCACGAAAAAGAGAAAAATCCCATTCTGAATGAAGGAAGAAGTTCCTCTATTTGCATGTGTTTATACAAATCCTGAAAGAGGCAATCAGATCAAAGAAGCATATGAGCTTTGACTTAAATAAGCTGCAAAAGCTTTTCATAAGCACAGGCTGATACTCAAAAATGTCAATCATTTTTGCAGTATTATGATAACTTTTGGGGTGAAATGCAATAATAATCTCCCACTACAGAAAAATAGATATAAGATTAAATTGTAAAAATATGGTGATAAGTTTGGCTCTGGACTAGAGTCTTTCTGAAGACTGCACTGATGCAAATCAGCTGAATTGAACCTTTAATCTCTACATTCAGATAAGATTTCTGCCGTATTCTGAAATACGAAAAGTAATGATGGGATTCACGTGACTTACTCTGCATTCAACCAAAACACACTTAAAAGTGAGAAACAAAATCAGCAGTTTAGATGACCAAAGACTGTACACACCAATTCTGTAACTTTTGCCTGTGCAACTATAACCATAAATCCTGCTCTATTGTGCACTTGTGTCCTGTTAAAGTGTATGCTGTCTGTGCACAAATACACAGAATTAAATTCCCCACAAGCCTCTAGCCATGGTGCCGTGGCTGTACCTCTTTATACCAGTGGTCAGTTTGGGTTTTTGGTCCATTATTTTTCAGAATTTGAGGAGAATGTGAACTGTTGCTCCTGAAGAAGTTGAATCCTTCAGCTGGCTGCTGTTTGTTCCATTCCCTCCAGGGATATGTCCCAGGCGAGAGCAGCAAGAAGGCTTTACCCAGCAGCAGCCACGCTGCCCTTGCACATTTGGTTGACCTTTCTGAGGAGGTAGCAGAGAGACATCTCACGCGCCACAACTACTCTCAGGACTAAACACGGCACAGGAGCACACAGCTTCAGCATAGGCTCAGAAAGTTTCACGTTGCCTGGAGCTGTAAAAGCCTCCGGTTAGTCCTGAAAACAGCATCATAACTAGCAGTTAGATCCTGATTGTTCTCAGACAACAGCTGCTTCTGGGACCTTAATAACTCATTTGTTATGCTGCACCTTTTATGAGCACAATTAAGAAGTTATGTCAACTTACAGCGTCAAGTGCATTTCAATATTAGCCAGCCTTATTTGTCCTTTTCAAAACATTCCTGGAACTACAACAATTTTGATGCTACCTCAGGAGATTTATGATTCACTTCCCATCTTCTTTAGCATTTGCACTTTGGTGGAACCTGAAAGTCACAGCCAGGATTAGGCCCCGCTCCATGAAACACCACCTATATTAATCCTTTTTTGAAGCTAGCTATTACTCAGTCTCTGCGGGAGGCAGCCCTTGCCAAGCTTTTTAAGGACAAAGTAATTCCACCACAGAATTCAGAACACTAACATTGATATTTCTCTTTAATGTTTTAGGAGTTGGGTGTTATAACTGTGTTCCATGCATCAATTCAACACGCAGTCAGTTTTCATAAAATAGTTTCTCCTTTTTTGCATTGATTACAGATTTGTTCTCTGAACCAATTTTGAAGAGGTTCAGCTGAAACCAGTGTAAACATCTGTGCCTGTTGAATTTGGCTGTCATCAAGTAGACAGACAATTAGGGTAGGCAATAATTTAGGGAGGACACTACCTGCTCCACATCTGAGCAGAGGTATGATGTGAATAGAACAAGAAGTCCTTTCCAACTGCATCAAAATAGTGAAGCATTACTGTGACTGCTGCTTGGTGTGAGAGGTGAGCAGGGCAGCAGCTGTGCAGGAACAAGATGCAGGGCTCTGTCATACAGAGAGGCACAACAAAGAAATCACGGGCAGTCTTCACTTGGCATTTCCAAGCACATTCTGTTTACCAAGCAACATCCTACATTTTGCTTTTCCTGAATTATCTCGTTGTTAGTTACATCTCAGGAGAAAATATCAAAACGTCACACTGAGTGATACAAAGCCAACTTGAATTTTTAGTATGAGGATAAATAGCATCATCCACAAGGAGAAAGCTGAGCAAACAAGAATCACAATCACCAAAGGCTACAGTCAGAGCATGCCAATGAACGCAGCTGTTGTACCGTGACATAAATATTGCCCGATGTGACCAAAAGACTTGTGTAAAGATGTAGGGCTGATAATCATAACTCAGACAACATTAAGAAAACGCATTTCAATTTATTTTTGTTTGTTTGTTTTTTGTTTCTACTGCACAATAAAAACCCTTCCTGGATGCCAGTATCCTAGTTAGCTTAGCTTCTAACGCAGCTCTGAATGTTCCAAGTGAACCTGGGTTAACAGTATCACAACTGTGCTTACAAATAAAAACATCTCTAATATTGGTATAAAGCCCTGCTCAGTAACTGTTAGGTGTCCCAGAGAAAATAATTTCTTTACTACTGATTGTAAAAGAAAAAAAAAAGTAGGACACTTTGAGTAGCATCTTCCATGAGCCCGTACAATCCCTTAGTGTGACAGATTTGCAAAGAAAAAGCATTACGAAACAGAGCAAGTCTCCGTAAACTTCTCTGCTAACCTGATGTCCTATCACATGGTTTAGTCATGCCTCCTGAAATTATCCGTCTTCCTTCTCCCTCTTAATCTCTATCCCAGAGCCCAAACTAACATTATTAATTTCCCTACAAAGCCAAAGAAACAGAGAATATATATTTAGCGTTAGGAGGATCCAAAGATAACATACTTAAAAGCTTTGGCATTTTGAGTAGGCAGAGAAAATTGGCTTAGGCTACTTTTAGAGTGCTTTCAAGTTTCTGTTCATGTCACTTATCTTTTAAAGTCATTGGTTATTTTGGAGTTATTATTTCTGCAAGCTGCATACATTCTGCTCCATGCTGTCCACACTGCAAGGCAACTCTGCCACCTCAGGAGAGCTTTATTTCAACAAATACTTGACTGAGTCAGAGGTAACAAATAGCCAAAGGGAAAAGAGAGAACAATTGCAAATACATTGTTAAATACTGAACAGTAATCTTCAGGCAGTTCTACCAAACGTTGGCAAATTTTACATTGCTGGAAAATGCAACTAGCTTTACAGCCCTTCATTGAAGAGAACGTAACTCATTTATGGTCCAGAGCCCTGTGACTCTTCCCAAATCCGTGCCACTAGCCATGCCTACCCTGCAATGTGTGTAATAATATCATCTATGTTTAACTGTAACACAAACGTATAGAAAATAATTCAGCTTCATCTACTTTCGTACTCTTTGATCATGTCCCCAGATCACGATCTGGGGTATAAAATGCAAAGAAGTAGATTTCCATTCTGGCCTTGCTTTAGTAGAGCCTCCTTTCTCCCATCTCTTGTACAGCTCTGGATGGACTCCTGCTGTCTGGATGGATTCCCTTGCTGCTCAGTGCTGCACATTAGTGCCACACTTCACAAATTTGCTCCAATTTGTTAGGATTCCCTTTGATACTTTGGAGCTCCAGCAATAGCCTGGGGAAGCACTTACTACATCTGAAAAGATCTCCCTTTTGGGAAGGAGTTTTCAGCTTCAGCAGACAGGAATCCCTCCTGCTAACAGGTGCTCATGATCGAACCCAACAAGCACACATTTTTTTTTTCTGACTGTGAACTGCAATCAAAATGACAATTATGCGTTTGCTCACGTCCTTGATAAAAGCTCATTTAGCCCAGAACATTAGGCTGATTTTTTTTTTTCCTGCTGTCTTCTTTCACGTAGCTTTAAGTTGAACATAAAGTCATTTTTTCTCCCAGACAAAACGTGAAATAACCAGGTTTCAGAGCTCCTGGTACCATTTGTCGTACCATCAGTACTCAAAGGGGATCTTCTCATTATCTGGTACACTCAGTGAAGTGTCCACATGAGAGTCCACATGGGGTTTGTAGTGGGAGAGGTGATTATTATTCTACACCACATGTATCTGCAGTATAGGTATCTTCTGTAAGGGAAGGCACTGGAAGCATCCACAGCAGCAATCGTAAGCCACAGAATGAGGCATGTCTGCCCTCCAACAGCAGGTGACGTTCACCCAGTAGCAGGCAAGGAGATGTTGTCCCTCTGCTTTTCTTGAACATACGTGCTATTACTAGAAAGAGCATTATTGGGAAGTTTGCTGAGCATTCAGCAGGCCTCAGGAGTTTCCACACCTCATTTGCTGTGGGGTTGTCAGCCTGTTTGTAGCTAAATCTCCCAGGAAAAGAATGGCAATATTCTGTGTCACACGGAACCGAACTCCCCCGCTTACTCTCCTGAGCTGCTGCTATCACCTCCTCCTTTCTTCTTCATTTTCCCCATGTTTCTGTAACACCTACACCTTCCCTCCTGGGACTCCTTGTCTTTCCACTGCTTCAGGGCTGTCTCTGTTGTCTCTTACTAAATACTAAGAACCTGCAATCACCTTCTCTTCCTTCCTGCCCTCCTGCTACCCCTCATCTTTTGCTGTCGTTTACAACTCTAGAGGAGGAGACACTCCAATGAGTCTCTGGCAGTGCCACATAAAATATATTCAGTGTAGGCAGAAAAACAAAGTGCATAAAGTACGCTGTAAAAATCATTCTTAAGATGCTAAAGCATTATTAAAGCAAAGCAGGTATTTCATGCAGCTCCTTTACCATTAGGATCTTACGGCAGCAAGAAGCGAAGAGCTTTGAAAACAAGCCATTGTAAAGCCTTGCTCTGCCTGCATTAATGCTAGACAGAATGACATGCATTTAAGAAGTCTGTAAGAAATGAAATCTCAAGTCCTAGAGTTCATATGCAAGCATCATTCAGCACAGAGAGCTGTACTGTTCAAATCTGTAGGCTTGCTGTTTTTGTCACCTCTTTGCCGCCCTAGCAAATCCTAAGGAATCGTTAGCAAATTATGGAACCTTATGGCTGGAAAAAACACCGAGATAGGAAGTACAGCTGTTTTCCCAGTGAATCCTGTATATCTACAGGACTCCTTGAACACAGCTGAGAACTAACAGCATACAAGCCATGCTCTCTTTAGGGAACAGAGAGACAAAACACCAAAACAGCATGACAAAATGCCAAAACACCATGAAAAAGACCTAATCTCTTGCTACTTGCAACGGATGCTCCAAAAAGTTCCAGAACCAAAACATTTCAACCAAGGCTCACCAAGTGAGCTCAGAAGCTGAGAAGCAATGCTCAAGAAAAAGGCAGGAACAACATCACCTTGCAAGTTACATCCAACATGAATAGCAGAGCAGCTCCCCAGGCCTCCGCTCTACCTTCCCCACTCTAATGGGAGCATCACTGCTTATTCACTAGTCATCAGTTAGTGTCCTCACCTGTCCTACATACTCCGAAAGTCATAGTAAATCTCACTTCTAGTCCTCAGCGCTCACCAAAAAACCTATTGTTTCTTGTTTATGAACTGCCTTGAAATAACACCGAAGTTTTATCTTCATAAATTTTACCATGATTTTTATTTGGCTGAAGTCAAGCAATCCACAGGCTGTATTATAATTATGTAGACATAGGGGGTTAAAAACTACAGTTCAGGGTAAAGGCACTGCAGGTGTGCAGTCTAATGAATTCTTAATTGAGTAGTGGGTGAGCATAAAAAGAAAGTTCAGAGGGTGATTACAGGGTTCTTTCAGCAAAGGGAGCAGTGCGAGCACTGAACTCTATAATCAAGAATAAAGGAAAACGAGTTCACCTCTAATTTTCTCTGTACTACAGCCTTTGTTATTCATGCGCAGAATGCAAGATTAGAATTTCTACTCGGGAAAGACTCTACCATCAAGTTAACTGACAAGATTAACCTTTTTAGAGATGTCCTTGTTTTAAGGCTAAGACTGAAAAAAGGAGGAAGTACATAAAAACTAACTTGTACGTGAAAAATATATTGCCTTCGCTCTCATTTTGCAAATCAGTCAAGATTCCTCCCTGGCTTCTGCCCGTTCTCTGATATTGAACAGCGTGCACATGATAAATCTGCAGAGGGAAAAATGGGGAGACACTCGTGGAAGGGAAAAGAAAGCCACTAGGATTTATTACACTCTATCCTCTCTTCTTTCTCTGTCCAAGAGACAAGCGACCCCCAGACCTCTTCGCTGCTCAGGGAAGGCCATCTACAAGACCTGCAGCAACATCACAGATGAGACAGGCACTGCATAAAAGCACTAACGCGAGAAGACAGTGGGAAAGCTGAGAAGAATGCCAAGTATATTTTATATATGCTAAGCATTTTATAAATGCTAAGGAGAATTTATATAGTGCTCCCATCTGTAATTGTGGGCAGTAGGGATCTCCTGCACATCCACTTTGCCACCACGCACAAATAAGACAAGTGATTAGAGCAGGTTCAGCCTTCAGGAGGGCAGAAGACAGGCAGGGATAACCCAGTCCAGCATCACTTAGCACAACTCCAGGCTTCAGTCACTTGAGCCATCCCAATATTTCTTCTCTTTTCATTTTCTGCAAAATGAGACAAGCAAAATCTGGCTTTTTTCCAAGTAGCTCAATGCTGTTCAGGTGTCATCTGAAATTTCTTTTTTTTTTTTTTTCTTCAAATTTAATATTTCACACTATGAAGTCCATGAGAAAGCACGATCTACCCCAACCTCTGGAGGGAAAAAGAAATTTTGATATCCAAAGACTTCTTCCCTATAAACTCTACTTTATGACAAAACTCTTATATTCCCATTGCTACAGCAAGCACTTACAATCATTTTGTATATTATATATGCTTTTTTTTACCTAAGCATTTTTCAAATTATTTTACATAAGGCTTTAAGACTTTTAAAGTGTTTTGTTGTTGTTGCTGTTGCTATTTATACTGGGTTTCTTGTGTGGTTATTTTTTTTTCTGCATAAATAGGATTTTAGCTGCACGTTGCTGACAGGGACCATTCAGCTGGCTACCTTTCAAAAGAATCACAGCAGACATGAATTCACCAAGCCGGGTACAAAGTTATTGGTACTGGTCCCAGTATTGTGGTCTCTGCCTCAACACCGGTTTCTGACCCAGGGAGGTGACGGAGGGAAGAGGGCTGACAAGATTAATAACCACTGAGGCCCTCTGGAACCATTATCATTTTCTATTCCAATTTCCCTTATAACTTACATTACGGAATATCACCCATTACTTCCTATCAGGCTCGTAATGCTTAATTCAAGTATCATTTCAAGAATCCAGTGCATTCATCTCCAAGAATCAGGAAATATAGCTGTTTAATGATATGAAGTCTGATCTAGAGCCCACTTATGTCAAATGGGAGTCTTTCTGCAAACTAATGGTCTTTGCTCAAGGGCCATCAGCTCCAATAAATCAGGAGGCAATTTTAGCTCTAATCAGAGAGATCTTGAGAAGTTCATGTAAACACATTCACCAAGTTCCCTCTGGCCAACCCTAAAAATTGGCAGCAGGGATGACCACGCTGTCAGCACTTTCTAGGTGAGTAACTTCTCACCAGCTGCTAACATGCAGGCAAGGAAACATGCCCACAACGCATGCCCACAAAGCATGCGACACTTCCACTTCCATATCCAAAATGCCCCATCTCTTCTAGCTGCTACTTCCTTGTCCTGTGCTACAGCATATAACTAAACCAATACTCCCCCTAGTTGCACAAACCTGCAAATCCATTTATCTACATCCAAATGGCAAACATTTAAAGAAAGGTTTTACTCTGACATTGGAGAAGAGTATGATGCAGGAGTCCTTTCCAGGTTAGCTAAAAGCAAACAAGCACATTTGGCCAAGAGGTGCAAGGTTGCCTCAGTACTTCACCAGCTTCTGAAATTACTTCTAGTTTGTGCATATCATTACCTTTTTTTTTTTTTAATTGAAGTTCCGGTTCTTCAATCCATTATCTATCCTCATTAGTGATTATTTTGCTTGTGAAGTCAACAATAATTTGCTGATGTTGAAATCTACAAGCCATGGCATTCAAAGGAAATGTGAAGGTGAACAGTCAAAACTTCTCTGACGAGTAAGAAGCCTTCATTCAAAGAGGATCTTTACACCTGCATCAGGACTGTGCTTAAACAGCACAGACCAATGGAAGCTCATGAAATCAGCACAATGAAAAAACATTGATGACTTGATAAACAGCTCTCGGAGGAGTTATTTACTTTATTATGTATTTAAGTGTTCTACCTAAAATGCAATTACGAACTCGGGCAGTTCTACCTAGATCTTGCAAATGCCAGTGCTCCTCAAACCACACATACTCATTTCACTTTTATTCATATCAGTAATAATTATCAAAATGTTTAAACTCAAGGTTCATCTAAATCTTTTAATGCTATAATTGCTGCTAACATCCACCGCTTTAATGCTTACTTAGAAAACCCAGTACTTACACATCATCTTTCCACTCTGCAAAAGACATTTCCATAGCTGTGTGATAAAATTATTTTGTACAGCAGCTGCTGTACAAAGCTAAGCTTTTAGAATCACCCAAATTCCTTTTTTTTTTTTTTTTTTTTAACTGCACCTACAACAGTAAGACAAAAGTCCCTGCCTATTTTTGGGAGAGCTGGACTACTTCATGTACACAGGGTATGTCCTTCAGAAAGAACATTCAATGGCATAACTAAAATCCAGATGGGAAATACTCCACAGTCTCTTACAGAACAACAAAACTGAAGCCGATACAATCAGAGCACAGTCACAGAATCACAGAATCATCTAGGTTGGAAGAGACCTTCATGATCACCTAGTCCAACCTCTGACCTAACACTAACAAGTCCTCCACTAAACCATATCCCTAAACATCTTTTCAAGACCTCCAGGGATGGTGACTCCACCACTTCCCTGGGCAGCCTATTCCAATGCCTAACAACCCTTGCAGTAACAAAGTTCTTCCTAACATCCAACCTAAACCTCCCCTGGCGCAACTTTAGCCCATTCCCCCTCGTCCTGTCACCAGGCACATGGGAGAACAGACCAACCCCCACCTCGCTACAGCCTCCTTTGAGGTACCTGTAGAGAGCGATAAGGTCACCCCTGAGCCTCCTCTTCTCCAGGCTGAACAAGCCCAGCTCCCTCAGCCGCTCCTCGTAGGACTTTTTTCTCCAGGCCCTCACCAGCTTCGTCGCCCTTCTCTGGACTCAGTCCTTGTATAAGAACACCAAGCTGCTCCTCAGAAATGAATTTTCTTTCTATAAAGATCTTGTTTAGATCTCAATGTTACAAAAATCTATCATATTTACCCCTACCTGTAAACTTAACAAATTCAAACACTTTATCAACTGAAGGAGTTTTCTTCTCCTTGAGCACACAAATAGAACTCTATGGCTTTCATGCCTTCCTGTTTGCTCTTCATTTTACCCACATGTAGCCCTATTTAATAAGAGTCGGCTCAAAGATCAGTGAAATTATTATAATAAAAACCAACCAGCTAAAATTCATCCAAGACAAGACAACTTACAGAGATTTTTCAAGAGGTGAAGGAAATGCATGAGGATATTCCATGCTAGTTGTGCCTGCTGTATTTTTTTTTCTTGATTAAACAAGATCTACAAGACTAGTACTGCGTGGCCTCTTTAAAGAATGGGTCTGTATTTCAGTGCACTCAAGAAGAAGATTAAAACAAAGAGGAACAGTGTTTTTTCTTTCTCTCACTTCTAATTAATAGATCATAAACTCGGGGCTCCCAGAGGGTCTGAAAGGAGAAAATAGATCGGCCTTCTACAGTTTATGGAATACTGCTAAAATGTATCCTGCCCTTCCTTCCAGCTAAGTGAATCCCCTCAACCTGTGTTGCTCCCAGCCCAGTACTTTGCCAATTTCTCAAATTGCTAATGCACTCTGTTGATTCCAAAATGCATTGTTGGCGTTTGCTAAAAAATATGTTCAGCTGTAAATGTGTTACACTTAAAAACTTTAAATGAGACACATCAAGAAGAGAGAGTGAAATAACAAGTTGTAGTATTTTCAAGTGATAAATAGCCTAAGACCAAGGAAGGTTTAGGAATAAAGGACTACTTGCTGTCAAAATTATGAATCTTGATTTTTTAAAAAAATCACCAGATTTAATCTTGAACATGGTATCAACTAGATTAGTTACTACCTAATGAATAAATCATGATTTTGAAGTCAAATATGCCTTACACATTCTTATCACAGAATTCTTTTTTCACTGGTTTCTGAATTCTTTTTCACTGGTTTCTTTCTGAGCTCAGGTAACCATAGCCTGCAGTAAATCCTCCCTCTGTAGCAGAAGCATTTGATGTATGTCTGTTATGTGTACAAACAGGCCTCGTATTGCACTTCAAAATACATGTTATTACTTCTCTTTTACTAGACCATATTTAGGGCTTTCTAAACTCGTTCAGGCACTTTGTGCCTGGCAGCTGTCTCAGGTGCCATGAATATACAAGGCTATGAATATATCTCTCTACCTGCTAGGACAGACCAAGAAGGACTCGGCTCTTCCCCGGCGAGCTGTGGCACAAATCACACAGGATGGGGCAGGCAAGGGCTGGTGATTCCCGGTGCTCCAAGAGCCAGGTCTGTCAGCCAGGTCGTGGGCACCGCTCCAGGCTCAGCAGACCCACCAGGAGCTGGGGGAAACTACAGAAAAGATGGTGTCGTAGTTCCTTGGTGCCGTGACCACCTTGGCATGGTGAAGCCCACTGAGAGGGAATTTTTGACTTGAGCCAGAGTGAATAAATGAGGTCATCCTTTGCAAGCGTCAGCTTGGAAAATGCTACCTGAGCTTTAAAATTAAGAAACTAACAGATGCAGAGCATTTTGTAAAGCCTGGAGGCTATACACTTGCTGCCATTGCAGTGTATCTGAAAGCAGCAATCTTGTGATTGCTTCTGAAGATGCTGGCATAACTTTGTCTCACTGAAGTATCATGAAATGGCATTATGTCTCCAGTTTATGGAAGGTTTGAGCCAAATCCAATTAAAATAACTAACTGGAAAAGAACTAGCAATAGCCAGCCACCCAATATCCATCCATCAGAAGAAATGAAGAAAAACCCACGGAATCTATCACCTTATGAATGCATAGCAGGACAATCTCTACAAAAAGACAAACTACATTTATATTTAGAAACAGAGCCATACATTATATGGTTCTCTCCAACAAGATGAAATTTTCAAGAATAAGTTTTTTTTTAATTCCTCTTGATGTAGCATAGTCAAGAAGTAAAAAGCATGAGCAGTATTTAAGATATCTTTTCTTATAGATCCTACCTTTCTCTGCGTCAGGTGTTGTAACTTGATGCCAAGAAAAAAAAAAATTGATGAAGTACATCAGGTTTTAAACAGCTTCTTTTAATTTTTGTCCTAGGATACTGTTGTGAAATGTGTCATTGATCACACTGTATTGCATTGTCACCTTCTCTCTTGCATCTATCATTGCCCATTTCCTTAAGTCATATCCATGGAGCTTCTACACGTCAAAGGCTGACAGAGCACTAATTTTAACTTCAAAAGTATAAATAAACACCTTTATATGTAATTTAAGGCTAATATTAGTAAAGTTATATCATATGCAATGGTACTGGAACACAGACACAACAAAGGTGTTTTTAAATCAGTTCACTAACTATTCCTAACGAATTCTAACTATGTATAGACATTGCTGAATAGAGAGAGAGATCCACAGTGACAAATATCTATCCTGCCATCCTTACAGTGGACTGTCTAATAGTTGCAGAGGAAAAAAAAAGCTTCTTAATGTAAACGAGAATAAATGTTCTTTACCATGTTTGAATTACCGCAACCCCCTGACAAATTGTTGTGTACCACCACAGAAATTCTCAGGGATATTTCTGCATTCAAGAGATGATCTGTGGGAGTGCTACTGCTCAACCAGCTACAGCAACAATAACTACAGTTGCCCACATTTCCATAAGTCATTGTCATGGGTAAATCTATTAAAAAATAAGTGCTGATTTTTCCTATTAACTCTACTTTGTAAAAAGGCTACTTTACATATAGTTTTGTGCAGTAACAAAACAATTTTTTCATTTATTTTGTTCAGGCATGTTAATTAATTTTAGCCTTAGACAGTGCTGTCACTTACAATTTCCTATCATTTGGGTAGATAGCTATTTTTTCAGTATCATATTCACATGAGAAAAATTGACAAAACCCACAAAAAATTTTAGAATGATAAAGGTTGTCAGGGTAACAAATTACGCACACAGGCAAAAGGGTAAAATATAATTATGCAGATGGCAAAATAAAAGAAGGTAATTTACAACTGATGCAGAAAATTACTGGCACAATAAGCATATCCCATAAATCAGTTAGTTAACAACCTAATTTATAACTTTGTGAAAACCAGCAAATATAAAATAGAGACCTAGAATGGAATTTAAGTACCTCGTCTTTTCTTTCAGTAATGCACCCACTAAGGGCAACATTAATAGATCAGCAGCACATTAAATAATTGATGCCACATTACTGCCCCCCTCCCCTCTGCACTAACGAGCAATTACTTCTTCTGATGACTGACTCTTTTCAGCAGGGAAAATAGTCAAGTTTTTGCAATAGAGAAATGGCAGGACCTCACAGATCTGAGACAATCAACTGGAAAACCCATTTGTTCCCGTGTGCAACAACAGACACTGCACAGGCCTGAATGAAAAGGAACGTCAAGAGCATTCTTAGGAGCCCGCTGGAAAGCACGATAGGAACGGAGACCTGTCTTCTCCCCAGAGACCAACAGGCAAATGTGGGTATGTTTCTTTTTTGAAAAGCTGTACATAATAAGCCATGTAGCCTCCCCCAGCTCCCTTTTTTAATAATGAGCTGTTCAGGGAATAAAAACTCCAAACTTTGGGTAGATCCAAAGGAACAGGCAAGGTCACAGTTGTTTCTGGGCCCCTGACTTTTCCAGTTACTCAGCAGAACATAAAAATTAAACTTCTCTACAACTCCTGCCAACTTAATGAGGGCTCAGGCACAGATCTAAATGGCTTTCTGTATTAAGGAGAAAAGCAAAGGGGAGAAGCAAAGGATGATTTCTGTGAATATGACAGGCACTTGCTGGGACTTCCTGTGTTTTAGAAAGAGTGCAGGTACTAAATCTAAAAGCAACTACAAGAATACGTGGCACCTGTCAAAGAGACAACACGGTGGCAAGGTGTTCAAGGAAGATTTTAAAATTTCAAGACAGTAAGTGGTTTTCTGTGTGGCACACTAATAGTAAAAAACAGAAGACTGGTACAGTGCAAGAGGAGGCACTTTCTTAGGCAAAACCTATCATCATCTTGCAACAGCTCGGGACTTGAGCAGGCACCGGTGTGGCCAGCGTGGTAATGCTGGAGCATTTGCTGCAGGTAGACAAGCAGCAGCTTCAAAAGGCTGGATTAAGAAGCAGGCTTCACTTCAGAAACAGTCCTGGCAGGAATGAGGAATAGGTAACTGCAAGGTCATCACATTTGTGACATGAAGTCATTAGACTGATTAGGTGTCCATCTGCTCTGCTCTGCAAGTTGGCCTTCTGTGTTCATTAGCAATCATAAACCCGGCTATATCACGACGGGCTAGGAAATACATGTACAACCAGTCACAGAGCACAGGCCTGACAGCATTACAGCAATGCAGTGACATAAGTGCTAATGACTCCGAATCATACAGTTAGCCTACTGGAAGTAAGCACTTACACAGCAAATGGAGTATAAGGCACATAAAGAAAGATGGTTTTCATTGTGATATGCACAAAAACAAAGTGACTTCAACCTACCAAAGCAGAGAGAGCTGCCACTGAAAAGAACGCTCAGCACAGCGACCGTCACCACCCCCACCCCGTTTACTTTCCACTTGCCGGGTAGATTTCATTGAAGACCAGTCAGTTGGCTCTGCTTCTCCTTCCTTCAAAGGCATGGCAAAACATGCTCTTACCCCATCTTCAACAGGAGCTCTCTGCTGCTTCTCACCCCCCAAACAATGTTACACCAAGCTGATGCCATTGCAGGTATTAATATGATGCAAGCATTTAAGAATGCAATAAATAAAATGTTCAGGTAGCTAGAACTCTTGTGGCGCGTTGAGTAAAGACAACCCACCCCACCACTGCTTTGTCATTTGTAGGTTAGGATGGCTAATGGATAAATTATTTACAGGGTGAGCACTTGTACTTTAACAGTATTTTTGTTAGCTACGTATTCGTGTCAAAGGAAGCAAAAATAGGATAGCCCTGATGGATACATTGCTATTCATTTGTTCTACATTTTTCTCATTCTACCCTAAGGCTATCATTTTATATGGTAAGGAAGGAAATTAAAATGATTCCTGTTGCCTCTCTTCTTTATTAATCTTTAATGATTTTTAATTCACACACTTTAATCTATCCTTTCATGAAAAGGATAAAGCAGTAATCTTATAATGCCTTTTGCCTTTTTTTTTTTTCCCAGTCATTCCTTTATACAACAAAGTTTCCCAAAACCATGTAGGAATTTTGTTTCTGGTACCTGCTTCCTTATTCTATCAGTATTTGGAAAACCAGCTAAGGTAAGGGCTGGTTACCTATCACCAGCACAAGGAGCAATTCAATAGAGCATATATGCAGATGTTTCTCTTTAAGCATATAAAGTCAATTGCATTTAAGCAAAAGCGGTTTACTGTAAACTGTGCTCACTGCCATGAGTTACCTTTATGAGGAGACCAATAAAGTTACAGATTAGACTAGCAAAGGTAGAAAATATGCTGCCTAACGGTGGCTTAGGGGGAGAAGCCAAGATGGAGTGCTTGAGGAGCTTTTCTTTGCAACAAGCAAAAAATTAGCAAAAATGTCCATGTTCTTATTCATCCATCTTTCCCACATTCATCCATCTTTCCCGCTGAAACTGTTCTATTATGGTTAAACACCCACATATTTGTTCATACCTCCTGTATCTGCAGAGCAAGAGAAAAGTAGCCTGGAGGCTGGGTCTGTTTCCTGAACCAGAGGCAAGCAGGTTCAAGTCCCCACTCTGCGATTTTGACCCACTGGTGTCTTAACTCCCCACAGGTCACCCTGCGTGCTGGGCTGCCGGCTGTTCCGGTGTTGCGTAGGGTCACTCTCTTTGAGCAGAAAAGCTGCAAGAACTTTCAAGTTCGATTAACTAGCTTTCATTTCACTTATCTTGAATGAAAAAGTACCATTAAAAAACCCTGACCCAGTTATTTCATACATAAAAGAAGCCTTTGTAGCAGGTGTAATATTCCGAGGAGGTGGTTAATGAGAAATGCACATCAGAGCTTAATTGGAAAGAGTCTTTGATGTTGGTTAGCTTACCTGTTGTGACACTAAAGCAGAACATCGCAAGGGAGGGAGGGAGCATACACTGCATCTCTCCTGGGGGCTCTTACAACCAGTTAAACCGCAGCCTCCTGGGCTGTTACGCTTCAGTTTGTGCTGTAGCTGTCTGAACACCACGCACAACCCCACGCCAGGGCACCCCCAACCCAAGGAGTCGGATTCCCCAAGCGTTGCCCACAAAGGACCCATATCTCTAGCTGACTGCAAGGAGCTTGGATTTCAGTAGGTTTATTTCAGCACAAACCCTGTCAGGTCTCGCAGTCCTTAAGATAAGCTAAACAGCATTTACAGCTGAGGTGGAAAAAATACATTAAAAATGATGTCTTAAAAAAAAAAAAACAAAAACAGAGCAGGTTATTTTTTCCAGCACACTGAACTCAACTGAACCGAGCAGATGTAAATAAATTTCTAAAAAAAAGTTCACCAGAAAAATTCACAAGAGTTGCTTTGATTAGACAGGCTGTAAAAATGCACAGTGGCAGAGAGGGGGTGTGTGTGAATGCCATCTGATTTGGGCGAGCACAGCACTACCGCACCAGAACGCCGCACTTAAGCGGAGATTCAAGGAGAGCTGCTTCTCTGCAAAAAGCAGAGGGAACTTCCTTGGCCTTGGGCTCTCTACCTTGCTTAAACATCATTTCCCCCCTCACATCTTTCAAATGCTTGAGTGGCACGGTGAGAGCTCTCCCTCCCATTTTAATTTATTGTAGCTACAGGAATGGAGGCAACTATAAATTCCCGTGTGTTTGTGCACAGAGCTGTAACCACAGCAGGAACCTCGTCTCCACAAGAAAACCTTCCAAACTCAAAAAATATCCCCACAAAATTCACACACAACATGCATGAGAGAAAGAGAAGAATTAATAAAAATTGTTAACAGACAAAAAATAGCACATCTTCTTTTTATTTTTATATATTCACTGCATGCTCATTTGAAAGGGTTATAAAAAACCCTCCAAAACACAGTTTCACATTACTTTATCTGAACAACTACTTCTCAAATGTAAAAGCATTTGAAAGACTAAAAGGGTTTACTTGTTACCGGCTTAAAAGTGATTTTCATACTCAAGTACATTACTACTATTTAACAAGGGAACAAATGCACTTCACGGAGTGAATATCTAATTCCCTGGGTGACCACAGGTAAAAATGAATGAAGCTGGCAGCCCCCAGGAGACGTGCTAGGCCTGCCATGCTCCGAGAGAGTTTTTGAATGCTCCCTGTAAATCACCAACGTTTGTGCCATGCCTGTCTGCACCCTCTACAATGACTGAAATGTGTGCATTATACCTGCTTGTTCTTCTGCTTGGCTTGAGGAGTTTGTTCTTGCTAAAAACATGAGCAGAATTTGTTTGAACCTTATTAAGGCGAGCTTATAAGGAGAGCTAAGATTTTAGTTTAAAAATAACAACAAAGGGGTGGGGGGAAGAAGGCAAGGGAGAGAAAGGGAAGAAATAGGACAAAGAAAAGAAATGAGCTTCATGCTCCGGGGCATGATGAAAAACTTGCTGTTGAAGAACCACTGTTTGCAATACCCATGACTCCCCTGCCAAAATCAAGTTAGGAGCCGTACACAGAACTATCCCTTTAATGCTGTACTGGGGCAGCTTGGACAGCACTGTCCAACAGCAAGTGCTTATAAAATGGTGCCTTTTGATTTTTCATCGCAATCACAGTGTGCTTTGATCTGTTTTCCAATGCATTCAAATGACTGTTGCACAGAGGTCTCGTTCCTGTGGTGCAACATAAGAAACAGCAGTTTGAAAGACAGAATAGCAGAGATTAAAAACTCCCTTTATCTGCAGGGTTTCCAGCAGCTTTGCAAGCTTTCAGCACAGTTCAAACCCAGCCTAGACACCAGTTCTCGGAAGAAGCAGGGGAACTGCTTCAAACTTTGATCCTCCTGCTGAATTTGCTAACAAGAGCTGACTACTGCCCGACTGCTTTTACAGATATTTGTAAACTACAGGGGTTTGTCCAGTGTAATCAAGACAGTTTTCCAAATACTGGCTGGCAGAGACCAGGGCACCACCAGAAAAGAATGATGCTTTTACACTAAGAGCCCCACAAGACATACGGGGTTAACAATTTTCCAGTTTTGGCCAGACCCAAGCCTAAAATTCCCTCCCTGGCAGTACTCAATACCAGATGCTTTCAGAGACTGTAGCACTACAGGGATAAGGGAAGACTTACCCTTTACAGTGGTTATAGGTGAGATTTGTTTAAGACTGAAGAAGCCTGAAGTGTTACTGCTCCTTTCATAAAAAACACTCACTTTTTGATGCAGGTTCTCCACTGTTTTAAAAGAACCTAAAGGTTCAATTAAGCCCAGAACCAAGCTTACACGGAGAACACCGGCTGGATCCTCTAACACAGGTGATTTATAACACAGTCTTACAGACAGTTTTGCTATGCTTGTTTTCAAGAAACCCCACTTCACTCTTTACATAGGTTGAACTAATGAGCACTAAGTCAGGGTTTTTTTTTTTAGGTTTAATTTTGTTTAATAATTCTATATAATTTAAATTCTGCTCTAGAAGTAGAAACCTTAGCTTCTCCTGGGTTCTTTCCACAGTACTATTTAAGACAATTATCCAACAGGAATTTGCAGAAAGTACTCTTTAATGCCACTACTCTTCACCAGCCTCAATATAAAGTCATCTGGCCTTATTTTTAGCTGTTTAACCTGAAGGTTGTTAAATTTGACCTATCTGGCTTTGCACTGAAGCGGAAAAGAGCACTGCACGGTCCATCCTGCTATGGTGAGAAGACAGCTTTCAGCATATGGAAAATAAGAAGTTGATAAGGAAATGAGCAGTACCTTACGCAGTGCAACAGTTCCCAAACTGGACTCAAGCTTTCTATTCAAATTGCTCCTCAAACTTTATTCTACCTTCACAGCAGCCATCTCAAAAATGGGATAAGCTGGGACACCAAGAATCACTCCTCCTACTTTCCCAAGAGTTCCTATCATTAAAACCTTTTTATTTTTAAAACAAATGTGGCCCTGATTTATGCCACAACAGCAAGTGTACAGAAGGTGAGACTGGTTTAGTAAAGGGCTTGTGAGAAGTCTGGGTTAAATGATTGAACTCACCATTGTGGAGGAACAGAGTGGCAAATGCCAGGCACGGAGATGATTTCATTGTGCAGCATCCAGCTGGCTCAGAGCTCACACATATCTCTTCTTGACCTTCCTCAGTGCACATATCCAACCTTTCCCACTCTGTAATGAATAAGAAAAATACTTTATTTCAAAACTAAATGACTGTTTTATTTAACACACTTTCTTTTGCCTCTGTTAACTTGTTAATGCATTATACACTTAGAAACCCGTGGCCACTGTGGAAACTGCTACAACCTTAAACACCATCTCAGGGTAGTTTCCTCCTATTTAACTGCTTCCTCCTCAATCTGACTAAAAAATGGAAAACATCATTCATACAAATAGTTTTAGATGCAACATTATCCACATTTTTATGTTCTTGACTTTACAACATCAAAGATGAATCTTCTAATGTACACGTTTTTGGACTGTGTCCACTTACAGTGATACACATAAAATATTCACTGTTAGGATGTTGCTATTCACATAAAATTCAACTCCAAACTTCTACAGATTATCATTTGTGTTTTCTGTTTATCTCTTGTGATAAAACAATGTAGTATTTTGTGAGGCACAATTAAAACTCAACGCATTCCACAGCTCTGTAATGATCTGGTTACAAAAAATACAGAAATATTATTGACATATGACGTATGAAATCCAGTATTTTAAACATTCTGTTTGCAATAGCTTTTTCCTGTTGTCTAGAAAAGTCAGCATTCCAGTTTATTTTGGCAATTCATCCAATACATTTGAAATTAGAAACCACACACTGGCTGAACAGCAGAATCAAAAGGTGAGTGCAAAGCCCAAGGCTACTGCCACATCACATATTCTGAACTGATTTTGAAAAGAGAGTCCTGCAGCTGCAGTGAGACACTGCAGGAGCGCCTAGCATACCAAAGCTGGTGCAGGAGGTGACACGGATGAGGGCTGAGAGAGGCAGGGGGCAGAAACCATCTAGAAGAGAAAGCTGCATCAGCTATGGAATTCGGTTTTGGATCAGTAAATTGCACGATGAAAGTTTTTGCTTTTAAGACCATTTCACAGTTTTGGTGTCTTTCAGACTGTCAAGGCACAAAACCAGCTTCCCAATCACAGCAGTTTCCTGGTTCCACAAAATCAGCTGTGCAGTGACGCTCGATTATTGGCAGAGACACCTAAGTACGTGGATTTCTCTGCTGCGACCTTATTCTGTCTCTAAGAGCTTCCAAGTGAACCCTTCCACTGGAACGTATTTCCAGAAAGGCACTGAAATCATTCTTGAAGTGAAACTAAGTCATTGATGAGCAGTTCAGTGAGTTAGGCATGAATATCACAGATCAACTTAAAATACAGTTGTGGTTCCTACTGGAAAGAAATGGAGTTGTAATTGGACAGGCTTCTTCATTCATCAAAGTTTAGTTCAACCCACTGTCCTGAGACCACGAGTTAACCCTGTATGGGTAACCGGATTATATTAAACACAAAACACTCGAGCCTACACACTGTGACAATTGCATTTCTATTTGGAAACCTAAATGTGAGTGACTATTACTGCAGACTAAAACTTTCAGTGGGGATTTGCTTGATTCACACGCAGCTTTCCTGAGAAACAGTATGCGGGGACTTTATCGTAAGCATCATTTTGGAGACTGTTACCAATTCCATAGCATCGATTTGCAAGTTGCTACAGAGATCAAGTCAGACCCAAACCTCTGAAACAGCCGGAGCCTTTATACTCACCCTTCTTTTCCACTCAAAAAAGGAGGTGATGTCTGTACCACATCCACCACAAAATGAAAGCTATTGGCTTCCGCACCCATTTAGAGGGCAGGATGCAAGAGCTGCCAACCTTGGTGCCCAGCAGCAGACCTCTGCAGGGCTGGGTCACAGCACAGCACGATGGGCACAGCGTGGCTCTGATGAACGGCTGGCAGAAGGCCTTACAAGCCGCTCTCTACATCCCACCTTGCTGTGGGACAAGGCAGCATTCAAGAACAGCACACAGAGCCTGCTGCCAGGGCTGGAAAAGCCGGCTAAGATGGCATTGTAACATGCCACGAGTAAATCTGAGAGAAATGACAAGTGGGTATCCAAAGAACAGAGATGATTTTTTGCTAGCTGTAATGAAACATACTTAACTTCATTTCAACTTCCATTAAAGAAAGAATACCACATGGCCTGAGGAAAAGGAGGAAGGAGTCTCAACAGTTCAATATAAGGCAATGTTTTATGAGGAGAAGCAAGCCTCCATACTTGCAAGACGGTATCGGTCCATTTAGACTTGCCGGCTCAGCCAAGAGTTATCTAGCAGCCTAGACATTTGTCTGAGGCAGTAATTTGCCTGCCTACTCCAGGAGGCCTGCAGGAGTTCTTAAAGCTCTTTATGGACATCTTAGATCTTTCCTGCCCTTGAGAATGTATTTATCACTTTTCCTACCCTGCTCTTCAACTGCAACCTCAAATTTGCGCAGGTCTGTAAATAAGTGCTCTGAAGGTCAGCCTGAATAATGCCGACCATTTCCAAGCCAACCTTCCTTTCCCACCTGGTAACAGCCACAGGGAAAGAGACATTTGCGCAGACTTCTTAGGGGAAGGTCTTAATCCAAAATACAGGTAGCTCAAGGATAAGTGTGGGCAACTTGGGAACAGGGAAGTCATTTGTTCTTCACAGACGATTATGGGCCATGAATCATTTACAAGGAGGATAATGAGACACTGGAGAGACTGCTACTGCATTAAAAACGATGGTCCTGATCTTTATCCCTTTCCCCTTAATAAAACTGCATGGGATTTTCCCATGCAGAAGAAACCACTGCTGCTAACTGAGATTTTCACCTTTGGAGATGAGACCAAAACATGTGGAAAACTAACACACAGCTGGGGTGGGCTGGAGGAAAAGGCAGCAGAAAAGCAAACCTGTACCAAGACGGTGTTATTTCATTTTGTTACAAAGACAGAATTGATTGCTAGGTGAAAAATTCATTTTCAGGAAAATACGAGTTTTGCTAATGTACACTGGGAACCCAAGACCAAAATAAGATGTTTCGGGTAGTGTGAATAATGTCTAATTTTCCCTGTTTGTTTGGGTGACAGGAAGAAATTTTGGTTTGAGTCAGTTCAGCAGTGAACTGCCATGTCTCATGAGCTGCCACATTCTCCTATCTCACACTTCTAAGATGACATTCTGAGCAAAATTCAGCATGTTTTTTTCTCTCCTTTCTAGCCCTCACAGTAAGTTTTCTCAGGGCCAACACGTTCCCAAATTTGAACAAGAACTTGACACCGTGTTTTTTATTCCCCCTCTTGCTGAGCCATCAGCCTGTATCACAGGAGATGGGATCTGCTGGAAAGCAGCAATCAAGCTCACCCATACTGCTGCTACCAGAGGCGGCCACTGGGTTGAAGGAGCTGTAATTCAGCTGCAAGCAAAGCCAATTAAGTCCATACTTGAACTTTTCCAAAATCAAGCTTTTTGTTTTAACTATTTGATAAAATCTGGGGAGAAGAAGAAAGGCTGAAACAGCCAAGTTTTCCACAGACTAGAAATTTTATCTTTTGTTCAGCTGCGCGCTTTACTAACAATGGTGTGAATTACAAAACATGGCTATCACCTCCATCACGAGTTACCAACGCCAGTCAAAGCAATCAGTACATACTTGATCCAATATATTAGTCTGCTACTTGAAATCTTCGTAGTCTTACTTGTTGCAATCCAGCATCTTCCAAAGTACTTATCTGTAAATTTATTCTGAATGGTTAAAAATACATATAAAATTTCCTTTGTTTTTCCATGCCTTTTGAGAGAGAGGCAGATCCTCTCTATCTATTGTCATTAAAGCAGTGTTGTTTTTTTTTAAAAAAATCTTTCTTAAGAGCTGTAGTTTGCCTTACTTTTTGTTGTTCAGCTTTGCAGGAATCTTACTTGGGAGCCAAGATGCCCAGAAACACCTGCATTCTTTACCCCCCTCCTCTAAACGCCTAACCTCCAGTAAGTGCCCCTTTACTGGGCTCAGCACAGAGCTCACGACAACTAACGGAGCCCCTCTCACCAGCAACACATCAGGCTTTTAGTGCATGTCTGCCTGTGCATAGGGAAAAAAAGAGATTCTTACTATACAAAGTAAAAATAGACACTACAGAACAACAACAAAAAATATTCCACTGGGGGAGGTGGGGGTCATTTTTTTTTCCCCAAAAATATATTGTGCTTTTAATTATTTGGTTTCACAGAGACAGCAGTAAATAAGGCTACTACCTAGATGCCCTGATGCGTAGCTCACAGCACCCATGCAGATGAATAAGGAGTGGTTCTGAGCTAGGGAACGACATGAGGATACAATGGATAACTCAGCTGATTTTGCCTGACAGTAAGTATGACAACATGCAACCCAAACCATAAAATCTTCATTCTTTATTCTATAATAACTTTAAAAGAGCTTCATGGATTTTTTTTTCAGATTTAATAAAACTCCTAGAATGCTGAAATATAGTATGTGTGCAACAAGTTCCAGCTCATTGTGATTTTTTTATAGCAGGTTGTTAAAGCCCAGAAAATATGGGTTTATGGCAGAAATGCTGACACAAACATAAATGTAATGGAGAGAAGAACAGCACTGCTGTAATTTCTGATGCAATCCTATCAATATCAGTGGTTATCCGTGGTTAAAGGTTGCACCAAGAATTTTACTTTTTATTTTCATTCACCTTTTCAGGGCAAATTTTTCTTAGACTTCTGAAAGGAAGGCACTCGAGAGCGGGCTGAGACCAGAGGATCCAGGCACTCGAGAGCGGGCTGAGACCAGAGGATCATTTCAGCTGAGCTCAACATCCTTGCAGCAGAGTCTGATTAAAATAAACATTCTCTGCTAACAGCTATATTGGCTGATACCTCATCAAAGACATAGCAGCTTAATTCTGTGTATTTCGATGCAAATACAAGTTGTTTGACTAAAGTAGGCAGAAATGAGACAGAGACGATAGACAGCCTGTCGGTAGAACCAAAAGAGAAGGTCGGGTTGCTCAAGTGCATTTTCTGTTAGGTTGTACCACCTGCAGGTGAAACATTACCTATATCCTAATGACAATTTTCTAAGCGAATGGTGCCCTTTGTGGCTCTTAATCATTTGGGTTACTATCAGGTAAACCACAGTTGTACCTGTTCCAGTCATTTTTGCCTTCAACTTTTGCTATCACATTTCTGACCAAAAAATTACAACCTTCTTTGTAAGGGAGCGCTTAAATAAAAATCCAGCTTTCAGCTCTACCCAGCTACTGTTATAAGCCAATTGTCACAGCGACAGATTTATTTCCAGCTCTTTCCATTGTTTTCCACTATTTACTGCAATCATAAATGCCCCTTACTGTCATTTTGATGCAGCAACCAGGTTCATTGCCATTCACCTATGCAGAATCATCACAAATTGCCCACAATTATCTCTCCAGAATGAAGTCCAGCTGGAAGCAAGGGGAACCAAAGCCAAGGGGTGACTCAGTACCTCCCAGAGGATGCAGCCAGCCCAGCACCTGCAAGTCTCATGCGAAGGTTGGGGCAAGATGCCCAAAGCCAAAGTGGTCCAAAATGCCCTTTTTCCAAGGCTGACCGAATTCTTTTGAAACTTGCTGTTTTCCACAAAGTTGTGTTCCCAAAACACAGACAGTACCAATTTTACCAAGGAGTGGCAGGTTCTGGAGAAATACTGTCCATGAAAACACTGGGTTTCACTGTTTCTTAGATACTTTTTCTCTGCTCCTCTTCCAGTTCCCCCTCACTTCACACACACACAGAGTTTCAACAGTTTACATATGATGTTTGTTTCCTAAGCATTTAATTTCTGCAGCCTTTATCCACTGCCACCACCTAGGTGGAGGAAATTAAGCACGAAGTCACTTTACCCTAGGCACTGAGTTTGGAGAGGCTGCTGGCGCTACCCATACGCACTCACTCCCCTCTCCTAGATTATAGCCAGAGGTGAAAGCTGCGGTATTCCTGCATGCTTGCAAAGGACTCACCTGAGCTGAATCAATTCCTATACTGCAAACACCAGCAGTGAGTGAGGGCAAAGGGAAAACAGAGTCAAAACCAATCCAAGCTTTCCTTCTTATAGACTTTACTGAAAGAAAATGGCTCATGTGACGTTCTTCTGCCATTTGAGTACACTTAGCTTCTCTCCCGTTTCTTTGCTTCATTTTAAATTCTGATTTGCCTTATGCTGTATTTACACCAAATATTAGGGCAAATCACATTGGCTTATCTACTGTGGAAGATTAATGCACAACCCTGTAAACAAAAACCTTTTGAATCTGGTTAAGGAGAGACCTACCTTTCTTCATCTTCCTGCTCTTGACTTAATCTTCAAGTGTCGTTTAGAAGCGTTGATTGTAGCTTACAAGTACTCGGTGTTATTTAGCTGACAATTTCCCTTTATACTCTCTATTTTATTTTATTTTTGTAATTACCCTGGGAAACATTTTGCCCTTTGACTGATCCCTGCTGTTGAGTGTCTGCCTGGTCTGTTGCTCTGGTCACATGGCCAAAATGGTTCCGTTTCCATCTTTTTACCGATGCCAGCAGAGGTCTAGACCAGAACAAATTCTTCAATTTCTTTCTAATGCAGCTGCTAGGTTTCAGCTGCTCGAAGAGCCTCTGCAAATTCTCTGGAAGATATTTTATGGGCTTGAGCTCTTCATGACTTATACTGCAGGTTTCATGTCTAAGAGCTGTTGATGACACCAGCACCCCAAGATCTAAAGTTTTCACACATGGTCAAATTTTGCTGTTAAGGCAATTCTTTATCTAGTGTTTCCTGTCTTGTTTTGATATCTATGAAGTAAGTTAATTGAATCATTCATTCAGATTTCTTCTCTTTGGTGTAAACTTCATGTTTGAAGATTGTTTATTGCTGCTGTAGTTTTCTCTCTCCTCCTGTGGGGATTCCTAAGTGATAGAAAATTGCAGGCTTGTCCCTTCTTATACTAGTTTTACTCTGTTTTCTTTATCAAGGTGACATCACTTGCAAGTTGTGCAGAGCATAAATAACAAATTAATTGAGAACAACTATGCCATCCCATTCAAGTTTAAGGGCTCCTGACAAAGACAAGAGAAGGCATTCTGGGCTTACCTTCAGCCAGTACAGTTGCTAAAATGACACAACTGAGGATTATTTTCTTGTTTTTCTCTTACACTTTTGTTCAGAGGGCTTGCACGCCTATCATGATGCTTTGCCAGCACTGTCCCTTTTCAGCACGTCTCCTGCTCACTGAAGCCTGGGGAGCTATGGCACAGCCTCCCCTTGGATGCTCTGTTTGTTTTCCAGGCAGTATGCTCCAGCTGTGGATCTGTCCTTTGCTTCGCCTCCATGCAAAATTTGTGCATCCTTCTGCAAGGCATTCTTTTCCTTTAGACCTCAGCCAGTTCTGGAGGACTGAGATGTGGCTGAGAGGAGTAATTCTGCCTGTGGCGGAGAGATTTTGTATTGGAGAGTCCCCTTCACAGGACTGGCATCACGGTTGATCACATCCCTGGCATCAGCTACAGATGTGACTGCCAGGTTATGCTGCCACTTTATCAAGCTGGTCCCTGCGGAGTCCTCCATCCCTTAGTATTATTTGGCAAAAATCCTCTTCTCTAAAAATGCTGATCTGCCACTTTTAAGTATACCTGCTGTTTCTATGGTTTGCTTTTTTGTTTGTTTTTTTCCCCAAGTACAGACAAATCTTCTTCCAGCACCTTTTCTTCCCCACTTGCCGCTCTGTCAGTCATTGTTTCCATACAGATTTTCTTCCCTGTCTATATCATTACAGAAGAATCATTATATACGTGTGCACACAAACACATTCAAACACATCCCACCCCCAGCAGTACTCCTGCAGATCCCTGAGATCAAAGACTTTTGGACTCAGTCACCTCCTTCTCTAGAAACAAACTGTGTCACGAGGGGATGGTAAGCAGGCAGCCATCCTGGGCATCCTCACTTTCCTCAACGGGCCTGCAAAAAAATCTCATCCCCCTGAGCTCTGCAAAGGCACCCATCTTGAAGCACAGTGCAGCACCAACGAGGCCGCAGGGCTTCCCCTGCTGGCCTGCCTGTCCTCTGCTAAGGGTGCACCTCGGCAATTAAGCACTTAGAGCACAGCCTCATTTTTTTAATTACTTTTCCATGGAACCCAGACTATATGAAGCACTGCGCTATGCCAGCGCTGACTGTGTTACAGTTTTGCTTCTATACAACTGAAACGAGATCGTTATGGACATGTGTTACGCTTGCCTCCAAAGACAGTATCAGGATATTTAATTCTATTATGGCTGACAGGAGTTGTAAAGGGCTCGGTATTGCAAAATATGTATCAAATCATGGCTAATAATGACCTGTCCAAAGAAACAAGTATGGCAAGATCATTTTTAACTGTTTTTTAATTTTTATTTTTTGAAGTGGTCCTCTGGGGACCCAGGATTTGGACTCAATGATCCCTGTGGGTCCCTTCAAACTCGGATATTCTATGATTACAGAAAGGAGAAACAAAAATATATTGAAAATGCCTGAAAAGAGGAATTACACTTACCCAGGAAAGCACCTATGAGGCAGCAGAACCTGTCTTTATACATTTTCATGCCAAGGACTTCTGTTGGAGCTCAAGACCCTTGTTTTTTGCTATGTCTCCTTCTCCCTCACAACTCTTTTCTTCTTCTCTCTGTGTATGAGTTGCAGCAATGCTAGGATAATTGTTTTGCTGAAATAACTAGTTAGTTACATTTACAAGCATCTTCCAGCTTATATCCACTGCTCAGTTACCAAATGAACCTGAAGTTTGCTCAACTTTAGCTGGAGATGAGAAGCGGAACAAAAAGGGGAAAAATGAGACAAATTCCTAATAGTTGCTAGCCCTAAATACAGAAGCTATTTCTGGACTGAGAATAAACAGAGCACCTAAAGAAACCAACTTCCCCGTCAGCTATGAAGAAGCTGGCAGAGAACAAGGGAAAGCATCAGTCTCACAGCTTGCTTTGCGGACTGTCAATTGCTATCCACGTACAGAAGCAGCCCCAGGCCCAACAGGTGCCCCACACACCAACACCAAGGAGCGAGCCCCAGGAAGACAGCAGGGATGGTGGTGCCCAGGGGAACGGCAAGAGGCAACTCCTGTGGCTCAGTTTTGTGGCTTACAAATCCAGCTAACGACAGCATCGCCTTGTGCGATAAAATCAGCTAAAACAAAGAGAATGAGAAAATACCGTAACTACTCCCGGGCAGTAGTTTCCTTGTACAACTGACATTACTACAGGCAAACCTAGCTAAGATCTCAATGTGTTTCCTTATCACAACTGTGCGTCTGCACAGTTTGCCAAAGGCAACTCTAATTTCCAATACAGATCCAAACACTCCTGACATATTTATGAGGAGCATCCTTGTGATAATGCATCTCTACATTTATATTTAGCCCCACAAACTGTAGAAAATAATTATTTTAAAAAAAATCTAGCCTGCATTTCTGCTTGAAATCTGATTCTCTGCAATGGAAATAATTCTTCGAAAAAGCAGAGCAGAGGTGGATGTCTGTGATATTCTCTGCTCACCTATTTTTAGTTCTTTAAAATGTTTTTTTGTGGGGCTATGGCTGGAAAGATGCGCATACAACTCAAACAGCAGATCTTCAATAGATGAAAAACCAGATAAAGAAATCGGGGATCTGATATAATGAATAAAACAATTTTTCTACTAAATAGCTCTTCCCTACTGAGAAGCTTTTATTATCTTAACCCATGCTATTGTAACTAGGCTTTCAGAGAGATCTTTCCAGATTGCTTTGTTTATATGAACACTAGCTGAACGGCAGTAAATCCGGATAAATCTTAGGCTCACTGCCATGAGTGGATTAACTTCACTAATTACTTATCAATTTTTCTTTTACCTCATTTCTTACCCTAGCATGCAGTGATTCCCCTAATACACACAATGTGGCCTTTAACCGTTAACTGTCAAATCACAAGTACATTAAAAAAATAATGATAAATCTTAACACTGCCCACAAGAACACGGGCAGAAAGTGAATTGACCCATCGACACTTGCCCACTCTACCCCCTCCACTGTAGGCAAGAAGCCATGAGGACCCACCTCCTGGAGATACACTTTTCAAGATAACGTAACTCAGGAGAAACATATCAACACAGACTCCCAAAATAAAGGAAAAAGAACTGCAGCCCCTAAAGCTGCTACAGTGTGCTGCTGCTTCACTCGTGCTTTATCCCTCTGCCTCCCTGGGCTACGTGGGAGCTAAAAGGCAGAGGTGCTGGGCCTGGGGCGTGCACCCCTCTCCCAGTTTAGAAGGCCACCAACATAGGGCAGGGTGGCCCGCCCCACTTGGAAAGTGCAGATGGCTGCCTAGAGACATTGCACTTTACTTTTTATAATCATTTCTTTCAAATTAATAGCCTGAATATGCATAATCAGGTATTTGAGTTCTGATATGTGTGATGATTAGGATTAATCACCTGGCTGATGAATTGGGCAAAGTGAGAGCTTGCCTGATAGCAAAGCTACACGCAAGAGCTGGCTGTGTCCTTGGTCACCTTTACTGCTGTTCTCCAAGTACAATTGAGATGTCACAGACACTCTTTGAGCTAGAGATTATACACAAAGTTCACATCGTTCAGCAGTAGTGTGGTGGATGAGAAAAGGTTGAGTCTCTGTATCAGCACACGGGATGTGACAAAGACCCTTGATTATCACAGCCATTTAGTTAAAAAGCTGGAGGGCACTACTTGCACCTGAGCAGCTCTCCAAGCTGGAGTCGTCTCAGTAGCCAAAAATGATTGAGAGAAACACTTTCCTTTCACTCCACAATGCTTACCACCCAGTCATCTCTTTGCAGGGAAGGAATGCTTTGGTGGCCATACAAGGGTGCTGTACAAACACCATTACCTCTCTTCTAAACTGACCTATATAAACTGCTGTGCAGGGAAGAAAATAAAAAAAAAAAAAAATCAAAAAAACAAGACCACCAAGAACCCTTAGCATGAAGAATATAGACAAATTTACAGATGTTAAGTTCAAGAAGTAACATGGCTTTTCCTTAATACTTAACAGATATAAAGCATACCTTTTCAGCTTAACAAACCTAACAAATGAAGTCCATATTGGACATCCACCACCATTACCAAAAATCATGCTCCCACGCTCCTCATGCTCAATTTTTAGTAGAAAAACATTGATGTCAGAAACATTTGAAATCTGCATTAGAGAGCAGAAAACTGTGTTTTCAGTTATTTCTCAGTTCCAAGTGTTCCAAGGTTTTGGTCTACGTTCATTACTTATCAGTTTACTCAAACTTGATCCTAGCATTGTTACTTCGTCAGAATAAATGTCCTTTTGCTTTTGAGATATTAATGATTTCTGGCTGGTAATTTATTTTAGAACTATGACTTCCTCTTTTGTTTGTGCATTTCTGTCATAAAAAATTACTTCATGTTTTCTGAGAACAGTAAGGTCATTTTGATGGTTTGTGTTTTCTTTAGAAATTGCAAAGGGACATGAGAAATGTGGAAAGCAACTTTCACACAAGTTAGTTAAGTATAAAGCTTGAGTACAGTTGCTACACGAGGCTTCCTCTAGGGAAAAAAAAAAAAAAAAAAAGAACAAAAAGAATAGGAAACCAAGTACTTGGGGAATAAAGCAGTTGCAGTTGTTCTCAGCATGCAGAGAGTAGATCAAAACCAGGATTGTCATGGCTGTATGAGTAACTAGGCACAATGGGCAGCTGTTCAGTTTGCATTTTGGTAGCTCCCTGGAGCTAAGCCAGCTTTAAGTTACATATATATATATATAATGCCTATATATATGCACACATATACAGTGCTAGCACAGCTAATTATTCACACAGCCTTAACTGCCCTGGAAAGCCTCTCTGCAAGCAGGCAAGAAGCAGCAGCTGTCCTGTGATTCAGGGGTGCAGAAGCTACCAGCTCCAGAAGAATCGCATGTTGGTCAGATGGGGAGAAATGTTTTGCTCAGCTTCTGTCCATACTCATAATACTGGAGTACCTGCTCTCTGCCCGCTTGCTCTCTTGGCAAGCCTCTGACACAAGGGAAGGCAGGAGCAGCACAACAGGATCACGAGGAAGGTGTCACACGGGGCACCTGCCCTTCCCCGCCGGCAGCCTTGTCCTTGCACAGCCCCGAGGGCTGTGGGGCAGCTCTTCGCAGCTGGAGAAGCTGGATGCCCCTGGACAGCCCGTGTTAAATGTGCTGCAAAGAATCACTACCCTGAGAGCTTAAAAGAAACAAGAGAAAATCACTGCTTACAGCCTGTAAGACGTTAGGCCCAAGCTCAATGTATTTTTAAAATTAGATTTCTCAAATCCCCCAAAGTCTGTATTTTGGGCAGCTCTTATACCCTGGTCTTTTCTTTTCACCTGCAGACACTATCTCACAGAAGGCAGCCAAGAAAAGCAGCAGACAGAAATGTTACTTCTTTCGTTTAAAAGCGCTATACTTTCCAATAACTCCTTTCTTGATCACAGAAGTAGTGCATGTTTGTCCGTCCTCGAGAAGAGACAACACCAGCAGAGAAATCCTCGCAAAATGATTAATGAAATAATAGAGTCATTTAGCTAAAGCTACAGCAACTCAGAATATTTACATGCAGCCACAAGATGGATGTACCCTTCTTTACGAGACTCTTTTAACTTGGCTGTAACACTGCGACCCCGCAAATCCCAGGTTTGATAAATTAACATCCAGATCACAATCCACAGCAAAAAGGATTTGAAACAGCAGCAAGGGGCCAGGTACTGAACATAAATCAGCCTAGTTTCTTGGGCTTCAGGAGCCAATATGTGCTAGGCAGAAACCTTGCCATTAGTAAATGACTTGAGCTTGAAATAGTGTATGCCATTATCCAGCACCCAAAGCCGTGTTTACGTGTTTAGGTAAACCAGGATTTCCATTACCCAGCATTTTACAGGTACCTCGCATGCAGGAAGTTACAAAAGTCACGGGGCACGTGAAGAACAGAACAAAGACTTACAGATTATGGGTTTATCTTTTAAAATGAACGAAGGACTCCAGGGAATATTTTTTCTCCCCGGCAGAAGAGCAGGGCAGTTTTGCACATAGCAGTGAATGCAGACAGAAGGGCTCCAGGTCCCCCTCTCTGCAGAAGCAGCACAGCAGCACAGTGCAGGGGAGGGAGGCGCTGCCTCTGCCTCACTGCTGCCTGGGCTTCAGGGCTGTCTGCTGGAACTCTTAAAGAAGTTCCCATTTCAAATTTGTATCGTGAATGAATAAATGGAAGGAGCCGAACTCTCAGAACATCTACAACATAGTATCAGCTAAGATATGAATAATGTGATTGACATCCTTTTTGCCAAATGGTGGAAGAAGACAGAGTTTTCCCCATTCTCAGCCAACTGTGCTATCATTTAGTGCTACTGGAGTTAGGTAGTATTGTATCAATGCTTAGATTTTAAGGTATGCTTTATTCCCTCCATGTTGAGAGGGTTTTTTATGTATGAAACGTGTGAGAAACACTATTAAAAACATTAGGAACTTACATAACACAACTTTACTACTAAACAGAACTTTTTACTTCACAACATTTCCATTTCAGTCCAGGGTAGGTACCTTATGCATTTGTCTGCCCCAATCCCCTCCCTTTCAGTGTTTGTTTTTTAAACCTTTTACCTTCAGTCAGGCAGAATTACCTCCTGTGAACTGACACTTGGACTAAAGGATGGTAGGATTTTATTTCATTTTAAAATAATCACCCTTTGTTCCATTTGCTGCTTATGCAATGCAAAATTGCATCCACTACACACACAGCTTCACATTGTTGAGTGTTATCTGTAATTGTACATTTTGCTACCTCAGCATCTCCAGTAAAAACATGGGCCCCAAATCATATTTATATATACGAGTCACAGTGCAATGAAGGAAGAAAGTGTCTGTACTTCAAAAATTATCTTTAGAACTTTGTTGGAAAGAATACCCAGACTGTAACATTCCTCCATACCTCTATGATTCAGTAATGTAGCCCGGCCATAAATTAATTCTTAATGGTATTTTGCTAAATTGAAAAAAAGACAGTTCCATTACTAAAGCCCATAACCTAAATCTCTTGATACAAAATGACTTCACATTCAGTTATAAAGAACTGAAAGACAACAGTTAAGCTTTAAAATGGGAATATATTTGGAAGATAACCCATTAGAATAGTAGCACTGGTAATGCTAAAAGGAATCAGCTTGAAAAACCCTTCTGCACACAACTGGTGGTACCTACGTATTTGGTCTTTGGAAATTCATTTATACCAAGTACCACTGTATTTTGTAATTTAAAATATATTTGTACGAAGATATGAAGCACTGTTGCAACTAGATTAGCCTAAGAGCGTTGCTCCATACATATCCTTTCCTAGTGCTAAAGGGTAGCAGATGTGATACATGGAAGCGTTTATTTGAGGTTTTGCTCAATTACCACCACCATTAATCTACTTGCACCTTTTGACAACAGGCAAACACCTCTTGAGGAAAAGATGGCAAGGTGAGAGAGAAGTAACTTTACACAGAGCAGCTGCATTCATATTTGTCTTGCCTTTCCTTCCAGAAATAGCACACTGACTGCTGAGAGCCGGTCATTAATGGGTAACTGCCAGTATTTTCAACACGCCTATGCATTTTAGAGCCAAGCTTGAAATGGCTTGTGTCTGGTCCGTGGTTTTAAACTTGCGAAGATCAGCTGCAATCACATACAGTATTCTGAAAACTTCAAGTGGGACAAACAAACAAAACAAGAAGATAGCAAACTCAGCTACCTGTGTCATAGTATGTGCTCAGGAGAGGTCAGAGATAAATCAAATTACACATTAATCATCTTATCAAGTTACGTTTAATCCCCATGCCTTAAAATGGATGTCTTGCCAAAAGAAGAGCAATATAGCATTGGATCTGTTTAACTTTTCAGCTGAACAGGACACCTACACCAACTGCAATATGCCAGGAGAGATCAGAAAGGGCAGGAAATAAATTATCAAGGGGCCAGGGGTGGGGGCTCAGCCATTGTCAGAAACTAGGCCAACATCACACTATGACAGGTAGCAGAGAAGATTGGTGCTGCCAATAACTGTGCAAGACCTAAGTCCCTCCTCGGTCCTAGGTAGGTCAAGGCTGATCAGAATGGGACAAATAGAAAGCATCTCTGCAGAAGTGACCACAACGTGGTTAAAGGCAGTCCCCTGCAGGAGGAACGAAAATGAAATAAATGTATTAAAACCAACAAACGAACACACACAAATGATGCACAATTTCCAGAAGGCAGATTACACAAAAATGAAGACACGTATTAAAAAGCAGTTGGAAACTACATTTAAGGGATTTGAAAGCTGAGAGGCAGTGGCAATGACTGCTGAAGGGCAGCATGCTGGAGTCACCAGGCCATGGCCTGAGAGATGCTGAGAACAAGCAGAGGGAAACTGGTTTTGCCCAAGGACCAGGGTATACCTGGTGGGTAATGCAGAAGGATGGGGATATCAGGTGTGTGCCTCAAGGAGATCTAACTTCGGGAGAAAACTAAACTCTAATCTAAGTTATATGTTGTAGAAGATGCTGCAAGATCAACGACAGGTCAACTTTGCAAGGAACTGGGAAAGTGCAACCAGGACTTGAGCTAAGCTGGTGCTGGCGTCCAGACATCCAACTCCGCCTGCCCCGACTGACCACTTCGGCAGATGAAGACCAAATCATCAACAGTTCTTATGGACATTTTCCAAGAGACACCTATAGAATGTAAAGATGTACCTACCTATCAATTTGTTAAAGAACAAGGAACAACGATGATGAGAATATGCCAAAGAATGAGGGACCTGAGAGTGACACAAATGTTATGGAATAAGGGGTGGAGGTTGTGCTGGGTCTGGCTGGGATGTTAACTTTCCCTGCAGCAGTCCATACAGCGCTGTGCTCTGCACTTGTAGCTAGAACAGCAGTGGTATCACACTGGTGTTGTGTCTGCTGCTGAGCAGTGCTGGCACAGCATCAGGGCTCTCTCTGACCCTCCTAGGGGGTGGGCCAAAAAGTGAGAAAGAAACATCCCCAGGGCAGCTGACCTAAACCAACCAAAGGGATATTCCATACCACATCATGTCCCACTCAGCAATAAAAGGTGGAAAAAGGAGGAAGAGGGGAGGTGTGGGCTCTCGTTGTGAAAACGTCTGTCCTCCTCCTGAACACCGGCTACGTGCGTTGAGGCCCTGCTTCAAGGACGTGGTCAAGCATCGCTCATTTGTGGGAAGTAGAGAGTAATTCCTTTCCTCTGCACTTCCACATAGCCTTTACTTGTTTTATTTTTTTCCTTCCCCCCTCCCTTTTCCCCATTCCCTTTTTTCCCTTTAGTTAAATTGTTTAATTAATATTTCCTTAATAATATTTTTTCTCTTTAATTAAATTATCCTTATCTCAACTCATGAGTTGTTCTTTCCTTTACTTCTTCCCCTCCTCATCTGAGGAGGGGGAGTGAGAGAGTGGTTGTGGTGTTCAGCTGCCTAGCATAGTAAAACCACCACAGAAGCCCAAGTAGCTGAACAGCACAGTAAAGGATTATTAGAAGCAAGATGACAGGCTTAAAAAAACTGTCCAAATCAAGAAAATACAAAGGATTCTAATCTCTGGTACATTAGATGTGAAAACACAGTGAGACAGAAACTCCATGAAGTGGCTAAGCAAAAAACAAACACTATTACTAAATTCTTTTCCATCAGAAGCATCCAAGGTCTCATATTAAGACTAAAAATTGACCTGGACACAAAAGAGCACTAAAGGGACAGGGGGTGCCACAGGAAAGGCTGACCCAATATTTTTGTTATTAGTGTTCATCCTGGAAGAAACTGGAGAGATTTGTCTGGAACTGAAACGACTGCAGGATCAGATGTAGAGTTAAGCAGACAAAACGAACCGCAGAACCACTAGCACTAAGAGGTATTCACTCACCTCAGTATTCAGATGAAGCCAAACCTACAAAAGCTGATTTGCTAAGTCAGTAGCCCACTTGCTTAAATCACCTTGCTACATACCGGAAGGTGTCAGTTCTCTAACAAATATAAAATAGAGACCAGTTTAGAATCAAAGAAATCACAAACCTATTCTGTTCCAAGGAAACTGTAGCAACTGTGATAGCTAGCGGACACCCAAATAAACATGACCACCACCCAAGTTTTTACCATGGTGTTTGCAACGGAAAGCTCAGCTCCATAAAACTAAGCTCTGCTGGGTGGTCAGCAGGCACGTGAAAAAAGTGAACAAGCAGCTCGATATAGCCTGCCTTCATTAATCTGAATGGTAGGTGCAAAACAAGCAAGAAGGACTGGCACACTGTGAATAGCACTGGCACACAGTTTTTGCATATCTGCTTATGGCCACTGTTGCATGCAGGTGGGATAGTGAGCACAACAGAGCTTAGTATGAGCCCTTTAGGGACAAACTTGTCCTCTGGAATTAAAAGAGCTGAGCTGACAGTGAGACACACAAGTCAAACCCAGAAAGCACAGTGGACCGTCCAGAGCTTCCTTCAGTGGCACTTAACTGCTGGACTCCCAGTGCTGTGTTCTCTCACGGTCAGTGTGGGACTGAAACAACAGTTAGTCATCTCTGCAGCACTGGCCTCAACGCTGCTCTAAGTCCAGCCTGCAAAGGCATAAGATAACACAGCCTTGACATTTACACATACATGAAGCTCCAAGTTTATTTTGTGCTTTTTCCCTTTGAAAGAAGACCCGTTAAAATGTTTTGGAGTCCATTAGAGAGCAGATCCTATAACCTCAGTATATTGCTCGAAATCTTGTTGAAAAAGAAGTGCATAGGCATTAAACTTTTAAAATAAAATTTCATTTAAAAATGCAGAGTGAGAAAACCTCGTTAGAATGCAATTTGTATGCAAATAAGTAAAAGCAAAAGGAACCTTAAACCAGTATTCATAATTAGAGTTAGGACGGTTATCATAATTCCAATTAAATTGCAAAGATCATGAACACAAATAAGCTCTTTCCCTACATTACCACCCTTTTCTAGTTATTTAGGAAGTCTTTATTAATAAAAATTAAAGCAAATAACAGTTGAACACGGACTTGGCCACAAAGGGTAGAAACAAACTTAAAGGTAAAGAAATCAGCTGGCTCTTTCTATGGTGATAATGGCACATACGGTTCCTGCTCCCTTCCAAGAGATTAGGTCTTGCGATGCCTGCAAAGCTGTTTTGTAGGTTGGTTGTTTTTCTTTCTTGGGGTTGAGGGGAAGGGTTTGCAATAAAGTGTTTCCACTTCTGCATGTCAACAGTAGGAAATCAGGAATAGTTAAAAATTGTTTAAATGACTGTACAGACCTGACAGTAAGCCAGGGTAAGAATTAAGGCCACATAAACCACAGTAAGAATCAAAACTAAGCCACAGTAAGAGTCAAAGTAAACCAGGTCTCATGTTTTGGCAAGTTTTTGCCTCTTTGAGGGCACTAAGAACTGTGGTTGCACTGAATGATCCCCTCCACTTAATGTTTTCTATGCCTGCACAGAATTACTGTCAGTTCAGGATCAGGAAAGGGAAATGACGAGGGTAATTCATTGTCTGGTGTGGAATAGGAAAGATGTTGCCTGCTTGCCTTGAATTCGTCACTGTTTACAAGAATACAGGCCTTCTCTTTTTCTAAGATATTTTTTAAAGTCATCAAATATTAATGAATTACACAATTACATTTCAACAATTTCTAGGTGAAGTGTACAGTCAAGCTCAAGGACAAAAAATAACTTAAGAAGTCAACAAGCTCAAAAAGATAAATGATTACCTCCTCGTTAGTAAAGATCCACATTCCACTTGTGCCTGGATGGTTTTCTCCCAGGCCATGGACATAATCACATCAAAACAGATCAGACAAAGAGAACAGAATGGCCATGTCACACGCGAGTTACCTCAGTTACCTTTCTCTACTTTTCATTTCTAATAAGGTAGTTTCATGTGGGAAGCATCACATGCAAAGGTTAAACAAAATATTGCAACTAGACGAGGAGTTATATAGAATTTAAAGCCAGTTACAATTTTAAAGAATAGGCAAAAAACAGTGAAGAAAAGTGGAATACACTACTGCTGTACAACAGTGACTAGCATTGTTTTTAAAGCAGTAAGAAACAAAACAAAAATCTAGCAATTACCTAGCTCCAGAGACAGTTCGGTTGATAAACCATAAAATAAATATATATCTATACAGAGAGATATACAAACAAATATATATGAGGCAGGTTACAAAGATCTTATCAGAATTGCTCTTGACCAAAGTAAAGATGACAGTGCTGTCATGCAGGATGACAGGAGGTCTACTGAAACACATCCGAGTGTCAGAAAATGGGCAAAAATATCCCTTTTTTGTTTGAAGGACATTAAAAAAAATCAAATTGCAATTAAAAAAAAATATTTTCTAGAAGCATCAAGAGCAAATCTCTGGCAATGCTGCAGAGTACATCCTGGGGTCTCCAGGCACTGCACAGAAACAAGCCATTGATTAAACCCCCTTGAGGCAGGCAGCAAAGCAGGCTTTCTTTCCATAGGTGAAGAAGCTGATACGCAGAAAGGCACAGGCCAGACCTGCGGTTGACTACCTAAAGGGCTAGGGGAACTAGTCAGCAAGGTCCCCTGGGAAGCTGCTTTTGAAGGCATTGACGTCCATCAGTGCCAGTCAATCTTTAAGCACTGCCTCCTAAAAGCACAAGATCAGGCAATTCCAAAATATCAGAAGTCAGGCAGGCAGGGCAGAAGGCCGGCCTGGCTGACCAGGGATCTTCTACTGGAGCTTAGCCAAAAAAAGAAAGTGTACGGCTGCTGAAAGGAGGGTCAGGCAACGAGGAAGGAATACAGGGATGCTGCTCGTGTTTGTAGGGAGAAAATTCATGTGGCCAAAGCCCAACTAGAGTTGAAGCTGGCCAGTGTCTGTGAGAGACAATAAAAAGGGTTTTTTTTAGACATGTGAACAGAAGAAGGAGAACAAAAGAAAACATAGGTCCGCTACTTGACGAGGAAGATCTCCTCACAGACAATAACATAGACAAAGCAGAGACATTTAATGCCTTCTTTGCCTCTGTCTTCAATGCTGATGACGGGCTTTGGGACCCAGGGTCCCCTGAGCTGGAGGACCATGATGGTGGGAATGATAAACTCCCAACCGACCCTGAACGTGTGCAGGATTTGCTGCTCCACCTGTCCCACAAGTCCATGGGTCCGGATGGGATTCATCCCAGGGTGCTTAAAGAGCTGGCTGACATCGTTGCGGGACCTCTTTCAATTATTGTTCAATGATTTGGGGAATCTGGAGAGGTCCCGGTAGACTGGAAGCTGGCAAATGTGCCAATTTTCAAGAAGGGTCTGAAAGAAGACCCTAGCAATTACAGGCCTGTCAGTCTCATGTCAGTGCCTGGTGAAATTATGGAGAAGATGATTTTTGAAGCGCACCTGGGGGACAATGCAGTCATTGGTCCCAGCCAACATGGCTTCATGAGGGGTAGGTCCTGCCTAACAAATTTGATTTCCTTTTATGATAAGATCACCCATCTAGTCGAACAAGGGAAACGAGCTGACGTGATCTTGTTGGACTTCAGCAAGGCTTTTGGCATGGTTTCCCATAGGATCCTACTGGACAAAATGTCCAGCATACAGCTTAACAAAAACATCATACCGTGGGTGAGCAGTTGGCTGACGGGCAGGGCTTAAAGGGTTGTGGTAAATGGGGCCACATCAGGCTGGTGGATGGTCACCAGTGGGGTCCCTCAAGGCTCCATTTTAGGGCCAGTTCTCTTCAATGTTTTTTTAAATGATTTGGATGTAGGACTAGAAGGTGTTTTGAGCAAATTTGCTGACGACACCAAACTTGGAGGAGTTGTGGACTTGGAAGAGGGTGGAAAGGCCTTGCAGAGAGATCTGGACAGATTGGAGAGCTGGGCAATCACCAACCGCATGAAGTTTAGCAAAAGCAAGTGCTGGGTCCTGCACCTGGGACAGGGCAACCCTGGCTATATGTACAGACTGGGCAACGAGAGGCTGGAGAGCAGTCCCACAGAGAGGGATCTGGGGGTTGTGGTTGACAGCAAGTTGAATATGAGCCAGCAGCCTGCCCTGGCACCCAGGAGGGCCAACTGTATCCTGGGGTGCATCATGCACAGCATTGTTAGTCGGTCGAGAGAAGGGATTGTCCTGCTCTGCTCTGTGCTGGTGCGGCCTCACCTCGAGCACTGTGTGCAGGTCTGGGCACCACAGTACAAAAAGGACATGAAACTGTTGGAGAGTGTCCAGAGGAGGGCGACAAAGATGGTGAAAGGCCTGGAGGGGAAGACTTATGAGGAGCAGCTGAGGTCACTGGGCCTGTTCAGCCTGGAGAAGAGGATGCTGACGGGGGACCTCATCACGGTCTACAACTTCCTCGCAAGGGGAGTGGAGAGGCAGGAGACCTTTTCTCCATAAACACCAGTGACAGGGCCCGCGGGAATGGTGTTAAGTTGAGGCAGGGGAAGTTCAGGCTTGACATCAGGAGGAGGTTCTTCACCGAGAGGGTGGTTGCACACTGGAACAGGCTCCCCAGGGAAGTAGTCACTGCACCGAGCCTGTCTGAATTTAAGAAACAAGTGGACTGTGCACTTAGTCACATGGTCTAAACTTTTGGGTAGACCTGTGCGGTGCCAGAAGCTGGAACTGATGATCCTTGTGGGTCCCTTCCAACTCGGGATATTCTATGATTCTATGACTTCGTATGACATTAACTCCAGTGACTCGCATCATCACCAGCAACTGCTCAGGACCTTTGTGGAGCCCAGTAGCATCAGGACCAGTGCCCGTGCGTTCACAAGGCAGGACGGTGTTTAAGTGACCTCTTCAAGGTTACATACATCTGCCTCCCAGATCTGCTTTAGTCACAGGACCCATCTTGCTACACTTTCCAGAATATAAATGAAACACACATCAAATATCCTAATGGTTTTACTGGCTGTCTTGCCAAATGCATTTGATGGTCAGTAAGTCCCTAGAGGGACCTTTTTCTTTTCTGTATAATGGGGATGAATAAAACCTCGTCTTTACTTTAGGAGTTCTCTTTACACAGGGATTGATGGGGGGCCCCACACAAGCTTGTAAGAGTGGTTCGTAAAATAGGAATAAACTAGTTAAGAAAATATGTTGGGCAACAATCTAGAAATAGCAAAGACTACAGAAGGTACACTATTATCTAAAGGCAACTTTGCTAAGCATCTCTGTATCTAGATCCCACAAAAAGGATCAGAGCATTCAGCTTTGTTTTTCAGGGGAAGCAAATTTAAAGCTGCCCTACCAAACGCAATAGATGATTGAAGAACTGTTATTGCTTCTTTAATTCCCAGCTTTGTATCCACAAAACTGATTTTTAATATAGCCCTGCATAAACAAAAATGAATTCTAAATTAACACCAATGGCTTTTTAAAGTGCTTTAGAGAGATCATTTTGGTGAACTGCTTTACTGCTGCTAGAACTAGTGTCAAAAATTAAAATGTTACTTGTTTTATTTTTCCCATAGATGGAACACTTTGTTCTAGAAACATCGTTTTGAAGACTACTTGTACTCTAAGTGACCTTGTCTTTGAGGCTTTACTTGCAATAATTTTATGCCACCTAGCTAAGTCTTATTATATCGTAATTATGCTGTCACATAGGATCTCAAATAAAATTAATGAAATACTATTAACCCAAGACAAGAACTGTGGGACCCAGCAGAACGCTCCCTGTGAGCATTTGCTTTTACTATTAAGCCTTATCACTTAAACTCCAATATTAAGCATCCAAATAAATAAATAAAATCAATGAAATTAGGTTCAATATACAAATGTTTTGATTAAATGCTGTCTCCAGTTTCAGATTTTTCACTAAAAGCTCATCACAGTTCTCTATAGCCAAGAACGTAATTAATAGAAACTGGTGGAAAAGATAAAAATAGAGATGATAAATTAGGAAGGAAAAGAACGAAAGCACAGTTCTGTCTCCCTGAATGGTCTCAGACAAATAGAAGAAAAACTTACTCAAATACAATGAAGCTCTTCTTGAGACTTACATAAATAAAAGCTGTAAAACATAATTATCTGTAGAAACCTGAAAGCACCAAATATTGATAGTCTGATTTGATCACTAACAAGAGGAAGATGCAGAAACCGCAAATCAGGGATGATCTTTTCAGGACTCAGTTCCAAAGTCAGAGCTGTTATTAAGGGGCAATTATTTGGGCTCCCTTGATTCTTCCCACTACTCCATGCTCAAAGACCAATCTCTGTAGGATGCGCCCCATCAGGTGTCCCTCACTGAGAAGCACCTGTTATTTTCCTATACTGACTGCACGGAGATGTGAATAACCGGACAAGTAATAGCTATGAAGACACCCCATAAAAACAAAATGGCACCTTTCCTGTGTACACAACTAGCTTTGAGCAAGGGAAGAGTACTGGCTTTCCACCACACACTGCAGCCAGATTCACTTAAACCTCATTAAACACATCCACTTCAAAATGACAGAGCATAGTTACAAAATAGCTCAAACCACAGTTGGTCATGACTAAATCATCAGCCACTACATCAAGGAACTACCTAGCTGGCAGCGGGTAGCAGCAGACCCTATCACTCTTGTGCGGGTAGCAGCAGACCCCCAACACTCTTGTTCATCAGCCCCATCGCTGACATCTCAGTCTCTCACACTCCAAAGGACAGATGTGCAGAGAACACACATTTCTCCCTGCACATAAACAAATACACACGGAGTTTCTGATGTGGCTTAGATAAATTCCTTACGTACAGGTAAGGAACTGTCCTCTGTCCCAGCAGGAGCAGCGTGCTGCCCCATCACATTATGCAATGGAGAGGCTCAGCAGCCACTCCCAGTCACACCAGGACAGCGTACGCCTGGGATAATGGTAACAACAAATATAAAAGAGAACGTAAAGAAAGCTGGTGAGGTAGTGCAGTCTGAGTGAGGCTAGGTAGCTGCAAAGTCCAAGCAATTCAAGCTGCTTTCTTTTGTGTTGCTGCATTCAGCTAGGCGATAACAAAAATAATTTCCTTTAAGTGCACAACTTGAAAACGACTTCAGAAATAGTCAGCCTAAACACATTTTCTGAAGGAACTGTTCTTAAACCATACCCTGTGCAAATGTTGATAAAAGTTTTAGCAAATGAGTATTATGAAAATTTTAATTGTTCCCTGAAGAGTTGCTAAATTTTAAGATTAAATTCAAGTCACTGCAGAGTGAAATGCTGGAGCTGTAAATTTTGCTTAAGGGTTGAATCTCCACAGCATCTTCACCATGGGAGAGAGACACAAACAGCCACAGCGACTCTACCTTCCTGAAGAAGAGAATGGGAATAGCCCTTTTGAGAGGAAAAAATCATCAAAGTTACCATTAAGGATCTCTCAAGTTCACCAGCCTCTCTCTGGTACAGATTAAAAGCTCAGTATATACATGCTAAATCTCTTCAGTTGTACCACATGTTAAATAGTCATGGATTTTTGCTCTGAAACCACCTCCGATTTTACAAACTATGCTCTACACACATGAATTGTCTTTATCCCTGATACAACTGTTAATTGAACCAGATTAAGATTGACCAACTATACCAGACTGATTTAATAGTTGTCTCTATAGAAACACGATACTAACCTTAACTGAACCAAAAGTGTCAGTGTATTAAGTCAGTTTGAATTTAGGACGTGGCCTCTTACAGTGCATCAGGGCTTGCATTGTGCTTGGCAGGCAGGTTTTTTCCATCGGACAGGAACACACTTCTCATCCTTGGCGTCACGGACTGTACTCTTCAACATACATCAATGCCAGCTGCAATGCCAGTTGATGCTGCAACCAACCATTGAAAGCTGAGAGCTCCCATTCGATGTCTCTTTTTTACTTTATGCACGCACACGTACTTGTATGACCGACCATGTGTTTATTAACATGTAACTGACCACTGAATTAAGCGAGCAGCAGTTGTACTTTCACCAAGGCGAGAGACTGAGTGGCCAGAGAAAACTACCCAAACCTGCCAGTCTTGATGCTAAGGCAGCAAAAATAACCAAAGTTTTTTTCAACTAATGGACTGAACTATCTAGTGTCAATGACAAGGGCACAATTCAGAAAACAAGCATACAAATAAATGAATTTCTGGTACTCTAAGAAACAGGAAATCTTCATAGCCAATCATGAGGAATTAAAAACAACGATTAAAGCAATCCAAGACTGATACCAACACTTTATTAAACACAGCTACTTGTCCAGTAACTTCTTATCCAGCAAGGATAATGTGCCTGGTGCCCCTGCTCTGGGACTAAGGGTGTCCTTACCTTTTTTCCTTTTTGTCCTGCTAGCCCTCTCCTCACTCTACAGATCTCCAGTCCTCTGACTCACAGAACAAGCCCAGAGGTGTTCCAATTGCAACTCATCCTTTCTTTAGCCAGAGAACAGAGAAAGAGCGTGGTTCTGGCCCTTGTCACCAGCTTCTGTCAAGGGAAGCAGTAGGACCACTTCCAAATGCTGTAATGAAAGTATTTCCACCCTGCAGCAAGCAGGGCTCAGGGGTGGTAATGTGCCCAAGAGTTACATGCTACATTGGAAACTCACTGGAAAAGTAGAAAAGTTGTGTCCCTTGTTTGACTGACCTGATCTTGGGGACACAATCTGGCTTTCAGTTCTTAATTTGTGTGTGTGTATACGTATTTTTAATCAGCGCTAACTGCTGGAACACATCAGGATTCAGAATACTTGGTTTCCCGATGCCATCTATCTTGATCTCAGGAAGTTTCAGAAGGATTTGACACCCCATAGGAATTCTGTAACCAGCTTCAGATTAGATGCCTAATTATCAAGCCAGCTGTGCAACACACTTTCTGTAGGATACAAGTGGCCCATTCAAGCAATCACTCATCACACACAGATTGTATTTTTCACTTTCCATTTTGAAATTGTAACTCTAAATCTCAGGCCTGCTCTCACCATCTGTGAGCAAAGTCCTATCTGTGCTGGGAAAAATTACTGTGGGAGCAGTGCATGAGATTTTGCTTTTTAACAATGCTACAAAAACTTTCAAAGTAGAACATTAACAATTTTCATATATCTTTTAGATACTTTCTGAACACTTATTTCATTATGTTCCTGTACAGAAAAGACATTTCTAGAGCATTCAAAGACTTGTCCTAGGAGTGCAGGAAAAAGCTTTAGGTTGCAGTTCAACCTTCACTGTACAAGTGTAGGTTTTGAAAATTCTATTTACGACTATGTAGCATTCACATCACCAGCTAGAAAAATCTGTTGCTCAGCTGTTAAGTGTTCTCCAGCAGCTTTTGAAACCGAGCAAAACATGATGAAAAACTGCATATACTGCAAGTGTGACTTCATACAACAAGAACCCAAGGTTTGTTTCAGAAGTATTCGAGACTAACTTTTCCAAGTCATTTAATTCATTTGAAGGGATAATGTAATACTGTCTCTAATATTTCAGAACCACACAATGGACTTCCACCAGCTGGCAAACCGGTCATGTTCAAAGGCCTTGAAGCTTACAGACATTGAAAGGTAAGTGAGAACTGCTAAAGCTATAACAAGAGGACTTCAAAAATCATGCAAGTGCAAGACACCCATATTTCTCTAAGCTATCTTTGTGCTCAAAGCTTTAAGAGCAGCTGGCGGCTCCTCATCTCCTGGAAGGATCTGGTCCAGCACCCATCAAAGGAGTGCTCTTCAAATCATCTTTGTAATGATCGACAGTTAAGAAGTAAGTGCCCTCTTTTTCCACTTAAGATGTGAGCTTAGAAAACATATTTAGCTAGTACTTAAAGTGAACTGAAATTTTCCCTAACAGCTGATAGAAAGATTATAAATTAATTTCTGCTATGCCCCCTGCTCCCTAGACATAAGTGTAAATATATTACATGACTGTGAGGTTACGCTGCAAGGTTTTGTTCTCTATTCTGAAGATAAAATTAATTTTATTTGTTGCATCTAATGGGATCTGGTAAATGTAGTTGGAAGTTAAATTTTCCTTACATAGTTGCTAAGCAACAGGCTTTTACCTAGGCTGAGTGATCTCTTCATACAGGACTTTTCCTCTTCAACTTCCTGACGTTTTCAGCAAATAACCCAGCTGAAGGTAAAATCTCTCTCTTTCTCCTCTTTCATTTGGCACCTCACAATATTTCATGGTGTTTAGAACGCATGAGATCTTCCAATGAGCCTTATTGTCCCTACTTTAAATATTTAAAAGATTCTGGCAGGTTTCCCAAGTAGCAGCATCCATTTCAGCAATGCAAAGCACATTCCCAGGCATCATCTAATGACAAGGCTCCTCTGAAGCCACTGATCTAAATTAAAGGGACACTCGGAGGTAACTCCTGAGGAAATCAGAGAATAAACATTGCCTGGCCTCTCAAAAGAATGATTCACCCTTAGGGCACAGTTGTAACGTACAATAATTAAAGCAAAGATTTTGCTTAACACCCTCCATGATCCCAGACTTCAGGCAGCTGTGCACAAGAACTGCAATCACATTCAGCCTCTAACTTCAGTGTTGAATGACTTGGGGACATTCTAAGTGCTGTGCTGGAGCAGGGATGAAGATGCTCAGCCATGGACAGACATGCCCTGCTTATTTGCCTTTACTCATCTGCACAGGAAGAACCAAAAGAAAAATATTTAGGTAAGCCAGTTGTATCCAGGTCACCTCATGGTTGTGCTCAAAGCCGCCACAGATCACAGAAAACATTACATGAAACTTTCCCTGCACCTTTAACCCCCTAATTCTCCCATCCTAAAAAAAAATAAATTAAGGTTCCTGCAACTGAGAAGATCGGAAGGCAGCTTTCAAAAGTTTGAGAGCTGTTAGCTTACCTTTATTCCAGAGTATTTCCAAGTATTAAACTAAGAAGTTCCGGTACTTGCACACCACTTTAAGGTGATTACAAATGAGCAGCCACAGAACATCAGATCCATCTCATTTCTGTCCTGGGATGGGCTCCCAGTTTGGTGGTATCTAGTCAGAGGGACCCACCCTGCTCCTGGATGCTGACCTGGCACCATGTTCTCCAACAACAAAAGGATGTTTTCAATTTTATCATGAGAACGCAGCTGCACAACCAACCAGAGCCTCTGCAAGTGTTCCGTGAGAGCGGGTTCAAACATCCAACTCTATTTCACGTTCCCATTAGTGACACGGACAACAGCATTAATTCAAATACAGGCATTGAGTGGAAATCTTCACATAGGAAGGAGTTGCAGGTACCTGATAGACAAAAATAAAAATTAAAAAAAATAAAAAGAACCAAGACAGAGCTGGGGACAGCTCTGACCCACACACACTTACTGGAGTTTCAATGTACACATAACCAAGAACACCTGCATTAGGGACTAAAGCAATCCCTGCCAAATCCACCACTACCTATCTGTTGACAAGCTGCTCGTCCATACACCAAGACAAGTTACAAGACCAACCTCTCCATGAGCTACACTTAAGCAGCACACTAGCAATAACAAGGAAAATACAAATGGCATGGCTGCTGACTGTCATATGACACAACTATCATTTTACAAAAGGTGAGGTCAGGAGCGATGCTGAGGGAATGCCCACAGGCCACGTAACTGTGCTTTCCACAAAAAGGCCTCTCAGTGGAACATTTCCTCAGTTACTGAAAGAAAAACACTTACGCTTGGTTGTATAAACTTCAAAAGAAAATACCCAAAGCAAAGGAAAATAAATAAATGAAACAAACATTACATCTCCATTTTAAATTAAATTACTTGGACTCTGTCATGCACAGAAAATGTAAAAATAATGTTGTGACATGGGCAAAGAATCAACATAACAATATTCTCCCTAGCTGGAACTACTGCTGCAGAAAACATCAGTATAGGCATCGGACTGCATATTTCTTGGTGAGGCTGCATTAAGACTTTTTTTTTCCTTTTTTTTTTATTTTATATTTCAGTCTATTTCCAATCCCAAACAGAAAGTGAGGGCAAACCTGAAATAAAACAAGACACCTACACAGTCTTTTTTTGTTCAGTGTTTCAGGTTTCATGTATGTATGCTCTTGATTGTTTTCCTTGCTTGCCACTCATTTTCCCATTTCCCCTTGGAAGTCCAGTATATGAGGAGAAATACTTCTTTACCTAACAAACAACAGCAATAAAGGGTAAAAAATAAAATAAAATAAAATAAAATAAAATAAAATAAAATAAAATAAAATAAAAGCTTCCAAAAATAAAGACATTAAAAAACAGAAAAGAATAATGAAATCAAAGGTTTCCATAGATTAACTCAAGATTATTTTTTCCCATGTTTAGTCAGTATTTTACCATAGAAATGGCGCATGATTTAACTTTCAGATGCAGATCTGTCTCAGCTTGGCATGAATTAAAAGTCTGTATCTAAATTTTGCAGCTAGGCTCAATTGCTCTGGGACGTAGGGAAAAGGATAACTAACATGAGACATCCACATTTTGTAGCCCTCTTCTGGTTGAAATTATTCCATCACTTAGGAAAAAAAAAAAACAAAAAAAACAAAAACAAAAAAAAAAAACACTTCTTCAAATAGCTTACTTTTGCAAGTATAATTGCTTTCAGTTGTTGATACTAATTACCCCTTTTCAATTTCCATGATAATTCCTTTTCCTCATAAATTACAATAGCAGAGCCTACATATAAGCAGTAGCAGGGGCACATCGTTTACCAACCAAAAGAGCCATAAATAGCGCACAGACTACTCATTGCAACATTACTGCTGTGCTGCCAGAGTGATTGGAGGGTTTTTGTTTTCTGTTGTGGTTTTTTTTTGTTTGTTTTAATGAAAATGTAAGTAACTCTGCATACTATCTTTGTCAGTTTTACCCAACTTGAAAACAGGTAACAGATTAACTTCCCCCAACTATTTTCTTCTTGATGAGTTTCTGCAGGATTTCTGTACTCCTAATTTCTTTGATGAAAGTTAACAGCCTGACCAGAGACTCACCTTTTCTGTCATTATCTAAGGAAAAGAAAGGAGGAGTCCTTTCTCCTTCAGATGCAAGTAGCTGCAGGTAATAAGTGAGCCATCAGTTCAACACCATTATGTCAAACAAATGACATCTGGCCATGTGTTTAAGTGTTTTTCTACCACATTAACTCTAGAAGCTTCACTCCAGCTATTGTTCGCTTACTCAAAGAGGATGGAAGATATTGTGCAGTATTATAGGGCATTGCTAAGCTATTATAAAAAACAAAAAGCTCTCACCTATGTTCACTGCTGTACAGACTCCTGCTAAGGTCATCAGCTGGTATAAGCAACATGTAAAACAATACCCATAGGTCCTAGTACTGTTTTCCATGCCAACTACTACAACTAAGCAATCACTTTTTAAGACAACAAGCATATGAATTTGAATATATGCTTAGAAACAGAAAACAGAAAGCACTACATCACATGACCATCAGCCAAGTACTTGTAGAGGATGTTTACAAGTGTAGCTAGAAAAGCTACACTGGAAAAGGAAATCGGAAATGTAATTGATTATGAGATATGGGTGCCATGGCTCAGTCGCCAGCAATTAAGATGGACTTGAATAACTACAGAACATGAGAAGACACTTTTCTTACTACAAATTGAAGTTTAGGACAAAGTATTAGTTTGAGTACTTCAACAAACGGCATCTGAGTAGAAACTTGGTGTTTTCCAACTCAGGCCAAACCACTTCTAGAGAATGCATTTGCTGTACCCCTTCATCCATGAAACTGACCACAGACATAGGGGGCTCCCTGCAGACAACCTTCTCACTCATCTCCACTTGGGTTTTACAACCTGTAACTTTTTTTCAGGCCACTCTGAAGAGCTACAGAGATACATGACCATCACAAAAGCTTGCTGAGGTTGTAGAGCCAAGGGATTTCTGCAGGATGCCAGCAGCAAGTGGGGCAGGTGCCCCCCACAGCACAGCCATGGGAAGAGAGAGTCAGGGACTTCAGCGAAGCGCAGGTTTGCTACAAATTCAATTTGCTCACGTTCACTCTGTCAGCAAACAGAAGAGGCAATTAATACTACAGTATTTACTCTAAAAACTGCGTTTTCTAATTATGTACCACTTGGCGTTATTTATACTGGCTTAGCACTTTTCCATCGTGGAACATTTCTATAGTGGAACAGGCATAAAGAGCAGCTTAATCACGTTCATTAACTCTGTTAAAAATCTAACTCGGACTTACGCTTGGTGCCCCTGCACAAAGCACACAGCCAAGGCTGGGGAGAGACTGGAAAGGAAGCAAAGAAAGACCAGTAATGAGATAAAAACCACCCTTTGCAGTCTGACCTCTTGTGTTTTTAGGGACAGTAATCCAGCTGTAACCCAGAGTCCATCTTCCTGGGGGGCATCAGGAATTTTGAGCTCAGAAGTATGGAATAAGAAACATATATATATATATATATATATATATATATATATATATATATATATAAAATAATGATAATAATAATAATCTGCCCTTATCTGAACAGTTTCCCCTAACTTCTGAGGACTAGCAGTTATTTCAATATAGGTGGGTTGACTTCAAAAACTTTGTCACAAAAACGATTACAGCCTGCTACTTTATTGTATTTAAATCCCTATGAATTGAGTTAGGAACATCTCCATAAAATTACAGCATTAAAATTTTATACTTCATATTAAAAAAAAAAAAAATAATAAAGACAGCAGGTCCTAAGATCACTTGACTGTGACAAATTGTCTCTTTCTACTCACTTGAAATTGGCCTGTGAGACTTATCAAATCCCCAGCTTTGTTACTGCTGGAAGAATTGATTTAAAAGTGCACACTGTCATTATATACTTACTGAGAGGTATATTTTAGGATTATGCAAGTGCTTGATATATAATTGGTTCTGTCTTTTTGCTGCATCTCAAGTTTTCTGACTAGAGAAAACAAAGATTTAAACTGCACAAAAAAATTCTGAGCAACCTTCATAAAGCAATGGTAGAAGGCCTGAGTGCTGTTCCTAATTACACTAATGGGATCTTCTTCAAAGGGTCAGTCAAAGTCAATTTCTTATGCAATACAATAGGATTTTTATTTTTTTTTTCTGATATGACATTGGCGTCTTTGTGTTTGCAGGGACCGTGGCACAGCACTGTGGACTACTGGGACCTCTGCTAGTAAAGAAATGAATCTCGAGCTTGCTACATGACAAAAACTGGCTGCTTGTTATCAGAAAAAAAGAAAAAAAAGAAAAAAAAGAAAAACCACAGCAGGATTAGCACAGGCCTTCAGCAAGGTGTTACTGCATTCTGTGCCCAAGGTGGGGGCAAATATCCCTCCCACTGAAGGCCACCTGGGCAGTGGCAAGACTCCTGAAGTTTCAGTCCCACAGCAGGGGTACTTTCTTCAGATACCAGCACTAGCAACATGTCTTAAAGTGAGGCATCGTATCAAACTCCTTCATGTGATACAACCATAAGATGTGAGATGAACTCCCCGCCTGCCTGCTCAGTTGAAGCAGGACACACACTTTGAAATCAACCTGAAAGACCTTGCCTAGAGCACAAGCCTCTGTTAGAGAAGTTACCTCCCTCTGTAAATCTCCAGCAAAAGCATCTGGCCAAAACACTTGCCTCACAAAAAGCTTTTAAGCAAGAAAGAAGTGTCACTTGCTCCTATGTGACTTGTTTTTCCATACAGGTGGCTGCTGGGCCAGTGCCTGTGCAGGGTACTCTTCTCCAGGGCCATGGAGGTGTGCATTAAAACCACCTGCGTAACAGCTGGTGCACCCCTGCTGGTCCTGAGTGTGCTATTCATGCACAGCATCATTCAGAGATGGGAGAAATCCACACCTGAACTGCAGATTCCAGCTCCACAGAGAATGATGCATTCTGATCCCATGCTCAACCTCTTCCAAAAGATTTCTATTTATAGCTTTGATTGGTTTTAAAATGATTGAGCAAGAAGGCAAACTGGCACTTTGGGGAAAAACAATCTTAGTCTTGGGAAACAAGATACAATATGGGGAATCTGCAGAGTACGCCTGTCTGAAGAGTATTTTAGTCCAAACCTAAAAATTGTAAACAAATACAGGTGATATATTCCAAAAGGTCTTCTGGAATGACACCAGGAGAGACCTGATAAATGCTTCAGAAGACAGTTTTGCACAAAGATTGTGAAAACTTCCTCGTTTAAAGAAATAATACTAGGAATAAGATCAGGTTTTGTAGAGTTGATTTTGCTTTGCAGAAACTATTGAAGTGTAAGCTAACACCTTCCAATAGATAGGAGGACGCAGAATACCATTATAACTCACGCATGCGCTTTAAGATTTATGGAGAATGTAAGAGATGTATATCATGAAATACAGTAATCAGATTTAAAAGAAAGACATTCTGGCATATTGAATACACGTTACGTTCCAGGTAACAGCTACATTACAGTTGTGCCCCAAAGGAAACCTCAAGACATATCATGCACTGTAAAACCAGAGTGAAAAACAGCTTGCTTGCTGTTTTAATTACTTCTCACTGAAGCTTCCCAAGAGCTTCTAAGTGTGGGAATAACCATCTAGATGTGATGGGCAGGTGTTACGTCTGTCAGAGCCTGGACATTTGGCTCTCTTTGGAGGCCAAGCCCTTTTGCTTCCTGGTCCCCTCTCTTCTTTCCCCATGAGTCGCAGACAGCAGTGTGGGGCCTGGAAGCAATTGCAAAGGGCACTACACAGATGGTGCTTTCCCTGGTTCAGCCTAGGATCTCCAGAGCCCCAGAGTCACAGGCTGATAGAAAAGGTCCCAAGATCTTAGCAGCACAGAGCTTTCAAAGCAAGCATTGAGCCATACGATTAATGACTGTAATTAATTATAATACTGCTTCCCAGAAATGTTTAAATAGCTGATATAATTACGGCCTTATTAAACACTTTTTTATTGACTTTAACCACCATCAACACAGAGTAAAATGCCAGCCATATCTGTATCTCTTCAGAGATTACAGGGAAGCAGCCTTGCAAAGAAATCCCGAGCAGTGTATTAACATTGGTCTCTATTTTCTTCTTTCTGTCTGGTGTTTGACAGACAGCAGCCTAAGTAGTCATTTTCCCTGGCACTTCTGTCGCAACAGCAACGTATGCAAAACCTTAATGTAATGTAGTCCTTTCTGTGCCAAAGAAGAGTGAAAAAAACAAACTTATCAGTTTATTGCTATTTGACAGTACCCAGCATGTTTGCTCAGTATGCTAAGACTATTCACTAGTCCAGTGTGTATCGCTACACATAAACCTTTCTGCACAGAGAAGCTTAATGAAAACACAACATAAAAAAGTTTTTGTGAGAAAGATGCCCAGAACAAAGAGCAAGTGACACATGCCAGAGCTGAGATGTTGCGGTCTACTTCCCCACTTTCCTTCCTGAGCGATGCTGAGCTTTTCCGCTGAGCTTCTATGATATCTGACAAAGTACACAATAAGCTACCACATGCTTAAAACAGTACCATAAAGGTTAAAAATAACACAGGCATATTTAATTTTGTAAACACCCAAACATTCTCAAAGCCAGTTCTGTTCAGCAATGCGTTGGTGGATCTCACTAATGTGCTTTTTTAGGTGCAGTACAACTGTCAGTCCCTGCATCAATTCCATTCGGGTTTTACACTTTTATATAATCATCACAGCTCCTTTTTCATGCTCCTGAACATACTTTAAGACACCACTCAGTTTCATTATCACTTTAAGGAGTCTAACTACAATTTGTGAGCAATGAATGTTGAATGAAGGGTACCCACTGGCTACAGTGACTTGCAGTGGTGCAGATCAGAAATTGAAAATAACCTATTGAGGGCTATTGCTTTTTTTCAAGTTTACCTATACAACTTTTCCCAGTAGGAACAGTTGGAATCTCATAAGTTACCAAGTACTGGTGCTCAGATGCCACTGTGAATGCAAAACTGCAGCACAGCTTGTTCATCTTTTTTCCATCCCCCTCCCAAGCACAGCTCTGAGCTAGTTGGTTGTGGATGGACAACTTTTGTTTTGCTGTTACTCTCAATTGGTATTTTAAATATATGCTTTACATGCCACATATCGATTATAACTTATTAACAGTAAGTCCATTTAAAGTCTTATTGTTAGTTTTGAAGGTTTTCAATCACCCCCACCATGATACATTTTTCAACAGTAGTTGAAAATTCTTCCCCTAAGATTTTTCTCACACTCAGTAAATTCCCTAGCTAGTGAGTAATCAGTCATAAGCCATTTACGTTAAGGTTACTTCACTGGCAAGTCCAGTATGGTTACAAGTGATTTGATAAGAACCCTACATTTCTGACCCATATAATAAAAGAGATTGTAGTTTTCCAGGTATGTAGGTTCCCAGGCATTTCTTCTAGCTAACGCAACTATTTCAGATTTTTTCTTTTAGTTTGCCCTGTTTTTAAAAGACCTTTAATTCCTTCCTCATTTCTATTGTTTCCCCAATTCATATGAAAACCGGATCTGACATCGTCATTTAGAATTAATCACTGTCAAGTAGCTCTAAACACAATATATATCTGCAAAAATAATAAACTACTCAAAAACAGAATACTGTAACAAACAAAATGCCATTTGCTTAAGGAAATTCTCATTGAGAGTTCTGTGTGAACAGAGATGTGTTTCAGAGCTGCTATTAGTTTTGTGGGTTTTTTTGTTGTTGTTTGTTTTTACTCTGTAGCAAGATTTCCAAGAACTAGCATTTGCCAAGTGGATGCATTCTCTTAAAAATTCTGTGCCAAATGCCTTAAATTAGCAGAAGTAATAATCCCATTGCAATAAAAATTGAGTAGAACAGAGGAGAGCTCACACAGTATACGTCTCAATTCAAACTATTTCCTGTCTTCATCTGAGGACTCAAAACGTGTTCCTGTAGCCCTTAATTCAATGGATAAATGAATCTGGAGACACAAAGGGAGCCTGCAGCAATAGAGGAGGAGTAGGGCCATCATGGCCAGCAGTACGAAGTACTGAATCCTTGGTGTCTTCATCAGCCCACGAAGAGGAAGATCCTGTCAGACTGAAGTGATACCTAAACCTACACACAGAATATTATTTTTAAATTGGGGAATCTGATACTTGCAATAGGGCTTGGTGAATCATTTCAAAGATATCGTAACAAAATGGGACTGAGGAAAGGTCTATTTCTGCCATGGATTCAGTACCACAAAAGAAAGCTCAATATATTAAAAATGCAGTTGTTATTGAGAGAAAGATAATGGCCTGATCACCAGCAGAAAAATAAAATATTGCAGCAGAAATGTTCTCTACAGAAGAGGAAAAAAATCTCACTGTAGTATAATGAACATATCAATCAACACAGAAAAGATTAGCAGTGAGAAGGGGAGAGGAAAAAAAGAAAAATATGAAATTAGAGACTCCAGCAGGAATAAAAATGTCCAAAGAGACAAATACTTCTGATGCTTATTTTCCCTATTATTCCTGTATTTACGTGTTTGGCAGAATGCCATGCAAGAAAAGCATATTCAGCACCAAGATCTACATATAGGCGGGGGGGAAGATACTGTTAAGATGCCATGGGAGACAAAAGAAGAGCTGGTGGGCAAAAATCTTAAAAAGTTGCCCTTGAGAAAAGTAAAAACAACCTTCCCCAACCCCTCACCCCCCAAAAAAAGGAATAAAAAACGTTATCATTTCCATTGAAACTGCAACAGCAACATTTCAATTATTCTCAGAGGGAACCTGAATATCAAAATAAAGCTGAACTGTAGGCAGCTTTAGAAATCTGACAATATCCTTATGGGGAGCTATTAAAGTGATATTATCGTGCATAATGCGATCTATACATCCTCACTCTTCATTTTACAAGTTACTTGCAGATGCTACCAATAGAAAGTGCATGTGATCATTCAATTGAACTATCAGCTGGAAACTGGGGAACTGCTTTGAATAGGCAGCAGGGGCGTTGTCTCAGCGAGCCTCCCTGTAACCTAGTTTGTGTCATGGGCAACTCTACGCACTCGGTTTTCTGAAGATATCCATTGGAGAAACAAACAAACAAATCTTAGGATTTATTCATCTTACTTTGCCGTTGTGTTTTGCCTCAGCCACTGAAAGTATCAAGCCCGGACATCTTAAGTGGCAAAGCAGCGGGTCCAAAATGAAAACTAAGTACAGATTTATGAGCTCTTGCTAATTTTTCAGTGGAATACCGTATGTAAACCATGTTGTTCAAACAAAATAAAGCTCCTAACCAATCCGCGCTGCAACTTAAAAAGACTACTTGTCTTTACAAAAAAGAAATAACAAACATGAACACGGTCAAACTGAATCAGGTGGGTTTTTTTCAGCATCTTATGAATACTCTTAGGCATTATTTACCCATCTACTGCTTAACGATATGAAAAGACAGCTTGGAAATTCTTCAGACTAGATACAGACATCAGCCCTGGTCAGGTGATGTTCAGATGTAACTTTAAATCCTGTCGCAGCTCATGAAGCAAATCAATAATTTTTAAGGGTCACTGTATGAATAAATTAAACGTGACAAATTCTTCCATCACACTCCTATTTCCTACAATTAATGACATTTCTGATAAAAAGTGGCATGGCTTTATTGCAAAAAATAATTTCAATTTCAGTCCAAGCAAGGTGCGTTACCAACTTAGCAAAACTAATTAATTTTGCTCCAAGCATTCTTTACAGAGATGCCTGTTTTGAACAATTTTCAGCTTAATGAACCAGCTCCAAGAGGAAAGGCAGCATTAATGAAAGGAAAGCTACTTACTTTTTTTTTTTTCTGGCAAGTTTTTTTTTTGGCCTTAAGATGGCTCATCTTGAGTTAATTCAATTCTGATCATTGCATGCCTCTTGAGCTGTGAAGGGTGCTGCCACGAGTGCCTGCTTGGTTGCACTCTTTCCTCCAAAAGAAAAGTGAAGCCAATCAGTTTAGTTACCTTACAGCCACTATGACCATCTGATGACTTTAAATACTAGTCCTACAAACTAACAGTCAGCGGAAGACAAAAAGAATACCTGTGAAAAGATGCAGACAAAAAGGGTTGCAAACATTCCTCTTTAAGTATACCTGTATCAGAACTAAACAACATCTTCTCTCTCAGCTTTTCTCCAGTGAAGGAAAAACTACAGAAATTCTACTCATGAGCATTCCAAGATTTTTCTCTACATTTTTCCTCTACACTGAAATCTCACAACTAGTTTTACCCTTTACTGTCTTACAGGGAGGCAATGTGACAACTTTGGATCAAGTCAAATAGCGCAACTCCTTCTTTCAATAAATACAGCCTGAGTTTTCCTTGAGTTCTGTCAGAAACATGCTTGAAACATTAAGACCTACATCAAGCTTCCCATGTCTGGATTCTGGTATTCCGTTTTAGTAAGAGGGTATTTGGCTATCTCCACCTAGGTGTTGCTGGGTGGTACCTTGGTACCTAGGTATTGCTGAATGGTACCTTGGGGTACCACTGAATAAAAAAAGTAAGAGAAGATATACAAAAGTATTATCTCAGTCAATACCACAAGTTTAAAATACGTGCCAGATAGAATCAATCTTTTGTGTACAAACCTGCAGGAATTACAGCCACGACACAGTGTATTGTAATGTAAGTGGACATAGATTCCACTAAGGATGTCTCGGGCATCAAGTGATCCTCATGATCAAAGCCTTAAAATTGATCTCTGTGATCAAGAGAGATCGTTGTCTTACAGAGAAATCTTCAATTTATTCAACTTGAAGTAATTGCAACAAGAAAAGAGAGCTCTATAATTTACTAAAGTGAAAACTCACAGAAGACTAACTTTCTCCCTCTTGAGAGCACTTTAGAAAAGATGTTTAATTATTACTGAAGCTCAAGATAAGCACTTGTAATCTGATGAAAATGAAAGTGTACAAATCCTTCACACCTTCTTTCAACTTCTCTGCAGTGGCAGAGTCAATAACAGTGGACTTGATGTTAGAGGTATTGCTGCCTAAAATTATACAGTAGGTTTATATAATAAAGACTTCAAGCCACAGTCCAGGTAAATTACCAGAGTCTCTCCTCCAACTCTCCCTCCCAGGACAGAGACAGAAGCAAATGCCTTTTTGGCTTTGCAACCTCAGCAAGTATGCTGCAGTGATACAGAGACAGAAACACAGAGGACACATTATGAAATAATGGTGTCCTGTTAGGCAGAGACAGCTCAGCTTCAACCCCAGATCCATAGGAACAGGTGATGTGGTCTCTGATGATTTTCCACTTTCAACTAGAATTACTAGTAAATGAAAGAGTGAAAGCTAAAGAGGGTGGGAAAAATAATAATAATAAAAAAATTCTGCTTTTTTCCACTAGGCACAACTTTACTGACTGCCTGCAGCACTAGGCTAGCAATTTACTTTGTGATTTCAGTTGGAACGGTAGATGAACCCATTTTAGAGCCAAATCTAGCAACTATTAAATACTAACCTTAGTAACTACTTCTGAACTGCTTTCTCAAAGGAAACAAAGGAAGGCAATCACATCATCATATTTCCACCCGTTTCCCCACTAGCACATTCTCAACCAATTTCAATCCAATTTGGGATATGGACGGAAGTCTGCACTAACCCCCAGCACCACCTGTGCAACAGCATCTGCTTTTTGTTGGATTTATGGTTTATTCTTTTTTTCTCCTCCAGGAAATGACCTGGTGATTTCCTCATGCTCTTATGCTGCCACTGCTGGTGGTAGAAGGGGTATCTGTGTGAATACACAAAAATCCATCTGCAACAGCAATGCATTCATCTCAGCCCAATTTCATTAAAGATTACGAGTTGGGCAAGGGAGAAAGCTCCTTTTAATGATCTCACAGAAGTTGTCTTCAAGATATCCAAGAACTGACACCATATCTCTGCATAAAGCAGCCTCAGCCTCACCCTGCCATGCAGAAACAGAGAGCCGGGTAACTCTGAAATCATACCTTCTGTCTCCCCTCCTTTTCTTTTTCATGTACGTTATCTTTACTAACTCTTGTCGGCTCTAGGAGTGAGCAAGTTCAGCCCACCACTTAACATGTTACAGAAGTTTTAGACATTAGGAAACTCTTGTGACCCAGCTGGCCTTCATGTTCTGCATGATGCAGAACAGTAAATGTGCACGCATCCAGATAAAACGTCACTAAAAAACACAGATAAATGAAAATTATTGGTTAGCAGCCTTTCTGTACCTTAGGCTACTGGAAGAGCTACTTACTGAATTACACGTCTATAGCAGCAGCAAAACTGAGGGCATGCAAAAATTGGACACAGACAACCCGTCCTGTACAGGAGCCCATTTGATTTTCGACTGTTGGCCCAAAGCAGCAGTCATCTACAAGCCTTGGTTTCTAAACCCTGCAGAAGAGATAGTAGGTTATAGCCCCAGACTGCAAGTGGGACAGGCAGGCATAGAATAAAAAGATATGGCACATGATTTCATCTTCTGATGTCTGTGATGCACTGCAGATACTCTGCCTGGCTTGTCTCAAGGGTACAGCTACTAATCTCTCTCACAAGAGAGAAGAAATAAGCACTCAGCTCTGAACCCATCCAAACACCTGTCTTCACTTGAAAATCCTGGAGGGAACAATCTGGAATTGACTGAGTTAGTGGCCTTGTTTGGAGTCCTGCCTCATTCCTCTGAGTGTTGGAAACAAAGCACAAGGCCACTTTAATCTAAACTTGTCCTTTAGATCCTCTGACTCTCATTTCATGGCTGAGTGCACAGTTTAAAATACTTATCAGCCCTCACTAAGATTTGTGAAACTGCTTGCTCTTACTCAGGTTCTTTTGCTTTCTTGTGAAAGACTCATCATTTCTTTTTCTTTTTTTTTTTTACTTCTTCATTAAAACTTCATATTTCCTTCCTGCTCCATCACTGAATTAGACTTGATTTCTATAGTAAGGAAGTGTCATGGCTAACATTGGCACTCAGGCAATGCATGCTTTATTAGTTGTAAACTGCCGCTGAGTTAATGTTGCAAAGAGAAATGCACTGAGGAGTTGCAATCTGAGTAACTGCTGGTTTGGGTGAGCACATGACACCTGTCTGCCTCAGGACCCCCAACCTCTTCTCCAGGATTATTATATCAACTTGTTAATTAGCACTCGTTCTGTTTTTGTTGCTTCTGAAATTATGGTTTCTATTTAAGAGGTTACCAGAATCTTTCTAGAAACACACGCAGCACCTCTAGTTTTTACAGAAATCCTCATCTATTTGAGAGTGTACACTCAGGGTGCTTGGGGGAGTTCTCTTCAGAATACAACAAATGCATGTTTCTGCAGAAACATATTACTATCTAATGATTTCATCATCCAAACTGCTACACCTAAATGAGTGGTTACATGCATTCTGAATTCAGATAGATTTCTATTTATAGAGCATTTATTTGTCTGAGATGCATTTAAATATAAATTGCAGTACCTAATGCCAAGTTTTATAACATGTCATTCACAATCCATTAAGTATTTTATTACATGCATTGTAGGAGAGAGAAATTTATAGTGCTCATTTATAGTATTAATAAGCAATGATGAAACCACACTAAAGATGTATTGCTTTTTGGTTTATGTGGAAGTTTACCACATTTGTGGAGGTTTAAAGCTTAGCTACAAGTCATGTTTTCACGTTTTATTGTAATAAGATACATGATCTAAGTGCTGTAATGCATATAAAAATTAAGAGAAACACTACTAAAACTATATAGGTTTTCATATTGAGGCATGAACACAGACTTAACATACTCAGCTGCTCTGTAAATTGTAGCACCATGTGGAACTGAATATTGATTTGCTCATTCAAAAACATTTACCAGGTGCTTCATCACATAGTGTTTCAAATGAATGCTTCAGCTTTGTTTGAAAACCAGGGGGAGGAACACAACGACTTTACACACTAAATTTCTTCCCTGCATCTTTCTCAAACTTAGCTAAGTCGTCCATAACCTGATGTGTTTCTTTTCCCACACTTCCTGATTGTCAAAGTTCAGAATCAGCAGGGAAATGTAGGCTTTCCACTTTTTCTTAAATTGCCTTTCAAAATCTCAATTCCTACTACTGTCTAGAAGAAGGATAGGAATGTATACACATGTATAGGAAAAAACATTTTCTTCATTTCTGCTGCTACTGTCCTCAGGAAGTGCCATCTCCAGATTTGTTCAGTTCTCCCACTTGCGAAACAAGCCTAGATGGAAAGACAATTCACACACACATGGATAAAAAGGTGGTTGCTTTAAAAATAAATTCAAGAACATCCAGGGCCAATTAAGACTTTCCAGAAAATATTGCCATGAGTTTTGGTGGTTCTTTCTCTCTGAACAAAGACTCTGGGGAAGGGAAAGGAAGCGAGAGAAAGTAGAATATTTTTTGATCAGTTCAGATTTTGATCTGAATAGTTACTGCTCTCCTCCCAAGCAGCTCTGAATCCTATGGTGTGTTTTGCTAGCAGTTTCCAGAGGTTTTCACATTCACCAGCCTTCAACTGCTGTTATTTCAAACAACCTGTACCTGAACACAATTTCAAGCAAAGCTTATCTGACCGAGTCTTTGTAGAGGTCTCCAACATTGAAGTCCCATAATTACTGGTTGCTTATGTATAGAAAATGGGAACTAAAAAATTAACTCATTACATTACCTATCAGTTTTCCCATTTTCTATCCCTGTAATAGAAACCTCGTGAGGACAGCAGGTTCGAAGGCAGCATTCTCCAGAAAAAAAGTACTTCACATGACAGAGGCAGATGTAATTTGCTCAAAGTAAATGCAATTTCTGTGACAAACCATTAAGAAAATGCTGATCTCTGGAGCACTAGTTTATAACCAATGCAGAGAAAGCTATGACTGCTCGCTTAGTGATTTGAGAGCAAAGTATAAAATACACTGAAAGAACATGAGACATTAAACCTAGAATTTCAATGTTCAGGTTTTACAAATCTTGAAATTCATAAATTCATAATTCATATTATTTTCCTAAAGAAAATAATTCCAAGATATTATTTCCAATTAAAACAGAAGTTTGTGAAATGACAACACTGTAAGTCAACACACACACTTCTTGATTTTTTTTGTAGAGCATGACTCTTCCTTTCATAAAAAGGTGGGTGAACAAAGGTACAGGGAGGTTAAGCAAGTTACCAGTCTTATAGCAAAATATGTAAAATTTTGCTGTAAAACTGCAAAGACGAAGCAGCACCAAAGTCCCAGTTCTTAGCCTTACACAGCAACCAAGAGTCCAGCACCTAGCCTTCTTCCATCTTACCTACCAGCTTTGATTGGTGTATACCAGTGACGCTAATGCTTTTTTCAAGTTTGCAGATAAATTGACAAGGTAGAGAACTTTGTCAAGATCATTTTCTCTTCCAACTTGGCACATACAGCCTGTATTTATGTAAAAATAGATCATGTTTAATTTAAGATCAAAATTATTGCTTACAAAGCAACTGTTATGTAGAAATACATCAGTGCCTTTGTAGTGGTACTGTTATGACAACTCTTTCAGTTTACCCCATTAAACCTACTTTCTTTACAGTCATCTGTAGTCTTGCACTTTTAGCCAACCTCATTGAATCCTATTACTCCCTGGTTTTTATATTTGTGCTGCACTGATTTTCTAAATTCCTCTGTCCAGTCTGCTTCCTCTCTGTCACAGCACATCCTTGACCTCTTGCCATTTATTTCCTCTCATCCTAAACTCCTGAAAAGCATTACCAGGCACCTGCTCACAGTGATCCATCTGGAGAGAGAACTAAAACACAACTGAATCCTTATCTGGCATACATCTAACAAGTAGGCTGCTTCCTAAGTAACTTATCATATATATATATGAAAAAGGCAACTACAAATACAGAAGAATATATAAAATAATAGCCAATAAAAGACTGCTTAGTTCGTTGCATAGATCTCCATTTCCTATGTGCACCTTTCCAAGCTCAGATGTTACAAAATACTAAAACGAAAGATGAAATCTGTGGAAGAAAATTGATTTCCTCTCTAGGTCCATGCAAGGTGCATCATGCTCTGGCAGTGATTTGTCTTCTCCCCTCCCTTCCCCTCTGGCAGTGAGTATGGTCTATGCAATAGAGATTGCACAAGCTGCATCATCCCAAACAGCTGCAGTTTTGTTTGTGCTTGAGGCCAGTACAAATAATCACAAAGGCTTAATTAAACACCACCCCTGTGCACTTCAGAAAATTCATAAAATAGCATGGACTACTCCTGTTGTTCTGGTTAAGCAGTGGTTGGAAAAGGTAATAACAGGAAATCCACATTTACCTCTTTGCCCCTGTTGATCTCGCAGTACTATACTATTAAACCTGGTCAAGCCCACTATCATTCTCCAGGATTAAAAGGTCAAAAGCCTGGACTTCGTCCAGAAGACACCCATAGGAGTCAGTGGTGGAGACTTCTTGGGGTGACACTTTTTATTTTATTGTAGCCAAAAAGTGCCAGAAGACATGCTACTGAAATTTGCAGTGCAACTTCTACTTCATGAAGCCAGTTTCTTTCCTACCCTGAGCACATCATTTCAGGCACAGAAAAGGAAATGGATCCAAACATCAAACCCTACAGTGGCAATCCCACTTGAGTCAGAGCTCAGGGAAGAATCAGACAGGAATAACTTCTCACCAGGTGGGCAGTAAACCTGTGCAGCAGCAACAGCACTGAAAGATCATTCAGGTATCAAAGCAAATGGGGTGCAGTTAGAAGCACCTTTTTTCCACAGGTATTGCCACGGTCATGTCTTCTAGCTTAAATGAGAAAGAAGATACGGTGTTATCAGGAAGGACAACAGTGAAATGGATGAAAAACTTGCAGAGAGCAAGGCAGAAAAACTCAGTAGGGGGACCTGACAGGCTCTGTCCCTTGCCACACTCTCATAGAGGACCTTCATTCGAGGGGAGTTATTAACAACACATGAAGTAAAACAAGAGTCAGGCCAAAAAGTTCCTTCCTCTTCACCACTGGTGTCAGGAGAAGAGACAAATGCTGCACAAATAATAAACCTATCTATTTCACAAGACTCAATCTGACATTGCATAGGACTTCTCATATTTTTCAGCTGTAAATGGGAAAATTATTCATCTACTCCCCCGGTTCTATCAGGGCATAGATGAAACCATTCATTCTTTTCAAGAAACCTAAAATCTTCTTTTATTCTAACTAAGAATTCTGCTTCAAAAAGTTACACTTCTGAAAGGCTCCAGGAGCACAAAAAAGGAGTAATGGGGATCAGAGAGTCTCCTGGGAATATCCTCCATACAATAACAGGCTCTCAGTCAATCCTGCTGATACAAAAAGAGAGCTTGCATAAGGGATAGGAAAGGGAAAAGGAAAAGCTGGGGAAATTGCTGGTCTACATAATTTTCTGCATCGGTGAGCCCTGGAAAACCAAGCATAAGTAACTGCAGAAGGCAGTTTTGCCAGTATTCGAATGCAAAATATTCAGAGCTTTGATTGTAACCCTGCAGGTTTTTGCATGTGACTCGTCTCATTAACATGATTAGAAATGCATACCTAGGCACTGGTCCTACTCCACAGGAATAGAAATTTGCAGGATTACTGTTAAGACAGCTGGACACACAAGATAGCACCTGTATTAACATTCTTAATTTCATATTCATTATTAAAAATGCTCCTGACATCTACCAACAGAGGTGGTAATAAGAGCCCCACCTAGCTTTTTGGAGCACATCCAACATGAGCAGTGCAAGAATGGAGTCCCACGCTCCCCTTCAGGACCTGGAGGAGCCACGAGCCAACAGCTGGATAACTATTTTGCATGGTAAAAGACATTAGAAGAGCCTCTACTGTTTTAAACCTTCTTCTGCACCGTGTTGGTTCCACTTCTTTTGGGGCTGGGTTAGTAAGATCCTTTTGTGAACACCTGCAGCTCTCTTGGGGTGGGAGAGTCCTTTAAAGATTCCCTTCTGCAGGTTATTACCGTCAGAACTGCATGAGTTCCTTCACTTGCAGAAGCCTATTTGTTCCCTAGTGTTCAACTGGCCTAATTCTTGACTTTAAAAAATAATAAAACATAAACAACTGAACATCAAAATCCAAACATCACAGCTTCTCCTGGGAGGCAATCATTCACTCCCAGGTTGGGAAAGGTCCTCACAATGTATCATATAACTGGGAGGTACAAATAAAGCAGGCCATCCTAAAGTTAAGTGTGATTTGTTGCTTACAATATCACTTATAATATTTAACATTTCTCAACCCTCTCTAGGCCCTTTCAATTATAGATTTTAAAATACACAAGCACATAAATCCCAGCTGCACATTGGTGGAGGGTTTTTACTGGTACCTAAACGCTCTCAAGAATTTGCCTTGTACAAGAAAAGAAGATTGTGTCATGACCAGAGGCACTAAAAAAATCCTAATACTGTCTGAGCAAACCTCATCCCTGCTTCTCATAAATTCCAGCTCCCACCATTACCGCTTTTCTTGGCTTACTGGTGGGCCCAGGGTTCACAATTCAGACTGGGAGCCAATATACAACCTGCTCAGCCAGGTGCCACCAGGAAAAAAAAATCTTAACAGCTACATTCTCATTCTCCCTCACCAGGGATGTGAACAGAGCTTCCCTCCTTTGTCCAGCCAGTGATTCTGTACATGTCCTACAGAGACCTGACATCTTTCAGCCTGAACTCCTGCTGCAGATTTGAGAAAGTGTGTGACCAAGAGGTTTATCAGCTCTTCAAGAAGAACAGAAAAGTCACAGAAGCCAGCGTCCCTTCAAAAAAGGCCATTAAATAAATACAAGAGGTGGGAGGGGAAAAAAAGGAGAAAGAACTTTTCTCTCACCAAATGTTAGAAATGTTGGCTTCTAATCTAAGCTACAAAGAAACACCTGAAGGTCCCTCCACTAAATGCTAAGTCCTCAAAAATAGGTTTCAGCTTTTTCCCTTGCAGGGAGTACTTTTGATTTTGGTTATTCTGCCTTTATTGATGAAAAATGCAGAGTCGACTATCAAGAAATTGCTCCCCAAAGTGTATTACTTTTGTCACCAGAGATACAGTTCAGAGCTCTCTCTTATCTCCTCCTGGTTTCATTTCTTTCTGGGTGCACATTTAAGCCTATCCCAGAGTTAGGCTACTGACACTGGTGTTATCTGAACTTTCTGAAGAGCTGTTGTGATATCTGCCCAGACTGCATTGATTTAGGGATGTCTGGACTTGACCAGGATTACATTAGAGAAGATAATGGTCTTAATGAGGAACAGATTTTATTGCTTGGGACATTTCTTCCCTTTCCCTATCTCCTTACTTACAAGGCAGGATGTTCATTTGACTTACTTATTTTTTACCCAAAAGGGACAAATTTATTTTTAAATGGAAATATGGTATAAAGCTATGGAAATGTGTTAAAGGGTTAAGAAAATATTTGCTAAAATTATTCAATCTGCATTTTTAGTAATGGGTAACTAGTATGGATATGAATAACGGATTTGGTTTTTGCCTCTTCAAAAAGCAAAGAAAAATCACAGAAGTTAGATGAAGAACACAAGTAAATGTGAACATGATCACAATACTGATCTTTTCATTAGTTTGGGACTTTATGGTGCTCATATCTAAATAGGAGACAAAATCACAATGTTTTTAAGATAGTATCTGAAAAAACAACATTTGACATCCCATCAGTTATTTTGCTCTTTAATCTACCAGTATGCCTGCTGCCCTTTGCAAATCATGTGCATGTGCAAATGTTTAAGCTCGGAGACTGGAAAAACTACATCACCTTGATCCAAAACTGTGGGAATTATCCATTGGACAATACAGAGAAGACAAGGAAAGAAACATGTAATTGGTTCCCAAGCCACACAAAAGAAACCCCAATCCAATAGTGAATTGAAGAGACTCAGGTACTTGAATCATTTGGGTAATTTTTGGAACAGTATGAGCCCATGGCTTGTGAATCCTCATTTTTTCCATATTTAAGAGCTGCTGCACACGTCCATATATTTTTTTCTAAAAACATGCACTGAACAAGATCATAATTATATGAAATGAACAAATACATTTCAAGTACTTTTTCCTTGCAGAAATTAGAAAATGGACTATTTCAACTTTATGCCGCATCAAGAACAAAAAAATGCTTTTACTTTCAGACACAAATGGAATGAATTCTTTATGACAATAGAATGAAAATACTGTTATGCAAATGAGCGTAGCAATGCCCACAGCTAAAATAAGTCAAACAGTGGGAGAAAAACTGCCTTTTGTTAGAAACTGAAAAGGCGTTGTACATCCATCTGAACTATCCTTAATCTTTACCATAGACAAATATTCCAAATAGTTTTAACAGCACTTCAGTTGCCTAAGAAACTATCAGGTTTCTCAGTTGCTGTTCACATGTTTCTATTTTTATACAACTTTGGTTTCCACATATTGACTTCTTTTAAACAACAACAAGAAAGAAAACAGTACTCTATTGGAAACCATATGAAAGGAAATTAGGTTTGAAAGCAGTGTTTAAAAGATTCAGGAAACTTTTTCTGTTTCTCATTTAGGGAGCAAGATGATAAATGACCAAAAACTATTTTCTAAAGCTGTAGTTGCAGACATCCCTGCTTGGTTCCTGCTGTACGTAATTACTTGCAAAATGTAAAGAAAAGGTAACACTGCAGTCAGGTGGGATTAGCCTGACACATTATATTGCCATCCTGCTATACAGATACCTGAAACCCACGGCTTGGAAGCAGGGATGCGTGTCTGACAAGTGGAACTTCTCTACAAACATTATTGTCAAAGGTTGGGTTGGTTTGGTTGGTTTTGATAGTCAAATATTTATTTTCTCTAAAATTTTTGGAAGTTTACAAACACATCAACTTTTTGCCATTAAAGGCATGGGGAAGTCTGTTTAGCTTATGGACCCATTTGAGTTTCTCCTGCAAATCTGTATTTCTCGCCTGAGGAGAGGAATGGCCAGCTTTGCCAGGTCAGGAGCTAGCAGCATGTACACGAGCTGGGAAGGCTTAACAGGGACTGAAGACAAGAAACAAAAGCAAACTGCAAAGCCAGATCTAACTTTCCTGGTTAGGCACTGAAAGCTGTTCTTGGTAAAAGAGGTTATACTATTAGCAGTCACTTCTTTTTTTTTTTTTTTTTTTTTCCTGCGTTTTCATAAAATATGCAAGCTTTTTTAAAGCAGGGAAGCCTATCCACAACTGCGCGTGCACCAGTTAACTGTATAGCACTACAAGGTTTTCTTTGTTTTAAAAGCTCTGTAATTTGTGGCTGAAACAACCAGGAAGTCCCTGGACCACAACACAACCAACTGCACCAAAGGGCTCTTCGGAGCTGTTCTGCCTGGTCAGAATAGCACCCCTTGTATACCTCAGCTTGCTTTTAAGCAATCCACTTGCACACCAGGTAAGTTTGGTCTGTGTTTCAGTCCCAGCTCCATCCCACGCAAAATTACTACGGTAAGGAGAAGGAGCAGAGCTCCTCTGGGGCAGACAGATGGGCACCCATTATAGCACCAGCACCCAAATAATCCTGCTGGCAGTAAGAGAGCCTAAAACAACAGCTTAATCAATGGCAAACATGCTTCAGCTTCTCACTGCTCCACGTCATAAACCTTCTCCACAGTTGTGAGCGTAGGATTTAGGCAGTCAGTCCAGCACTGCAGAGCCTTACAATGGGTACACCTTGTAACAGACATTGCCTCAGGCATTTCAACAGTAGCTGCTCATTGCCCTCTGGTGCAGCTGTTGGTTTTGTTTTTTTATGAGTTACCAGCCCTAAGTAACCAACAAGGAGGATCACTCTGCAAGCCTCCTCAGAGACCATCCATTGTCACTTTGGCAAGCCTGAAAGCAGGGCAGCACAGGGCAGCCAATGTGCCTGAACAACGCACGGATGCATCTCACTCTCTGCATGTGCTTCCATTATGTTCATCCGCAGATACATACACACAACTCCACGTACATACAAGAGGGCTGAGTTTAGGGATAGCTGGATAACAAGGACTGAGGCAGACACTGGCCTAAGCAACCCAACCTGCCCAGCTGTGTGCCACTCTAAGCAGGTGGGGATGGCACCAGATAGTTCTTCTGAACTCTCCACCCAGGCCCACAGACTCCTAGCACTTCATGCAGGAGTGCTGCAGCCCCTTCGCCATTAGCTGCCAGAGGGAGACAGAGTCATATGAATGTATTTTGTCCCTTAAAATACATTAAAAGAACATTCTTTCTTTGCCAGCAGCCCAAATTTAAGTTTCAAGATTTGACAATGAAAAATGCGCACAACCTTTATTTTTAATAAAGTGCTTTTCACCACAAAAAAAAAGCCTTTAGTCACTGAAATGTGGAATGACTCTGGCAAAAGAGCATGAGTCAGCTCATTGCTGTCAGACCTCAAAATGCCTTCATTTTTACATTTGAGCAACAGTAATTAGAATCATATCTTTCTCCCATAGTAACTGGAGAGACTGCAACACAATGCTCATCATATGCGAGACTTGTCTGAAATGTGAACTACCTCCCTATTTATGAGCTCCTTCCCTCACTTCTGAAGGCAACGAAGAGTAACTGGGACAGATGCAAGCCCTGGGAGCCCCATAGCACCGAGATGTGTAAATGCAGTGGGTGCCTGAGCTCTTCAGCCTTTGCACATAGCTACTAAAAATCAAGACAGCAGAGGAGAAATAATTAACAAACAGGTCCTGGTAAACTCTCTCACTTCCTGAGTAATTCTACGTGCTAATATACACACTACCTACCAGCAGTGAAATAAAGAAAGCAGCACAATACAAGTTGTGTTGTTTTTACCCTGTGACACAGCAAGACTCATCTTAAAACAAATAAAAAAAAATGATAAACTTGAAAACTGAAAAAAAAGGCAGGGCTTCTGGAAGGTAACTGGCAAAGCACCCCAAGCTTTTACACCCATGAGGAGTTACTGTATTAAAATACGCTTTCACTGCTCTTATTTTCATTTTAAAACAAATAGGACTGTGATGTGTGAGATCTTTACACAGCACAGGTCTGCCATTGTGCCTAACAAAAGCTCCACAGGTTCCGGCCTAAAGTCAGACCTTTGGAGTCTAACTATAACAAGTGACAATACAGCTGTATCCTCAAAATCCTGGCTTGAACAAAACATAATGTTTTGTGCAAATAAAATTCAACAGGTAAATGCCTCTCCTTTGGGGCTGGATAGAGGCAGGGTAAACCCGAAGAGGCCAAAGGCACAGAAAAACCCAGAGCTGGGACAAGACGTGTCCTGCTTATGGAAACAGCATTTGTGACAAGGGTCATGCAAACTGGGAGTGGGGCTCTGCCGGTGGGATGCTTGCAGACCCTCACCCCATAGCCCAGAGGCCGGGGTGTTCAACCAGCAGCCACTTCTGGACCCCTGGCCTCTCTTCTTTCTGTGATCAAGGAAGGAGAGGGCAGCAGCCAAACCCAAGACAATCCCTCGACAGAGGTTCTCTTTTCCATCATGCTACCACCTCACTGAATGGGGAGGCAGGAATGGTGCCCCTCTGGCAGAAACAGAAACTAGGTGGCCACCCCAGCCAGAAAGGTTGTGCGCCACCAGCGTGTGGTATGGATTAAACTCTCCAATACAACTACTGCATTTATCTCTGCCAGCAGATCCTTGATTGTCCTTTGTAGTTCATTATGCAGTAACAGGAAATCCTTCAAACAGATAATGAAAACAGAATTTGATTAAGACAGATTTTTAAGGTTCCAGTACTATCTGTCTTTTTCAAATGGTTTGCATTCTACATCATCTCCATTATTACTCAGTTATATATTTTAAGGTCAACAGCCAAGCAAAAACAAAAACAAAACAAAGCAAAACCTTAACCAAAGTTTGTTGTTATTGTTCTTGTTGTTAAGTTCTATTCTCTCCTCACAAACAAGGAAGCGTACAAAGCCCTGTTACGGTTGTTAGGGCTCCCAGCTATCACCTATGAATGAAGTGTGACTCTGGAGACAGATCAGATTCCCAACCAGTACAGAGGACCTGTTGTTAGCTTTAGGGATGGTCTAAAAACAAAGAATACCAGCTGCAGTTGCAGGTTGCATGGGCAACCCAAACAGACCAAAGCTTGCTGCCCATCAAAACTTCCCAGAAAAAAAATGGAGTAGCCTTCCTCAATCAACAGCCTCTGCCAGCTTCAGCTTGGCTGCACTGAACAGGGAGCACAGCCAGCCACAGTGGAGTTACAGATAATGAAATAGAGCAGGCTATAAATCACGTTGTTTTCCATGAATCCATTACAATTTGCTGAATATTTCTCTTGCTCAAAACAGTTAAAATACAGGTGGTGATTGTGGCTGACTTTAGGCTTCCTCTCCAGTCCCCAAGTCATATAAAAGTCTGGCTGCCACCACTGCACATGGACCTGAAGTTGTGCACAGAGCGTTGCTATGCAGCTAGAAAGCAAGCCTTGCACCTGGTTCTTTTGATACCCATTGTAGCCTAATGCTATGAGCACATTCATTGGAAGATCCCAGATGATGTTTTTCCTCCTAAAAAGCATTTTGAACAAAGAAATGGAAATACAAGCTTCTAAAGATGCACTGAAAAGCATCCAAAATTCAAGGTGATACTTCCACTAACCCTTGATTTATATTACTTAATCCCTTTCAGCAAGAAGCATAAATTGCAATGAAAGTCATGCTTCAGTTATCTCGAGGGCTAGTTGTTTAAGATTATTAGAACAGTAAGCCTATAAATATATACCCCCTGAAGGTAAGTATCATCAAGAAAGATGGACAAGTGTTTTTCTCTAAGGCTTACCACTTGTTCAAATGCACAAATCAGTATTTGCTTTCCAAATTCCAAGACAAATGCATCTTTGGACACAGCACTTTATCATCAAAGAGAAAGCTTTGAGAAAAATACTACACACTGCAGTGTAGGTAGTTTCATAACACTTACTGTTTTGCTAATCTCCAGTTACGTCATGCTTGAGTAGTGAAGTTTCCATTAAAAGTAGCAGATTTCAAGTCCTTTTGGCTGAAAGGAAGAATAGAAAGCAACCAGATCTCAAGTCATGCCGACTATTTATCAGTGTCTGCTTCAGCAGCAAACCAAAGGTATCTGCCATAAAAAACCAGCAACACGCAGCAAGGCACTGCAGAGCAAGGCTCCATATTGCCCACAGCTGCTCACCACCTGCATCTTCACAGATCCACCTTAATTAAAACCTCTCGCCTCCATGATTTAGGCTGCTGAGTTTACATGAACTACTTGCTTCTTTTACTAACTACAGATTTCTCAGGGGTTACCATCACCCTAAGGAAAAACTCCTTGCAAGTTTACATGTTTTTACACGGGAAGCTGCTCACAGCAAGAATATTTAAGTGATTCAGGTCAGTGTACTAAAACAACACATACAAGAGCACATGGTTGGAGACTCCTATTCACACAAAACCAAGGTAGTGCATTAAAATTAAAGGAGAAGTTTGTGGGCCTGAAGTTTTCCTGTCTCTGAGCAATCGCACATTGCTGGGCCAAGGACTTCTAGCACGTGCAGGTACTCAGCCTCAATACTCAGAAAGAAACTCTCAGGTCAGAGATCCCTGCCAGCTGTAGCAAACGAAACATGATTATCGAAGCTCTTCCATGTTAACTTAGACTATGACTAGGTATAATTTGAATTATTAGACTATTAAAACACTAATCAGAATAACAACTCGACTGCACACATGAAGGTATTCTTTTATGGCCACCACAACCCTGATGGATGCATTCTCTGTATCCTAAAGAAACAGCCGTAGTTACACAAAGCTCCTTTGCAGAATACTCAGATCTCTTCCATGCTTCCTAAAATGGAAATACTTAATTCATCTTTACCGTGTGTCAATCAAAGAGACTGAGTGAGTGTCTGACTGCCAAAATATACAAGATAAAAGGCTCACCATGGGTCAAAGGCTGGCAGATGGCTGATCCCTTTTCCTATCTGTATTTCCTGTTATTCTCTTGAGGAGGAAAACACATTAAAAGACACTGTCCACATTCACTTTCCGAATTTCATCCATTTAGTCTAGTGGTAATTTAAATAGTACAAGGTTCAGTTATCAGCACACGGACAAAGTTAACTCATTTTTCATGAGGTCACCATTCCTTCCTTTGAAAAACACTGGGATGCACTGAAAGTGAAAACCTTCTCTGAATTAGTGGCAAAATAACTTCTGAATACAAGAGAAGTTGTGCACCACCCCAAAGTTCAGAAACAAACCTCCAGGTAATATTGCTCATCCTCGAAATCGAACTATGACATCTTAACTCCTCTACTGTTCCAGCCTAGCACATTTCAGACCCATGCTTTAAGGCTCTAACAGCCTCCCTAGTATGCCCTTCCTTGTGGCCAAAGAGTCCTTCTCAAGAGCTCACAGACTGTGATTACCAGGAGCTAACTCCATGCTCTGCTGTGCAGTTCAGGTCATAATTTTCGTGGAACTACAAGTACACTTGTAGAACAAAATGGCAACAGCAGAACCACAACCTCAGGCCCTGCAGCCATTAAATTTTTCAAGTAGCAGTAATGCAGTGGGATGTTTTTTCTACTATGTTATGGACAAATATAGACATCTATCACTGGAATAATTACAAGGAACTTCTAAAAATTAATTAAATCTGTACCCATCAGCATATTTATGCCAACACTGTAACCATGCAGTATCTAAGCATATTACAGAATTTATGACCAGAGGAGAGCATTAGTATCATCTTGTCTGGCTTGCTGAATAATACAGGTCATAAAATTTTATACAATAATTTCTACATCAAGCTTGGTACAGCAAGAGCCTTGTCTCCCTATTAAAAAGCCTAACAATTTAATATTGAGCAAAGAACAATTCAACATATCTTTAAAAACTGCTTTTTGCCTTCACTGGGAAGATGCATACCTTATTACACGAAGATTTCAGCACCCAACTGATGGATTATCACCATCATCACAGTTCAAATACTTCAATAAGTATTCTATTTATATACAGCCTTGAAGATTAAGCTTGACAAGGAAACTGGACAAAATAGCTGTACTGCGCAGCAAATGACAAGCTCAACACACAAGAAGCAAGGTCTCTTCAGAAGAAACAAGGTCTTTTCCCCAGTTTTAACATCAGAGGTAAGCAATGAAAAGCTGCCCTTTCTGTGGTGGCTGAGAAGGATGAAACAACAACTGCAGCACTGAAGAACATGATGCCACAGCAAAAATGGTGGATAAGCTGTAAATAAGGACCCATCAGTTTTTATGGTTGTTAGTGCTGTGCTGAAGTGCCCATAATGCTGAAGTGCCTCTAGAACTTGCCTTGCGTGCAGCACACCTGGAATCTTATCAGAAAACACATCTCCATAGAGACATACCAAATTGAATGAGAGAACAAAACTTACTACAGCTTTTGGCCAGGAATCCAAAATCAAAAGCTGGATTTTTATTTGTCAGCGTGAAAGGATACATGCCAAGGTGTTACAAAACCAAAACACAGCTGTTATTTGTCTGGACTGCTTTTTACACTGCCAAGGAAAGCTCTGCTGTGCTATAATGGGAGAGCAGACATTGCAGAGCTCATTGGGCTTGTGAGTAACAGTATAAATTGTGAAAATTTCCATTAAAGTTATGATTTACTAAATTTGTTAAAATAGGGAGGAAAGAAACTGCTTTAGTTACCACTCGGAAAAATAAAATTATTAGTTCGTAAGGCACTGATTGGAGTGAGAAACATGTACAGGTTCTGTGTTTTCCTTCTCAAGGGCCTCCCTCCAGGTCTGACATCTCTCATGCATGGGGCAGAGCTGACGGAACCCCAATCAGCTTACCTCTGTTCCTTGTCCCTTCCCTTTCACAAAGCATGTCAAGACCTATGGATGGTGAGGAGCACTGTGACTCCTGAGTAGTAAGCTGCTTTTTTGGCTCAGCAGAACAACAGACAACATCTGGGGCACTGCCACAAAACTAGAAGGACTTTGGTGAGCTAGGAGGCAGTGATTCACAAATTCATAGATGGTACACAAGTTGCTCAACAACTTCACTGCTTTCAGTTCAAAGTCACTTCACCATTCATAATATTTTGAAATGGCTGACTTTAAAGATGCTTTTTGAAGACATCTGTATCTGTAACTATAGACTTTACAGTACCTTCTGCTGCACGGTAGTTTCAACAGCAATAACTATGTTCTTGATCAGTTCTTTCTACTTACTGATTAATATTGTCAGGAATTATTTTCCTCCATTATAAATATTCTGAACATAGGGAACTAAAAATAAAATTATCTGCTTAAATAAAACACATTTTCCAAGAAGAATAATTAGATGTACTGAAGGGTAATATTAAACCACTAAAAAGTAATGACATTTCAAATGTACAGTTCTCCTCCTTCAGGCTTTCCTTGAAAAGATTTTGCATACCAGCCAACTTTTTGCGAGCAATCTTTTGATCTGTACAAGATGGCAGTTTACATGTACTTATCTGTGCACTTGCAGCCATTATTAAAACAAAAAGAATTACCAATTCAGCAAGACCTGACACAATCACTTCATGAGCTCCAAGACACACATTGCAGGGACAGCCTCCAAACTCACGTCTGCTTATTTGCACAAGGCATGCTGGAATACATACTGGATGATGGGAGCACAGTGAATCAATGTCACCAATTTTGTTACAAGAACTGATGACATTTATCACCTGCAGTTGTGGTACACTTAGAGGCATAACGATAGCCCTTGTTTTCTTACAGTTTCTAATATTTGGTGAAGTTTTAGATTGTATAGAGTTTCTAGCATTCCTAAGTGGTAGAAACTTGGAAATCTGTTGATAACATTCCTTATGTGAGTGTCAGCTCCCGTTCAATAGGCTGGGCAAAAAAACAAACAGAATTTTTAAGCTCAAGGCAAAGCACAAGGATACTCTTATCTTTAGCAGCAATTGCTATCAGTTCGCTCTACCATTTGCTGCATGTAGTACATACAAAATAACACACCTGCTTCCTCACAAGACAATTTGAGATATTGTACTTTCCCGTAGTGGTCCTGAAGAGGAATGCATCACAAATTGTATAGCTATTTAGTCATATGGCTTATTTAGCTTCCTTTCAGTATTTCACTCCCATCTTGGGCTAAGAATTGATGAGGCTTGATTTGTTGCCAGATAATATACACTATCACTGTTAGAACCTGTGATTCACAGTTGTATTTTTTATATGAATACTTTCATTGTATGCTTCCATTGTATTTCAGCATGTTTTACTGAAATCTGGCAAACACAATCACGCCATTAATTCTATGGACTTCCAAATCTTCATGAAGCACTGCAGACCTGACTCATTTCATGAGCCCTTCAAATGCTGACATTATGCATTTCTGGAGAAGATTCATTTCATTTACAATACAGACAGTTTTTTTGGATAGCTTCAGTGGTGCTCAGTCTGTGCACGAACTCTCTCTGTACCTACAGAGATCCTGTTTACATTTTATTATTGCCAGTGACCTATGAAGCCAGTGGGCTGCCACCTAAACAAGCATAGAAACATGAATAATTCAAACTTCAGAAGATTCAGGCACAAATCTTGTCTCACTTCAGGACACAAAATCAATGAGATACAACTCTAAGAGCTGCCTAGATCAGCAGTCATATTGCAGTTTCAGATGCTGCCAAGAAGTTGAATGTGAATGCAGTACCATTGGTTGAATCTCATCGAAAGTGATGCATTGAATACACAGGAAAAAAACAAAACAAAACCAACACAGAACATTAGGAAGATATTACCCTAAAACCAGCAGAACAGTAGTAACTCAGAAAGGAGAAAATTCAAGTCAATGAAACAGGCTCACCTACCAAGCAAAAATTAAATTATGTATTGGGAACATAAGGCATAAGGCGTAATTGCGTAAGGCTCCTCACCCTCAAATCGAAAGCAGTGATAGCAGAAAAACAAGCAAACTGGCATTACTGTGTTGGATGTATATTTCAGCCACACTTCTAGGAAAAACCCATCCCCATGGATGTACTGTTCTATATTAAATTAAGACTTAAATACACCATACGGATAAAATAGCCTGACAAGCTTTGCTGCTTTGAATGACAGCAGCTCACTTACTGGCTCATGGACTGCTCTGAACAGGAAAGGTTTCAAACTGCTGGAGACAAACCCTGGAAAAGAAGTTCCTCCCACTTCAGTAGCTTTGCCCATACTGCCACTTCTCATGATCACTCATTGTTAGATTTGCACCATCAGGGATGGAGGGCAGGATTCAAAGTTACAGCACCAAGATGAGGAAAAAAACTGGTAATGTAAAACAAAACTAAGGAGTACCAAAAAACTTGAGCTTAATTAGCAGTATTTCAGCACTCACCTTCTAATACACACAAAAAAAAAAAAAAAATCAGGGCAGATTGTATCTCTACAATGGAGTCATTTTTACAGAAGTAAGATTCCAGCTTCTTTAGTTTTGCAAAAGAAGAGATTAAGCAGGACTGCACAATTGCTCTTTACATGAACATACATAGTCAAATAATGTTTTACTTTCCTACATTTGAGACTTGTTAGAAACAATTGTCAGGTGCCTTCTAAGTATTGAATTATATAATTAGACAGGTATTTGGAAAAAAATTTACTAGCAGCCACAGTGCAGCTTCCGAACTCATTCTGCAACACTGAAGCACTCCTGTGCAGGGTCCTGCTGCTTTTCCTATTAAACATTAATAAGGAGAGCTGGGAAGCTGAGCACATTGGAGCTTGGGCAAAATGCAAAACGGCTGCCAGTAGCATCGTACACACCATGTAATTACCTGTCCTCTTTGCCTGGAATGCAATGCTGATCTTCCTAAGAACACCTGTCCACATAAAAAGGTCGTAATTTATAAATCTCTCTGGAGTGCAACAAAGACAATACTTCTGAAAGGTGTAAATGTGGCCTGTCCTGACAAAAAATTTTACACTTGCTTTTGACTATGTCTACTACACCCTCATTACACAGAAATAATGTTTTGTTTTGTTTTCCCACAAAAAAAAAAATAACAAAAATGATTGCATTTTTTGTAATGAGGTAGAAACCAAAGAGGCACAGAGTAATTCCTATGTAGAAAAAAGTGGATTTTTTTCCTCTGGTCTAATAGGGCTCTAACCTTCACCAGCTTCTCAAACAGTACTTAGATGCTTTGTTTTGAACCTGTAAGTACATTAAAAAAAAAAAAAAAAAAAAAAAAAAGTACCAAATGTTATAAAAAGAGTCATGGGCAAAGGGGCAAGAAGGAAAAAGGAGAAAAAAAACAGGTCACATATGGTAGGCGCAGAAAGGTGAAAGGTAGATGAATCAACATGATTTCAGATAAGATTTTTCATCATTCCTGTAACATCATTCAACACTTTGAGTATGTGAAGCATAGACTGAAATGATCCTCCCCTTTGTCCAATGTTAACCAATCCTGCAGCAGGCACCACTGGGATCATTTGACCTCATATTGAAAAACTAATTCTCTTTTTGACTTTTTTTTTTTTTCCAGCTGAAATTCTGACTCTGGAATAAATGCAGCAGATATTCTCATTTGTCCACTACTTCTGTGCATTGCCTGGCTTTCAACTAGTAAGTTAATGAAAGGAAGAAAAAAAAGACAAAATATCATCTGCTTCCCTGGTGTTTCATCTCTTTTGTACAAAACTATGCTATTATTTTGTTCTGTAAAAATGCTCAGATCTACAAAAATGTAACCTATATTTGTATATCTGTATAGCTGACATTCTGCAATCCAATCACCAAGCCATTGCACAAGATGATAGGAGTGGAAATGCTCTGGATAATGGAAAAGGCAGATGGTATATATCCCAGGATCAGCAGGGCAGACAGATCACCAGCCTGGGTTTGGCAGGGACAGCCCGGAGTCAGAGCTCATCAGATCTGCCAGAGACAAGCAGAGTCCTGCACAGCTATTCCGTCTCTGCATCCAATTCCTCAGCATGCCGTGTATCAGGGGCACAGAGCCGGACCTGGGCTGCTTGTGCAGCCCCGTGCCACAGAAAATAAGCACTCTCAGAGCAGCCAGGGCAGGAAGAAATGCTTTGGGCCACAGCGATCTCTAGTTCACGCAGCATCCAACAAGTTCACAAGAGACCACCAAATTTCCACCATCCCAACACTCCTCCCAAAAGGATGGATACAGAAGCCACCACACTTTCCCCTGCCAGCTGAAACAAAGCTCTTTCTCCTCTTTGGGAGGCTGTGCTCAGGATTCACACCTACCATAGCCAGCCTTACGAGGCTTTCAGGGATCTGCCAGGCATGCATTATTGTTGGACACAAGGCCATACAGGCAGTGGGCACACTAAGAGTATATCCAATCACTGCAGTCTATTCCTGGCTGTGAAACGCTACCTTCTTGTGATGGGAGACTTGTTTGAAGTAAAACAATCCTGAACCAACCAAAAAATGTTTATCTTAAGTCAGGTTTTCTTCTGTTGAAAGATGGTGATAAAGAACCTCGTACTGCATATCTTAAATCCTTCTTACTGTTTTTCTAGAAAAATACATTTTTCTTACAATACCACTAAACAGAGTTAGCCAGACAAAACAGAACATATAAAGTGAATTTAAATTCAAAATCTTTAATGGAGTGATGTAACTAATTCAAAGGGTTTCTTGAGTACTCAGGTTTGAGATATATATATAGATAGATAGATAGATAGATAGATTCTTTAAAAAAAAAAAAAAGATTTTTTTTTATCAAACCCAGTTTTAACTTCATCTAAATCAATTTTAGAGAGAGCCTTACCTCTCTTTAGCTTGAAATTTAAAATAAAAACTTGTTTGGCAAACTCAGACTCCCTTAAATAAGGGTTCTTACCCCAGATTTTAAGATTTCCTGAAATTGTAAAACAATGCTACTCTCTGACACAACTACCAAGTAAAAAAAAAAAAAAATCATTTCCATTACCAACTATACTTGCACAGGAGACTAAGGAGGGAAAATCAGCCCTGAAGATATTTCCTCTGTATTGACTTTCTGGCTCCTTCTGAAGCTTTGGAAAAGTAAGAAAATATTGTCTTCCTGATATTACTCCTTTTTTTTTCTTTTACTTTTTTCCAGAGTTGGTAGGAAGGGAAAGTGAAATTGATATTGTGTAACAAGAAATAATATTTTCACAACTTGCGCACTAGAAAAAAGTTAAAATTGGTCATCCCGAACTGCTTTACTTGAATTCTTCCCTCATTTCCAAAGGGAAAAAAAAAAAAAAAGCTGAAATAGAATGCAAAATACAAGGACTTGCTAGAATGGCTTTAAGTCCATCACTGAGAAATACCCTATATGACCATACATTAGAAAGACACTTGCACTTACTGTTGAAATTAAGTTTTCATAAAATATTAGCAATTGAAAATAATATTGACAGTGCTGCTGGCTGAAACTGGAAACATCCTCCTGGTAAAAAAAAAAAAAAAAAAAAAAAAAAAAAAACACCTTGCCTCAGCTATGACCTCTTAGTTTCCTTTGCTTGGTAATGCAGTATTTCTGACATGCATCCTTCAGCCCTTTGAAAACTACAGAAAGAGCAACATATTCCTGCTCACTGCTTCGGCTTCCTACAAGAGTAGGCTCAATTTTTACCTTTTAGGCATTCAGCTGCCTGGTTTCTGGCTTCAGAAAATATTAGAAATGAGCTCCTTAGGCATTAAAGACTTCAGGCTATGGACAGTAGAAAGAGCATCTATTCTAGATGTAATTCCCTTAGAGGTCTGTCCCAAACTGCAGCAAGATGATGAGCCCTGCCATACAAAAAAATAAATAAAAATAAAAATAAAAACTGAAAAAATGGCAGAACACTATAAAGTATTAAATATACTAAAACCTGACAGGACAGGAAGTAGTTACAAAGAAAACAACTTAGGCATACTATCTGGCACAAAATTCATAGGAATTTTGTATTGTGACAAAACAGGGAAAAATATGTAAAGTATCCTGTAAAAGCAATTTCTCACTGTCTCAATACTCTTCTCTTTGTTGCACAGATTCCTACCTCACCCTGGAAGCATAAAGTGTAAGATACTGGGAGGATCACAGCAGAAGGCAAAGATATAAAACAGGAAGCCAAACTTAGACCAGAGTTATGCTCTTCAAATGGTATGTTTCATGAGGAAGTATAGATCTGCCTCTAATTTTATTTCTTTCCACTGACCACTGTCTCAAAAACATACGCACAATTTTCAAGGTTCAGCCCTAAATATAGCGAGATAAAGAAGAACGGTCACTAATTCACACTGAAAACTATTGTTAGGTGTTCCTTCTTTTCTCCCTACAAAAGCTATGAAATAATTTTGAAGATTACATTTTAGTGCTTTATGTCAACTATTTTTATGCAACCTTTATTGGCTGTTCTTGGCATTGACCAGCAGTTGAGCACTAAATAAATTCTGCTTACCTGTAGATTTTCAATTTTTTTCTCATTGGTTCCTATTGACTTCAGTCTCCCTTGCGTAGACACATGATTTGCCATTAATTATGCGCTTTGAGTATTTTCGGAGTTCAGTTAACAGACTCACAGAGATCAAGTTAAGGAGAAGTTAATGACACAGACATACTGGAAAGGACAGCAAAACAAAACAAGACAGAAGATTCTCTACTGTCAGTTTCTCTAAGAGGTAAAGGAAAAGAGCTGGGATTAGCAAAAGGAGGGACATGAAGTAAGCATGGGGGGACAGGGAGGGAAGATTCTATTGTCTTCAAGTGACCTGTGTGTGGTAATAATAGGAAACACAGATTTTAAATCATTCTGATGTTTCTAGGTGAATTACAATTTCTTGTGATAAAATTGCAGCCTTTTTGGGAAGTGTCCCAGTAAACTCATGAACATATCAGACATTAATTTTTGAAAGCACATAGACCTCAAAAAGTCTTTCCTTGCTAGGTGGTTCCCCCAGCTCAACATTAATGCTTCCCAGCTTTGTTGTGCATCCCACACAATACTCATTTTCACACACACTTTCATGCCCAGTTCACTGGGTAAAGAGCTCTGCCAGTGGCACAGAAGAGTAGCACGCTCCTGCCAGCTGGCTGAAATGTTTAACTCTGACAAAAGGGGAACCTCTGCTGACTGCAGATGCAGGTCACTTTTTTGGGCAAAACATTTTATCCTTTCACTACAGTCCTGTATGCCCATGAAATTTCAAATGTTCTTTGCAACTTGTTGAACTTTTTCCCTCCCAAGAAATCTATGCTCTGCAGGCCAGAAGGCCAGTAAGCTTTTTATTTCATATTAGTTGATTACAAATGTAAAAATTCAAGCTATTGCTTGTTAAGAAATTTTGCTCTCAAAAACCTTTCCAAGTGACAGCCAAAAGCAAGCTCCATTAACGCTGCTTTACAATCGAGCTTCTTGCATGTATTCATGTCACTAGTTTTTACTTAGGTGATACAAAATGCCTTTTTTCAAGATCCTGAAGGGAAACATAAAGCAGGGGACTCCTGCATGGATGAGAGTGTACTCGGAAAGCAGAACACAGTCTCTGTGCTACAGCAGAGCAGCTGCCCCTCAGGGTGGGACCTGCTGCTTACTGTGGTTCATGTAGCACTGATGCCCATCTCACTGTCACATAATAAAATAAACTTGTGTTTGAGTACCATGTCCCAAAGTCTGGTCTTTTATTGCAGGATTTTCTTTGTTTTGCAATATACATCTAATCCATGCGCCTCCAAACATGCTGCTGCATACGCAAACACAACTGCCGAGGGCCTGCTCTTGATTCAATAGGGATTACATGAAGGAATAACATGACAATGGAAAGCACAGGAAGAAGGCATCTAGAGGGCTGGTTTTATTCTGGAAAGGATGATTCAAGAAAGATAATTCCTTTCTTCTACAATACCTTTCTCCTATTTCTGCATTTTACCTTGAGATATCTGACAAGCTAAAAGAGAAAGATTGAGGGCATGCTGGATTCAGATTCAGACACTAAAACTGTAATCAAAAGAAAGAATTGTTCTTGCTTCAGGCTGTGAATTAATTCCCCCTTTTCTGTCACTTAAATCATCGTGGTTTTCCTGTGTTGGTGGTGGGATTTTTGTTTTGCTTTTTAAATTGTGCATACACACACAGATATTATCTTAAAATACATAAGGCCTGTCTCCAAAGGCCATTCCTGTGAGATGTCTGTCAATTTCACATAAAATAATTCCAGTCGCCAATGGCTCAAACATAAAACACACACATTGAGGGTATGAGAAGAATAAACTACCTTAGACTTGAAAAAAGAAACAGTTGACTTTCCATTTCAGACACCTCGACCTGACCTCTGCAGAAGTCTTTTAAGATTGCCTTTTCTGGCTAAGTTCCAGACTAGAAAGTAGAATAGTCACCGACCTTTCTTATTGGAAAGGCTAAAGTCCTTTCCTGCAGTTAGCTTCAAAGCTAAGGCATGCCCATACGCATATACACACAACATGCATTTTACCTGGATAGTTTTTAAAACTTTGCCTCTCCATCAGGCTATAATAGCTTTGTTTGGCTTAATTGTCAAATGAAGAAACTCTCGTGCCTCTTGATAACAAACTTTTCTGAAGCTGGAAAACATAATGAGCTAAAGCACATCACATCAAAAGCCTACCCAGTGCTAAATTAACATAATGTGATAAGATACAATGTGACATAACATCTTCATAAATTTAAGCATGTCAGAAAATAAGATATCTTTCTATCAGCTTATTCTGAATCTAATCCATATTTAATCAACTAGATCACTAGCCAGCAACTTTGAAAGTTTATTTAATAACACCATCACCGATTGTCTACGGTGACCCAATTAGAACTGAAGAAACAAGTTTAACAGAATACCAAGACAGAATGTTGACATATTCAGGAGCTCTCCATGGGTGAACTAAATCCCCGTTTACAGGGCTTGGCATTATTTTATCATGAACAGAATGAACACTTTGGTGATTACTGTGTGCACAAAAAATAGCTTTCTTAAAAAATAATGTGCTATCTTTTCTTCTCTATAAATGAGAATGCAATGTACAGAATCAGCATGGTAGGAGAATTCATCAGAAATACAGTAGGTGATGATTACCTAGCAGAGGAGTCGAGATTTTGTGGAATAGAAGATTTGAAGCACAGCTGAACTATGAATATCCAAAGCAAGGCCAGGGTTTTTTCAACTGAGTCTAAAAAAAAAAAAAAACTGCTGCAAATGTAACATGAATATACTTCTGATCCAGTTTCAAACATTTAGGCTAGAATAACATTTTCCATGGTATCTTAGCAACTCTAATATTAATCTAAGGAAATGCTGGGTAACAGAAAGGTATATCTCCCCTTCAAAAATATTTAAAGAAAAGAAAAAAGTCAAAATCTCCAGAATAATTGTAGATTTAATTCACATTCCAGGGAAAGATACGCATTTCTCCTACTATTCCGATAAGCTACTGTGCCAGCTGCAACAGCTGGGAGGAACATGTACTGCTATTGGACATAAGGCTGCACAGATAGTCTGCCATTTCCTGTACTTCTTATGAACATACACGAGGCTTCTGGGGACAATTCAAATGAGGTACAAATTACACCTATTTTGAGTAGCTGACAGGTATAGAGAAGCCTTTAAATATCCCTGGTAGAGCTACCTCTATTTACATGACCTATACTAATCTGAATACACTTTCATCTTTTAGAGCAGACCTCCAAAAACAGTGCCCAGATGTCTTGCTGGGGTCTGATGATGCTGCACGGCAGGTATGAGCTATGGATTATCAGGTGAAGACTGGAACTAGGACTCATTTCTCTAGTCAAGTCTGCATGGTAATAGGAATTGGTGGGCAGAAATATTGGCCACTTGCACATGTGGATCATCTCCAAACTTCTGGAGATCACATCATCTTCCTTACAGCTCTAAGGAATAACAACCAAATTAATTCACAGAGATTAAGACTGAACCCTCTAGTACTACCTGATATTTACTTTACTGCAGGTTCCTTGAAATACAACGAAGAGATTTGATACATCTCTTGAATACTTGCAGCCTTCCTAAAAACAATGTTCCACTTGCATGTGTCACGGCTGTGACAGGAATTACCTTTTATACTTCATTACCCTCCATCATGAGCATAAAAAAACACATTAAGTTCCACAAGGTCCCTATTTATGTGTGAACTCAATTTTTCAGTTGGTAAGTTTGGCACCTTTTGCAGGGCATAGTCACACAGGAGTAAGAAAACTTTGCTGCTTGTTACCATCTATGCTGTTCAATCCTAACAACAGAGAACGTTGCTGGACTTTAAACAGACCCACCATCCCCTGTCCCCTCTCACACACCCTTTTTTTAGAGCACTCATGCTTGATATCAAGAAAACAATGAATTTTTGTTACAGGCATGTGGGAGGCAAAACACTTCTCCACGTAAAAAGAGATATACGCACATATAAGCACATCCAGGCAGCTTTTGCTTCCAATGAAAATTCTTTTGAGAAGAAACTACTTCTCTGACCTTCCATACAACCTTTTTCTGAAACACCACCACAGTAAGTCCCCAGCTATATTCAATGACACTGCCACAGCCTACAAAGCAAACTACAACGTAATCATCATCTCAGATCCTGTCAAAACTGACATGGAGAGCCGATTTCAGTGTCAATGAAAATATTGTATAAATTTTCATACACTAGTAACAGCTCAAAAGGGTACTGCTTATCATCTCGGAGCATACAGACAGTGTTTCTAATACCAGTGAACATTCAAATACTGTAAATTTTACTACAGTTAGAGTACAGTTAGAGTAGCAGAGGTATTTTCATGTATCTTTGTGACTGCTTGTCAGCAGCTTTAATAGTAGTGTTTGTTGAAATGAAATAGCATTTCAAAGTTCAAGCATTTCAGTTCAAAGATCAGCAACCTCACTAAAACACAAGTTCTCCATTTCAGGCATGGTCTTTTCCATGTTTCTTAACCAGGATTTGGTCACTATTTCAATAGATATTTAAGAGTAAATCAAATTAAGGGGTACAAATTGTTCACGGCTCTATGAGGCTTAATTTATAGTGAAGCTTGCTTTAAATGTGCTTGCAAACTTCCTAAATTTATTCAGAGCAGAGAAGCAGCTTGGAACAAAGGAATTAACAGTTTCTCCATTATTTCATTTTTTCCTCTAGATGAGCAGAACCTGGCCATAAAGCCTGTTGATACCTAAAGCAGAAAACAAATCTAGTTTTAAATCAAAAATAACGTGATTCATTTAGCTTTAACACCTGAGGAAATGGTGTGAGGGCGAGGAGAAGCAGGACTATTGATTTTAAGTGAAATTACTTGTTTTTTCAAAATTCAAAATTAAATACTATATCACCCCTTTCTAGCAAAGCAAAAGGGTTGGTATTAGGTAATTATGTTTAACTGTATTATTTAGAATTACTTCTTAATGAACAAATGTTGAATAAAAATGAACTAAACATTATCAAAGTGCTTCACACAGAAATATTTAAGGGTAAGTAATTTGAACTGTGGGAGAGGGAAGAGTTAATTCTAAGATGAACCATTTTGGCTCCAGCAAAAGGAATCCCACTAAAAAAAAAAGCTTCACTGACTGTCTCCAATACTGGTTAGGAGGTGGAAATGAGGGTTAAACAATAAAACAAAATATTCTGGATTTCTGATGACTTGGTATGTGCCAATTAACTTGGATTACTGCACTCCAGTGCTCTAAGTTCTTCTCTCTACTGACCTCAGTGACACTGGCTTTGAAAACAGCACATGTAAATTCTGCAGAGTGAAATCCTGTTACCTCTTGGCAACCTGAGACCAGTTGGTCACAGAACTGGACGCTCGCTGAGGTCTCCCTCCCAGCCATTGTATTTCAGGGCTGCCAGACCCAATGGTCAGAATTCATTGCTGCAAGCCAGCTCCCCCCCCATCAGTGCTATTGCTCAGCAGGGGCAGATGCAGAACTGCCATATTCCTATCAAAACTGTCTGTTAAAACTACTTAAAAGCTGAACAGACAAATTACATAAAGGAAACCTTCTGTTGTCTAAGATGATGGCCACTGCTGCGCTGATCTCACCTACCTTCCCAAGAGTAAGGAAGACATAAAGCAAAAGATATTACACCTTTTGATGCCTCCTCCAGTTGGACTGCCTTGGCCTTGCCTAGGAAAGGTTTGTTCCCTTTTGTCCTGTGACCAGGTACTGGGACACTCGTAGTATTGCAGGCAACGAAGCTGTGTATTTTTCTTCTCATCAAGGTTCTTGAATAACATTTCTGTTTTAAACCTTACCTCACAGGTCTCTGACTTCAGGCCGCTTTACTCTGTTAGAGCCTCCTGGAGAAACACTTGTAAGACCTTGAACAAATACCACATTCTAGAAGTATGAAATCCCCTCAGTCTTCCTAATAGTGCTGCTTCTTTCCCTGAGCACCAGGAAGGCTGATGACTGTATTAGCTGAAATCTTTCCCCTTAGCAGCAACTGCAGCAGTAACAAGCAGACATTTACCACCACCACTCCCCTCAAATCTGGTCTGTCATTTTAAAATACACTGTACACGGAGGATCTCTTGGAAGGTTTTGGTGGAACTCAGCGAAGAACCCTGCAGGAGCTCTTTCCATGCTCTACACTGCTTCATTATCTACACCTTCCCCCATCAGAGTTGTAAGTACTTTTTAAAAAGCATCCTCTTACCAAGTTAGCAGATCTAGGATCAGCATATGTAATCTTCTGAGATCGCAGGCAAGAGGTATTTCCAAAATAATTATTAGCAGACACTGTCTTTGGAAGAAACCATTTCTCCATTGGAAAGTGCTACTCTGGCTTGTCAGAAACACTTTATGGGAGCACACCACTGTCAGCTAAGCTCTCATTAGGACAGCAGCTGTCAAGGTGATCTTTCTGTTCACAGTCAGAGTTCAACGACCAGGACACTATCCTGAGTGCAGACTACTTGGGCACAGCATAGCTCATGTCTCTGACAAGTTCCTTGACAAGAACTATTTGCCATTCCAGGTTGTAGTCCTCCCCAGTGAGGTAAATCAGTTCTTAAGTTCAGAGAATCAAGCCATTTTTCAGATTTGTGAAACTTTTATGTCTTAGAATGTACACTCTACTTAGCTCTACATAGACCTATAAATAAATAAATAAAACTTCACGTGGTGCAGGCATATTTTTTGTTTTCTCAAATATGAAGAAATTAAAACAGAAAGCAATAGTTAGTAAGTAGTGTAAGGATGATATAAAGCCATTCCTGATGATGGCCTCTGTATGTCTCAGTTAAAGGATGTGAGGAGAAAACAAAGAGTCAGTAAACACAAAGCTAAGACAGGCAATCTGTGAAGTCAGAACTCTGAGAAATCTCTGTAAACTAAACTAGGGCTAAGTAGACAGATCTGTTTTCTTACCTCAGTTTGGCTTCTGGGACTAGCCTTCATACAAAGACAAAATGACAGCCATTTCTGTTCAGTGCTGGTAACCTTCCATTCTGCATGGATATAAACAAGAGCACCAGGATGCTGGTCTTGGGTGCTGCCTCCAAATTCCTGAAAGAAGAGAGTCTAACCTCAATCACTATTTCTATGTGAGTTACATACTGGTGCAAACATCTAAACTGCATTTTGACAGCAGAGTGTAGATTACACTGCTTGCACACAGGCACAATCAGCTAGGTGAAAGAGAAAATACATTTTGTCAGCAACTTAGTAGTGGCTGAGGACAGACTGCAAAATGCCTCATTTCCTAAGTTTTTTCTTGCCCTAATCTGCAATTAGTCCCATTGAGAAATGAAGAGGGTGGAAGTCAGGGTGGCAAGCAGTCAAAAAATTTTCTTACACCACTGAATGTTTTAATCAGACTATTCTACAGACACACCTAGAAAATACTGTAACAGAAGTTCCAAGAGGATTGTCTAATGGAGGCTTTAGCTTTCAAAACAAAAGGAACAAATAGCATTTCAAAACTGACAAAATAATAGATTTGCAATTACAGTTCAGAAAAAAAAGATACTTACTCCCTTATGCAGTTATCTAAGTTCCCCACCTCCAAGAAACACAGACAAAAGTCAGTGAAACCCTTGCCAACTACGCTATCATCTCAAACTATTTCATTTCTGTCTTAAATGCCCAACTAACAATTCTCTTCAGCTGGTTTTCTTTTACCTTGTATCTTTCAAATAGAGAAGTAACAAAATACATCATATTTCTATTTCCTTTCTGTCTCCCAAATAACATGACCTTGTTTTTCCTAGAGCTGGGTTATTATTTTTATAAACAAACCAATTAAAAAAAAAAAAAAAAAAAAAAAAAGAGAGAGAGAGAGAGAGAGAGAGAGTCTCCAGGACAGCAAAAATGAGGGTTTGCCTAAAAGCATGAAAAAGTAAGGCAGGAAATAAACCCAGAAAATTGAAAGCTATATTTCAGAAGTTCTCTATTTCCTCAGGTAAAAATCAGGCTTGACGTTTTTTCTTTGATACTACAAATGAACATTTAGTTTGGGGTTAAATATAAAATAATTATACATAAACAATCATTTCTGGGATAAGGAATTACAGTACTAAATGGTCCTTTTTGCATCACAAACTCTTACAAACTGTTAAGTACGGATGTTACCATGTACATAAGAGATTGCTTTCTACAAGAATATTCACAGATTGTATGGGAATTTTTCACTGAAATTACTTAGGTAAGCAAAGTTACTAAATCAAAAATATTTTTGCAGTATCAAGACCTATACCACAACAACAACAACAACAAAAAAAAAACAAGTACAAAGTATCCTATAAAAATTCACTGCAAAATCTGTACAAAAAAACACAAGTATGTTGATGTTTTTGCATCACTTACCAAAAATATATCATGACAACCTCCACCTACGTTATCTCCTTTCATTTTTGCTTTTCATGATAGAAATCCAACTTCTCTGCTCATAACAGGTTATACCCTTGTGATGCAATGGGATTTTTGAGCACATAATGACAACTTGGAGAACACCCAAAGCACAATGGAGTTGATAGCAATGTGGATGAGGACTCTGAATGTAGAAACTATATTGCTTCTGGGATTAGTTTTTTGTTTGTGTTCCCTGAGCTATCCCTGTTCAAGAAATCATACCCCCATAAGACACAGACAAAAACTTCATCTCAGAAGTATGGCTTTCACATTCACCAGTCAACACTACAAAAATAAAGCTAGTTCCCAGTAAAAATCTTGTCCCATTGTATCTAGTTTTTACTCCAGTGAAGCTAGAAAACATCATTGCTTGTATTTCCTATGTGGGATTTCCCTCATGAACTTCTTCTTCACCTCCACTGTGATCTACATACAGGCTAGATATTTAACAGGTTATTTGCTGTCTTGTGTGTGTGTATGTTTTTAAGGAAGAAAAGACAACTCAGTCATTTTTGCAGTGAAGACAAACACAGATTGCATCTGTGGGATGGAAATCATTATTCTTCTGCAAAGGAGATACAAGATTGCTGACCATTACAGAAGAGTTATGTGTGCCACAGTTAATATATCTTGAGATGCTTGCCCATTTCCCAGACTTCCCTCACGGTTTCATACAGAACTTACTTAGCTCTTTACTGATCTTACCACAGTCTTTGAGAAGCTAGAGCTTGTATCTAGCCAGGCAGCACACTGGGATCTGGCCGTTACTGTTCTACTTCTTAAGAAAACAAATTCATCCAGTATTTGCTGACCACTGAAAAACAAAATGGCTCCTACTTGTTACATGTCAATATGCACAGGCAGGTTTCTTTGATTCTTGGCAGTTGTCATTAATTAGGTTTCTTCCACAGATAATTGCGAAGTACCTTCAGAAGCCATTGACTAAGTTCCCAACACCTCTGTAGGACAGGGCTGCATGCTGGAGGTACAGGGAGAATGAAGCTCTCTTGTTCCCTGAAAAGAAGACAGATTCTGAGCAGAATTCACTCATGTAAACAGCACATCTTGAACAAGAGAACTCACTACAGTTGCATGTACACTAAAGATAAAAACAACTTGGAAGTCAATGAAAGTCAGTCATACTCTTATCCTGGAGGGAAGCAGGGGGAAGGTGCTTCATCGAGTCAACACACACACTGCAAAGATAGGGCCAGACTGAGAATTTAATATTCTTACTGTTGTTTTTACTCTGTATTTCTTCCTTTGCAACCAAGCAAGATTTCACACACACAAGAACAACAACCACATGGCTTGTATCACCTGCCCAGACTCTGAATATTGGGTTATCAGTAACAACAGATTTAAAAAAAAAAAAAAAAAAAAAAACTGTTGCATCTTAATTCACTTTGATAGATACGAATTTTGGAAAAGCTGCTCTGTTCACAACGACATCTACACAAGCTTAAGAACATTCTGAAGTTCCATTGAATTAGCACTTAAATGCACTATTAGCTTTAACCTGGTTTGTGAACTATTCCAGACAGGTCTAATTTAACCAAATTTTAGAGCAATATGAATATGATGAAGTGGGACTTATGACTCCCTTACAGAGAGCTTTACAGAGTGCCCAAAAAAGCACATTTAGTTGCCAGTTCTCAAGACCAGCCCTGGACTTGTATTTTTGAAACATCCCAGGGTTTTAGTGAAAGGCTCTAGGACGGGATCTGTAGAGCTATCACCACAGGGATGCCAGCATTATCCAAATTTCAGTACCTTAAATGACTGCTGCACAGTACTCACTCATTTATTCTGAAGTATAATCATGAAGATACACCAGCACTTCATCATCATTTTGCGAAGAGCATAAAAGGTTAATGGTCAGATTAAGCAGAGAACAATTATACGACTGTATCTGAGATTTCTTCATTATAGGTGGTATGACTGACAGTATATCATAAGATGTGCAAATTATGACTCAAAACCATGAATACCAACTTAATTTAAAGCGTCTAGATGAAAAATCCAACTGACAAGTGCCATTCATCCCAACCAAGTATCTTCCACATTGTTAAGCAAATGACAAGATAGTAAAGCAAAATGGAATTTAAACAGTGTTTTTCCTTCTCATTCCAGTGAAGCACAAAATCTGAATCCCACTTGTGCTCTCTGAACGATCTCTGCTAATATACCATTAATGAGGCACTCCAAAGAAGTTTCATTAGTTTAAAGTAATACATTCATTCACATTTCTTCTCCTTGGCTGCTGTTCATTTGGTCTTCAATATGCTATACAATGTAAAACTGTCAGGATATTACTTAACACTTATGCCACAGAGAGGGGTGTGACAGAAAAAGAGTTTTTCACAACCGTATTGTTCACAGATGAAAGCTGACTGCAAGCAACTTGAATAGGAATGGAAAAATATTTCTGAAGGATTTTAAGAGGCTAAGCCTGTGTTTTAGCTTTCAATATAGCAGGCCAAGTCCTCAGTGGTTACAAACCACTATAGCTGTATTTCAATCAACAAAGCCAGTTCAGAAATAGGCCTTTTTCTCTTTGCAAATATTGTCAACAGCCTGTGGGGGTTTTTTTTCAGATCCCCTACTTCAAATTCATCCTTCAGAGAAAGCTCAGAGAACCTATTTAAATATAACTCAAACTCTGGACATTTTAGTGGATTCGTGATTGCTTACAAAATCCCAGCCTTTTAAAGTTGGGGGAGGAGGATGTTAAAAATAATAAAAATAATTAAAAACTCCTTCATAAAAACTTCAAAATTCAAAAGTATAAGCTCAAGTTCTTGACACATTGTAACAGTTTTCCAGACAACCTGCTTTCAAGAGAATAAAATACCCTTTTAAAATACAAACCCCAGGTAAGATCCCAGGTATTTTCTGTAACAGACTAGCTCTACGCAGGTTTTGCAGGCACTGAAATTGACCCAAAGGCAGCCACAGCTTTGTCTCTTTTTCACTCCCTCTTGCTTGCACCGCAGATATTTCCATTTTGAACACAGAGGGAGCCAACTTACACCTTGCGGGACAAGGTTGAGAAGAGGAAGTTTGAGGAGGTCCTTTAGACACAGGGGTTTGCCGTTTGCTCTCGGGAGGTGTCACCCCGGGGCTGGGCGCCGCCTCCCTCAGGCCGCCCTCCCTCTCCTCACACCGGGGTCCCCTGGCAGGGGACTGGTACAGGGGCACCCAGTCGTTTTCCCTCTCCTATAAATCACCACCACATCCAGCCTCCCCGAACTCTGCTACTGCACAGGGAAAGAATATCCCTGACCCGCCAGCGTCTTGTTTATCTGTGAGGCGTTACCCGAGGCCGAGCTGCGTGACTGACCCGGCAGGGAAGCCCAGCCCGCCTCACCTGCGGGGAGCAACCCCCGTCCCACTTTGAGGAAAAAAAATAAAAAAAACACTCCCCACCAAAAGACAATTGTTAAACAACTTCCTCTGGTCTTTAACTCAAGCAAACTCCCGCTGGGGCGGTGACACAGCTTAACTGAGGCCACGGCCCGCGAGGAGCCGCTGCCCGCGCTGCCGGCGCCGGGTGTGAGGGGGCGCAGCTGCGGCTTCCCGCCCGCCGCAGGGGCCGCAGCCCCGCTGACAGGCAGCTGCAGCCCCCGGGCGCTGCCGAGGGGCCAGGAGGGCTGAAACTGGGTTTTAAAAGGGAAATGAGCAACTATGGAAACAATTGACATGCTAGGTGCCACAGCCTGACTTTAACCCTCATGAATGTGAGGAGAAAAGGGAGGCTTCTGTGACTAAAGCACAGCGAGTTGAGCCTGGAAGCTTTTTGAGCTAGAAATCAGTCCCATGAGGCTATGCCTGCTTTTTTGTTTCATCTTGTTTTGTTTTCTCTACTGCTTTAGAGGTCTTACCTAACTAGGAGCCAGGAACTGCATGTCTGCCAGTAAATAACCTCCCTGCCTTACTCAAGTGCCCTCACTCCCATCATCTAACCCCTAAGCATTCATAATTCCCCACAGTTTTAAGGCACTTACAGTTCTGTTGCTTTGCAAAGTGTTTCATGACACATCGTTTCTGGTTCTGGCTCTCACCATTGTTAGCAATGCTGATGTCCCTTCATCATTGCTGAACTCACTATTTCCTAATGCACATGCAAAGCGGCTGACAGAAAAGCAGTGACATATGAACTGTGGAGGTCTGTAGGACCTGATTTTGCTTATGGACAAAACCTCTTGGAAACTTTAGCAAAGTGAGCTGCATTTCACCTGGCTGTGAGGTCAGGGCCTTATTTCTTCTCTCAGCACAAAGGTGATTTTTTCATCAAACATGGAAAAAGTAAGGAGGAGGTGACTCAGGGAAAAAAAAAAAAAAAAAAAAAAAAAAAAAAGAGCGCACACAGACTTACAGACTTTCTTGCAAACAATGGGAATTCGCAGTTCAAGAGTATGAAACAGCAAACACCAGCAGTAAGTTAGGGGAATACCTCTCCTCCAGGCACACTGCAGCACAAAACTGGAGTACAACTGGTTTTTGAAAGTATCATTGACACTGGAAACAAAAAGAAAAATCATCTAGTTCATAACACTGAATTCAACATAAAAGCGGAAATTGGCTTTTTCTTTGCTGGTCTGGGATCCTGGTACTCCCACACTACGGCTGGGTGCTTTCAGCAGCAGGTAACATTTTGCAAACAGGAGAAAACTGTTCTTACTTGGTGACTGGAAAGCACTCCATCCAAGAAAAATAAGATTCAAAGTAGGTAGCTTCTGTACATCAAGCAGACACTGATGGTAGTGTGACTAGGGAATGGATGTAGCTGAGTGGCTTTAGTGACAGCTTAGGACTCACAGAATATGGGAGGGTATGCATGGAGTAGTAAACCTCATTTAAAAAGATGAGAAGCAGGAGTGTTCACTTCTCTGTGAATATATCTTATTTAGAATGAAAACTGCTGGGATTGCTGTGTTCCTCCAGTCCTGTCAGTCACACTGCTGCGTGTGGCCAGGATGTGACTGATACATCCTGACACAACATATCAAAATGCCAAAAAAATTGAAATACAGGTCTAAATATGTAGCAGGATCATGTTATTTGGAACTGTCACGATCTTTTGAAAAATGTAATTATAATATTCAGACCTTTTTTAACCTACATGCCAATAATTACAAAGTTGGGCAAAAGAATGAGAGCCACCACCTTTTCATCTGATTACTCCATACAACAAACACAGACCATGAAAAACTACCAAAGCAAAAATAAATCCTCACATAATCACCACTCTCAACTCTATCTCATTAAGTAGCATGAAATCAAAGTAGGAGATCTGCTGGTGCACTGAGGACCAGGACAGTAGGATTCCTGGGAGAGAAAAGGCTCTGGAATAGCTAAAAAACAAACAAACAAAAAAAAAAAAAACCAACAAAAAAAAAAAAAAACATGAAAACATCTAGTTTATTACTACAAAGCCATTAGAATACCTAAGGTTTCCTAGAGGGTTAATTTACCAGCATGCAACATGGGTCTCCAGATTTGTATGAGCTAATTAACAAGGTATTCTTAAACACATTAACAAGTTCAGTCTACAAAACACTCTGAAAATGAAACAGAGTTTATCAACCATTTAAACATTCAAATTTATTTCAAACACCAAGAAATCAGGCTTCTAGGTTGAATGCTCTTCCAGTGGCTTTGTTTCTACAATGTGTAATTCAGACTCTGACATTTATGATTCTAATTTCTGTATGACTTGTATTTGAAAACTAACAAACAAGCACCCTCTGAGAGAAAAGCAATACCAACACATCATAAGCATGAGAAAACATCACTGCAAAAGCCCATAAATAACCGTCAGCACATTCTCCTGAGGGCCTGGACTTTTGGGTGCCTTCCTCCCTGGATTAACTCTGTTAATCCCTCTGTTATCTCCAGAGGACACACACTGACAGCTATGTTCTTTGGTAAGGGCACCCCATCGTGCATCCACACGGTGGGCCACCTTGAGTGTTCACATTGCAGACAGGTAACACCCTTGGAAACAATGTGTGGGACATCTTCCATCAGCAGTAAGGATCTGACCTCAGAGTCAATAAACTATTTCTGCTGCCTGCGGTGATATTCTTTCCTGCAGAATCATCTGCTGTGAAAACAACTTCACAGTTCCCTGCTCCTATTTACTTTATTACAAATATAACATCCTTACTTTTGCAACACATAGTTCCTTCCAGAGAAACAGCCAGAATCACCAGGGTATTACTTCATTTTTTTTTTTTTTTTTTTTTACCACTGCAACTGTGTCAAATGAAAGCTATGAATTATTTTTCAACAAGCATACTGGAGCGCTGACATGCAAAGGTGAGCTCAGGAGATGCAGGAAGTTCCTGCAAATGCGAGTTGTGCTTCTGCTCTGTGGTCACACACCATGCCAGAAGTCTCCTTGTCCCTGCACCACAGCCTCAAAGCACCCAAAGCACATGCAGCACCAGCAGTGGCAATGGTGGTCCTACCACAGCCCATCAGCTAAGTAAATGACTGGACCAAAACTGAACTTTTTTACACCAGAGAGGGCAATTAAACAACTGGGCTCAGCACAGGCAGAGCTGTCAGCCTGCACTCTCCCAGTTGAAGACAAGAGCCACTCTGTGCCTGGTTTAACCCAGGTGCTTTACATCCCCACGTGGGGCAGTGAACCATCTTTTTTCAGCCTTGAAAACTGACAATTATTTTCTGCATGTGTGTGTTATAATGCCATAAAAATTGAGGAAGATGACAAGTTTCTAGCTAGAAATTTCTAGGGAACCCAAGTGAACATCCATCTGCCACTAAATTTCAGTCAAATTAAGATACCTAGTTCCTTTAGCTCTGTTTGAAAGTCCAAGTTGAAAACTTACAAATGCAACAGTGAAAAGCAACAAGGAGTAAAAGTATATTGAAACTACTGTAGCCCTAACTATCATGTATCTAAAGTTTGCATTAATATAAAATCCATTTTAATCGTCATGACAGCATGCCTTTAGTGTTGGTTTTATTCTGTTTCTAAAATAAAATGCTATAGCTCCAGTTTAAAGCATGTGTGTAAAGCTAATCAATTACATTCACTCAATTTTTCCAGTCACTTGATACGGTAGACATACTCATATTAAGCCAAAAAATATTCTTTCAACTGTTTTTTATATCTCATGGAATGTTCTGCTTTGTAATTGGTCTTCTTTTACAGGCATTATTTTAAAGCATAGAGTCAAGGTACAATGATGTTCTGAGGATTTGCTATAGTGCACAGCGATTATATCTACTTGCTCTCACTGCAATAGCTATAAAATCAAGTTTACGATCCCTGCTCTATATCATCCCCTTCAACACCTTTCAACTTATATCATGCACAGGGTCGGAATTCAAGATTGCTCAGAGAGAAACGGGGCAGAATTCTATGATCACGTAAACTAATCTCTTTCTAGGGTGTTCTGTTTTGCCAAAATACCTCAGCAAAGAATTTGATCCAATTATTTTCTTAATAGAGCAGATATCAACCACCCTCAGTATACCAGTCAAAGCAGAATTTTTCTAACCATTGGACTTGCACTCACTACATAATGGCTAGAGTTCTCTCTTGCGCTCTTTTTATTATTACTACCGTTAGCACCCACAATGGGGATTATGGTAGTAGAAATGAACAGGCAATTTTGCTAATGATGCATGAAGCAATATAAAATATACTGTAATTTTCCGTAACTGCAATATATTTCTCTCTGGAATGTTGACTACTGTGAAAAAAATATTTCTGTTTTTAGTGTTAATTCCAAATTATTTTTGTTTTCTCAGGCTTTCCTCACAAAGAAATAAAAATAAACAAAAACACCACACAACATGAAACAAAATATTTATCACGGTTTTTCTACTTTAAATAGCTGTGCTATATACTGTAAATTCCATAGCACTCTTATGTGCTCCACCACGACCAAGTCCTAACAGAAATGTATCTTTCTCACAATGCAGTCCACAAAATTATGGTGGCCATTTGCAATGATTATATGTACACTGTCAAATGACTCTAATAGCCTCAGAAAGTAGAATATGTTTGTTACAAGAATAAAAGGGACTCTTAGATAATGATATTTAATCCTCATTGTCACCTAATAAGACGAAAGCTTTTTGTGTTGAATGTATTACTTTAAAATGTCTCTTTTTTCTTTGGCTGAAAATTCTCAGTTCCCTTGAGGTAAGTGTGGCTATGCTGATATAAACAAGTTGAGAACAGTTGGACCATAAAACAAAAATATATTAAAAATAATATTTAGTCTGGATGCTGATTCTCTGTGCCAACTTTCGGTGAAATATGAGACAAGGAACGCATGATTATAAGAGCTTTGCCTTCAGAAGAAACATGACATGCAAAATTATGTTAAATGTAAAAAAAATAGTTAACAGTAAATAAAGGGATCTGATGTTAAGAAGTCATTTCGGTAAGGCTTACGGTTTGTCTGTATGACTTAAAGGTTGAAAATAATTTCCCAGTTGGCTAGGAAAAGAACATGCTATTCACATAAAGTAATTCTATTCAACTAAAGAATAGGAGCTACATTCACAAAATGTCTTGGGCGTTAAAATACTGAATATTGCAAGTGCTCACTTCTTACCATCAAGTGGAAACACCAACTGTAAGTTAGGCTCCCAGTGCAATAGGGAGAGAGACTCACAATAGGGCTCAAACTACAGACTTCACAAAAACCACATGCTGATAGGCAGCGACCATTTCCTAGAGCTATTCACCCACAGAAGCTCTTCTACTCAATAGCAGCTGAGAAAGTCATAATAAAACATGATTACAAGCCTGATGAGGAGAAGTAGAGAGGACAGCATGTCAGTGAGATGAAGAAGATCAGACACTGCCATGCAGTGACTGAGGCCAATCCTTTACTGACAGACGAGAGCTGCTTGGGCTTACGGGAGCCTGGCAGGTGAGTGGGAACATCAGTGTTCAAAAGCCTGTTCTGTTACCACTCTGCAGTAATTGAGGCAAATATTGTGTACCGCTGAGCTTTATGAATAAATACGGCTTTAATCTCCAGACTTGACAAAAGAGTCCCAAAGAGAGATGACAGCAGAAAAATGGAGACTACAAAACCTATATTCCATTGCTTTACCACATTTGCTTCTAAGCATTTTGTGATATGGAATCTAAATGTTATACGTGTTTAGGTGTGTCCTAAGCAGCAGTACAAGCCTAAATGTTTGTCATATAAATGTGTGTGTTTCTTTTCTCAGAAGGCCTCTACCCAACTTCGAAAGAATTTTAAGTAATTCCACTGAACTGAGTTCTTCGCAGCCGGACAAATTTAGGGCAATCCAAGCAACAGAATTTATTTCTCTCTTAAATTATAACCTACCTACCGGTGAAGTTGTGCTTTGCTGGCATGCGGTCACACTGCCATAGCCCTGTATTTCTATGGTCTATCATTACCAGATGGATATTCCAAGTGAGAAAACGTGTGATCCTTAACTGGATTTTCATTACTTTATACTGGCTGTAACTTGATATTCCTTTTTGAGGTTTCATAGGCACTCTAAAAAGCTCTCCAGGGGAAAGTATGTAAAACGTTCTGTCTCTGGCATTAACTAAGTTGCCCTTTTTCCATGCAAACACCCCAGACCCTGAAAGGTATACATTTTTCTCGGAACAGGCTAGTTAGGAGTCATATTTTCAAAGTTTCCTTTCTTGCCTTAGAATGACCTTAAATTTAACTTTTTAGATTTATTTTCAAATGTTCATTTTCTGAAGCTGTTTTCCACCCTAAGGTATTTTCTTTCAGAGATGGTTTAGAGAGCTAGTGAAACTTGTCAATAACTATCAGTGAAAGTCTATTTTTTTGTCTTTTCTGGCTATTAAATTGGATGGCATAGCAAGGTATTTACAAAATCTGCTACAGATAATTTAATTTCAAGTCCTGAATCACCATCTGAAGACACCAACCTCCTTTTGTTAATGACATTCATAGACAAAGTATCCAATTTTCTGAGATACTAATCTCTACTAAGTTACCTGCTTCAAGTGCAGAATATGAATCCTCCCTGTAGCAGACATTCGGGAAAAAAACAAAGCATAGTAAGTACCAGTGAAGGTGTTATTATTTGCTGTTTCTGCTTCATATATGTTAGAATATGTGCTTTGTAACTTCTGCCTGCAGAGCAGCATCGTTATTGGAACTGATCATGTTGTCATAACTCAGCTGTGCTTTGTGAAATACATGCATGGTTTAAAAGACTGAGGACAGCAGCTGTCAGGGTGACTGACATGTAGCCAGGTTCCAGGCTAGGTGACCAGTGAGCTTACTCCTCTTTACCATAGGTTTCATTCTGCTTTAATACATTTACTTTGACTGATTTCTTTTATTAATGTCTTATACCAGACCCACTCCCCGATTTACAATGGCAGTGTTTCCTTACATAGCTAGTCCTGAAATTTTCACTGACTTTTCTTAGGCTCTCCAGGAAAGGCTCTCTGGGCCCTTTCTGAGAAGAAATAGCTCTCCAGCTATTTATCACACCCCATCAGAGAGACATTTGGAAGCTCAATTCTAAATTTAACACAGGCTAAGCTAAATAAAGATTGCTTTTAGCTACTGAACGAATTCTTACCATCTTTCTCATTCTGTAGTCAATACTTCTCTAAAATGAAACACCTAAGGAAATCCAGAAGTCTTGAAACCAACAAAATCTTGTTTCCTACTTACTTGTGTTTCATAGTTGATAGGGTGTAAGTTGGTGCATAAGCTCTTCTTGAAGCTTTTCCAAGATTTACTCATCAGCTTTCTTTCCAATATGGATTCTCCAGGTAACAAAGCATGTGTTTGTGTTGCATTATCCCCCCAGCTCCCAAAGAGGAAGAGATTTTCTTACTCTCTGGTGCTGCCATTTGTGCTAAGGAAAGCTACAGGATCATCCTTCTACAGAATTTAATTTAAACTGGTCAAGTAGTTCAATAGGTGTTACAGGGACAGGGAATGTGTGCAGAGAGTGTGAAAATACATATTGGTTCTCCACAGGAAAACCAGACTAACAAATATATATATGTATCCTGAAAAATATCCTGAAGAAAAATTTCTTTGCAGGTCCCTACTCCTCAGACCCCTTACATCTGTTTCTCTCTTTGGATGACCATTTGACCTTTTTTTTATATATAAAAAAAAAAAATCTTCCTACCTTTTTTTCTGCATCTGCTCTTTTTTCCCTTGTCTGTTCCTCCCTCTTTTCATTTCCACTCCTTGTCTCTTGTCTCTGGATCAAACTGGGAGGAAGGACATTTGAGCATCATTAGTTTGCGGACCTACAGGCATATATCACATTGCAGCAGACAACACAAAAAGACGAGCATTTCATCTAATCCCCAGGAATGACTGCTGCCATCAGTGCCCAGCAGACAAGTGCTGGAATTTTTGAAAGAACATTGTCCTGCTGAAGATGCTGACAACTTGTCAAGCAGAGTGCTTGCTAACATACATGTGGCACTGAGGCAACACAGATTTCGCCAGTCCAGACTGCCATTCTGGAAAGGTCAAGAAAGTTACTTAAACTTTCTATTCTGGCTTTTATCAGGTTGATTGTTGTCTCTATGCGGAAAATAAACAAAACCACAACAAATTAGCTTCAGTTTTGATAAGAGGAATATTACACTTGCTCAAAATTCCATTTAAAATCTCCTTCTCAAAAGTAATTTCAAAATTATCATCAGTCCAAGACAGTTACTTACTATCCTAAGTCAAGCCTGGGGTTAATGGAGTAAATTCAGACTCTTAGATTTGGAATGTACATCCCTCATACTTACATTTTGTTTTTATGGGGGCAGAGCTAGCAGCTTTTTATATTTTAATTTCTCAAATATAGACTCCTTTTATGTCATATTCCTATAATATTTGAAAATCTACAACACTCAGAATAAATTCACTTAATGAAGTCAATGGAGTTATGCCAGGTACAAAACAGTGCAAAATTTGTCTCCTTGTCCTCATTACGGAGTGCTCCATCAGAAAGAGAAATTGCTGTCTAGTTTTGGCAAGAACACTGGGATGGTACTGCACATACAATATTCCTTTTAAGAGTTCAAGAACCTTCATAAAAGACTTTAATTAACAAAATTAACTTTAATTAACAAAAACACTACATAGATAACTATAGTGTGTCCTCAAAGGCAAGCTTAGTAGTCTGTTCAAATCATTTGCAGTAAACAGGTTGAGTAGATGCTTTCCTGTAACCCAGATTTAGAGCACAGCTTGCCATAAAGAGCTCCTTTACAAGGAGAGACAAGCACCAGAAGGGGGAGTTTCAAGAATCTTCAGAATCACAGACACATTCGCGTTGGAAGGCAGCTCTGGAGATTGGCAAGTCCAGCCACCCTGCTCAAAGCAGGGTCAACTCGAGCAGGCTGCTCAGGGCCATGTCTAGTCGGGTTTTGAACATCTTAGTTTACCAAGCAGGTTGAGGCTTCAGGATAAGCTCAGTGACTCATAGCCTAAATACTGTTTTGAAAGTCTGAAACGGTGACATGTCCTATGAAAGACTAGTTTCTGAAAGTTATAACCAACACTTTACATTCACATCTTAATTGAACTTCTACAGCATCAGTTACTGATGATCTGTCGGATAACTGAGAAGATCTTTTGTCTTGAGTATAAAACACTGATTGCATTTTTTGGAGGAGTGATTTATACCTAAATGGACTGAGTCTGTATAGACAACATTCTGATGAAAATCTCTGTTCATGGATTTTTATTAAGCTCTACTTGGAGAAATAAATCTAAGCTTTCTAAAAAAAAAAAAAAAAACAGTCACAAATGTATACACAATTTATTCCCTTTAAAATAGAAGAGCTTGGCTTTTAATGTCACAAAAATGCTTTCTCTGTTGGAATCAAAAAAGATTTAAAAAGAGCCTTAGTTTGCCCTTGTCACATATATCAGGACACTACTCTGAACAATGGGAAAGGCTCACATACTTCAAACAAATCTTTACTTGGACTGAAGTGGCTCTGAAAGATAGCAAGTTCCTAGTTCCAGTTGGTTCTGATGAGCACTGTCCGATATACAGAGAACCACTGGTAAGCCTCTGTTCAGTGCAGGTGCAAAGCTGAAGTTACCATAAAAAGCTGGATGCGTACCTTAACTGGGAGTATGACTGTATTTGCAGAGATGCAGCTAGGCTTTTTCTTTTTTCTCAAATAGAGACACAGATAAATCAAGACTGTTTAGTTTTGCCTTCCCCCACAGCACAGTGTGTTCTGTATGCTTTGGTTGTATGCATGGAACAAACAAATAGCATAACTAGAGCGTGCAAACCAGATCTGACGTATGCCACACTGATCTGATTTCACATTGCATAAATGCCTGACAAGTATAATAAATAAACCAGACCTCATTAATTGCTTTTCTAAGTCTCCTAAAATCCATGGATTTATTCCTGAGTGAATTTGGTTATCTATCCAGAAAGAAACAAATACCGGGCAGAACTTCCCACTAGCCATTTGCAACATCCCAAATTGCAAACAGATGTATGAGATCAAATTGAGGAGCCTATGAAGCTTGTAGTTTGTGGCTTAAATCATCTTTGGAACACTTTCAGAAAAATCTTCAGCCACCGTGCACAGCTCCCAAAAATTCATCTGGCAGTATAAAAACATGAATTAACACTAAGAAGTTCTTTAAAAATACCTGGAAAGATTAAGTATTCAGCCCTCAGAATGTGCCAAGTATCACTAAGAATCAGGGGCATTTCAAATTCTCCAATTAGAAATCCTGAGCTCTTAGTATACAGCACGCACATGTACCTGCATGCACCATTTGTACTTGACACTACCGTTTCTTAGCAATATGCTTCACTCTTCTGTCAACCTGAAGTTTTGGGGGGCATGGACTTTCTCTCACTGTACACAGGAGAAGGCTCCACAAAACCTGGGTCTTGACCATAGAAAGGACATCTATCCAACTTGCAATGTATGCTAATTCAGTTGTAGAAACACAGGATTTACATAGCTGATTCCACGCTCCTCATGAAGTTACCATTAAGTAGGATCACTTTTTCTATAAGAACGATGTATAAGAACAATGAACTAAGGTATAGAAGTCTAATACCATCCTCCTAAAACTCGTTAGAGCACTAATACCATTTTATGACTCAAGCTGACACCACTCAATGCCTTGGTGTTATTCATATTATTTTTCAGACCAGCAGTCACAGGAAGACTTTCCAGTCCACTCAGAGAGAGGATTTACAGCAGGCAGTGGAGAACATTTGGTTTAAAATGTCTTTTAAAACATTTCAGATGTGCTTGTCCAATACAACAGGGTTTTCTGCCTGTCTTTTTGCTAGACATCACAGCACATTCCTGGTTTTCTCCCAGAATGATTTCCTTCCAAATCACTAACATTCCTTGCAGGCTGGTAGTCAGAATTCCTGGGGCATTTCATTGGAAAAAGGTGTTCTGAATGTTTTTTTCCCCTCCCTAGGAGCAGGTTAAATAATCCAGCATACGTCAATTTTCGTTTCAATATAGTTCTAGTTGTTGGCAGGTGGTTTTTTTTCATGAAATATGTTCTTCATCTTCTTGAGGTGCTTCATCTAATTTGGCCAAGTGAGGTTATTTCACCTCTCCAGACTTCATAATTCCAGCTTCTTCTTCTGCCCTAATAAGTTTTATTTTTTAACATATTTTTCTATCACTGGGTGACAGATAGGCTGAACACTCTTTCTTAAAGAAAAAATTTCAGCTGCAGGAGCTCTGGTATTTTGGGAATGCTGGAGCCAGATGGCCTCTTTTTCACTGATGTGTTTCTTTCTGTACTGAGAAAAAATATTTCCCTTTTCTTTTCCTCAGTCCTGAAAACGACTTCTTCGTCTAGGGGCTGTTTTGCAATAAGGGTCTTTAGTAGTATTTTACTCTCAAACACGACCCTTTTAAGCTTTTTTCATCTATAGGAGCATCTTCCTGCTCCTCCTGCCTACAAGGGCATTTGAGTCTTCATGCTCCATTGGAATCAATCAGATTTCCCTCACAGGAGTCAGTGGATCCATGCTACATTATACAGACTGAGGTGCTGGCCCCAGGTCTTAAATTTATGGTTACTTTGAGTAAAAGTCCTCTAAAATGTTTCCCATAAAGCTTTCAGCACAGAAGAGATCTTCATTCCCCTCAAGTCCCCTCCCTTTCCCCTCCCCCCCCCCTTTTTTTTTGGATTAGATGTCATCCTCCCAGAGAACAGCAATTCCAGTGAAATTTATGTCTTCCATCTCCTTAACCGCATTAATTGGCAGTAAGCAGTACTGGATGTGTAAAGAGTTCTTTGTCTTAGCAAATCAGGATCCCCCAATTCTTCCCTCCCACAGACCCGGCACACCTCAAACTTTAACTCTGCCCATGGAGAAGGTTCACATCCAGGGCTGAGAGAAGTGATGTGAACAGGAGGAGGTGAAGAGAGCAATTTTGCAGTTCAAAGGCAAAATCCTGTATCTCTGCATGACTTTCTCCATCTTCCACATCCCTCGACATTAACTATGATTTTAAAGAAGAAAAAAAAAAAAAAGGAGAAAAAAAATGAGAGAGAGAGAAAGGTGTTCAAGAAAATCAAGTTGCCTCTGAGAAAAATTATTCTCAAAATTTTGCTGAAAATCCTGACCTGCTCCACTGTTATCTTCAACATTAATTTCCTGAATAAACTCCAGGAAGTGATGACTGCAGAAACATTCTGAAAACCGGGTTTTAAAAACTGGCATGGAAGCATAAAACAAGTCAGGTGGGAAGGGGCTTCAAGAGGGCTCTAGTCCAATCTTCTGCTCAAAGAAGGGTCAGCTATGGGGTCAGACCAGGTTGCTCAGAGCTTTATCTTGTCACCTCCTGGAAGCTTTCAAGGATGGAGACAGCACAACCTTTCTGGGTAACTTGCTTCGTTGCTGGGCTGTCCTTCTGGGGAAGGAGGTTTCCCTTATAGCCAGGCTGAACCTCTCGTGTTCCAGTTTATGCCCATTGCCTCTTGTCCTCGCACTATTCACTGCTGTGAAGAGGTTCTGTGCTCTTCATAACCACCTCCTAGGCAGCAGTGAGCTGCCATTAGGTGCTTCCAAAGCCTTCTCATTTTCAGGCAAAATCCCATTTTCTTAGCATCTCCTGACAGGACAAGTGCTCTAGCCCCAACCACCTTGGTGGCCCTCTTCTGAACTTGCTTCAGTTTATCAGTGTCTTGCCTGTTTGGTGGGCCCAAAATTGCACACTGTCCGGATGAAGCCTCCTGAGCAACAAGAGAAGCAGGATCACTGCTTCCCTCAGCGTGCTGGCTCTGCCATGGTTTGCATGACCTGGGATGCTGCTGGCTGCCTTTGCTGCCAGGACGCGCTGCAGGCTTGTGCCCAGCTTGCTGTCTGCCGAGCCCCCCAGGTGCTTGTGAGCAGAGCTGCTCCCCTGCCAGGCAGCCCCCAGCCTGCACCCTCATCAAAGTGCTTCCTTCCCAGCTGGAGGACTTGCATTCGTCTTTCTTCTCTTGTATACCCCTCTGTGCTTCTGTTTTGGGAACTTAATGAGCCTGCACTCCAATGCCTCCTCCAGGCTACTGACAAAGAAGTTGAAAAGGACAGGTTCAAGGACGGACCCCTGCGATACACTTTGCATGGGCCTCTGAGTAAAGCATGTCCCATTAACCGCTGCCCTCTGAGGCTGACTCTCCAACTGTTCACCCTCCCAGACCGTAACATCCCAACCTGCACACAGGAACACAGCGGGAGGGTGTTGGAGTCTTGCTATTATCTTCTAAGTACTGCAGTTAGCAATTACTGCGTTTGGAAAAATACAGCACGGAGAGAACTTTTTTTGTTTCACACAACTTAGCAATGCTTTCTTTCCACTCCAATATTTGCAGTCCTACACTGCCTTTAATGGTTTGGATAAACTGCAGGCCTAATTGTGGTATCAGACCAGTGGTGATATCACTAACACAAAATCTCCTAAGATTTATGTCAATGTAAGTGATATCAATGTCAAGGTCTAACCTTTTCCCAGCTAGGTGACCCAGGGGGGCGATAGTTACCATTGCTTTTTTGCAGGTGTTTTGGCTGGATGGTACAATCTTTCATTTATGGTGAAATTAAAACATTCGGATGAGATGTGGGGTCGGGTGTATGTGTGTTTCTTTGAATAAAGCGTTTGGAGCAATGCATTAGAATGCTTTTGATATGATGTGTGCAAATCAGAAGAGATGACAGTTCTGATTTCTGAGCAGTCCTAGGGCACTTGCCTTGTTTTAGTTTCTCTGTTTCCATATTGCTATTGCAGTCAAACACAATTGTTACAATTAGCCCTGTATAGCAAAGCCATGTCAATGCCTTGCATAAATACAATGATCCCTACAGCAATATGTAAAATGTCTCTTTTCACATCTCACAGCTTCTGTGTTGACTTCTGCAGTATTGTAATTAAGTCTAATTGAGTAGACTTACGGAGTTCCACTAATGGTTATGTATAAGTACGTCCCCCATAGCTATTTGTTCAAGGCATTCTTCATATCATTTAACTTGCTTCAATTATGCATATTATAATTTGCCTACTGATGTTTTTGCGTGGTAATTTTTAAAAAGTACATGTGACCTACAGGATTTTTAATATTATTAACTTAAGATCTGAAGAGATTTGACATATGACTTAGTTTCTTTCCACTACTTTTTAACTCAACTGGTATTAAAATTACTCCCTGCATTTAAAAACATATTTCAATTGTACTTCAATTATAACACAGTTGACACAAGATAATGAGAAAATAGATTAACTTTAAATAAACATTTTTCTACACTTGGTGTAACTTGCTTAGAAAGTTTTGAAAATGGAAGTCTTAGAACGGTCTTTATACAGAAGGAAAATCACTGTTTTAGGCCACAGTTAAAATAAAAAACATTAACATGTATTTCTTACCTTAGTCACATAAACTGTATTTTGAAGACGAGATATACCACATTGCCTAAGTCTTTGTTCTTCAGGAACTCTGCTTGTACAAGGAAAAATTGCTAGATTCAAGAAATGTTAAGCCATTTAGTTAAAACTTGAAGAGCTTGCCTGAAGATATGCTTGTTTTCCTTTTTAACTCACTTTAAAAGGTACATGTTTTCCCACCAGAAAATTCAACCAGCGTTCAGTTCCTACATGTAACAAAGCCCTGAAAATCCAACAACCAACACCCGAAATTATGTGCACACTCCGTAAATAAATTCTCCATCTTCAGATGTACCTCAGCGTTAGGAGTACTTCATCTCTTTGGGGCCTGGATTCGTCAAACCACCTAAACCAGTGAAAGCAACTCAGACAAACATGCGTGAACAGCACAGGATTTTAACAAACCTATGGCATGGCTGGAAGCAAGCAGAATGCCTATCACTGATCAACAGCTGCAACTGAGGGCTACAGAGCCCCAAATCACAATTCAACAGCTGACTGTCTAAAAGTTTCCAGACAGGAAGAGACAGAAGATGGTCTGCAGGCTGCTAACAGAACGGCAGCAATGGAGGGAAATTACCAAAGGCAACAGAATGACAGCAGACTGTACCTGGGGTGAAAAACACACAGAAAAGTGTGGCATATCTGAACTAACACCTGTGTGGAAGTCGAGTATCACAATAAACACTGCAGTTGACATAGGTAAAGCAGGCCCCAACTCTGAGTACATCCATCCAGACCTCTCCCATCTGAGGATTCCCTCGCAAAAAGAATGCAAGACTTTTAAATTTAAAAAAAATAAAAAAAAACAACACTGATTTTGTCTGGAAAAAAAAATTGATTGTTTCCATTAAAACGGAGAAAGCTCAAAGCAACTAGAACAGACATGAAAATTAGAATTTATGCAGAAATCATTTGTGTCTTTGCTTTCAACCAACTCAGTGCCTTTCTGAGTAGCAGCAATCTCTGTCACCAGACCTTTTCAGACATAAAGAGTTCTGGACAGCTTCTCAGTCCCTCTCCTGGCAGTCCTGCAATCTTTGTGTAAGAGATGAAGGCTCCTGGCTCCCTGCTGCAACTCCCCTGCTTGCCTAACCTTGCTGTTCCTCAAGCTCATTCCCTCAGTCCCGCTCAGTGGCTCTCCTCATCTCATCATCTCCTCTGTCCCAGCAGATCTCACCTCACCACATCGTCTTAGAGGAACGTGTAGGTAAAACAAGTAAAATCTGTCAAATGTGTTTTGTTTTTTACTTTTCTGATTGAAAGGTTGCTGCTGAGTTGAGTAATTTAACATATTCATTCCCAAGGAGCAAAAAAAATAAATCTTGAGATTCCAGAGGGAGCAGGGAAAGGCCTGATGGATTTCTGAAACCCAGACTTGCTCAACATGGCCTTGCTCTCTCAGGGCCCGTGCTATCCATAGCACTGAGGTGGAGACTAAGGAGACGTGGGTTACAGACACAGCTGTCCTGATGCTCTCCTAATGAGAAGCCAAAGGCTCATTAAAAATTTTCAAGCTTAAATGCCTAGTATATACAGAGATGACTAACCTACATCAGGGAAAGAATTCAAACTGAACTGAAATTAAGCAGCAGATGCATGAAGAAATTGAAACAAGCTGGTATTAAAAATGAAATAAAAGGCAGTAGAGGAGGGGAGAGGAAAGAAGACTGCTAGTAAGAAAAAGGAGAAAACATAAACCTAGCACTTCCCAAATCACCACTTAAATACCAGTACTCTATCAAGTACACACCTGTTCTCCCCACGCCCCTGCTGAGCACATGAAAAAAACAATTTAAAGAAATGGTAGCAAATGTGAAAATTGCAGGCCTATTCATCACAGCTACTGGAAGGGAGCACAACAAACCAATAAGCCTTTACTTCTGAACAAGCACATGACGGCTGCACGTAACACACACACACAACCCATCTTCTGCTACTCGTGGCTGTGTACTGAGCTTCACGCAAGCAATAAAAGCAGGAGTGTTTAAGTGATGCCATGGTGCAAGAGGAGCTACATTCACTATTCTCTTTTTTATGGGTTCTTTTTATTATGTAAATACTATCCACATCAGATGCCTGAGCATACGGAAGGCAATGGCAGCAGGAACTGTTATTGGGTCAGACCCTCCCACGTCACCTAATGGAACTGCTCCTCTCTGCTCTCTGCCTAAGCCACGAGCGCAAGCCAGACAATAGGAGGACAGCTAGATGCTCCATTCGTCAACCATCAATCAAATGGCAAGTCTGAATTGTTATTTCTCTAACAACATGATGGGGGGCTCCTCCTCCAGGGAGTCAATTCTCAGGAGGTGCCAGATGCGTTGGCTTCATTACTGGACATTTATTACAGGCCAGATGTTAATAGCGAATCTTTTAAAATACAGTGAGGGCAGGATCCCAAGCAAGCAGCAAGTAGTAGTGGTTTCTAACAGGTCATACAGTGAGAGTCACACACAAAAGAATGTTCAAAACAGCAAAGTCACTGGTATAAAATCCCCCTTTTGTACAACTTACACCTAAATTGGGAGCCTGGTGCAAAAGCTCAAAATAAAGCAAAAGGACATCGACAGCAGTGCTTTTAGCTTGAGCCTTTCACACTTGCACCACTAGACTGTACTTTCTTGGACAAGAAAACTTGGTCCTCAAGACCAAAGAATCAATCTGCAGACCAAAACATTTAAAAATGGAAGCACAAATGAACCATATGAAAATTAATTGTGAGTGTTGTTTGGGTTATTCAGGTTGCAGGATTTAGATTTCACTGATAAACAGCTATGCTCTCCAAACACACAAAGGAATAACAGGTTTGTTATCTCACAGAACTCCGAAGTACTTCTTACAGAAAGAATGATGAAGAAACATCATTCTGCTGAACTTATTTGACAAAGACTTGCTTGCCCGACTGCGGATGACAGTTATGTAACTTCCTGAGGTTTATGTGTGGCCAACGGTTTTCAAAGGATGCAAATCAGTCAGCTTTTCAGATTAATTCAATCCTGTGTGTCAATCATCTACAAAATGATTTTATGCCTTAAGGGGAACAAACACTAAGAAACTTCCACCCCTGGTGTGTTCTACTTCATTTTGTTTTGTTTACGGCCTTCGCTATGGGTGCCTTACAGATGTTATTGTTCATTTTGGTATTTTTAAATCATTCTTTTTAAAAGCTGGCATGTGACTGCCCTGCAGTGAATAAGAGTAAGAAGCTGTCAGTTTGATAGGACTACTTAGAGATTGCTCTTTCTCTGTGCTGTCATTGTATCTGAGATGCACAGAGTGACAAGGAAGCTACAGAAACAAAACTCCCTAGCTATGGAACAAGTCCCTCCACGCCACGGTTACTGTTGTTTTGTGCTGTGTTACTGGGAAGCTCCATTGTGTCAGATGTTGTGCAAACCTGGAACTAAGATTGTCCCTGCTACTGAGGCCATACAGTGTAAGTAATGAAATCAGCTTCACATCAAGGATTCTGGAAATGCAGAGGAAATCACACAATCACAGAATATCTGAGTTGGAAGGGACCCACAAGGACCATCGAGTCCAACTCCTGGGTCCCCAAAGGACCACCCCAAAAAATAAAAATTAAAGTATAAAACACTGTAGACACTACTGCAGGAGGTCATCTCAGGTATCTTTCTTCCAAAAGGTAGGATCAACTCCACCTGAAGCAGTTTCTGGAGATCTGTCCCACCGCCTCCAAGACACCAGCAGCAACTCCATAGCATTCCCAGAATCCCATTATCTACTCCAGTATTTAACTACTCCAACCATTACTGGGTTTTCTTGTCTTCAAAGCACAGAACTCACCTGCTAAGCCTATTATTTTTTATCCCAACAGTAGTAGAGATGGAGTAGATTCACTTCCTCTTTGCAAGTGATCTCACAGGCAGCTGAAAAATAATTTCATGTCTGCCCTCAAATTTCTTCTTCACTAGCTAAACCCCATTCCTCAACTCTCTGCTATGACCTGTGGTTCATGTGTTTGATGCCTTTAATCATTCTTGTTCCTGTCTTCCAAGATCTCTCCAAACTAGTCCACAGCTTTGTTAAGAGATGTGCCCGCAGCTGGACACAGTGCTCCAAGGCCTTGGCAGTGTGAAGTAAAGCAGATGGATGCCTTATCTCTGTTTTGGGAAGCTTGCCTTTCTCTTGACACCATGACATTGGTGACTCACGTTAAGTTTGTAAGCTATTACCATCTCCAGATCGTTGCAGTAAGGATTAATTATGCAATCCATTATTCCTAAGTACTGAACCTTGCTTGCATGCATCCTCTCATTGTCACCTGTTCTGCAAGTTCTCATTTTTTCTTATTACTGTTCCTAGGGTTCCCATACGCGTCCTACTTCCAAGCCACACAGTTGTGTAGGTAGCGATGAAGTCCATCCCTTTAGTGCTAGCATCCAAATCCTTCCTAAAAAGGTCTTTAATTCACATTTACCAGAACAAGTCTAGTTTCTCTAAAGGGCATCACAGCACAGACGGTGGGGCTCCATCTCTGCTTTCCCCAGCAGGCTTTGCTGACGGTACCTTTTCTGGAACAGCAGCAGGGGCATCACTGAAGTCATCCTATCAAACATAACAGGAATGCTGCAGACAGGGATTTATAATGACTAACACTGTTGAGAATAAATTTACCATACAAATTGGGGTAGAGACTTAATGTCTTTAATGCAATAGCTTACAGTTCTGAAGAGAGATCTGAAGGGTGAGGCCTCAACAGAAATGCATTAAAAAATCAGCACCTTGTCTTTGGCGGGCAAGTTAGTGATAAACAGGCCTGACTAGAGAATTTGTAATTGCAGCAGGCACAAAAAGATCCTCCAGACTGGGCTCTCTTGTTATTCAATTATTATATGGACTTCAGTATCTTTCTAAATGGATCTTTTTACTGTGAGAAACCAGCTTAAATACCAGAAATACTAGCACATTTATTGCTGCTCTTTACAGTATAATAGTCACTTTGTGACTTAGGAAAATGAGTCTTACAGGAGTTCTACTGAGCTGGGAAGTTGAAAAGGTCAAGCTGCATTACTGTGAACTTATCCCTTTTACGCTTTGCTGCTGAAACACTGCGTTTCAGTAAGGACCTCGTCCTGTGTAAAAAACACACAGCTAAGAACACTAGATCATTCCTTTAGGATCAATTAATTTGACAGAAAGCAACGAATGTATTTTAGAAATAGCTGCAGGCAAATGTTAATAGGAGATTAATCTTTCCTGCCTTTGAGAACTTTTTAGACAAAATGAAGATACATTCAATTTCCCCGAGTTCCAAATGCGAACAAGATCTCCTATTTTACACACCAACTTTTGTTATAAGTGAGACATCTATCAAAATGGATACAACTTTTGCCCAGAGCAACAAGATAATACCTAATTGTTAAGCCATTTAACACCAGTAGCAAGAGTTTTAGTAACAAAGCTTGTAATAATTGCCTCTTCAGGTGGGACATGAAAAGAACTGTCAGACCTGCTTCTCAGTCTTCTGGTTTGGCTCCTCTGAAGCTGGTAAGAAAACTCTTTTGCAAGAAAAACAGATTATTTTTGATTCCTTTATGGCAATGAGATGGTCCCGATCTCATTAAATTCAGTAACGAAATACTTCATTTCATTGGCTGGAGAAAGAGGCCACTTCTTACAACACTGACAACTCGTGCAGAGGGTCAAAAGCAGCAGTGGTAACTGGCAAGCCCAGCTCTGATAGCACTGGTCTCTGACAACTTGCTGCTTCTCACCTGCTGAGGTGCCAGGTGCCCGTCAGCCCCCATGGGGCACTGCCCAGCCTGGGCGAGGGCACCTCCTGCACTGCTCCCACCAGCTGGCCACCTCCTGGGAGGGCCCAAGCCTCATCCTCTCTCCATGTAATTCAAGAGCAGACTTGTGTACCAGCACACTGTCTTTTCCAATTGAGAAAGAGTTCCCTAATTTGCAAAGAAGACCTCCCTAACTTGTAAAGAATAGCTAAGGTGTAAAATACACATGGTTTGTAAACTGCACATGCTGTGAAACGCATTTAATGCAGAAAGAGTTCCTCTTTTTACAGTACCACGACACTGAAATCCCCTGCTAGCAGTTCTTGCACCGTAACTTTAACAATGATGCCTCGGCATTTCATGAAATACCTGCAACTTCACTGCATGTCACTCAGTGACTGCAAAGAGTGACTTTGCACTCAGAGTGCAAAGATGGTGTAAAGTTGTCAAGCAAAATGTGTGGCTTTGCATTATGACTGTCTTTTACATGTGAGCATGTGAGATTTTCAACACCATACATTTTGAACAACTGCATTGCACCCTAAGGTCTGGCAATCATACCTCTCACTACTCGTCTCTTCACAAGGTTCATCCCACTGCAGAAAAATAAACATTTGTATTCACCCTCTCTCCAGAAATAAGATCACGTAAACATCAAGATGATGCAGGTGTTTAAGATGCTGACACACCATGTCAAAGAAGGTTAAAAAGATTTATCCATCAGAAGTAATAAACAACTTCCTTGATTAGCACAGACCTATAAATGCAACTCACATGTTACTGATTTTCAGTAGTTTCTGTTCTGTGATTAATTGTTTGCATGGTGTTCAGTGCTAGGCACTAGATAACACATTATTTTTAGTGTTACGACAATATTCTCTGTTGACATCTTTTAGCTGTCTACACTTCTTGCAAGCAGACTTGGCAAACATTTCTTGAATGCTTACAATGTTTGCTCACTCCTGTGTACAATGTTAAAAAATCAGTTGGTAGAGGTTTCAAAACCCATTTTTGTAGCACACTCGCTAGTCCTCTTGCATTGCTCTACGTGATTAATTGCAGATTAATTTTACCCTCTGGCCATACACAGTTCATGGAACTCCCTGTACAAATACCTGAAGCAAAATGCTGTATTTACAGAAGTTTCCAGGCACATTTATCTACATGGACAAAAATCAGAACATTATTAAAATCTACGCATTAGTCAGTAAAATACTGAAGCATCTTACAAAAAAAGTCTAATAAACATACTGTATTTCTGTGACACAGCTCCAGGCTCAGTGAGCCTTTTGTTTGGTTTGTTTTTTTTTATCTATGGCAGGATTGCCTTATCCATCTGAAGCACCATAACTAACTATGTATTTTTCTGCTATTTACTATCTATTTTTCCAGGGTCCAATATCCAAGTACAATAAAAGTAATGCCACATTCAAAGCAAAACCGTGTGTTTGTGTTGACCTTTCTCATGCCTCTTGGTTCTTTTCCCTTATCTCACTCTGACTGCTTTTCATCAGAGAGTGGAGGAGAAGCAGGCTGTCTGTGCAGCTATTTACACGTTTAATGGACAGACCACTGACTCACAAACCTGCTTTAGATAAAAGGTGATTATCCTTTCCTTCACATCAAAATAAGGCAGCCTAAGAAACTGTCTTGTTGTCATTTACGCTGTAATGACACAGTGAATGTAGAGGGAGGAATGGTAAAGACCGAGGTCTACGTGAGTACCTGGTATAAGCAGAAAGGAGATCTACTTTCGTAAATTACAGTTGAGGAATGGGCTTCTGGCTCTTTTTCAGAAAGATTGACGATTTTTTTCAGGTTATCTATTTGACAGGAAGAGAGTATCTGCCATCTCCTAACATGCTACTTAGATTAATCAGGTACTCAGATGTAATGGCAAAGAAGGAGGAGAGCCAAACAGGCACGCCTGAGGGCTCTCAGTAATGGTTTATGCTAAAAAGAGACACAAAGGAAAAAATAATAATAATTTTAAAAAAAGTCAAGAGAGAAGTTATCCAAGACTCCACCACATTAACTATTCATTGAGTCCAGTTAGCCTCAGAATATCTTTGTGCATCTCCCAGGGACCCTCTTTTGAATGAGGAAGCCTTTCTACAGAACAAAAACATCTCAGTTACTACCTTACCATAAAGAATGTGGATGAAAGGCTAAAACTGAATTGAAAAAAGAAATGGCACTTCATGGAAGTAGAATTGTTTGGCAAAGAGAAATAAAAACAGTGATGGGGACGATTCTTTTTTGGGGAAGGCACTGAAAATTCCTTTGGTTGCAAAACACCCACAAGATAATTTCCCAAGTTCTCTCTCTCAATGAAAGAGCAAAGTAGCTGCTCTCTTTCTTCCTGCCATTATAACTCAGGTAATAAATAATATGCTAACTTTCCCAATTTCGTAATATAAATAATATGAGAAAGAGTCAACAATCAGAAAGCTCATTTAGAGAAACCAGCAGATTTAGTTCCCGTTCCATTCTCTGTTCAGGACAAGGAGTCCTCCAGCTCACACGAAGCTTACATTCACAAAGCCAGGAGACAGCAGAGGAAACGTGTAGGTCCTGTTCATACAGATCACAAGTTCTGAACTCTAACCCGTTGTTCTCAGCTAGGTAAATTAAATAAGAATTGTGTTATCTAGAGAATCTAGTGATTCTCTTCAAAGGTCTGATGGCCACATGATTTCTGAATTTCTGCGGCCACTTCCTGGGTATAATATGAAAACTAGAGAAGAACAGCTTGAAGAACAGAAGCACAAAGCATGTGCTAAGCATTTATATTTATGCTATATTTCAAGAAGTTGTTTTCCATCTTAAAGCAGGATTAGCATTCAGGGCAAAGAAAGTGAGGTGGACTTGGAAATCTCACCAGCTTTTTCTCTCGCTTTCTAACTGGCTAGAAGACTCTGCTAGGGAGTCTGAGACCACAGCCATATGGCCAGTAATGACAGTCTGCTCAGTGTCATCCCCTACATTATTCTGAAACATGCAGGTTTTCATAACAAATTATTATCTGAACATTGTCAGTTAAATAATATACACACTACATCAGTGAGAGAAAAATCAGCATCTTTATATATTTCTTCCTCCCCTTTGGAATATTACATGGTTCAATACATAAGTATAACTTCTCGGTTACTATTCTTTTCTGACAGTGAAATATGAAAGGATGTATTTTCCTCCATACGGATACAGATTTCAAGGGCAGTGAATTTCATGCTTTTCTTTGCCAGAAAATTGTTGTGATCTGAATACATTTTTAAAAAATTTCCATGCAAGCAAGTGATTAAGAAAGAAAACATCATGTATTGGCAGGAACCAAATGAAAAGCAAATAATAAAGATGGTTAGAAAAGCAGCTCAAAGAATTCTAATCCCTTTCTAAATTAAATCTTTAAAAAAGTAAATGCCTAGAACAAAAAATGGTGACATGTAGCGTGTCCTGGCCTTTCTCCCCGACCCATAATTCAATTTACTGCCTTAAGTTACTCCTGACTTACCGAGGTGCAAACAAGATCAGAATGGGTCTCTGAGCATCTGCCTCAGGGTAAACTCTCAGCCGCTGAAAGATTAAGAACAGAAGTTGCTGCAATCCTGTACGTCCTCTGCAGCACAGTGCTGACTAAAGCAATCACGAACCCATCATAACTTACGAGATTGGACGGCTTACGGTTGTTTTGTGTTGTCACAGCTTTAGAAAGGAACCACAACGTATACTGGTCAGTATATCCCTACATGCAACATAAAGGATACACAGTAAAATCATACCAGTAGCAACCCAGGGCTTAAGTTGGAGCAAGAGGTTTACTTGCAGTTTACACAATGAAATCTTCTGGGCTACGGTCATTCTTAAGCCACCTGCAAGCCACCTGGCAAGCTCTCATGATGAGCAGAACCTGAGTTACAACAAATCTCTCCTACCATTGCCCCAGCTCTTCTTGGGGACCTGGGAGACACTGGGAGCTGCAGGAATTACTTTAAGATCCTGGGCTGCATTATTTGTGTTGTACGCAGCAGATTAAGGGAAGTGGATATTCTCCCTTTTTGAGACCTGGGAGACCACACCTGCAGTACTCCACCCAGTTCAAGCACCCGAGTACAAGAAAGACAGCGACCAAGAGGAAGAAGTCCACTGGAAGGCCATAAGGATGGTCAGGAGGAATGAGATACAGAATGTGCAAGAAGTACCTGAGCAAACTGAGGACAGAAACAGACTCTGTGAGGTACTCTGCCAAAGGATGCGAGAAAGTGAGAAGCTGTGACAAGTGAATTTACAGTAAGGTGTAAAGAACAAAGTCGCTCACCAAGATAGTAGCCAAATACTGAAAGTTTCCCAGGAAATCTGTGGGACCTTCACCTCTGGATGAAGGCTCTAAACAACCTTAAGTGACTTTGAAATGGACTTCACTTTGAAGTTGGCCCTGCTTTGACTGGATGGTTGGACTAAATGAAGTCACTGCCAACACAGATTATTCTCTGACTTCAACATCTGCTGTCCTTGGCAGCTCACTGTCTCCTCACACTGACTGTACATGCTTGGATGCTGGTAATGTCTTTTAACATTCCATCATCATGATCCAATTCTTCCTTCTCCTACGAAAAGGGCATCAGCTACAACCACAGCTCACTGGCTCCTCCTCATTCTCCTCTTTTTCGCAGATCTCACAGCCACCGTTACACCCCTCCACAGTAGCGCAATCTCTACAGGTCACATGTATATTTGTGTGGAACAGGGAAGGTTTGGGACCAAAAAGCTGAGACTATGCTGACAAACAAGATGTTCTCTGAGTCACAAACACATCCTTGCTCCCATCCTTCCTTCCTGGTGGAACGTAAAAGAGTCGTTCAAAGTTATATTTCCTCTAAACCATCTTTACAAGAAACAGTTTGAATGGGACAAAGCACGTATTTCTTAAAGACAACTTTTTATAAATATTAGCAGCATTTTTTTAGAGAGGCACAGATGCACAAATTGTCTTTTTTTTTTTTGGCACACATGCACGAATTTCTACAGCATGTACTAAATGGAAAAGATAGTGACAATGACGAAGTGAAACGTGATCAGCGGGGCTGGAGATGCAGGTGAGATTCTCTGCTCCATCAGATTGCACCGAAGAGCAAAGCCCAGCCTCAAGAGCTGAGGCATCGGCCTGGCTGCCAGCTGGTAAAATTTACACTGGAGTCCAGTTTTGAACAGAACTAGATGACAGCTATATCCATTTACACACATGTCTACCTGGGGTTCTGTATGCACACACACACTTGGGAGTGTGTGTACACCCTCCCATGGGTACAGCTGTGAAGGACACAGGCAGACAGGCTTGTTGCACAGCCACCAATTTCTTTCTGTTTCAAAATTGTATCTCTCAGCAACACCATCACTCGGTATGTATCCAGACTGGAATGTTAATAACCACGGAATTTGGTCTAGTTTATAATCAGTGTAGCACAATCAAATTTATCATGATTGCAAAAATGAGATGGGCCCTTCTAGAGGTGATTTCCCTTGAATCTGAACCCGTAACTACAAAACTTGTCCTACCTTGTTGTGTTATCATTTTCCCAAAACAATTATTCTAGACATGTTATCAAAATAACAGTCAATCAGCATCTCTACTCCCTCTCACAATTTCCAGAACTAATGCGTTTTCTTATGCTTGTTTTAGCAATGAAGAAAGCAGCAATACTTCCAGTAGCCCATTAAGAAGGAAAGCACTTTTTAACTCGTTGGTCACCAAATTACATCTGAATCCAGAACATGGATTGCTAGGTGAACTGCTTGCCTCACCTTGAGACACACCAGTCTGTGTGTAACACAAACCAGTATGCAAAGCATGCGTGACACAGGTTCACTGGGTTACTATGGAGACATCCATGAAGAGAGGGAGCCTTTTGTGCTGTGTGTGCTGCACAGCTATCGCCGGCGTTTACATGAGGAGAAAATAGAGGAGGGCATTTGTCTGGGGAAGACACAGCTGAGCTGTTTGGAAAGGATTCACCTGGGCTTCATTGCCGCAGTGTCCCTGAATCTGAACAACTTGGCAGTCATATAAACGCAGCAATAATGTGACACCTTTGAGAAGCCCATTAACCTACTCCAAGGCTGAGAATTAAGCATGACCATAACTAAGTTGAGGACAAAAGGTGCTGAAGACCTTTAACAGCCAGAAATTCATTTACTGACGCCTGTGTTTTAGATCGACTAGCCGAAGCTGTTAGGGCATGACACTGGTTCTCCCCTCGGAGAGCTGTGGCAGTTCGGAGCTGGTGGGCAGGTTGGGCACTAGGGCACGGCAGTCACGCAAGGGGAGAGGGGAGGCAAGGCCCGTACCCCTCAGACTGGCTGGGGGACGCTGCATGAGAAGATTCCAGTGGACTTTGCGTCACCAATTTGCCTATTTTCTCTTTCATAGAGATTTAATTTTTGTGCTGTACAAGCACAACAACAGAAAAATATCACACCTGGTTTTCTTGCTCCTTAATGTTCCCATTACAAGAGACCAACTGGGCATTCCTGGCTAAAGGGCTCAGGCCTTACAGGGAAACCACCTCAGAGGCTGTCCCAGGATTGTACTTCCACAGCTTAATCACAGGCCTCCCGTGCTGACAGAAACCCCTCCAGGTATATACGAAATGTCCATCACACACTGAAAAACACATCCAACTCAGGAAATATATTTCCATCTAGAAATATTGAGCCTTTTTTTTAGTCACAAGGGCAACAAAAGTAATTGAGGGGGAAATACCCTTTAATTTCCAATTGATTTGCTCTTGGCATTCAACTTTTTGTTTCCTATTGATTGAATACTTACTTACCTAAAGATAGATTTGCTTAAGCACACGCTTAACAGCTTTCCTAATTCCAGAAATATAGGATGTTTGTGAACATATTGCACAGCATCAGAAAGGCCACAAGCTCCCTGGATCATACCAGTTCTCGTCTTTTTTTTTTTACTGGTGGGAACTGGAATTTCCATTCTGTAGGAGACTTCTCATTATGAAATATATTTTTGATACTAGCAATAAAAAAACACAACATTTTGAGCAGAATGAAGATATGTTAACAATCTTTGTCACTATACGGGGAGACAAGGGGAAGAAGCCAGAAAGCACATCAGATTGGGATTTGCCTAGTTATATTTGAAGGCTGCAGGTAGCTTCAAATACCCCTAGGACACTGGAAAGCACAGAGCTGCTAGCGGAGGTCCCAGACAGCCTGTGTACCCTCCACGCTGTATGGCAAGAACCTATTGGGCAAACCTGCTTTTTCACAGTCCCGAACCTAGCGTCAACAGGATTCACACAATTCAATATAGGCAAATCACCATTTTCCAACTGGAAAGGAGAATTTCCAACCACGGCTTCTTAACTGCTTGGAATTGTTAGCACCCCATAGAAGCTGTTACATTTGGAGCTCACTGCCAAGTTTGAATCATTTGCAGCATTTTTTTTGAAAACAAGTCTCTCCCTCTCTCTTTTTCTTTTCTTTTTTTTTTTTTTTTTATTAGCATAGAAGTTCTGAGAACCCAGTTTCATTATTTCAGATTCAAATGTTCCCAGGCCAGATGTGTGCAAGGGGCACTATGAGCTGCTCTAAACTTGACTTTTTAAATGACTTTTTACTCAATTTTCTTCCCAGTATTCACAGCAATGAGCTTACTTAAATGGAGTAGCTTATTAAACTGCCTAGGACAGAAATAACATTAAGATGATATAAAGGTGAAATGTAAAATGATAATCCACCCTAAGAAAGCTACTGTGAGTCATTTAAACTAGGCAATGTTTTACTTTTTTAATTAATTCAAAAAATATTCCTTTTACAGCATTAAGTTTTCACTGCAAGTAAAAACTATGGCACACTGAAACAGGATTGTGTTTAATAATTAGAGCTAGGGCTAAAATCTGCGCTCCTCACTGAGGTGAAACACTCAGCTTTTACTCCCAGCAGGCAATGTCTCCCTGCAGAAACAAGCACACTGTGATTTGGGCTGAAACTGATTTTCTTCTGCTTTTTTCTTTTCTTATTTTTCCTTTTTTTTTTTTTTATTAATGTAACTCCACACTGTAAAACAGGAGGTGAGAAAGACTTAAATAATCAAGAGGATCCCAGGATTAAAATAAATTATTTCAAAACAATATTAATGGGAATAAATTGCAACTAATGAAAAATACTTTAATAAGCTTATTTCCCCCACCTGTAGAACAGACTTATTTTTTCTCCTCAAATTTGAGTGATAATTTCATTACACTTTCAAAATGAAAGCTAGTTGTCATTTTCACTTTTTTAGTAACAAATATTAATTTTGGCACCAGAGAGTCGTGGGCTCAGAAAGGGCTGTCTCTTGGAAGATGTCTTTTTTAAAACACTTCATTCATTTTCGCCTTCTACAGCTGCAGTGGAAACCTAAATTCCCAGTTTTACTCTCGACCGACAAGAACAAGTACCTTCCTGGAAAGTGAACTTGTCACAGAATGTATTTAAAAATGATAAAGCAAGAAAGATCTAGGTTGTTCCTCCAAGGATTTGGCTGTGACACAAGTCAGGAGTTAACTCAGATCTCTTTGGCTCCAATGCGCTGGAGTCCAAGAAATGAATAATTGAGATCCAACTGAGGAAGCTCACTTTTCTCCAGCGGACCAGCAAGACTCAAAGTTATTCTTATGCTGACTTTCAAACCCGCATCAGGATGTGAAAACAATGGGTGAAAGGCACCGTGACACCTAGTCATAGTTACTTGATCGAAAGGTAGAAAAAAGAAAGTGGGTGAGAGCTCTCCCTGTAAAAAGAAAGCTTATTCTGTGAAATGCAAGTGTCTGTTCCACCCACTGAGCAGGAGATGAAAATGGCTAGGAGGGATAACTTCTGCATTAAGTTTTACTATTACAACTTTTGTCTTACTATATACAAATAAAACCTTTAGGCATATTTATTCTTCCCCAGCTCTGTACTCTAAATACCCAAATGGACCATTTCTCTCAATTTTTAACAGCCAAATCTGCTACACATCATTATTTCTAGCTTGCACATATGAGCTACATCCTCCATTTTGGTTGCAAGGCTTGGGCTGAAGGAATGGTGGTAATAAAATGACTGCTACTTCAGTATGAATGGCACTAGCTGATTAGCTAATAGATATCATTCATTGTCTGTTCATTTTTTCAACAGATACCCTGCCCTTCCTAGCTCAGCAATGTGCTCTGGCAAGTATATGACTGATACATCTCACACAGACCTGCTCTGAGCTTCGCTACAAGTAGAAAACAATTGCCCAGCAAGTTGGCTGCTAATTCCAACAGTTTTAACACTTGAAAGAGGAAAACAAGCATGGCTGTTAAAACAAAGGTCATTTTACCATCAGTTCCTGCTTGCTTCTTCATGCCCTTCAATCATTTGATCCCTTAGACTTCACTCTTTAAGCTCAAACATTCTGGCCTCAGTATAACAAATGACTTAACTGTGGGTATGTAATTCACTACGCATTAAATGCCATTATTCTCTCACCCAGAGATACATCTTCCTCGTGTTCATTTTTATTTTCACAGTTATTTCCTCAATAGATGACTAACAGGCCATTGGAAATAAAAGTTTAAATGTATCTGTAGTCAGGTGTAGACAGTAATTAGGAGTTCTGCTTTGAAAAACTGTGAGATTTTAGACAGCCTTTAAGGGCAGTTTTCCCTTCTGTATATTTCATATATCACAAAATAAATTAAGCTTACATGGGACCATAAACACTCACATATAAAACTCACTGTACAATTACCTTAAAGGAGGCTATAACAACGTGGAGATCAGTCTCTTTTCCAAGCACCGAGTGATAAAATAAGAAGAAATGGCCTTAAGTTGCACCAGGGGAGGCTTACGTTGGATATTAGGAAAAAATTCTTCACTGAAAGGTTTGTGAAGTATTGGAACAGGCTGCCCACAAAGTAGCTGAGTCACCATCCCTGGAGGTCTTCAAAAATGTGTAGATGTAGAGCTTAGTGACGTGATTTAACTGTAGACTCGCAGTGCTAGGCTAAAGGTTGGACCAGATGATCTTAGAGGTCTTTTCCAACCTAAATGATTCTGTGATTCTATACACAGCAAAAAAAAAAAAAAAAAAAGGAACCTGGGGAAACTTCTAAAATATAGCCCAGAAAATCCTGTTATGTATACAAATTCCTAAAATAGCTTTCTGATGTATAAAAGGAATTGTTAGAAAGCAAAGTGTTACAAAAAACTTCTACTTGTCATAATTCAAATTTTAAATCCACTATATGCTTTCATACTACTAATGTACATTTATACTTACCGCTGCTTCCAGACGTATAGATGAAGTACACATAGCAAAGAAATGAAAGAAAGAAAAATCTTGCAATAGATTTTTCAAAATGTAGTTTGCATTTATCTCAGAATTCACCAGGAGAATAGTCCTCATGTCACAAACAAAGTATTCAAACATGGACAAGTAACATTAATGAAATGTCCTGCACCTCGCAATACTTTATTGGCTATTTCAAAAACAGCCTGAAGAGCAGCACCTCTCTCAAAGGCTCTCAAACTTTTTTTTTTTTTTTTTTAATCAGTCAACAGTTGATCTAACATTAAGGAAAAATGCCTGGAAGGTTTGTTTTTTTCTCTCTGACATTTCAAAATGGTGCTAGTGAGGTAATCTACAAATTTCAAGCTCTGCGTGGAGATATAGACCAGATCCAACAAGCACCTTGCTCAGGGGGAGCAGCTTGCTCATCCTTCCCGTGATACCTGCTCAGCTTGGCAAGCGAGAGTTGTGCTCCCTCAGATGTGCTGTGCAAGCCAGGTGTGCAAAACATCCCAACCCAAACAAAGCTGGTCACCATCAGCCTTGAGACTAAGAAATAATGCCACTAGTTACCCCTAGGGAAAAGTGGGACTTCCCACACTAGTCTGCTACTCACCTAAGGTAGAACATGCTCATCAAATTTAAAGCAGTCCCCCCAAAGGGGGGACAAGCAACTAGCTCAAATTCAACATCTGAAGAATTCCACACCAGGCAGAAGTTATGCCTTGCTGGCTGTTCATCCCCAGCACGAAGCGTCTGCTCCCCTGCAGCAGAGCTCTAGAGATTCGGAATACGCAAGACAGCTAACACAGTAACAGTGAAAGGCAGTGGTGTACTTGGACCAAAAGGGAGAATTTCATGTTGCTGGAACTTTCTTTTACACACACACATGCCATGAAAGCAACCTGGCCCAATAAATTTCATTCAAAAGAGTGAGCACCACAAACCATGAATGCACAAATGTCTGAGGGACATAACTACAGTAATAATAAGCATCAGGCAATATTTTCCAGGACTATGCCCTAATTTTGACTTTTTGGCTACATTGTTTCTTCACCATCTGTTTTTAAAAGATCCTCACAGGTGACTGGCTTACTAACAGACACTCCTTGCATTTTGTAATATGTATTAGAATTTAAAAGATGTTATCTTACTTACTTTTTTCTTTTTGTAAGTAGGTGATGGTAGCTCCTCACCGAAAGAGGCTGATAAGCTTCATCAGTCATCTTTGCAACAGTCTCGTAACAAAGTCAAAGCAGGCTCTAGCTCATGTTTAGCATCAATATTAGCCTACATGCAAGAGAAATTTTAAACATCCTCGTAACTTGCGATGCACTGAGATACAGGTACACCAACTGGCAGATCTTGGATAGCTCTTTTGTTTATGACAACCTGCTAACACATCCACGAAGTGATGGGGATGTGCAGTCAAACAAACCCAATTTGTCACTCCTTCTGCAAGAAGCTGGGGTTTTGAGCACTAATTAACTAGAGCAGGGAGTACCTTAGGCTCACCGTGCATGAGCCAAGAGATGACAGGAAAAGAAACCTTTAAAATTGGAAGGAAAGTATCTCTAGTTTGGCTACCCCGACTGGCTAACTATGCAAGTTTTTTGCTCGCAGAGGAAGGTAAGTGAAACACAGACCCAGTGTGGGAAACAGACCCCAGAGGGAAAAGCTATAGTGTGGATGTGCTCTGGGCAGCTGGCAATTCCCTGAATTGCACCTAGGAGGATAAGCAGCTTTCTCTGCACACGATTTACTGTTGCTTGAAAAATCAAGTAACAAAACAGACAACCACAAAGATAAGAAGAAAAAAATCACCTAAATGTGTGAAAAGTAACACTGCAAGACTTCGCTGTCTGAGCAGCTGTACAAGTACAGAATTGAATGACAGACCTTGTACCCCAAAGAGCTTCCTAAGGCTCCAAGGCATTACAAACAGCCATTAATAATTTGTCCAGTACGTGGTGCACACTTAGACCGAGGATGTGCAAGACAGAGTGGTGATAAGAAGGCTCTCGTGAGGTTTGATACGGAATGCTTGGATCTGATGTCTGAACATTGCATTCCCCACGCGGCCATGTGGATGTTGTGCTACCAACACCGCTCTTTTGTTTGCACTATAATGTCTAAACAATGCTGGGGGAATTTCTTTGACTCTACAGCTTTTCTCATACAATCTGCAAGCACAAAAGGTAGAGAAAGAAGAGCAGGAGGTGAGGGTGCAGGGAAGAATCAAGAGCAAGAAAAATTGCAAATCTTTTCTAATCCATCAGAATTCAGAAATAGCCAAGTTTGTCTGAAGTTTCAAAATGACATGCTTGTCAGACCACCAGCAAGTGGTATATGCTAGAAGGGGTTGTGGTTGGCAATGACACTACCATGGGAAATTCCAAGCCAGATGCTGTAAATCCTGATCAACATCCCCCAGGGTTACAAGGGCCATGCTTGCCTTCTTTGGAGGAAAAGAAGAAAAGCATGACACAAAGCAAAACAAACAAACAAACAAGCAAACATCCATTTTCCTTCTGCTTTTTCCATACTGAAAACCATACTGCATTTTCCTCCAGTAAAACCTTTGGGAAACGATTAGGAAAAGCAGTGGCCAATTTATATGCACTGTTTAAGCAAAAGAAGAAATCCAAACCAATCCTATGAAACATTTCATTCACAACACTCAGCAACAGTTGCTAGAAAATACCTCCTACTACAACTTTACTAAGGTCGGGGGCAGCTCTGAGAAGCACTCAGGTCATCTCTCACCAGAGAAAAATAAATAACTACTCCGTGTGGCTTCGATAGCCTATAATACACTAATTACAGAAAGTAGAAAAGTCTGTCCCGGAATTCATAAGATGAAAGAAATACACTCTGTTATCTCTGTCACCCTGACAGGACAGCATCCCCCCCCCCCCCAGTATGTGGCAGTATTTTGTCTATTCTTAAATTTCCGAAGTCTGGTGCTTCCACAGCTTTCATACAGTTTCCTTCGAACATTTCATTGGGTAAGACCGCCTGACGATGTTCAGATTAAATGTGCACTTTTCTCCATCTTAGCCATTATGTTCTATATTTCATGGAAAAAAAAAAAAGAAAAGAAAAACGGTTCTTTCAGCCATTTGCCCCTGACAAAAGGAACTGTTGCAGCGGTGCAGAGGATGGATTATGATATCCTGAAAACCCACGGCATTGTGTTGCAAGCACCCACCTGGTGAGAGTGAGCCACTCTTCCACAGAGCGTGCAGCTTCCTGAAGGAATCTCTCACTCTCCTGCAGCCGTCCCATGACAGGTTTTTGTGGTATCTCTCCCCGCCATCAGCTTCACTTCGGTCCCATTGCCTCCCACAGGCTAGGTGCAGAAAAAGCCGGCCTTGCTGGAGCCTCCACAGCCAGGCTGTTTCTCGGCACTAAGAGCCACCTCAGATACACACAGCCTCTCTCACAATGCCTCGAATGTTTTCTTCACATGAAAGGTCAGTAACTAGACAAAGTCAATAGGTAAGAATCCTGCTGAATTAGTATTGAATTTCTCTGCTGTATTTCTGGTTGAAATTCAAGTCAAAAGAGGAGCGCTGATCCACACTTTTCTTCCCATTCGGCTAAATTGCTGTAATGCATTTCACCGCTAAACCTGCTGAACCCTCAGGTGCGGTTGCATTTTAAGACTGCAGAAATTCACACATCAGTGAGCATGGTTGCAGTGACCTGCTGCTGTTCTCCGTAGGAGTGAGGAAATCTCTGATACTCCTCACGGCCTTTCAAAACCCATGACTATTTATTCATTACTTTAGTGCACAAGCCTCTTTAGCTTTTAACCTCTTGCCAACTACACAATTATTTTGCACATTAAACAGTCAGGCTAGGCACTGTTTACTCATTTCACACACAGCTCCCGTTGTTTCACTTAGCCAGATGAACTGCTTTCCCAGCTCCCAAAGCAAGGCTGCAGGAAAGAGCTCTACTGATGGAGGGTTTAGGACAGTCCTGATGCAAAGCAGAACGCACCAAGTCAGTGGCTGATAGAAACAGAACAGGCTGCAGAAAGCCCAGAGCTAGCGCAATGTGAGCCAGGCAACTCAGGCAGCCGAGCGCCGCAGCACAGACATAACTCCACAACACTGAAGCCCTTCTGGCTCTCTATTTCTCCGGCTGCAGTAGGCAAGGATAAGAGATGGGGAGTTCAGGGGGTGAGCTTTGGTCAGCGTGAAGCCAAAGGGTCAAAAAGGCTTTGGTCAGCGTGAAGCCAAAAGCGTCAGTGATCCGTGTCCTGTGGTTAGAGCGGTCACCCCTGCACCAGCTGCCCTTCAGCACAGCACTTCTCTGCTCAGGGTCTTTGTCGGCCAGGTCCAAAAAGCTTCTGTCGTTCCAGGTTCGCAAAGCAGAGACTAACTACTTTGTCCCATATCCTGTGAATGAAATGAAGATGATTCATACATGCACATTTGCCTGGAGTTCAAAGTAGGAGTAAGAGATGCCTCTATTATTTGCTGGATGGAAAGCTGTATTATCTTAATATGCCTGACACATGTTTCACTTCTGACCCGCAAGGTACACGGATATTGCATACAATAACAGAAAAAAGCAAAGCAGATGCACGTCATGATGGCTTGATGCTTCCTCTTGCCTAAAGCAATTTGATCTAATTAGCCATCTCACAAGTAAAACCTTTTGATTTCATTCTTTCATCCATTTAAAATAAAAACTGTACACTAGCATGGATAGCTTGTCATTTTAATACACTTTGATGTTTGCAAGCTTTGAAATATCATGTTCAAATTTGTATGTAAATTTGTGTTTCCAATTACATACTCATTAGTTCTTCTGGAACTTCATCTTAATATTCGCAAAATGTTTATAGCTTCCTCTGTTGTTTTCCTGAATTGCTTTGGAATGACACCCAATGTATAAAAAACAAATGAAGAAATCCATTAACACTCAGTAACTTTCTTAAACATCACATTTAATTTCTAAGGATGTTAATTTGTCACTTCAAAAAGTTCAATTATCTATGCACACACCATCTGATAGCATATTAAAAATCATAAGCAAATGGTTTTGCATCTATAGCATTTGCAGCCTCCAGAAATGCCCACCTCCATTGCCTCCTCACTTGAAATGCCTATTGCATTTTTCACTGTCTTTAATGAATGTTTTGGTAGACATGAAATACTAGCTCACATACTTTGATGGAGTGAAATTGGTATTTCTGCCTAGACTTCAATAGAACAAAGCAAATTTACAGCAATGATGAACACTGATAATTTTTGTTTAGTTATCCACCACCATTAAAAACATCAATAACATTTTAAACTCAAGAGTGAAGTCAAAGCCTTGCTGTTACAACAAATACACTAATCCCCACTGCCAGAAAGATCAGCTTTTGGATGAAACCTGGAGCTCACTGGTAAGTAAAACGCAAAATACACAGAATGAGAGGAGAGAAAGGCTGGGAGAGAGCACGAGGTCGGATGGGGCCTGGCGCCTCCCCATGCGGGAGACAGATGGACAGGAGGGAAATGCACCCTGGCAGATGCTGGTCTCACCTGTTCCTGCAGACCTCCCTTCCCAGAGACTACCATTTCCCCGGGGTATCTGTCACTGTCAGATTTCTTCCACCATCTACTTTATCAACATAATTCTCTACATGATGTGCCAGAGCCCCAAAGTACTAACTGAACCAAAGGAAACCCCAAGCTGATAATGCAGCAGCGTTCTATTTAAAAGGATGCAATTTAGAAGACGATCGCTGGGAATATTATGAACAATTGAGACAAACTGACCGTACCCATACATCGAAAAGAAACCGTGCAGTACATGCACAAGGGGCAGGGCTTTCCCCGTTCCTGCATTCGAAGTGGAGACAGCTCCACTGGACTCCGATAAATGACAACTTGCTCAACCTATCATCCTCTCCCTCCACTTTAGCTAAAACCTTTTGCAGCCAACAGAACAGCAAAGAAATGACAAATACAGAGGCTAACTCCATCAAAATGAAACCACGTCAGCTTTAGTACTTTTTATGTGCTTCTGATGTCAGCAAGGAACATTATAAGCAAGCATTACGTCTGCTCATACATGTCACTATTCGTCCTAGCAGGCCTGAAAACATAACAAGCTTCTTAGCGCTAATAAATCTACAACAATATGTTAAGGGTTTTTTAATGACTTCAAATTAACGCTGATCTTCTTAATTAAACTTTTTTAATTAAGGAGTAAATCTGTGCATGAAACAGATCAATTTATTCTAGCACGCCACCAGCATACGAGATAGATATTACAGAAGCTCTAGCAATGCAGATCTGCATCTTGCTCCAACAGAGCCAGTTCTCTTCCTACAGGCCGCCGGCAGTAATTGCAGTTCAGAGAGTGGCAGTTAAGTCAGACAAAATTTGTAGCACTATCTCGCGGTCTGACATTTGGAATGTGCAAGGCTCAGCAGATATCTAAGAGTTAATTTTGAGATTTTTTGAAAATTAGATCTTGGACATTTCTCTCCTTCTCCGAAAGCAGTATCTTAAAGTAATTATCTAGAAGAGCAGGAACACAGTGAGAGTCCACAGCACTACTCTGTGAAATCATAAACAAAAATATTTCTCAGCAATGACTTAAAAATAAAACAATTTCAAAGTCTTCTTGCGTTCCTCTTCAGCTTTTTCAGCATTTTGGGTATGGTGAAAGCAACTACATGCAGGAATTACCAGTGATTTCAACATGAAGTGGAAGGAACTTATGACATTGTTATAAAGTACTCCCAAACCCATTTCAGAAATGGGTATTTGTGTGTAATAAAGTAAGAGATCTTATTTTATTGCCTTTCTTTCCGACTGGCAAAAAGAATGAAGTTGTAGTGACTCCAGCTGCATGTGATAGCCATACATTAGACATGGGCTCCATGCAGGTACCTGCCTTCAGGGTCATTTGCCACCCGCTTCCATTGAAGAGAAACAAAAGAGCACCATGAACTCCAGCCAGGCTGAGGGCAGGCCAGTGGGACCAGACCTCCTCACCGTCACTTACCACTCCACAGCCTTGCTGCAGAGCTGGCTGCCCGCTGGCACATCTGCAACACACCTGGAGCAGGAGCAAAAACCCCTTAAAACAGATCAGCAAAGTCCCCTGGGCCTGAAAACTGTAGGGTCGTTTCTTTCTCCTCTGTAGCATTTTAGGGCTGGGAGATGAGGCCAGCTTCCTAGTGCTTCTCGCTAGAGTTAGCTCTCAGAGGAGCAGTTTGTTTAAACCAACAGTAGAAACATGCTCTGAATTCACTGCAAATGTAGACAAATGCCTGCACAGCACAAACATTATCGGAGGTGATTACAAGATACTTCTCCTGGTCTAGGTGAGAGACTAACAGATGATGTTGTGGTGCAGTTTCTGGGTTCTCTTGTTCGTTTTAGGAAGAATCTCACACTAACTAAAGCTCATTCTTGAAAGGGGAGATCTCAATAACTTGTCGTATCAAAGATGTTTTCATATGAGCTACACATGGAGTGACTTTGATATAAGAATAATGTTTATGTGACCCTTCCCTCATAAAAAATAAAGTGATTTTTTGTTTTGAAAGACATGCTTGTTACCAATCATAGTCTGCTCCGCTTACCAGAAATAAAAGCTAAAAGATCACAAATTTCAGTTTATATCGCAACTTACTTAACAACTGGACTTGGAAATGGAAGGGTAATTCACCTACCTTCACAGTTCACAACGACACACTGCTGCAGCAGTTGTGATGGGGATGGCAGGTCAGAAGTAACTGGCATCTCTTGGGCCAAAAAGAAACAGAGGAAATGAACAACCACTTCGGAGCAGCAGCTCATGCAGATTACAATTGTGACTGTGCCAGCAGGGCACAGAAGCTTCTCTGCAACAGGTTTGAACTCACAGAATCCAGATTTGTCTGAGTTTCTTACCTTGACAACACTTGTTAGTGTTTTATTTATTCTTTTAAACAAAAGCAAAAAAAGTTCATACCTCCCCTATTGATTAATGGAGGAAAAGTCCAAAGGGTTATTCATACAGTATTAACTTGCATATACATGGCTTAGACGAGAATACATATTGACTGTGCAGCATAGCCATTTCTTTTCTGCTGAAAAGAAATTGGTCAGCAGAGTTAAGCGAGCATCCAGCTGCATAAGCATTCCCAGAGAGCAGAGTCTTACTCCAAATTCTCTGCCATGCCTTTTAATCCTGAACACAGCCAAGGCATCCGAGAAAGGAGTCTAGGACAAGGGGCTGCTCAGAACCTAGACCTGAGTGACATTCCCCAGACAAGCACTCTCTCATTGCTTTCTGATGTTCTTGTTTTCACTCATGCATAGGTCTTATATCAGCACAACTTTCTGGAAGACTGATTTACCTGTCCTGCTGGAAGTTGCTTACTTGTCAGTATCTTGTCAGATCATCTGCCACTAACCTTGTCTGAGAAGTTATTGTGTCATTCACACACAGTGACAAGAGCTATTAGTGATACACTTACTCATGAAACTGAGCAAAACAATTCCAATAAAGGAATAATGCTGTCAAACCCTCAGCAAAACCTCAACCCAAGGTCAAAAATACTCTGATAATTGTCTAACAAAATTTATGATGTTCCTCCTCCTACGGGCCCTGAAGTGCTCCATATGGACTCTAGACTTCTCCCCACAGGCAGGAGCTCTTCCAGTTGAATCGCACGCTCCTCTGAGCATGCTGTGGGATTCCTTCTGCTCTTGCTGTTGGAGGAATGCCATGATGAAGTAACGAGTGAGTGAATCCTCCAGCAATGAGAGGTTACTAGAGCCATTTCCCTACACTTGATTGGTCTTTTCTCTCAGTTCCATTTAGAGCATTTCTCTTTCTTTTCAGACTATCTGCCAGATTGCAGTTTCTCCTGGATCTTGACAAACATTCAGAACCAATCCTGCCTTCGGTAGCACTGATTTATGAAGCCCTTATTGGGATAGACTTAATCTATCACAGGAATTGTTTTTTCCTCTCAGAAGTCAGTATAGCAGATGTGATAAAGCACCTGTATAATAGGCTTTCTGCGCTGCTGCTGCCCGAGGATGTGGTTTACCACACTATTCGTGAATTATGGCTTCATTCGGAGCTTAAGTAAGCCTGGGTAGGGTGAATGAATTACAAAAGTGAATCGTGGAGATGACAAACACATGGAACACAGTGGCTCAAGCTCTCACTGAAAGAAATGAATTGTTTTTCTGACAGCAGAAGGCAGACGATGCTGCTCGTGTTAAGACTGTCGAAAGCAAATAATCCAGTAAAATAAAACATTGGAGGTAAGGAAAAAGACCGTATTGCAATTAGTTTTCCCCTTCCTACCTGCTCAGCTATGACTAGGAATAATTTTTTCTGACTTTGTCCAGTTGCATTTCTTTGTTTAGTTTCTAAGCCACCTTGCCCATTAGAAGCTTATCAAAACTTGCTTGCATGAAAATCCAGGTGCAAAATTTGACCCTATACTTGATTTTGGATTGGTTGGCCAAAGATGAAATGTGTGCCACTTGCCCTATTTAAATATTTCAAGATTCAGCAGCACATCCTTTTTTTTTTTACAAGATTGAATTGAATACATAGATTTAACATCAACACGTGGTGTATGCATGGACTCCATCAATTTGCCTTCAATCCATGCTCTTCATCTGCAGACTGCTCATTTCAGGAAGCTGTGTGTCTTTACCTCATGTAGAGAGGGAGAGAAAAAGGGGGAGTTCATTTTTTGATAGTTCAGACAAATTAACTTGAAATACTCCATCAAGGAGTGAGCAACTCGTAGATTTAGAGCGCTGTTCCTAGTACTGAAGGTGCAGGGCAATCTTTCAGCCATAATACGTTAAGTATCATAATTTGCTGCTCATTTTTTCAGTTACACCATTTACAAATAAGACACCATTTATGACAGATTAATTTGTATATCTTCCCCAAAATATATTTTTTTTTTTGTAAACACGCAAAACATACACTTGAGAACTGCTTTTCTCCTTATCAAGGCTGTTGCTGTGGAGTTCTGGGTTCTCCTGTAGCTAAGGCAGGATCACTGTGTGTTGGAGAACTTCCAGTCAGCCACAAAGAACTGAAAAGTAAAGATCTAACCGTTTGAAATGCATCTGAATGAGGAATGCGAAACAAAGTGTAGCCAACTTCAACTGAAATGTCACATCACATAATGAATTTACACTCTGTAGGGCGAGAGGGAAGTTATGCATTTATTATCTTTCTCCTACACCCTTGGCCTTGTGTCAATTCAGGCAATAGTGACAATGAAGTTCATTAAAAAGGCACTATAGATGTCGACTGCTTTCTACACAGCTTCTAAAACCCTTCATTCATTCAATTTAATGCTCATGGAATGAGACCCAGTAGTCTGGGGGGAAAAATAGAGCCTGAAAGACACCTTTTGCAATTCTATACAATTCACTGAGTATCCGTATCTGTAATGATTACACTAAAAACTCAAAAGACTCCCCGGAAGATTTCCTATTTATTACAGCTCTCTCATTAAGATTATATAAAATGATGCACAATTGTGTAATATTTTCTGTATGGCATGAAGCACATGAGAATGTGATTAACAACAATAAAGGAACAATATTTTGGTGTGTTTTAGAGAAACAACCAAAACGAGGTGGATTTGGTAGCTAAAAGCCTGGGGCAAAGTCAGATCCCTTAACAGTTTCAGTTCATTTGTTTGGAAGGAACATAATTGGCTTGAATAAGATTCAAATATATCTGATTTTTTCCCCATTTAAAAAAAATAAAAGATGAGCTTAATTGGTGACTTTCATATGATTTCATGGCTTATCAGACTCAATGAATAACAGGATTTTTTAAAAGCTTAAAACCTCATCTTAGCTTAGCTAATTGGCTTTTCAAATACATACGTTATTTTTAAGAAGCTGCTGCTAATGCAACTGCTTTTAGAATAAGTTTTCCAAATTCCCAGAAGTGAGTGTAAAGAAATGACACCACTGATGCTGGATCATTTTCTGGTTTTGTTTTAGAATATCCTAACCTTTATTCAATGTGCCTTTATTCAAAGTTCCACTGTGGCTCACAGTTCTGGCATGGTTGAGCAGAGGATGCACAGCAATGATATATGTCCCAGCTGGTTCTTTCCTCAGACAGGGCTCTGTTTACCTCCACTGATGGATCTTGAAATCAATACAGGACTTTTCCATCAAGATGGAAGAGAAAGCACATGAAAACCTGCCAGGCTGTACAGGTGTGTGCTAGGATGCATAGCTTTATCAAAAGACTTATAGTGTGCCAGCAAGGAACGAGAAGAAGAGAGTAACACACACACACAAAAAGAACATTTTCTTTGTATTTTAACCTGCTTGTGCAAGGACCATGGGAAATGCCCATTATATCTCTCAAGCAGAATCTCCTTCTTTCATTTGGTTATATTTTTTACTCAGAGGGTTCAAAGGAACTTGTTGTATCTGCACCAGTTGACTAAAAATCCACAGGAAGGAAAGCAATGCCTTTGAAAGTAAAATAAATAAAGAAATCAATCAAGCTAGCAATACCTTTGAAGTTTTTCCTCTGCCCAAGTATTCAAAGCCCCTGGCAGTGGAGAGGAGGATTTCCTGGTAGGAAGCTCTGTGCATCCTGGTAATACACAGGATGTTAGACTAGATGAAAACCTGACCTTTGAGATGAAGGAATTTATTTCTGTTGGGAAACAAAGTGAATCCTAGTTTAGCCAAAGGCAAAGGCATTTGTAATCAGTTAGGCCTGACTGAGCTAAGAGGGAAATACAAAGCCCAGAGCTTAGATGAAGGAAAGCCTTTGGGTCCTTTTAGCGCTCTTCTCTGCATGCTAGCTTTGTATGAATAATTAACTAATACATCTGAGGATGTCATTTTATAGCAGCTATGTCATTTGTCAACAGATATGTCATCTGACTGGACACAGCTTCTAGAGTAAAGTCTCTCACAGGAGACCAGAACGCAAATTGACTTCTGAAGAAAAACACATCAGTAAGCTTCCTACCTGAGAATCACATAATTGCCAACGATATTTGGAAGTCTGTGGGAGCAAGATCACCCTCCTTGAGAAGGTATTTTGGGAAGGCCTGAAGAGAGATGTTGTGCCTAAACCTGCTGCCATTAGAATATATAGAAGTTTTCCTTTAAATATTGTTTAAATGTGGTCTAGAAAGCAAAGTAAGCCTATCGAACAACTTGAAGTATGTTTGATCAGGTTTCATAGTTCACCTTCATAATCCACAGAAACAAATTAATATCCTATATGAGTAAGTTATTCTATACGTAATTATATACATACCTCTGCATGTAAAAGCTACATGACCTTATGGACAAAGAACCATAAGGCATTTTAGACTATCCATCACAGGACTGCTCGGGCATTTCACTATGCACAAAAACAAGGAAGCCACCCCACCAATCTGTACACAGCTGTGCATTGACCTACTCAACAGAAAGGGGGCAGCCATCCTCCTCAAATCTCCTTCTTCATCCTTCTCACTGTGATATTTATCAGGTGTTGATCATAATCATCTAAAACTAGCTGAATTATCGTCCATGAATAACAACAGCAATTTGCAAGTCTGTGACTTCACTTCCTAACACCCCACTTACCCCCAGCTTTCCAAAGTATCTGTGTTTCTTCCTACTTGTTCTTTTGTGTTTTGGAAGTTCTCTTTAAGATTTGAAAGCATTTAACAAGAAAGGTTTCAAGGAAACAAGTAGCTTTCTTTTCTATAAGGGACTTCCGAAGCATCTTATTTCTTAAATGATCAAGCACTGTGTTTACAGATTCTCCACGTTCATTGATCTGTTTTGCCTGAGATTCTTGGGTTGCATTGTTCTCGTGATCCTCCTTGCAAAGACTTGGATAAAAACATCAAAAGCACACAGTGATCCTACATCCAACTGTTCCATTCAAATACCTCACCCTTAAAGGCTCACTCCTTTGTATCTGCTAATATTTATCCTTTCTATGGAGCTGTAGATTTAAAGTAGGTGTTTGGGGATGGTTTATCTGTTTGGTTTTTTTAGCTCCTTCTTTTTTCCTATTGATTTTACTCATTCACAAAGACTTTTTGAAGTTCTCAAAAACTATTTTCAACTGAAAGCTTATGCTATCAGCATGCTTCTCAACATATTTTATCTAGTCCTGTCTCATTATATGAAATAGCCATTTCATCTGCCAGAAATGTCTCGATGCCGCTGTAAAATAAATAATGGTCTCAGACCATATTCTTTACTCTTTTTATAAGCATACAGAATTCAGCTAAATATAAATGTATGCATTGAGGTTTTTTAAAACCTTCCAAACAGCCCAGTTTTTCTTTAAAGCGTTTAGAAATGCAGCCTGAAATATGTCTAAGGACATATTTACAGTCATTCAGAAATGGAAAATCCACTTCTTTTGATCCTCATTTCCACAAGGAAATAATCACATACTTTAGCTGCAGAAAAATGACTGAGCCATTGTTCCAGCAGCCTCTGCATTAAGCAGTGCCCACTCTTCAGTAGACCTCCCTAAGTAATTATGTGGAAATGGCCTTTATTATTTGCCTAGATTGATCCTGACTTTGCATTTATGGTTAGGTTTGTATCATACCTTGTAAAAATTTCCATCTGCATCTTTAATGCTCTCTACCTTCAAATATTTTCTACAGCTTTTGTTCTCTTCTGGATTAGGTATTTTTCTCCTACTTAAGCACTGCACATAATTTTCACAAATTATGTATTTATCTGAAGATTAATTTTCTTCAAAGTCACCCTGGTTTTTTGTTTTGTTTTTAAATAGATAATCTATTTTTCTATATTCTAGGCAATATTAACCTAGACAAGAGAATCAAATCAAGGGTTTTACAACTGTATAAAGTGTTACTATTATAAAAGAGGAAAATTAAGTTTGGTGTGGCTTCTTGGTGTGGCTTCTTGGTGCATTTCACATTACATTTAATAAACATGAGTTATGGACATAGAATATAAGTGAGTGCTTCCATGGTCTGAGCTGCTGCTGAAAGCCAGCCTCATCAAACTCTTCAACAGACCAATAAATACCAAGACCAATTCCGATTTGATTGATTTGTTTGCATTGAGACTACCTCAGCTGTTCTATCAAATGAAGATTCCTATTTGGTAATTCACTCTCAGTACACATCACTGTAATTTCTCAGGCCAAAGCCCTTAAGAAAGACCTTTAAAAATGCTTCAGTTCATCTTCTGAGCGGCCTAACAGAATTTAGATGGTCCAGTCATATGGAGTGAGGCTCAGCATGGATCTTTTTTCAGGACCCAGAATCCAGGCATTAAAACAAACAAACCCCAATAAAGGCTCATACACCCTGAAACAATACGGCACAGGAACACTCGGAAGAGACATAACTAGGACAAAAATAAATAGGCATTGATGCCTACTGAAGCCATCATTTCTTTCTAAAATTCTCAGGAATAATATTCCCACCCACAGAATCCCCAGACGAGAGTGATTAATGTATTCCCATCCACACGTAAACTTCTATCTGAATGCCTAAAATACCTTTTCTTGCCTCAGAAGGAACCTAGAATCGCAGCAGGAAAAACTGAGTTCAGACACACAGACAGCTGCTTGGTTAATCGAAGAGAAAAGCACAGCCCTGACGCAACCAAAGCACCATATGGCAGTGCCTACAAGACCCCATTCATCATATTTTCTAGCCCTGCTCAAGAGCGAGCATGAACTGCATCTCAGCACAGGGAAGTGCAGCACAACTACCAAGGTGAGGGGAAATGCCTGCAGTTTCACTTGCCTTCAAGAGATCCAGTTCCTAGAAAGGCAATAATGTTGTGCCACTGCTCCTGGGCCAAGAGCTTGAGAAAGAGCAAAATCCATCCCCTGGGAGACCTCAGGGTGTCAACTGGGAGCACTGGAGCAGCTAGTGCCCTGGGTGAGCTGGGGGCCAGATGGAGTATCAAAGAGCTCCACTGCCACAATACAGACATGGGATGACCTGTGGTGTAAATAGATGCTCACCAGCTTGTGGCACTGTGCTAATTACCCTAACTTCCTTCCATCAGTTTTCAGCCTTGCTCATCACCAAGGAGAGGATCTGCTTTTATATAAAAGCAGAGTCTTTGCTGCTTCCTAGCACTGAAAGCCATTTCATTTCCAGGACCTTGTGAACCAATCCGTTAGTCTCCCTATGCTCTGTCAGGCAAGCATGTATATAAGAAAACCTTGTGTTACAAGTCTTCAGTAGGAAGAGCTACAGGTCCAGAGCTCAGGCCTAAGAAAGGACTGGAACTGACAATTACTATATGTCACAGATGACAGTACTGTCCTAGCATAAATCATTTTAGCCACGTTACCACAGTCAAAAAGGAATGAAATCTAGAGCATGTTGTGGCGTCTTGTGCTGATTTCCTGCCGTGTCTGTTCTCCTACTGATTTGAACAATGGGTTAAACTGCAATCAGTCTTCCAGAGAGATTTTACCCTGCAAAGGGGTGAGAATGAGCAATGTAAATGTGCAAAAAAATATTACAGCAGAATGACAACAAAGCAGTATTTGTGGTATGAACACAGGAATAGATTATTTTACTAGATTGGGCTTCTCTTGGTTGATATTTTTCATGAGTTACTTCAGAGGCTGTTTTCAGAACTTACTCTGGTCAAGCTGTTATCACCGATGTGAACATCCCCACTTCATTGCTCCCTCCATGATAGAACAAGGATTAAACTTTCATGAGTTTAGGTTTATGATAATGTACAGAAGACAAAATTCCAATGCAGGTAGATGTTATGATTGCAAACCATTAATGTTTTACAGATCTGTCAGCAGTGAATACTTAACAGCAGTGACTGTCAGACCTTACAGTGTTGTGAAAACAATCAGTACCTCTACACTGCTATCGTCTGCTCATATGAAAATATTTCTCATAGAAGTTTCTGGAAATAGCTTTCATTAGCAAACATAGTGCTCCTCAAATACAGAAAGTAAGTTAAACTGCAAACAATTCCTGCAGCATAACTTTAAAAGGTAAGGGTAAAAATAATAAATAAATAAATAAAAGAACTAGACATCTTCTAAATACCTATGATTCAGGCTCCTTCAATAGAAAGCCAGAAAACAAAGCTGTCCAAATTTAAACCGAAATGAATACTCTAGGGTTTACATGCAGACAGGTCTGATTTCCAAATGTCCTAACGTGTTACCTGTGACACAACACTAGAGGAGTACAGAGAACGCACCGCACCTCTGCAGCCTGTGCAGGCCACCTTGGGAGCCCCCACTGGTGAACATGCCGCCAAGAACAACTGGAGTATCACTAACAGAGAAAGCCAGGAAAGAGGTCCCTTTCCCAAGAAAGAAAACATCTCGATTTTCAAACAAAGTATCTGTATCATGTTTCCTTTCCATTAACTCTTCGGTGTTCTCAGTGTATAGATTTGTTGGCAAATTTTGTCAAACACACACAAAAAAAGCTTTTTTGAAATTATTTTCTAAAAGTACTGAAGTTACCTAATCTAAAGAGTCCTATGCATCAGTATATTAAGAATAAAATGCTTTTGACAGGAACCATTAGTGTTTCTGATTTGCTAGATTTTTGGAATAGACACTACAGTCTGTTTTTTAACTCAGCTTGGGGAACACTTCCACATCTGGCAGTCCTAAACCATTATAGAATTGAGACTGAAGAATCTTCCCATTTGATTATCCCTACCAAAATATACTACGGTCAGATAAAAAATACACTGTTCTGATCTGGCCTGAAATCTACCACCTACAAATGTCCAGGTGGTGTTTGCATCTGAGAGAAGCACGGGACATGCAATACATTGCAAGATGAAAGCTTATGTTAAGATTACAAACTCCAAGTTCTTGTCTAGACTGGCACATTGAGAGATCATTTACTACTAAAGCTGAAGAAATCCACAGACACAGCCTCAACACTCTGTACTTCAAGAGAATTTGAGCTCAAATACTGGAAACAGTTCTCCAAGCTGAATACTCAATCTATTTTCTCTTTTTTTTTTTCACTTCTATTTTTGCACATTTCCAGAAAAGAACAGCAAGAAGCAGCATCAGTTCAGTCATATTTCATTAAAAAAGTCTGATTTAGCTGTTAGATAGAGCAATGTGCTCCAAGTTCAATTTCTTCAGCTGCTTACCTTATTTAAATGTATCAACAAAACTGTTTCTCATCTATATTTATAGAGCAGCAGAAAATAATGGTGTAGCTCTTTCACTGAGTAAACTAAATAATAGCAGGGGTATAAATACAGATCACTTAAGAATTAAAGACCGGGTGAACCTCTTTATTCTAATTCAATATTCACTTGGTGATTCGTATCACTTCGTTCCGAGGAAAACCCCATGGTGGGAGAACAATAGACAAGGAGATCACGTAAACACAGATTGCTCTTGGCAGGCATTTCTCCCCACTGTCCTCTCTCTGGTGCGGAGATGAAACAGTTGTGGATTTTAGATGCTTTAGAAATTTGCACTTTGAAAAGTCTTCCTAACAGCTAATATAAATCATGTTTGCTCTGACTTAAGGATATCATTTCTTGCTTTCCCCACCTAAGATAAGGAAAACAAATTCTCTTTCATTTTTCTGCAGTCCTGGTGTGTCCTCTGCTCCTCCCTCCCTTTCTCTCTCAAACCCCTAGTTTTTCCTTCCTTTGGCCTACATAACTAGAGGCTAAATAACCCCCAATCCAGCTGAATTATCTTCACATATTGTTATGCATTTATTATTAAAACAGTCCTTTAAGAATTGGCAGATTTTACTAAATGTCAGTAACTGATGTGAAGACTTACAGTCACAAGGCTTGTACTGATCTCAATTGTACAGTTCTGTTGAAACTACAGGGCTTGGCAGATTTAACCACAGGCTTCAAGGGAAGCAGAGTTTGCTTGAATATTTATGAACCTCTTTGGTTCAGACCTATTGGGTGCTCTATTTAAAACACTTATCTCCAGGTCTGTACTCTGCTAGCATCTGCATTAAAACAGAAGATGACAAACAGCTCATCACACACAGGGATGTGCTGCGACACCTTTTCTTCTAGTTAATCTAAGTGCACATCATGCTAAGTCCTTACATTCTTGAATAAATTTTGGCAGGCGTGTTGTTTGAGATCATCTTGAATACAGAGCTAAACAACAGGAGGAAAAAAACCTGCATGTTTGTTACATGAGAGCATCTTCCTGTCCTAAAATCACAGTTTTATCACATCCTAAACAGAAGGAAGCATACCCATGAATCCTGCTAGCTTCTACCAATACCTTTGGTTATGCAGGTTTTATATTTTTCTTTACCATTCTATCCCTCAGATTGGTCTCAAGAAATGGTCCCATCACGTTGTCGTTACGCTGCCTGTTGCTGTGAGAACCAGCTGTATGGTTAACTGGACATTAATCCCTTCTGTCTGACATTTCTTCTGGGTAGGAAAACAAAGCACCTGTGTGGAAAAGGTACCTCTAGATTTAAATCTCGAATGGAATCACTGTTTCGTAACAGCACTTTTCCACCATGTAACAACAACAAAGCTTCCAGAGAGCTTTGATTAAGCCTGGGGTAGTACCTAGGGGGTAGCCTGAGCCTTATCACCCCTCTCCACCAGATCAGGGCTGTTGAGGAGCAGCCCTAGGCTGCTGTTTCAGGGCCTGAGCAGGAAGCTGTGCCAGTCCACTGGCTCAAGTGCTTAAGGTCTCCTTATTAGACCTCTTCAGCCATGTAGGTTTCACCACGTGCCAAAGATCCAGGAGGATACAGAAATGGCTTGTAGTTACCTTCACCGTGCCATCTCTATCCTTCCTCTCTCAGACTGTGAGTCTAGGCTGATTTATGCACACCAAATAATTGCTGGGCTTTAGATATACAAATAAAATCATTAGATTTAAATTGGTGTAATGCATCCTTTCCCAGCCTCAAGGAATATGCAGTTATACACCCATAAATATCTCTACATTGCTAGGAAGATACAGGACTGGAAACACTCTCTCAAAGCAAGAGCTGTTGGCAGGATGTAATCCCCACTCTGTCTGGGGGAGGAATGAGGCAGTGGCTGAACACGGTGTTCTGGGCTCTGTCATCAGGCCATTTTGTAATAGCTGATATCTCTGCTGGGGGGGATTTCCTCTTTATGTCTTATCAGCTAATATAATTCCTTCTTTTTGTCATTAGACAAAAATATATATCTAAAAATAAAGTTGCTTCACAAAGCTATTTGCATGAGAGCAATCTCATTCTTATGCTCAGAATTGTATTCTCTTTCCTAATACTAAATGCCAAGACCTCTGGAAATTAAAATTAAGCCAGCAGGCTTAATTAATGCTACAACTGCGCTTAAAGTACACACACACCAATACAAAATGTAACTTCATTCATGCTCCTTTACTCATTGAAATGCACAGTGCAAGTTAAAAAATATATAGCAGGGCTTCTGTAGAGAACTAATCAATGCTGATGCATAATCTTTTCTCTAGCTGAGATAACCGGTCCTTCCATTTCCTCTCCTATTGCGGATACCTACTCACCCAGTCTGCTTTCATCTCAGACCTTTTGAACAAAAGCCTCAGCTCAGATGGCTTTTCCAACCTTCCAGGCAGTTCTATCTACTACTGAAAATCCAGAATTTAAGATTGCTTATCAAATTGTTATCCAAATTCCCCAAACAACCTTCTCTTTTCTCTCGCTCTTCCTTTTTTGTATTTTTTCGATCACAGAATTCTATTATTATATAAAAGGGATATGAAAATAGAGCTCTTGCAATCTCTCTCACACTTATATAGTAGAATTGCAGATGGCTCTAATTCAGCCCCTGCTAAAATAAAAGGCAAATTGCAATACCCACATCATTCCACATGAGCAGAAAATGGCAGTTTTGTTTGCCTCGTCTGCAAACCTGATGATACAATTTCATATGCACACAGATAATTAGGTAATCCTTTTGTTTTAAATCTTTCACAGCCCTTGTTTCATCCCTGAAAACAGCTGAGAACTCCAAAGATATTTTTTTTTCCTGTTCAACAGGCTTGTTAAGATATGCTGCTAATCATTTAGAAGGCTTGCGTAAGCTGGACATGTTGACATTAAAAGAAAAGTAAGATCTTTCACCTGCAAAGTATTACATTTTTAAGTTGATTTACTGAAAGGCTTAACAAATATAACAGCCTAAATCACCTAAGAGAATGAAAATAAATGGATTATATTGTTTGTGAAGACAGCTGACAAAGGTAAAAACATTTTTACGTGATTTTTTTTGGACAAAAATAAATAAGGAAGCTTGGTCAATTAATCTCCATAGCATTTTGGGTCTCGTCCCAGCAGTGACACTAAGGGGGAATAGGGAAAGCCAAAATAAGAGAATGCACTTAAAGGATAACAGACTCCACTGGCCAGGGAAAAAAGTAAGTTTTCATTGTTATGAAAGCTTCTTACGCTGCTGTTGTACCTGCCATTACAGAACCAACTGCGAAAATTCCACTGAAAGATGTATCATTTTATCTAGTTTCATGCACAAGTTCCGATTTACATTCAGCATGCTACATTCTTTGATCGTTGTATCATACCCACATCCTCAACTACCTACAGACAAATAGTTAGAAGTATGCAGTACAAGGTAATCCAAATGGAATAAATGTGTATATATACAAACACAGAGTTCACAAACAGAATCATATATATGAACGCATAGTTTTGAAGTCAAAATTTGCACTTCCAAACTATTGACAGTGTCATTCTTTAAATGCTTTATTCTCAAAATTCTGTCAGATGTGTGGTGCAAGTTGGCATTCACTGAGTGCTGGCTATGCACATGCCAGTGAGGCCAGCTGCCATTACACTAAACCAAATTAACAAGAGGGAGATTCTAGGGAATAGGTGTGCTTCTGCCTTCAATACTCATTTCAGATATTACCTGACAGGCTGGGAGTTCTTTTCCCTAACTCTACATGGATTTTCTTCTTCTGAAGAGTCTGCGCATTCCAGGAACAAGAACGATGCAGCTATACCAGCACTCTGTTCCGGGAATGACAGCAGAGGTGGCTGCACTGGAACTGCTACGGAAGCATGGCAGAACATGGCCTTTAACAAACAGCTTTATACACTTAGCAGCTGAAGACTCTCTCTAGTCAAGTTCAGTCTGACTGTGGTTATAGATTCAGACTCTGAATGAGAATATTTCATTTGTATTAGGTCAAAAACACACAGTGTTTGGTTCTCCTCATAGCCCCCTGGCTTTATAAGCTGTCTTTGGGTTTTAATTTAAAACACTGACTCTCAGCAGGGGAGTAAAACACGATGGCAGTGGAGTACCTCATTTGAACCTGCCCTGAGCAGGTGTAATTATAAACACCAGACACAGTAGAAGTAGAATAAGGCCCTCATGCCTTTTGTGCCCGTTTCTAGCTTGTAATCCTATTGAGACCACTAAAGCACCTTTTCTATTTGAGCACAGAGAATACCACTTCTTTCAAAGTTTTCTTTCATCTTATCAACCACATTATTACTCCAGGCCAGTGTCTTCTAATACAGATGCTTCAAAAGCTTTGAATTAGAGTTGCATAGTAGAATATAATCCTGTTTATGAAATTCAAATATACCTAGGGATTCTGTATACTTGCTTTGTTCCCTGCTGTTGCATGATTAATCAACGACTTCGTTGTTTTCTGCCATGAGATTTCAATACATCATTATTTGAAAATACTGGTCACTGCTCACACACACACAAAAAAGTAATACATGCCATGTGTCTTTATGATATTTGTCCAGTATCCTCTTTCCTAGTGACCAGTTTTCAGGTTAAGATGGCTGTGTTGTATAAATACTGTACTTGCTAGTGTCTCCAGAGTCTCAGTCTCTACAGACCTAAGGGAGCCATCACGATGAACACAGGTACACGTACAAAAAGCTTGGCACACAAAAATGCTGTGCTCCTGGTAGATCTGTCCTCAGTATGAAACTCTTTTGGCACAAAACTAACGTGGCAGCACTACTTCACCCTCTATCCCTTCCAAATCTCTGGACACAAACAGCAAGTCACTTGGGAAGATTTTCCAACTTTTCCAGCCTCCGGCTCAAGATGCAATTCATGAGCACGCTCTTCTATTTCAAGAAGCTATTGAACTGCAGGAGTGGAAAATACCAGTTCACATTTTTTCTTGATAGCCTGCCACCATGGAAACCTGTAACATCCTAGAGTTATCAAGTAATCAGCTATCTGTTGGGTAAACTCCCAGCACATTTAATAGCAAAACCCATGTGCTTTTCTTTCCAGTTCAGTTTCTTTCACTGTTCAGCTAAACACTACACTCACATTTCTTCTATTTTCTCCTTTGGCAGAATGTATAAATCCATTCTGAGAGGTCACAGTTAATAAAAAAACATGAGTGGTCACATAATCACACACGAACACATCTCCTGGCTGGTCTTCTTGCATACGTAAATGCAGTACAAATCACAGACTCATCAGATTTATCATGTAAAGGAACACAGCTGTTACCTGAGGAGATCAGCAGCACTCTCCCACAACACAGTGTCTGCCTGGGCACCCTCAGGGGCTGTCAGTGCTCGTGCAGGTCTCTACAAGGAAGCCCTAGCTCTCATCTGACCGGTGCCAAGAGCTCCAATTTTAGGAGACAGCATAAGGAGTAGATGGAAGCAGGAAAGATCATGCACAAGCAATGCTTTTTTAAATAATTATTACGAATCTTTCCTGAGGTCCCCTCATTCAATTTCACATCTGACAGGACCGCATCTGCTGTATGACACATTGGAGGCTTCATATAGTTTCTATACAGTATATAGGCTTTTGTTCCTTTTATTTTGGGGAAAGAATGGGAGAGAAAGTTATGTTTTCAGTCATGTCAGTGATCTCACTAATATATTTAACTACTTAATGTAATCATGCTTTGCAAAATACACACTGTGGTGTCAGTTAGGAATCATTCTTCTGGTGCAAAGAGCATCTGAGCCTCCATCTTCAGGAAACATTTCATTACAGAGCGTATTTCCTCCACTCTTCCAGAGAAGAGGATTACAAGAGTTTTATTCTGCAAAATGTTGCCAGAAGCAGAATTTCTTTGCTACAGGAAGATCATCACAAATGCAAACACTGCAAGTCGGCAAAATAGAGATTTTCCTGGAAGAGCATAAGACGCGCTTTCTGGAAGAGCATTTTTGCTAATTTCCACGAGAAAAACCCAACCTGCTCGTTCTGCCCTTTGGGAGAGGTTGGCTATGCCTCATGTTCTCCCTGATCAGAGTATCTGACCCCTAAATCACAGCTACTCCAGCGTCTCTTTCCTCCAGCCTGCCCTGACAGGCGCATACACGGTTAAAATGTTTTCTGTGCTCAGTCCCCACAAAGTTAAGGGAAAGGAGGGGCGTGAAGCTGGACACTGGGAAGGAGAATAGCAAGGAGGGAAGTAAATGGAATATTTTGCCCCTGGGTTTCAAGTGGCCATAGCCCTGCCTGGAAATCCACCCTTTCTGCATGCAGAGGAAAGAAGTTTAAGTGAATTATTTTGCCTCAAAAATTGATCCAGTTTTCAACAACAGGATTCCAAGGAGTCTTTTGTCCTTCCGCCGGATGCAAAAGGAAGCTACGCAATAGCAGCTATCCCTTTAGCAGGATGGGGACATCATCTGTTTCTGCCTCTGTCACATGTTCACCCACTCATAGTTGCCTTTGAATTCTGAATAATTTTGTAGCAGCAATACTATAGTATAAATTGACATGCACACAAACCCTCTGTGTGGGGGTAGAGAAACCATGTAAGCACCTGATGTTCATCTCACAGCTGAAGACCAATATTATCATTAAACTAATATTATGAAGATGCCGGGTACTTTCTTCCACTGCACCATATAATGAGAAAGGAAAAGAACATCTGGTTGGAGGGAGCCAGGAGAACAGAAGAAAAATTGTGCACCTTCCTGTTCTGAAAGCCAAATGACACGGTGTCAGGCTCTGGTGGCTCACGGCCCACGACTGCTTGAGAACAGACAGAATATAGCATGTTCCCTGCTGAAATTAGAGCAAATAAGGGAAAAGGAAAATAAAAGGAAATGCAGCTCAGACCAGTACTTCCTGACCTGCACTTCCACCACCACACTTGATCCAAAGCTCTTTGAAGTCCAAAGAAAGTACCCCACTGATTTCAAATGGATTTGATTCAGAGCCTAAGGAAGGAGGGAAAAAAAGTGTGGCACAGCAGAAAGCTCACTGGCATCATGGCTCTGTGGGGATGCACAGAGCTCTGCCGGGAGCCACATGTGTTTATCAAATGTTCCCTTTCCTGGGATTGCCCTTGAGACATGTTCTATCCAGCAGAATCCAGTGAAAAGATTGCAAATACTGTTTAATTTGCATATATGTGACAGAGAACATAAGCGTTCTTCCAGAAGATTTGTGATTCAAATAATGTTTCTCCTCACCCTACCTGGAGTAAGAATATTTTCCATTTTCCCTGGCAAAATCTTCTCACAAGAGCATTATATTAGCTCTGTATATTACTTGAAATTTTGGCGTGTTACCTTCTCATTTTTTACTGAACGCTATTATTACAATCTACATTTCTTTGGTCTTTTAACACCGGCCTTGCTTCCTAACAACCATTCTCCATAAATGCACATCCATTTCAGCTTGCCATAGCTGGCAAGCATTTTGTTTTTCCCTATAACAGCAATTTGCTTTGATGTATTAAGAATGTCCATCAAAATCTCTGCAACTACAGTCATTATACAAGGCCCCAATATTTATGCGGCTTTGTATCGAAAGGAGAATTCTCACCCAAAAAAAAAATCTATCATTCAAACTGCCTCTTAGTCCAGTTTTATGCGTATCAAATGGTTAAAATAGCTCTCAGAAGCTTCATACATCATTCTGTCTGGAAAATAATCAAACAATACTGCCTTTCCTCCTTCCCCCGAAATACCCACGCAACCTTCACAAAATACTCTTAAATAATAAATAATACATAGAACCCATTATGTCTTCAAATATTTCATGTTGTTCTGTGAGCTAGGTAGCAAGCGTAGCACTGTGAGCGTTTAGCTTCGCGGTGCTCCAAGAGAACTCCATGCTGCCTGCTCTACGTATCCCAGATTACAGGGTCAAGGACAAGAAAAGATGAAAAAAAAAAATAAATGCGGGCTATATACAAGTATTCACCACGAAAGTTGTGCTAAGGTCCTCAAGTCTCTGTTTGACAGAATGATTAGATGAGGTTTCAGTATTCAGTTCTCAGGAACTCCTCCATTGCCCAAGCCAAATGCAACGTGAGAAACAAAGTGAGCAGCAGCAGTACATTCAAGTGGCATGTTCAGGGGAACAAGAGCTGAGCAGAGAGCACGGCTCACTCCGAGTTACTGCACAGACACACACTTCTGAAGTGGCAGATGGACAGGCAGCAAGGGTTTTGGAAGAGGCTCAAGGAAGGGTCCAATAGGCTTAAGAAGAAATTAAAATGCCATAATTTAAAATGTGACAAAAAAAAAACTTGATCAAATCTGCTGGTATGGGCTGCTTACAGATGAAGTTTGGGCAAGGGGAAATCAAATGGCTCCAAGGCTACCAGTGAAGCAAAAAATTGCATTAGCTTTACAGCCTGAAGCATATTTGTTAGTATTTAACAAATTATGTGCTTCGTTTAAATACTGTTGCTAGTAGCCAAATAAATTAAAATCACCTCATTAGGCTTTACATCAGCGAAGTTAAAAAATTAAGAGAGACTTTTCTTACCTTCTGCCTAGGTATCTTTCTACTTGCACAGTCAGTGCCAGTAGGGACACAGAGGCCTTTTTCCACATCATTTGTCTCTAGGTGTCCTGAACCTAGACAGTTGTAAGGAAAGACAAAGCATACGTGTGATTTCAATATATCACCATGGTTCCACAATCAAAAAATATGATCACTTTAATATCCTAAATGGAACAGCCTGAAGCATTTATAGCTCAGAAGGCCATATGCTGCCCCCTGGTAAAAGCTGAGAAATCGGCACAGGCAAAGTTAGAGAACCAACTGTATTTTGCCAGCCTGTCACATCAAGCCCAGCTATAGCCCTACGTGGGGGAAACAGCGAGAAGCCTGGACAAACAGCTTCTGATGGTTTCAGCAGCAAGTCTTGTCAGTATTTGCGTTTCAGCTAGCCTTTTTGTGATGTGAAGATACAGACACTCTAAGACCAGATTCACATTATCTAATTGTTGTCTAAATTCCTTTGTCCAGTAGTTTTCCTGGTGATTATTTTCCTGGTAATTATTCCTGTGGCCAGGCAGTACTTAGAGAAAAGCCGTGTTTATGTAACAGTGGATAGGAAGCAAAGACTGTATGTAGCATTTGCTAGGTATTTGCAATATATAGCAAACTATGGAAGAAATGCTGATGGGAGGAAAGAAGTTATTCTCTCATATAAATAGCTCATTCTCTCTGGAAAGCAGTCTGGGGAAACCAAAACTTTTGCAGTTTTGCATCATGTGCAATAGGCATATCATAAAAAAAATGTGTTTTGACATTTTCTAACTGAAGCATTATGATTTTTAATTTGAAGTGGTATTCTGGGACCAGCATTAGCATATCCAATTTTTTAAAATATATATTTAGTGTTGAATAAAATGTTTTATTCAGTCAAAAAAGGTCTCTCTCCTCTTTCCCTGGGATTTATGTTTTGCTGTTGCAGCAGAAACAGATCTGTTTCACGTTACCCAGTAGCAGCTTCTCTAGAATGATTTGCACAGTCCTGCTTATGGAGTATTTGAAAACTTGCAGAAAATTTCTCCAACTGCACTACCGAATAAAAAGAAGACCGCATAATTCATCACATGTAACTAGCACCAATATGGCCCTACATTTAACAGAGTGTTTAGGATTTGCTGTTCCTAAGGGACGATTTCCTGTTGAACCTAGGAGGACCAGTTGCATACTTCTCATTAAGTGTCTACCTAAATGCTAAATGCATTCATGCACCTAAGGTGCATGAAGTAAATGAAAATGTCAGAAAACTGTTGAATAACTTGCAAGCTATCACCCCATTATTTGAATAAATTGCATGAACACTTTTACCTGTTACTTCCTTTTTGGCATCGAAGTCTTTACTTGAAACGGTTCCTCTTCTTTACAAAGACATGAATTTGACTTGCGGTGACTGACTGCTAACTCCCATTCTTGCATTCTGGCATTCCTCTAAAGTGGTGACAATCGCTCGCAACCAATGGTGAGAAAGAACAAAAGGCTTCCATCCACCTGCAGCAAAAGCAGTGCTAGGCAGAACTACATTCAAAAGATGCTTCACTGTAACAAAAATCCATAGGAATAAATTAGCCAACCCTAGTGTCAGCAGTTACAAGTAAGTAAAGGCACAAATGTTAATTCCTTGCTAGCTCTACTGGCTCAAAGTGGCTGCAGTTGGTTCTTGTTAGTGTAGGAACCAGTTTCTAGTTCAGGTGTTTGTTTCTGATTGCGTGCTCTGCTTGTTCTGCTCTGGAAACCTTTTGTAAATAGAGGGCTGCCAAATCTATCAAACTTATCATTCCACCGTAACGTAGAATGAAGTTCATTATGATTTGAATTGGTTGCATCAAATTCATTCTACTTAATCCGACCAGACTCTTCATACGTTGCCTAGGTCAGGAAAGGCAATTTATGCAATGTGATACTGGAGATACCAGTAACACAGTATTGATCTTTCTTTTTCATTTTATTTCAGACTTATAAAGTATAATAGAGGTGTTGGAACAGTCCCATTTCTATGAAATGTCACATCTCCCACAGCGTTTTTAATTTTCAATTGCAATGCTCTACCTCAGCTCTATCTGGTGATTCTAAGTTGTTCACATCCAAAGCACCTACCTAACCAGCACCATTTCAGCAGAATGGCATTGGGATCTTACACAAATATTGACCTGGATACACGTTTGATGTCAGTTCTGCACAATATCATATTCAGAACAGAGCATGTATGAAAAACGAAGCACGCTATCAGTGTGTGCTATGACATTACACTCAAAATAAAGCTAACGTTGGTGCTTAGTCAATTATTACATCTGCTATCGCTGTTTGTAAGGGAAAGGGACCAAGATGCAGAGGAAGCATCACGACCACTCAGTCTGGTAGGAATTAACTCATTCCTGTGCTCTTCAAGGAGCGACAACCAAAACGTCCTCTGAAGATTACAATTCCAACAGGCTCCTATAAGATGCAGTTCGGACCACATTACCCTCTTCTCCCCTGCTGCTCCCACCTGCACGTACACTTTGGCCAAAGGAGTTTTGTAACCAAGTGTCCAGAAGTCTCAAGTCCTGGCCCTTCCTTTTGGATGAGTCAACGTGCAAAAAGCATCAGAGATTCCACTCGCTGCTTTGCTCACAGGATGCAGGGTTTAGGCAACGTATGTGGGGATGAACCAAGCAGAGCTCTTCACTCTTCATCAACATTCTCAGCACTCCCTTCCCACCTGGCAGGGCAATGCACATTACCCCAATTCTTACCAGCGTTTGGGGCAAGGCTGGGGTTGAAGGAACACTGAAGAGCTGCTATATGGCAGTCTTATCTGCGGCCCCACAGCAACAAACAGTACAGTTAAATAAATGATACATTTCCAGCAGCAGCACCAGTCTTCCCTAGACTTGTTTTCTCACTTCCCTGCAGTCGCCTTTTGTTTGGCAAGAACTCACTCCGTACACAGCAGCAAAATGAGATTGCAAAAGAGGAAAATGTGACTCCGGAACCATGTGCCAACAGACAGGCTTCTTTCCTCCTGAATCACCATCTCTCTCCCTAGCCTCACTCACACAGATGCACACGGTCAGCCAAAAACAACTCCGCTGGATAATTTTAACCAGAGTTTAGGAGCTTTGCCACAGGTCACAGGTGGGAGAACTGACCTGCATTGTCCCAGGTACACTCAGGATCAAACCAGAAAAATCATTATTCCTACCAAGATCCGAAAGCACAGCTCTGAGCTAGGGACCACAGGGTGACTTGAAGCAGGTTGCCACCCCTCAGCCCTCTGCAGCACCTGGCTAACCAGCAGCAGCACAGCAGCCGCCTGTTCTCTGTCCATCGGCCACGGACTGTGGTACCTGGCTGGCCTTCACGCGCCGTACGGACGCACCTGGATGCAGAGGGGCCTCTTAACATCTCCACAACAGACTGTTTACTCCTCAGCTGGCCAAAGACTGCGCACCACCTACTAGACAGGAAAAAGGGAATAAAATCAAAAGCAGAAAGAAAAAAAGAAGAGAGGAAAAATAAATAAAAAGGGAAAACAGGAAAAAAAAAAAAGAAAAAAAAAAAAGGAGAAAAACTAAGGAAAATTTAACTGAAACAAACAACAAAAAAAAGATAGAAAGGTAAAAAGGACAAGAGGGAAACAGAAGAAAAAATATATATATATTCTTTTAAGCACATGAAACCAGAGGTTAACTGTGGAGATCAGAAGGGAGACCAGAATGAAAAAAAAAAAATACATATATTCAATTCATTTCTACAGTCACAGGCAAAGCAAATAGCATTTTATATATGCTCCTAAAAAGACAGATAAACCTATTCTCAGTGGTTCCCTGAGCTAAGGAGGGCAGCCGTACCGCAGGGGTACTACAGCCATTAGCATTTTTGCCAGCTGATGAGAAAGCATTTCATACGGAAACGTGTGTGGTCAGCAGAACACAAGCATTAACTTATTGCCTGTCTGATATTCATCTTTCATTTCAATGTTCTGAATTATTAATCTCCTTCCAGTCACTAGTTTAACTTTCTAGCCCCCAGCCTTTTTAAAATGTCTAAAGAAGTTCAGGGCTCCGAAGCCGCAGCCTGACAAGGCACGTCTACCAACCCAGGCTGCTTGGCGTGCAAAATAACAAACTTTCACCAACTAGTTACCAGATGCACTCCTGCAGGAAGACACACAGTGCAGGCTAAATGGCATCTTTAGGAAAAAAAACCATGTCTTAGGGAGGCAGAGGGAAGCGTAACACAGCCAGGGCAGCGGGAGGATTCAGCCTTCTTGCAGAAGCCAGAAGCAGGTGGAAGCAGCTGCCTGCTCAGAGGAACCTTCCTACTGAGAGGCTGTGCCCCAAAGCCATGCCAAGGCTGCTGTGATACCCGCACCATGCAGGTGCATGTGCAGCTCACACTGCTTTAGACAGCCTGCAATTTCATCTTCCTCTGCAAGACCTGGGTTTTGCAAAAATCACAGGCGTGCTTCTCTCTGAGCTCAGAAGCAACCCCATTGACTTCACAACTGCCTTTCACAGAAGCACTTCTGCAGATTTGACCAAAAGGGGAGGGAGAAGACTCCGCAGGGTCAGAAGCTGACGAGGCAATCCATAGTCTGTGAACTTTATTCTTTAGAGACTGTAGTAAGGTCTTTGCTTTAGGGAGCAGACAGCTGGGAAGGGAGGAAGCTGAAGCTGTATTCAGAGCATTGCTGTTGCCAGAATATTTCAACAGTTGGAAAAAAATTGTTTATTTCCCACCACTCTTTTAAAGGTTTGAAAGTTCCCATTGCTGAATGGGATTAACGCTTTATTTATTTCTCTCTTTTACAGATTAGCACAAGCCAAAATAAATATATAAATTTCATTCCAGAGGAAAAAACATGACATGTCTGGGGAACAAAAAAAAAAAAAGAAAAAAAAAAAGCATGTTTACCTTAACTGTGCAATTTGAAAAAGCAAACTTGAGCAGAGTGATTAAAAGCATGTGAAACAAGAAGTGTGCCCTTTAAATACCAACTTCTAATTACAGTGATATGAATGTGTAAATCTAATTATGCACATTTAAGGATTAGCTATTTTATTAAAACCGCCTTGATATGAATTACATAATCAGTTCTGTTATTAAGATTGATCACTAACTTCCATTCAGGTATTTGTTAATAAAAACTGACAAAATATCGGAGACTTGCCATTTCTAGAAGTACAGCAGTGATGGCTTTCCAGCACAGCTAAATTAAGTAACCTAATGCTCAGCTCCAGCGTATTTGTGGTTTTATATTAATGCAGTCCATAGCAGGGCTAAAAAAGAGCTTAGTTTTAGCCATACGGAGTAAGCTGGCTTGAAGTCTTAAATAGCAACACACAATCCAATGACATGAGATTTCACCTAATTGTGCCCTTCTTTCTTATCCAGTCCACACATCTCTACCGCAATGAATTACAGCCCCTTTTCCAGCTGACCAAGACCCTAGGACTGCCAGCTGATGAGAGCACCCCTCTTATTTCTGGGCAGTGTGTAGGCACAATTTCTCAGCTCAGAGGACAATGCTCAGCATCCAGTAATCCTTTCTGCACCTTCATCCACAGGAGTAAGCTGCCTTTTTATGCTTATTGTTTCCTGCTCTGAAGACTGAGGCGCAGGAATCAGGCCACCTCTCTACCCTTTCAGTACAGCCCTACGGTACCTTTTGGTCAGGCATTTTTCTACAGCTCTCAAACTATTTTCACAGAGCTCTTGCTGTTCAGTGCTCTGCTTGAAACATGGGCATCCAAGAGCCCTACGTTATAGTTCTCCCATGGCCAGCTGCTGGCTCCACGTAGCCGGTGTCACAGAGTACCAGCGCTTTGGAAGGACGGTGAACTTAAATATATCTAAAAATTTGTGTGTTAGAAGCTGTTGAGGTATTTAGGCTGCCTTGGACAGCTCAAGCAGAGCAAAGCAGACGTATTACCATTTTAGCCACTCAGTTACAGGATAATATTCACCACTTTGCTTTACAGAAAAGCTCAGTTTCTGAATCAAAATCTACCGATTACTTGTCTCTCTCAACTATCAAGTTGTAAAAGATTTGTTCCAAGGAATATTTAAACAAATAGTTTCTTCCCTAACTTGTAGCACAGTCTCTCTCCATGTCCTTCACCTGAAAACTGAATACAGACTCTGTATCGCCTCCTGAAATTTCTTCTTTTTGTTTTACAGAGCAAAGCATCCTGTGCCTCTCTACTGAGAACACACTTCTCACATCTATTTAGCCCCACAGAGCCAGGACAGTTTGTGAACTATTGCCACCGTTGTACATTTTTGTGACTTAAAAAGAATATTCAGTACAATTATGGCCAGGGTAAAACCTCAGTGGCAGAGTTAAGAGATTGCAAAGGATTTCAGCTTCTATTAAAACATAGATGTGTAAATCCTGCACATGCCGGAAGAAACGTATCCCAAAATATCCCCAACATAAAGTGGCAGGGAACACAAACATCGTATTCATTGTGGTCAAAATTTCAGTGTGTACGCCCTGTTACAGTATGAATCAGAATGGGCTTTTGCTCTCCGAACACCTCCTTGGCAAAACTACATACAAGTAAATTACTCCAACTGTAGAAATATCTCACAGAAAACCAAGATTAACACACGTACTACAACAAGGAGGAAATGCAACAGCAAGGAGCAAGCCAGGTTGTGTTTATTTCATATCTAAAGGAAAAATAAGCTCCACCTTAATCCATTGAAACCATTTTGTCTATTTCAGAAGCAAGGTTTTGAGGCAATCTCCTAAAAAGTTAAAAGAAAAAAAATTCACAGACAGTTAAGCTTCAACTTCTGAACATCTTTTCCAGAACGCTACCCAGTAATACTGAAATCCTCCACTTGCTCTATCGCTGAATTAATTACTGATCATATTTCAAGCATCCATGCATGGTGCTTTGAATCAAAGGTGCTTAATACAGTTCTACAATCACTTACATGAACAATTCATCTTTCAGGGTAACATTGAATTTTATACAGACGTACTCATTCTTACTGTGTTATTTAACAATCAGCCCACATGCACAAAGCAGAGGAAAACTGAAACACTCTTATTGTTGACTATTTTGGATAGCTGATCTAAAGATGCAGTTCACACTCATTTCTAAACGGGAGAACTGCAGTACGATGACTCACTGATGCTCTAGGTGTGGGGGGTTTCCTCTTCATACCACAGGAATTGAGGAGAATTAAAGACACACAGGAGAAGAGACCAGAAACATGAAACACACAGGGTTCTGGCTTCTGCTATGGGATAAAGTTCCGTACAAACCCCAGGCTTTACTTCTTAAACATCAGAGAGCTACTAGTATTAATAATATTAATATTTTAAGCAAATTTATCTAAAGCACTCAGAAACCAGTGGGAGAGTGGCAGAAAAACACCAGGCAGAGCAAGCAGCCACAGAGACCGGCACACCCCTTCCTGGTGTCAGACCCCGGGTTCAAACCTCGCTGTGGACAAAGGCACGGAGCCAGGCCTGTCACACTGCCCTTCTCACGCCTCCGCTGCTAAGTCAGGAGAGGGACAGCTGTGTTTCAGCATTACCTTGGCATCTTCACACACCTCCCAGTAGAAACGGACACAGGCATTTGCAAGTCTCCTCTGCTGCTGTGGCTTCTTCTCTGCTCCTGTGCCTACCCACACTGGTGGCACCTTGTCCCCAGGGGCAAGAGGGAATGGGCTGACAGCCGCCGGGATGCTGCTTCACAGGGCAGAACTGAATTCCTTTTCAGGTCCTCAACTTTGTAGTTGAGGCACAATTTCAAGGCCCAGCAGGATAGGACTTTGCAAGGAGATCGTTACGTGGAGGTTTCAGAACTCCCCCTGCTCCCAGCCCTGTTTCTCTGAGCAGAGAGGAGAGTTTGGTTCATTCTGGGCCTTCTTTTCTCAGCAGCTTAGAAATAAAAATAACTGGAAATTACAGATGTCAGGTCAGGAGTGGAAAATCATTCTGACTGGACCGGAATGCCAGGCCATCAGTACCTCTGAAGTAACATGCTAGAGTTTATATGTTAAAATACCTGAGGTGGAAAAAAAAATCTTATCTTGCAGTTTATTTCTAAAACAGATTTCCTTCCTGAGCCACACAACAGAGAGCAGAACCTTGCCATAAATGACTGTAGCACCAGGAAAGTCATTTCGTGTTGATAGGGATAATCCCCATACACCTGAGTGCACTGCTTGGCCCGGTAGCTTTGCACCCCGTGCCTTCACAAGACCCATGGCCGCTGGAAGGTGAGCTCTGGCTTGCATTTGCTCCTGTACCCGCAGTGTGAGGGTGTGCTCATAGCCAGGGGGCAGGACAGAGCACTGCTGCCCTCTTCTCCCCATTCCTGCAGGCAACAGTCAGGCCTGCCTGTGACAAAGCGACCTCTTGTCAGCAACAGGGATCTCGTCTGGAGAAGCGTGTTGGGGTGTGCTACAATAAGGACAGGCGGTTAGGTGTCTGCGTTCTATCTATGGGCTCACCAACAGGGTGGATGACAGCAAGAGGCATCGGGAGGAGAAACCAGAACACACTTTGCTCTGTGCAGAGCCATACAGGGGATCTTGGCCCCAGGTCTGGCAGGGGCCTCACCGAGGGTACCTCCCCAGTGCGGGGCCAGGGTTGCTCACGTAGCTTGTGGCTGGGCACACCCTGGCCGGTTGTACCCCACAGCTATCTGTTCCTGAAGCTCCCCATCCCTTCCTCCCCGACCTTCAGGCTGCTGCCCAGCGCCACGCTGACACACCTCTAATTTAAATTTCTACCCAAACCGATTATGAAATTCGCACTTGGCTGCCCTTGAATGCAGCTGAATTAAGACACCAGCGTAATAAATGGGTGACCGTATTAACAGTGATGTATCTCCCCATTCCACAGAGCCAGCACCGCACTCATTTTCATGTCGGAGTCATACTGTCACTAGACTTCACTGCCATTAAGAATCAGTTAAACATTAATTAATGGGCATTTAAACTTTTACTGGATGTTTAGTGAAAAATTCTCCATTGGCAGAATAGTAATTGGCTTTGTAAATTTCACAAATCCCTTAAAAATGATCTTCTCTATCTGCATGCCCCATTGCTCCACCATTTTAATGTACAGTTCATTTGGTAATCATGTACCTCTGTACAGACAGACAACTAATCTATTTCTTCTTACACTTTGTTTTAGAATCCCATTTAATAAGATCGGTTCCTAATAGAAATGAGAATTTAGCAGGAGAAAAAAAAAAAAAAAGTAAATGGAAGCATTTATCAGCTTTAGAAGAAACACAAGAAAAGGCTGTTAATATTCAGAAACTTACTAACAGTCCAATGGAAACAGTCATTTCCAAGCACCCTCTCCAGGACTGGAAATATAATGGAAAATTTAAAGTCTGCTGTTCCCTGCTTCATCCTCCTGTATCTCCTCATTCTAAAAAATCAATACAGGCTATTCATCATTTCACCCCACATCCCGAGACTGTGAATGCCTTAGGAGGGGACTGTAAAGGTCTGAGGGGAAAAATAAAACACCACCACCAATAAAAACAACAAAAATAACGGAAGCGGGGGGAGCAAAATTGCTATATAAACACACCATCATTAGGACGCAGACATTTCAAACTGATGGTTAAATTATACGCTGTCTTGGCTTCCCCCCCACCCCCGATGTCCTCACTCTGCTATACACACAGCTACAAAAAAAGATCATTATTCCTTTACCCTTATTGACCAGCCCAGGAACAAAGAAAAATATAAGATCGTATTCATCAACCTAGAGCTTTTCCTTATCCTTTTTACCTCACCACAACTTCCATCCCTATCTTTTATATATGGGAGATGAAAATAAAGAGAACCACAGAACAGTGAGTAAAAGCTGACTTCCTTTGGCCTTCTTGCCGGCCCCTTTCTCCAGGATCACTCACTGGAGATACTCACTTTGCCAGCTGGGTGCACGTTGGCTCACCTAGGCCAAGTGCAGAGGTGCTGAGAAAGGCATCAGCAGCCCCACGCTCCCTGAGGAGCACTGCTGTCCGTCCTGTGCAACGCCAAAGTGCCACCAGCCTCCATCACCAGCAAGGCCATCTGCATATTGCCCACAGGTTGTGACGCCTGGTGCATGCCCACAGCAGATATGAGCCGACCCTAGGGGAAGGCAGACCGTGCTGACTGACTGATCACATCGCACTTGTACCATTTTAGACCACATACCTATTTTCATGGCAAACAGTGAATGCAGCTCTTGGATAATTATTTTTCTTTCCCATCCTTCCAGCTCTCTGGCAGCCCAAGTACACAGCCATACACGTACTAACCCAGAGCTTGTGGGACCAGACAATGTATTTCACCTCCGGATCTTTCACCACCAACTACGACGAGGCCAGGTGACAAAGCCCACTGCTAAGGGAACCATCCCATCAGAGACCTCCCAGAAGAACACAACAATATTTATAACAGAGGTAGTGAGGGATCATGAGATGTTGCATTTTCTGAAACTGTGACCAGCCCAAGAAGAAACTTTACATAACTGCATTTCTAGATGCTGACCTTTCCTAATTTTCGACACAGAACCTGCTTAATGCCAATGGGAAAGAAAAGCCCACAGCAGTGAAAAGGCAACTTGCGTATTCAGAGACACCATGACCTCACTGCAGTAGCTTCTTTGATTTAACACTGCCTTTACTTCTCACGTAATGCCAGCAAATTAAAGCCTTCACATTTTAAACAATTATTGATTTGTCTGATTTATGAATAAAAAGAAAGCTAAGTAGCTGAAATGTTATTTGGGTGGCATGAATGTGGGCTTCAGCTGGAAATGCTTCTTTCTAAGACAGGCCAAGCCTGCCCTCTAGAGCATTGCTGTCCCTTGTCGAGAGAAACCCGTCTGCATTAACCGACTCACACAGTAGTTAGCGAAGAAAACTGAACTTGGGGGATTGCTTCAGTCCCTTCTCAGATGGATTGGAAGTGACAGATTTTTCAGTTACAAGTGCTCGAGCCTATCAGCGAGATAAAAATTTGCAGGTTCAAGGTTAAATCATAGTGAATTCCTAGTTGCATCAGAAGGGACAGGGGCAGAATTTATGCAGGAACCAGAATGTGATACTTTTGTACCACTAGAGCCTCCTCTGCAAAAGAACAAAAAGAAATACCTCTCTGAGATACATCAAAGCCCACGCTAAGCTGCCACCCTCTCTCCAGCAGCCAGATGTATCAAAAGACAGCATGAAGTTCCCACAAATACAAAAACGTTTCCCGTTCCCAGCTGAACGCCACCAGCAGCACCCCATGTCAGCGCTTGCTGCGGCACACACCTGTATGGTGACCCCGGTCACGGTACCGGCCACACACGGCAGCAGCAGCTGCGCCCAGCTGGAGCCGCTGCCTGCCCCAGAGGAGCATTTGCCCTGCACCTCCACACAGCGACCTGGGGGTGTGACCCCAGCACCCACGCGGATCTGACGGAGCACATGGGAAGGGAGAGGCAGACAGACAGAGGAATAAAGGGATCCTTGCTAGGTCCTCCCACCACTGCACCCTCCTTTGTCAGAGCAACACATGCAGCAGAAACCCGTGGGGCACAGCAGCAAAAAGAGCATCTCCTTCAGCCTTTACATACATGGTGATGCATGCTGTACAGCATAGACAAGCCGCCGCCTGCTGAAAGAACAGATCAGAAAATAGCTGCAAGAGATTTAAGTCACTGTCTGAGGTCATGTTTTCTTTGGATTGATTTCAGACACCCTCTGAGGAGTCAAGGCACAACAGTTTACAAACAAAAAGCACGGGACACTTTCAAACCCTAAAACCAGGTGTCCTGGTTTCACTAGGGTAGAGTTAATTTTCTTCCTAGTAGCTGGTGTGGTGCTGTTTTGGATTTAGGACAGGAAAATGCTGACAACACCCTGATGTTTTCACTGTCGCAGAGCAGTGCTCGCACTGAGTCAAGGAACTTTCAACTTGCCACACTGGGGGTACACAAGGAGCTGGGAGGGGACAGGGCCCGGACAGGTGACCCCAAGGGATGTCCCGTGCCACATGGGTTGTGCTGAACGATCAACTGAGGGAGTTGGCTGGGGGCTGCTGCTCAGGGACAAGCATTGGTCGGTGGGTGGTGTGCAAATGCATTGTGCATCACTTGCTTTGGGTATTCTGTGTGGTGGTGGGTTTCTGTTTCATTCTTTTTCCTCTCTTTTTTATGAAACTGTCCTTACCTCAACCCCTGAATTCTTGCATTTTTCTATTTTCTTCCCCATCTTGCTGGGGGGAGAGTGAGTGAAGGGGATGTATGGTGCTAAGCTGCCTGCCAGGTTAAAACACATCAACAGGCCCGATTCTCAGGTCACTTCAAAAAACACATTAAATTCTCCAACAGAAACCTCCTGGTCATGGTTCAATCCATCTGGATAGTCCTACTTCCTCCACTGGTCCACTTCTGCACTCACAATCCTCTCACACAGTCACACAGTAGCAGTGTAGGAGGGATCAGGAACATGGCAGGAATTTTCAAGGGATGCACATTGGTCAGACTTTGAATTTCATCATTCCAACATAAAAGGCATAGAAAAATTGCACGGTGTCTTTAGAAAACAGTCTGAAATCTTAAACTTTGATCTGAGACAGCCCATCCAGCATGGAGGAGCAGAATATAGCCCTAGGCTACTTACCTACTTCTGGATTCGATTCTTTATCCAGCCCTCACCAGTCTGCAGAGCAGGGAACTGAGCAACAGACTGGTGAGGGAGGGAGCAATTGTTTGGGGTTTCATGTTCAGCCATCGTGCAGCAATCTATCAGAACGTAGGAACCCTGAGTATTGCAAGTATTTGGCAGTGGGGACCAAGAAGCTGGAGGAGAGGCAGTTGTGGTAAACGACAGTGAAGGCTCAGGGCTGGGCACACAGATGGATGCTGACATCAGTGAGAACAAGCAGAAAATGAGAGCGTCTTAGCGGCACATTTAATTTCCGTATGTTTGTTCTTTTGGGCAACAACCTGAGCAGCTGCATTCATTTCATGGAGAGACATCTCTAAGGATCCTCTCATAAATGGAAATCACTGAAATCACAAATGAACTACAGCTCGTTTCCTGATGCATTCCAAGAGCCTTTCCACTAGGCAAAGCTACATGCACAGTGCAGAAGACTCAAAGAAATAAGCAACAAGGAACAAAATGCTTGATTTTGTGCCTTTGAGCCTCCTAGGAAAGCTTACCTAATTACTGTCATTTACAGAGTAAACGTAATTAAACCACTCGGGGTGGACAGAGCCCTGATCTGACGGGGAGGCACTGTGCAGACACAGCAGTGGTGTGTGGTATGGGCAAGAACACGTTTGCAGACAAAGCTGTTAGGCACGGTTCAGTGTTCCCCACCAACTTCTCTTACCAGGTGAGCACAGTCCTGAAACTTGCCCCAGACATCATAATTGCTTTCTGTTCATTCTCACAAGGATGCAGCATGATCTTCTAACAAGAAAAGGAATTTAAAAATCTCACTTCTGCTTTGCTTTCACCGGACAGCACCACAGACACAACACCCCCTTCCTGCCACCATCAGGACCAGATCAGCCAGAGAAGCACATAACCACCAACCTGCAGGTTCTCCTCAGATGCATCTTGCTCAGTTCAGCTGATCAGAAACAGACAGAACACAGTGGCAGGCAATATGGATGCAGACCACTTGCCTTTTACTGTACTTCTACAGATAGTTAATATAAGCTATTCTAGTTTTACTTCTCAGAACTTGTTTTCTATTTTGGAAACTGGAACATTTCAGCCGCATTAATATGCTTCAGTCCCCAACCTCATCAGAAGATGTGTGTTGCTTGAATGGAATATAAATCATTGTAATGGACTAACTTAGTTTCTACTGCTACATAATGTGAGATGCATAAAGTACCAACAATCTGAAATGCACATTTAAGTGTGGCTAAAACAGGGTGGCAGATACAAAATTTTTGCCTTCGTTGAAGTGCTTTTGCACTTCCTTTGGGCTCAGCTGATGTCATTTGGTGACATTTCCCCTGCTGCTGGCAAAGCCCCCCCATAAGGAACAACGATGTTGCGCTTTGAAGATGTGTGCCATATCGCAGTGGCATGGAAACAAAAACACATGTTCATCTAAGCCTTGCACTCTTGTCCTACTTCAGATTAGAAAATGGGGCACTTAATGGCAGAGGGCAGCAGTTCTGCAGAAATCACCACGTGATCAGTTTCTTGGTTTACTGTGCAAGGTCCTTCCTAACTGTCCAAGGACCACCTAGTCCTTCCTGATGGTTGGTGTATTTTTTTCCTTTTAACTTGAGTATCTATGAACACTTCCATACCAGGACAACAACAGCACAGCATTTCCAAAAATGTTCACAGTGTGAACTAGTAAGACAGCAGAGTGATTAAACATGAGAATATTCTTACTGGATAACTTCCAATGAACTATTATTTCTACTGCAGATGCTGAATTATTTTTATGCCCTTGTGCTCCTTAAGGGGTTAAATAATTACTAGATCTAGATTAAACTGATAAGCAATATGCCACAATTGAGTTTTTCCTTGTGTTTCCTTAAGTGACCTGGAATTTGCACTGAAGAGAAATTTCAGGAATCAGCTTCTGACAATTTGTAATATATATATATTTTTCTCATTAAAAATCTTGTACAGAAGTAGTCTGTGAGCAGTTTTTTTTTTGTTTTGTTTTGTTGTTCTCATTTATACACAGAAAATGGTTTCTGCATAGAGCAGTGTTAAAAACTCACATACAAACTAATTCAGAGGCTATGTGCAGCACGTCAGGCAGTGGCAGACTTGGATGGGCAGAAAACTTTGTCTTCACCAGTGATACCCATCTCCATTATTGGTCTGATGCTGGGAAAATTAGCTGTTATACTCTAGAACCCAGAAAAGTAAAGCAAATACCATCACCTTCCATACACTGTACTTGCAGCTGCTGCCAAAAAACATTAATAGTACTAATAATTTAGTAATAAGCAAACAAAAATCCACACCCTTCAGGAAAATGAACTGAAATGGTTCTTCCTTATTCTGCTGAGCCAATACCTGAGGGCCAAACAACCAAGGGAGCATTCTGAGTTAGATACATATCAACCAAAAGGTTAACTACAGCCAAGAGCTTCTTAAAGTAACAAATAGGATAACTTAAAATTTTGCAAAATATTTTCAGTGGAGTATTCTTTCCAGAAATCAGAGCGTAAAATTTTGGCAGGAGTGTTTTCTCAAGCTTGATCTTCTGTATAAAATAGTAATGGGAAAATTAGGATTTCAGAGCCTGAAAATGGACAAGCATGCTCTTCAGAAAACAAATCTTACATGCAAATCTAGAGAAAAGAAGCTCAGTAACTTTTCCAGCTGACACCAAGCTTAAACTCGGTCATTAAATTCCCTTTATTAAACTGATTTTTCACCTTAATTATACACGGATAAGGTGATTTAAAGTGGAGGAATCATGAGCTCTGTATCATTTCTTAGAAGCTCAGATCTGTAGAAACCAAAAGCAGTGGAGGATATCTTTCAAAATCAATGTCAGTCTGCATTTACAGTCAGCCATAACACTTCTTCCACTGATGCTGAAATTGCAGATTCCTTTCTATCAAAAAGCCGTACTTCTCTCTGTTTATAATTCAAGCAAAAATTCTCTGTGACACAGTATGTAGACCCACGCAGCCAAGGTCCATCTTCATTTCACACCTTTGCAGTATAAGCACAGGTTTAAGCCAAAAGAATAAATTGTGTTAGTACCTGGCAAACATTTGACAGCATTAAGATACATCTAGACATTTTTTTTAGAGTACCACAATCCTGAGAATACCAGAAATGAAGACTTTTTGCTCAAAAGCCTTATTTCAAAATGCAGTGGAAGAGCCAAAAGATACCACCTGTTGTTCACTAGCATTTTAAGCACTAGCCTTAAATTTCAAGCTGCATAGGCATTCTGCCTCTTCTGTCACCGAGTAGTAGGAGGCAGAAAGAAAGCTAACGAACGGGTCAACAACCCTGCCGATTCAGAGCTCAGCCCCACAGGACTCTCTAGGCACTAGCTATCTGGAGCTGGTAAGAAGAGAGCAGAAGATAGTGCAAATGAACAGGCACAGGCTCCAATGATGTATAAATCCCCTTGGCTTTTCCTCTGATGTAGCTGAAGTAAGCAGAAGGGAATGCTCATTAATAGCAGCACACACCACAACACTGCCACTACCCGCACCTACCCCGCACTTCTCCATGTCTCCCAGCTGCAGAGGGGAAAGCCCAAACTCAGGATGCCGACCTTGGGTAAGATCAAGGACGTGCTAAATGGCAAACACTACAAAAGCAACCATCTCATATGTTTTAACAAGAGGAACATATGATTAATTATTGATGAAATAGTAGGAGATGTGAGCTATCTCCAGAAAAGCCAGGTCCTGGTCAACAACCTTTGTCTCATATTCCACATACTATCTGGAAGTCTGCGAGTACGTAACAGTCCACTTATCAACTCTAACTTACACTGCAAGGACTGGATCATCCTTTACGTGGCAGTAGCCCTTACAAACACGGAAAGAACGAGGCCTTTTTGCAAGAAAACAATTGTGGGCTGCTGACCCAGAACGACTCCTAACTGCTTGCACAAGGTTTCTGCCAGAAAGCTCCCTTGCCTTCGAACAAACTATTTTTTCCACAGAAACTTAGACGGGGCAGGAGGAAGAGAGGCCTATCGCAGACACGTCACCTTATGCAGAACTGCTCCCGGGCCTTAGCCAACCAAGCACCGCTCCTCCAAACACCAGTCAGCTGCTCTGTCTTTGCAGAGGGAGGCCCTGGCAGAAGGAAGCAAAGGGTGGGGAGGTCTTGACTCTAGGACAGACAGCCATAATTCAGTATTCACATATTTAAAGTCACTGTGCAAGAGGTCTAAAAAGACCGGATGAATGACTGTGCTCTTTCCCTGAAACTTTTGCAGCTACACTGGACTCTGCAAGGGAGAAGCAACCAGGCAGAAGAAAGAAAAAAGAAATTCTATCCCTCTCGCTCTACTGTTTGACACCACGTATTGTATGAAGCAAGGCCAAGCCAGCTAGTGCACATGCAGCCTGGCAGTGAATAAACCTACAGCGCTGGTCCTGTAATCAAAGAATGCAGAGTCCCAGGTTCCCCAGCTGAAAGGCAGTCAGACGTGCAAACTGAGCACAGAGACACGGTCACATCTGCGGTACTTACCAAAGCAAGATACCAACGACAGAACCTCATTACAACAGATCAGTACCTTTTCAGGCAGCAAAACTGATTCAGGTTTTGACAATAAAATACAGCTCATCTATTCCACGACTGTAATGGATAGTACAGGTGGCATTTCACCTTCACTGTTGTGATAACAGTAGCATAATAGAAATTCATTCTGAACAGAGTTCTTTCTGCATGAATACAAAGATATGTTAATTATGTAGTTGTATTGAATTTGGATTCTATCTGTTCTAAATTATGTTTTAGGTCTAATTCACATCCTGCTCACATAAAATGAGGAGACAGTCTTTTGAAGGTACTGTAATTACATCAGGTCAAACTGATACAAGAAGAAAATAAAGGCATTATGAGTGGAGGCTGGAGCCTGGGTAGATGCTTCACAAGCACAGACCACAGCAAATTCACTGCCTTCTATATTTACAAAACAACTGCAGAGATTATCTTGTTAAATTCAACTGAAGCTGATTAAGAGTAATATAGTTAGGAAGTCATATGCTATGCTGGTGCCATCGTCTAGTGGATAAACCTGTAATTGTAAAATTCCATTTTTCTCATTTCAAATCTCTCAAGATGGGAAGCACAGAATAAACATTAATTTATCACCATGCATACCATGTATGACATTTCTAAACCACTTTAATGCTACCAAACTTATGGTTTGTCTTCCAGGAAAAAAAAAAAAAAAAAAGAAAAAAAAAAACTATAGCATAATTTAAAATAAAAAGAGTTGAGGATACTACTGAAATGTGTTAGAGCTTCTTTTCAGTACAAGCTTTTGAACCTAGAGATCTTTCATGTTTCACTCGGTTCCCAGATCCTCTGATCCTCTCTAAGAGTTCCCCTGAAGTAGCAGGAGCACAAGCTGTCCTGAATGGATCCTCTCCATTCTCCATGAGTGCAAGCGTTCATTCTTACTGCTTGAGCCCTCGTGCATCTCAGCCCAAAAGCGACACTTCATGAGGTCCTAGAAGTCTACCATCTTAGCAAACTGCTTTTAAAGTACTCTTACAACAAAACCTTTAGTGGTTTTAATGTTTAAGGTTGGTTTTTTAGTGGTGGTGGGTTTTTTTGTTTTGTCTGTTTTAGTATGCTTTAGCAAAGAAAGAAAGAATCCTTCTCTTCTTTTTCCCCTCACCTGTTTCTCAGAACAAGCTTGGTCAGGCCACAGGGATTCCAAATGTGCAGTATCTATAGACAGCTGCTTTTCAAGCAAAGAAAAAAAAATGAGCAAACAAAAAGTAAACTTTCCCATTCAATGCTGGATTGTGTGAAACTGCCAAATTATCTTCTGCCAGCCCAACTTCTAAAGCCAGAGGACACAAACTTCACCACACAAGTAGCATTTAATAACAGAGATGGAGAATAGGGCTGCCTGAATCTCTGATGATCCCTCTTGCTCAAATTCCTATTTACTTGGTATCCCACCTGTGAATTTACTGCTCCAGCAAGCCAGGGATGGCGGCACAAAACCAACTTCAAATGAAACAGATTTTGCAGGCCAAACTTACTGCAAGGAGCACAGCTCTCAGTGGATATTCTCATAAAGACAGTTTTTGGATCCAAAAATATCCACAGAAGACACAAACAAACTCTGAAGAGCACAAAACTGATTAGCAGTTTTTGCATTTGATTTTAAAATATGCATTGTTAAAAGTGTAAGTGATGTTTTGTCAGGAAGCCAGGTTTTCAATTCCTTTTATTTCATTTTGTGACAAAACCCAGCAGCATATCTTTTACAGTTCTCCCTTATTTATTAATTCCATGAATAAAAGATATTTCTGGTGACTAATTCACCCTGACTTTTTGGCCACCAATCCTGCTCTTTTTATTCCTTTAGGGAATGGATTTCCTTCCAAATTCAAATGGCAGGACTAAAGAACACTTTAATGATGGCACGGTACACAGGTGGTACCATTCTTCGGTGAGGAACTGAATTACCTGCCTGAAGAAAAAAAGTGCTTTGATTAAGGAATTTAAATTATTCATAAAGAGGGGGGGAAAAAGAAAAAACTTTCGTCAAACATCGTCAGCCATTTCCTTAGGTGATGCAAATAGGTACGAGATAATACCAATTTTTATACCAGTTACCACTGAAGGTGAGAAGAATCACTAGTCAAAACAAACTAGGAGCAAGCCCCATAACACGACTTATCTTTTAGGAGAAAGAAAATAATCCTCCAGCCTTGCCTTCAATTTTTGTCATAAGGGCTCCTCCCATTGTTTTTGCAGGTAGCTTTTCATTAGGGAATTAGATGCCGGCACCTGACAATCACACTTAGTCAAAAAACATCCCTTGTCAGTGTGAAACGGTGGCAACCCGCATGCTAACACCCTGTGACAGGAGCAGCTTGGCAATGGAGAAGTCACGTCCTCAATCAAGTTAATGACAAGCTAAGCATTCATTTCAAAAGATTCAACATTTCACCCGAATTTTATTTTTCTAAAATAGATAATCAACTTTTCACCTGCTGTTACCCCATGACAAGGCAGAATTTAATTCAACATCGGCAGCTAAGAGCAGATATCTTCCTTCATATCAATGCACAGCCCTACAATAGACTGTCATGGAACAACCTAATTGTGGGAAATTTCTTTAAAATCCAGCAGTTTCATCAGCATTAAATAAGGTCTAGCATGAGTTATTACCTTTTCTTAACAGCCACGGGAACAGGTGCCAGAAAAATTCAAGCATAAAATGTTTTTCTGTGCAATAAAATTGAAATAAGTAAGGAAGGCATTTGTCATCTTCAGTCCCAACCGAAAGTCAGTGAACTCGCAGAATCTTGCTCAAAAAGACTCCCTCCGTGTTGGGTGACAGGAAGGCCACAGAGCTCCTGCTCGAGCTAACAGATAGCTTTGAATCCCAGAGCTACCAGCACCTCCCTGTTCAACTCCCTGTCAGGAGGGTTTTCTCCAAGTGAACCTGCATGCAGCTGACTAATTGCTTTAATCAGCATCTTAGTTTAGGTTTTTCCTTCTATTTCAAGTATTACAGTTAGCACTCCAGCCTAGGTGTGTATGGGTGGAGCAGGGAAAGAGGAGCATGTTCTGGGACCAAGTTTTCATCCAACTATTACCCTCAATTTGTACATTGATGTTTTACATCTCGGCAGCGCAGAAAAACAAACAATGAAAACAAACTAAAAATGCAGAGTCCATAAAGCAACCCTTGCCCTGAAGCAAAAGGCACAGCCATTAGAGAAAAGAAATGAAGGTCTAAAAAGAGGAAAAAGGTTTTAACAGTGGCTCTTAGAGCGTGTTAAGGGCTGGGAGGATTGAAATGGAAGCACATCACTTTATCACAACCTTCTTCATGAGGCATGCAAGCAAGCTCAGTTTGTTTGTAGCTCTCTGTATGGTCAGAAAATGACAGGTTTGTATTTTCTTTTTTTCACATTACTGATTCAGACAAGAGCAGTGAAGCATTTTTATGTATGAGTCTGTGCAGCAACAGCATTACAGAGAGATGACACGTATGCATACTGCAGAAACCAATGCTAAAATCATTTCGATTTTTCAGCCTCAACATTTTCCATTGATGCTTTGTACCACAAAGTAATGAACGGCAATGCTGCCAGCAACAGGAACTTCAGATGCCATTCTCCATAGCCTCTGCTGGTGGAAAGCCTTGGTATCCCACCTGGTGAAGCCAGCTCATGCTTTAGGCAACGTTAATTCCAGCTCCAGCTTCTCTTCAGAAGGACACAAAAATGATCACAATGCCAAAATAGTGTTTTCTCCCCAAAGGTACCTCTGTCACAGCCTCCCAAAACAGCAGACACGAGAAAAGTACATACAAGACACCACGAAACATGGCCAAGAAAAATGTATGGGTTGCACCACAACAGGCTGCTGTTGTGTCTTCTTGTCTCCTCACATCTCAAAACCATAAGCCTGTGGTCCCAATACATGAAAGAAGTAGCAACAGATGTGGTGAAAATCAGGATTTGATGATCAGCATTTGATGACCATCTCCAGTCCTTTTGCAGAGATATTTGATCACTTTTCACTTGGAACTTTTGCATTGTAAAAGAACACAGATCTAATTTTGCTGTGCCAACTATGGAGCTGGTATTTTAACTCCAGATACGTAAGAGAAAGATGTGACACCCCATTTGTCACGTCCTGGTTTTACACATGCTACCACAGGAACCTTTGTCACTAATACAAAGGCCAAAATAAAGTGAATGTGCAATAAATATTCACTGAGAGCACAACTAATAGGGTTTCGTAAGGATTAAGTCGGCAAATTGGAAAAACAGAGCCTGAGAGGATATATCATTAACATGGGCATTTCTCTCAGTATATGAACAATATAGACTGTAATTGATAAACAAAGCTCTAGATACTACTACCATTATGTAAATAATAGTAATAATAATAATTGTAGATACTGCCCAGTCATTTCAGTTAATTACAGCAAAGACAACTTCACCTCAATGCTTCAACTTTAATTTACCTATTGTTTAATCCATAGGTGGAAAGAAGATGATTAAATTATACCCTATAAACACTCCCAGAAGATGATGTATCAGCGTAATTGAAAGGATCAGAAATGAAAATTAAAGCTTATTTTTCTATTATCACAGCCCTGATGTTTTCAGATGACTAAATGTCACAGACTAAAACAGCACACTCTAGTTATCAAGGGTATTCTTACCGGGTTCAATCATAAAGCTGCTCCCTGTAGCAAGGATTAACTCTGGCTCTGTCAAAGTCAATGGCACTTTTTTTTCCCTTTAGACCCCTAAGATGTAGTCCATAACTAGGTAAAAATAAGAAGCACCACAGCGCTTCATCTTGCATCAGGAGTTATTTTTCTTCCACGGATTAATGAAGTAACAAAATAATGAAAAATAAAGTCCTCCAACACAGCGTGAACTCAAAATGCCCCCAATAATCTCTGTATCATATGTAATTACAAATTAATTGCTATTTGAGATCTTTCTTCATGCACTCTCATCCAACACTGCTAATGCTGCATATGTATGGTCAAGTAATTCCCAAGTATAAATGACAGCCCATAAGGCATGTTTTAAACAGTGAACAAGTGTGAAAGAGACAGGCAACTACTAAAGGGATTTGGGGAACTACTTTGAAACTGGAGCCACACACCTATGTGATTTTGAAAATCTCACTTCGCATCTGTCTGGATTGTTAAATTCTTGACTTTCTAGTAAGACCACGTGGCCAGATTTTACACAATTCCTGTGATGTACTTTGTACGCGTTTAAGTTCCAGTGGAATATATGAGAATCAGTCTATATATCAGTAATTAACTAAAAAACTCCAGTTTTTTAGTTGGCCCAGGGCCAACCTGGACAGGTGTCAACATGCAAAATACTGGTTTAGTACTCACCTCAGCAACGGAATTTCAGGCAAAACTAACTGAAGAGAGGCTAGAATGGTGATTAAAAAACATCACCACGCTATGGCCAATTGACTTCAGGCCTGTAATTTCCACCTTGATGCTGTTAGAAAAATAAGCTTTTGTGGATTTATCAGTGAGTCCATAATCAAGGCTGAAGCGGCTGTTTCATGAGTGCAGACTGTGACTTGAAGTAATGACAAAGCCACCAGCTGCGTGAGTTTCGGCACTCACCACCCTCTCACTCCAAAAGGCCCTGCGCATGACCCATGCCTCTCTCCTCAGGGTTTATTTTACTGCTACTGGAAAAGGAAGTACAAAATAACTTTTTAAGGGAAGATTATCAGCTGTTATTTTTAACTGCTTATCTTGCATTTAAATCAAATGTTCAAGACCAGAAGCCCCTGTTGGATTACTAGCAGCTTTAGTCAAAAAAATAGCCCCTGAGACCAGTATCTGCTTCAGTTGAGAACTGTCTACCACACACTCTTCTTTGTCTCTCAGTCCCCCCTTTCATATGTTTTTTATTAGCAACATCATAAAAGCAGTACTTTGTTTTCAGCCTGGATGCTTACATCTCTGTGTGTTGTTGTTGTTTTTTAAACCAACTGAAGCTTGTATTTCAGAAACACTTCACTTTTCAGATATGGACTACACTGATGTAAGGAAAAAGGGGTCAAGATGGCATTATGTAAGAAAACCATATAGTATACTAACTCTTAAGAACTCTTAAGTCTTTTTACATCTCTTTTACACTGCTCTGGCAGCCTCAGCCAGCTTGAGCCCTCTTTAAAGTTACTCCCTACTATTAGGCCGTTATAAAGGCTCTGGAAAGAAAAGGTATCAGAATGAGACATCATAAACTGAGATTTATTGTTTTCCTAGTTCCTCAAAATAAGCATGGCAACAACTTCACTCTTCATTACAGTACTTCAGCAGGAAATAAAGCAGTAACTGTAGCACACCTAAGAGTAATACACCTGTAAATCCTACTTCCAAACACAGTCATTTATCTATGTAGGAGAAGACATAGAAGGTGGAGGGGGCAAGGCACTGTCAGTCTGCTTTGAGTTTCTCACTGTTCTAGCCTGTTAGTAATACGCAATAAATCATATTAATCTCTCTATGCTGAACCTGTTTTCCTCATGACAATAATTGTTGAGTGGTCTCCCTATCATTGTCTCAACCCTTGAGCCCTTTCCATTGCATTTTCTCCCCCTTTCCCTTTGAGGAAGGGGAGTGAGAGAGCAGCTGTGGCGGAGCACAGCTGCCCAGCAGGGTAAAACCACCACGCTCTCCACAAGTGATGTAAGCGTACCCTCCAGTACTCAGCCTGGGCATTGCCAACCCAGGATTTAAACAGTACAGGTTCTTGTATGGAACTTCTGCAATCACCTGAGATGCCTCCTCCCTGTGAAATACACCTTGGTAGCATTACAGAGCAACAAACCCTACCAAATCTCTCCTTTTTCACTCGTAAGAAAGCAGAGAACAGCACCAGAAAAGGGTCTTAGTTTTATTGGGCGCTCATTAGGGATAAACAAACTGTTCCATTTTCTTGGGCACTTCTGAGGGTTAAAGAAACGGCACGTGCAAAAAGTCCTAGTCAGTTTTCAACAGTGACAGTACTACTTTCAGCTCTCTAAGCAGGAGCAGCTTTAACATCTGGGGCCTACGAGGACACCAAGATTTTGTTCATGACTAATGACTTCATGCTGTAATGCTTCAGGATTACATCTAGAGTTAAATAACTTGAGATAATTAATTGAAGAGTTATCCAAGCAAGAAGAGGGTGAAGAGCTTCAGGGCTGCATCCTACACTTCTAGATGCACATCAGTGTTTGTCTCAATCTCTCCCCTGAGCCTCTGGTGCTGTGAGAGGTGGAGACAAGGGGGGGGGGGGGGAGAATAGAAAGAAAAAAAAAAAAGTGTCCTGAAAACAAAGATAACTGGGGATATGGGAATGTTACTAAGCTGTCTTGTGCAGTAAAATAAATAAATAAATAAATAAGGGGGTGTAGAATCAATTGAAGCTTTCAATGCAAGGGATCGAGGGTCCCATTTCACCTACTGATCAGTTTAGATTCATAGACAATTTATAAAAAAGGCTTTATGCCACAGTTGTTAAACCTCTTGATTATTTAAAAAAAGAGGTTTCTACTTAAGGGTCTTTGTTTCCTTAAGATAGATTCAATATACTTCGTGATTTTTGAGCTGATGGACACTATTCATACAAAGATCACAAAAAATGCATACACTGGTGAACTTTAATGTCAACAATCCTTCCAGCTCACACCATTTAATTGAGTAAAGCATTCTGAAAGCATATGCTCTTGAAAACAAGGCAAGCAGAACACAACTCTCATACAAAAGGAGCAAAGTTCAAGGAAAGATCAGTAGTTGTATGCACCCCCACTTCACAAGACAAAAATAAATATATTCAAGTTGAAAGAACAGCAGATGCTGATCCTGTCTGCAGAACCTGCACACCCATGGCTTTTCCACAAGTGTCCCATTCAACAAAAAGCTGGGATCTGCCTTTCTCTGATCCCTGGATATTACCAGCAGCTAACTATCCTGATACAGTCAGTCTTTGCTAATGCCACACTGCAGTGGTATCTCCTCAGATAAAAGGAGGTATCTCCTCGATTGCTGTTAAGCAAGAACACAGCGCTACCAAATGCAGCATTTGCTTAAGGAAGTGTCTAAATAGGTAAAAAATATTTCCCTCAAACTCTGTATGCCCAGCCTATTGTACCAGAACTTCAGCTTATTTCAACCGTGTTGTCAGCACAGACAGGAAGAGCAGCAGCAGGACTTCCCACAGGCTCCTTTCCCCAACACATGTGGTTTGCTGGTTCATGTGGGAGAGAACAGAAAACAGATCACAGACTTGTGGCGTTACCAGTGGGTTATTACTGGGTGGGCACAGGGGGTGGTTCTGCTCTCTGGGTGCAGTTGTTCTCCACACTGAGGCTGACACACACCACCTCCCACACAGTCATGCAGGAAGCAAAGGTGAAGCCCTTCTGTATGGCACTTCCTCACTGCAATAAAGGAACACAATTGTTTTTCCTCTCCTTGCTCTCACTTCCCTAGCACAAACGTACGCTACTTGTCTTCACTTTCAAGGCCTTTACAAAGCTGTCCTTCCCTTTCCATCAAATCTTCCGCAAACATCTCACATTGCAACTATTTCTTCAAGCACATTGGCAGCCCGCGGGCCACAGATGAACAGCAGACATCTGTGAGCAAGAAGCAAACACCGTGCCCCAACAGACAAAAGCTTGGATACTTCTACAGCCGGTAGCACTGACTGCCTCAGCGACTTGTAGTGCCCCAGACGCTGTGCACTGGGCAATGATGCTGCACGCAGAGGGGGAGGCAATCACCTCTAGCTTTGTCCTGACAACTTTGGAGCAGCGTTCCACTGAGGCCATTTTGACCCAAGGCAGGGTTCCTGCCATGCAGGACCACTGGTAAAACCTCTGGTGACTTGCCTGTAACATCCCCTCAAATTTTTCCTCCGATACAGTCATAAATCTGGCTAGTATTCTTCCCTGGATAACATGCTGATTGCCATGGCATTCTCCCAGAGTTGACTTTGTTTCTTGGAGTTTCTGGCAAGAGAATATACAGCAAACTTAGCTTTTCAGCTTCCCTGTAGCATAAAGACCACTTATAAATATGCAACTGTTAACTAACAACTCAACTGAGGAAAACACATTCAGCAGCACTGTATTGCAGTGCTGGGAGAAAAGAGGTCAAGAGGGATGGCAAGGCACCTCAAAACACAAAAATTAACATTTAAAATAACATTCAGAAGTCCAATTTAAAATTCTGGAAAGAGTCACAGATAAGAGCAAGGTTGAAGTGTTATTCCAGGCAGCAAGGAAGAGTTGTGCTCTGTAATGATCTGCAATAATCAGATAACGCAAATGCCAGCTCATGGCATCAGGCACAGGCAGCCAGCACGGGGACTCTGGGCATCCTCCCCTCCCTCCCCAGCCTGCAGTCCCATCTGCTGTGAACAGCACCACAAAAAGTCTCTCCTAAGCACAGAGCCATCAGAACCAAATGCTCACAAATGGCATCTTGGGTTTCCAGCCCCTACCTTTTTCTTTTCAAGTTGTTCAGATTCCAGCCAGGGAAGCCAGAGTCAAACGTTGACAAGCGAGCTCCTGCCAGATTACTAACTGTGAAATACCTTAGATGACTCAAAGATCTGTACAATTCCCCATCAAGTATCAAGGAAAATGTCTCATTTCTTTCTAATATAATCTCTTGTAAGGATAAAATTAATTTTCAAACCCACCCAAAATTACTAAATTAGAGGTTTTATTGATATTTGCCGTAACACCACAAACAAGCAACTGGTCTAAATAGATTTTTCTCCCAAAGCCTGGTAGCCAGACATTCCTAGACAGGAAGCTGGTCTTGACCTAATTCAATCAAAAAGAGTTTTACTGTCATCATCAATTTAACAGCAACAGGCCTTAGAACTTGCATACATCTGGAAAAAGGCAAAATAAATGAAAAAACTGCCTTCATCTTTGAATCTGCACAATGACCCGAAGTAGCACCCTCATTTTCCAACTGAAACAAAAAAAAATCAATTTCTGTAGCACTGATCTGCAAAACTTTCAGACATTTGCTCAAAGCTAATGAAGCTTTTGGAAATACCAATAGCATTCCTCATTCAAAAAAAGGAATTACAATATTTTTCTTCCCTCAGTAAAGTTTCAGAGGCACACAGGAGTAAAAGTTAGAAACGTAGCTGCCAAGTAGTCCTTTTGCCTGTTATAACCCTAGCAGTCTGACCCCAGCCTTGAATCTGCCAGCATTTCTATGGCAGTTCCGTACGAGCGGTAGTTGCAGACAAGGCTGAAAGCTATTAGAAACAGGCAAATTTCTGGTTCAGTACAGAAAATATAGGGGCTTCAGTGAAGGGAAATTCCCTTAGTTGGTGTGGATATAATGTTCATGTTCTAATATTTCTACTCTAGAGTTTTAGTATCTGTTTCTATGGTTTAATAGGAGTTAAAGTAACAGCATAAATTTCCAGCAGCCTAAGACCCTAGTAGCAGTAATTCAAATCACAACTGCACCGTTTCAAGAGGTCTTGTTTCATAATACCGTCATCTACCATTCATTTCACTTACTGCAAGTAACAGAAGGACTAGCCACTGCTTTTTTTTATTGAGGAAAAGCAGAACTACACAACACCTTGCAGTAAGTTCCCGGTATGGAAGCTGCTGCAGTAAAACTTAGTGGTGGGAAAGAATTCTATACGACTCAAACAAGAAAACCACTTGGTTTAAAGGAGCTGGATAAATTCATCTTCATATTTCATACCAGTATAACGTATAAGGAACAAAGCACGTTTGCCTCTGCATTTCCCACCATAGTGAATGTCTGAGTAAGTGGCATATTACTGACAATACTAGAAAGTTACAAATTTCAAAATGAAATGTGCCTTACCATCACATCAGCGTGGATACCACAGCAATCAAGACATTATCTCAACCGTATTTAAATCACAAATTTCACAGACTACCCATTCATTGTCAGCAATGTACTGTGCACAGCCAAGGTTTCTGACAACCACCTACCATTTTCTTCTCTCACCTCACTGTGGAAAACATAGTTCAGGGGCACAGCAGCACTTGCATTGCTTTCCCACTAAGCTGAGGAAAGTCTAAAAGGGAACGTGTCACGGTGCTTGACAAGAGGAGCTGGCATCTCTGATTTGACTCCAAGAAGAGGCGAGAGATGACACGGTTGTTGTGGTGAAGGGAAGGGAAGCTAAGCATTTCTGTGGTGTATGTGTTCTGGAGCAGTTACTGGAGAAAGCTCCAGGGACTGAAAAATGCAAAAGTGCTTTGGACCTAGCAGTCATGCCTGAGAGTGACACAACAGCCTAACTAACCATATTTAAAATGCAATCAGTCCAGAGGGCTGAGAAGTTAAATCTCGCAGGAGCAGAAGGAAGGACTGTGCCAGCATTCACCGACCAACCTTCAAGCTTTTCACCCGGTTAGCAGGCAGCTGCACCAGCTCTGCTCAGCCCTGCCCATGTAGCACAACAGCAGGTGTTACCCCCTTTACAAGCAGTCTCTGCAACGTTCCCAGCCTACTTGTTTCTTGACCACCCCAGCAGCGGTAGTGGTACTCCTTTGTCTGGGGACAGATGGAGCAGCGAGGGGGGATTGGTGCCTTCATAAAGCCAAGAGCAGCAGCACTCCGATTCTTTCTGCAGCATTTTGCCTCCACATAACACGGGACACTGTATGCAGGCAGCCGGAGTCTCTGTGCGTTGCAACACATTCCAAAGCAGTTGCATTAACCTTCAGTTTTTTGTCACTCGATTGAACTCCGTGACTTGCTGAGAGAACAGAGATGTCTGCATGCTCCTTCTTTTTTCTAAAGGAAATTTTGTTTTCTCTGAGCAACATTACATGCAAAATGGATGTGGGTAGCCCAGAGCGAATAGCTTAAAAACAGCAGTCTTTCTGAAGCTGTGTAACAAGCACAGCCACCACACCTGGCAGGACTACAGTAACAAAGCAGTTACCATGAAGGAAGAAAAGCGTAGGGGTAATGTATTTTTCCTTGTCAGAGAACTTAGAATTTAGCACTATCCAGGCTCTCCCAGAGTCATTCTGCTCTACAGAGAAGGAAAAGGCAGCTCCTTGTGCTCCTGACACCCTGCGGGTTTATAGCACTGCATTTTGACCAACGCTTGCAGCACCCGTTGAGCACTCTAACACCCCGCCTGGCACAGGGCAGCAGAATGTAAGGTACTTGCAATGCAGATGTCCCTGGCTGCCACACAGCCTCGTGATTTCCCACTTTGCAAGAAAACACGCCACACTGGAGTTCCACACTGACGTGAGATTAAGGCTTGCTTTTACTACAATTTGTTTTGCCGCACATTGCTGTTGCTTCTGTGGACTTCTGCAGTGCTCCCAGCAATGCCTACAGCAAACAGAGCAGCAAGACCATGCAGCACCCCGGGGAGGCAGATGCTAGCCACTTTACCCCAGACCACACTGATAGGGCACCTAACTCAGGACTCCTGCAGACATCCCTGAGCTTTTCACTTCTGCCCTATCAGCACCACAAAGCAACTTCCAATTTGGCTCAGCTTTTCATTCCTCTTAAAATGTACAGGATGACAGCGTGTAGGCTTTTACAAATGGATTACAAACCTCAAGTAAAATGCTACCAATTACTTCTGTGATTCCAGACAGTTCCAATACAGTCTTGTTAAACCTCCCAGCAATTCCCATACGCTGCATTACAAAGCCGCAAGGAACATAAATTACATCTTCAAGGGGACATTTGACAGGATTGACTGACACAAAACAGTATGTGCAAAACAACATACTAAGAAATGTACAATAAAAACCACACGGCATATAGATCTGTGTGATTATTAGTCAAACTGAAATCCACACTGCAATCAAAGAGAAGACAACGAGCCTTTGCTTCCAGGCTTCCAGCATTTCTAGTTACAGCTATTCCTATTCTTAAATGTTCGCAGGATCCCACTGTGTACTGTGCAACCTACTGCAGAAAACCATGACTTTTGTACCATCTTCAAGTTCTGGAAAATCTGTGTTCTGTTCCACTAATACATTTAAAGATCAGCAACAAAGGTAATATTTACTAAAATAAAAGAGGTTTTGTTTTTGTTGGCTGGTTTTCAGTAAGAAAATTACAGACTGATTCCATCACCTCAACCTCCAAGCAAAATACCAAAAAACAGAAATTGCAATGAAAAAGTCATTCAGGAAGAAAGAAAAAAAATAGATTCTCCAATCCATCCACCTGACTTCTCAAAGTGCTTGGTTGCATGTCATGGAAGAAACAATTAGTGATGAGTTCAGTCATTTATTCTGGCATTCAAATAGAGTTGTAGTTTTAAAGTAGAGTCAATAAACAGGCTTTTCTTTAATTTCTCAAAAAATTAGAAATAAAGCTTTCTATCTATGCACAGCAAAAATAAGCAAGATATATGAGCTCAGCATTTTTAGTTGAAAAGCAAATCTTAATATTAGACATACTTGCATCTTTCACACTGTAGCATCTGCTGATGTTCATTTCTGGCTATTATTGAGTTGTTAAAAATGTCTCTAGCTGTCAGTGTAAAGGAATGTGTAAAAAAAAAACAGGTTAGTGCAAGCACTGTCAAGCACTTGTGTCCAGTTATCATCTAGACAAAAAAAAAGTAAAGAAAAAAAAGGAAGAAAGGATGTCTGTCTAGCTCCCACAGATAAAACTTCAGTAAAATCTTTCAAAAACAGTTTCAAAATCTCAATTTCTCTTACAGCATGCCTAATTGAAATAAGATTATTCCCATGGTGAAGTGTGGTAGAGTAAGTGAAGCATGAATTGGCAAATAGCTTGGGTTTGAATCACCTCTCTGAGATGTAGTTTCATTGATTTCACCTAAATTACTTCTGATTTGTGCTATTGTAAGGAAAAAGAGAGAGAGAAAGAGCTTTCATCTTGATTTTGCAGTGGAGAACTTGATAGCAGTTACGCCGGTGACTGCAGTGAGTGCCAGGTTCAACTCAGAGTCTGAAGAACGCAATCTTCGGAAGATCCAGTAAATCCTACTGCTCCCAGAGAGCTGCAAAGAGCCAGGTGACCAGCTTCTGCTGAATACTTTTGCTGTCCACCATCGGTCCTGAAAACACTACTGTCTAAGGGCAATTCTTAAAAAGAAAATTAATTATGTCAGAAATGTCTCTCCTGGTGTGCGAAAGTGGAGTGAAAGGGCTGATGTGTTTCTTTGACCAGGCACTAAGAAGGCAATGGGACTTTATCCTGCAAACACCATAAGCTTGGTTTGCTTTAATTGCCTTGTAGGAGTAATTTCATGAGTGAAAGCATCATGACCAAAAAAAAAAAAAAAAAAAAGCATCCTGTCACATGTGGTGAAGACTGAGAGTGAGAGAGTGAGAAGCAGAGTCTGTAGGTAGCAGCGCCAGTAACAGTTGTGGTTGTTCTCAAAGGCTGACCATGGCTGGAACTTGAACCTACTCCTGAGTTCTATACTATCAAAATGTTAATTCTTGAGGATTTATACTATTTAGTGTGTATAAATAACCATTTGTTTTCTAAAAAAAAAGTCAAGGAAAAAGCAGTATATAATAATCATGAAACAAATTGAAGGACTCAGCCCAGTGTGTTTTCTGGATTCTTAACAATTTGTTACAGCTAATGGTCCTTGCTTTCACCTCACACCATTAATTTCCAAAGCTATCGTTTATCTCCAAGAAAACTATTGAGTTTTGATCACTATTGCTTAATTACTTGGAAAAATAGACAGACTGCTAATATTAATTTGCTTTACAACAGGTCGAGTAGGTTATCTTCAATTCTCAGCACATTCTACAGCTGCCATTTTATGCCAGAGAGCAATTAATAAGATTATTAATTTAAACAAAGCCTTTTACTTTTACTAGTGAGAAAGATAATCCTTATTAGAGCTCATGAACACTCATATTTTACGACCCAACTCCTGTTGTATCTTGTTTACCATATGTGAGCCCCCAAGGTAAAGCAATTGCAAGCTTTACCTTGACATTTCTATGCAAATTGCTCCAAGTTATGCATGGAAATCTCATAAGGCAGGTTCTGACTTTCAGGGAAATGGGAGAATGTTCTCCTGAAGACTAGAAGGACAAATTTAAGACCAAAGTCATGAGAATAAAGTAGACTTAAATATTTAAGTCAGAGGAGTCTAATGCAGGGAACTTTTCATGTCTTCACATTCAGTCAAGAAGCGTCTTGTCTTGGATGTCTCAGCTAGCTCCTTAGTAGTCAGGTTTCCTGAAGCCTTCAGGGGACACCTGGCTCAGCGTCCAATTTTTGAATCAGAAAAAATATTCATGACTTTTTAAAGCTAGTTACTGAACCACTAAATGGTAACCAATTTTTGAATGAAGAGAATAAAAAGGCAGTCTTGGCATGTACTTGTCAGCCAAACTACAGCAGATCATGTTTGGGTGTGTCATCTTTTGCACCTTCATCAGCTGAGAGAGGGAAGAGGGGAGGCTTGAGATATTCACATCCTCTACATATTTTAAGAACTTTCCCACCTAAGCACGCGACGGGCTAAAGGAAGGGGTAAACTCATCATCATCAACAAGCTCTAATTCTGGTGATTTTCTTCTGTAAAGTTAGTAGAAGCACATCCATTAGCATTAGCCAGGGGCTGTCACTAAATGGAGGGAGAGAAGGAGGGCATTAAATGAGTCTCCCCAGAAGCCCAATTTGTGTTTCATATTTGTCGTACTTTCCCCCTCTTTGGACTGTAAATTGTAAATAACCCATGTCCCCACACCCCCTATCATGTGCCAGCCCTCTAGAAGAAACAAGCCACATTTCTTCAGCCTTCATTCAGAGAGAACGTTCTCAACACTTTGTATCACTTCCCAGCTGTCATCACACCGAACCATCTTTCAATTTGCTGAGATCAGTTTGTCAGCCTTAGCAACGCAAGGCTGTCCTACCCAGAAGTCAGGAACACACCGACCAGCGGATAGCTTCTTTGGCCACTGATTTTCCAAAAGAGCAAATGAACAACATTTTCCTCAAAGCCAAGCAATGCTCACATCCGAGTGGTTGACCCCATGATTCATTTTAATGTATAATAATGATGATGTTATTAACTTATTATATGCTAATTCTTGTTTGGGGAAAAAAATAGGATGAAGAAGGCTGCTGATGAAAGCTCTACATTGGAAGAGGACAAATAAATTAAGATTACAGATGATTCTCCCTTTAATGAAAACTTCTTTTTTTTGAGATTTGTTTGAGTGGGGAGAAATTGTTCTTTCCTGTGATTGCTTTCTGTTGTCATGCAACATACCATTTCTTCCAGCTCATTATCAAAAAGCACATTCACTTATTTTTTCACCTTAACTTCTCTCAGAGGATAAAAGACAACAACAGCTTGGGTCCATCTAGCAAACAGAGAGCAAATAGTACATCAAACCAGAATTCAGCTAATTTAATTCAGCTCAGGAACATGGGAGATCTGAAGCGAACTCCTTTTGTGATGCAGAGCACTGAAAAGTTGACAACGTGAAATGGAATGCTTTTACCATTACGAGTCTGACTAGCTTTTGAGTCAGATCCCAATCTAGATTGACTTTTAGAGGCAGAACCCCAAATCCTTGTCACTGAGAAGAAACCATTTCCCTCATCTTCTGCCAAGTTCCCTGGCAGAAACAACCAACATGACGGTTAAAAATTACAGTGAAAAATAGCAGGTGGGCTTTGGCTTTGAGATATTGACAAAGAAATCCTAAATTGTTAATCTAATGCAGTGAAATTCAAGATTTAAACGTTTATATAGCATCACATTTTACTATATACCACATAGTATATATTATATACAAGTAAATAGTTCTTAGGTTATGCTACATAAAGTAAAGGGCCTCAGAGGAAATCCAAATGCATGAGATCATATTGATATACCAGTATTTCAGGAGGAAAAATGAAAAAGGAGAGAGATACCACTCTCTCATTTAAGCTTGATCCATTGTCACACAAAAATAACCAGCACCAAAGACACTTTCATTCTGAGGACAGAAAATGAGACTAGATTCACACATCAGACTGTAAGTGAATTAATATTTCGTAATACCCCATACCTCCAATGCTGGATTTTCCTTCTTTTTTTTTCCCCCCTCTCTATCAACATGGTCTCATCCCTCCCAGTTCTCTGCCCAACCATAAAATGCTTCATGTTTTGCAGGCAGCTGTTTTATGATGACAAGTCTGACCATGTAAGGTGCTTCTACCACCTGAAATGCTTTTCTTATTTTTCTCTTCTGTATCTCTCTTATGTTGTCCTTCTCTCTTTTAATCTAACCTGAACAAATCTCCTTTCCCTTTCGCTTCTAATAACCAGGAGCTGGAGCAGAAAGAGATGGACTCACCACAGGATGTCTTACGCTTTCTGAAGCACTGGGGGTAGCGTCAGTGCATGAGAGTTGACAGGTTCTGGTACTGCAAACGGCTAGGCAAGCAATTAAATCTTCGCACAGAATCCAACTATTTAAGCACTGATAAGGCTGGGGTGTACAGCTATCTCACCCTGGGGGAGAAAAATATAAAGCCAAGTGCAAAGAACAAAAAGGCAACAGGGTAACATGGCACCCCTTAGAAATCTGCTTCTGGTACATCTACAGAGCTAATCACAAAGCATTAACACAAGTATAATTTTTCGGACACCTCAGGGTCCAAGTGTAACTCTATACCATATTACTTCATTACCCACCTTGTTCATCCTATGGCTTTTTTGTTTGGGGGGCAGGAGAGGGGCAGGAGGGGCAATTGTTGTGTTTGCTAAATCCAGCTTCTAGATGTTCAAGATCTCTATATCAGCACCACTGATATTAGAGTTTGTGTGCCATAGTCCAGGATTTGTAGTTTCATTTTCCACAACTCACCACTCCACTGAGGAATCCTGCTATAAGTTCTTAAGACTACTAAACATCTATGACAGAATAAAAGTCTCAAATGGTTCCGAAGTAACCAGTTCTTTCTCCCAGAAAAAAACACCCCCCTCTAACAAGTTTGCTCTGACAACTCATGCAGTGACAAGTGTCACAGACTGTGAACACAGTTTAAAAGACAGAGAAGACTGAGTCGGATGGAGGTAGATGGCCTAGTTTTCAACTCACCTCTGTTGCAAAAATAATGATGCTTATATGTGTGGACTGTAATGCCAGGGGCTTCTGTCCCCACGCTGAATCACTGCTAGGCAGCGCTCCACTCCCATTTGCTCCATCGGCCCCCTGCCCTTCATTAGCCCCCAGTCCTCAGCTGGCAGAGGGAGGCACTGCTCCCAGAGCAGCGCTCACCGGGTGCATGGCTACAGAACCAGAGCTGGCAGGCACAGCAGGTGGGAGGCACATCACAATTTAAACATCAAATTAAGTGTATTCCTGCATTTACAATCAACTACTCTCAAGTGTTATACACACATTTTAAAAACCACAGCAGACTTGCCGTCAGCCCACGTGTTTCTGTTCCAAGTTTAATTCACTGCAGCATTTGTTTCCTGCTGCTGCTAAGAACACACTCTGGTTATCTTGCTGTTACTCAATCTCAAGTACAAGGGCAGAACTAATGCTCTCCATGAGGTCAAGAAGGCACAACTGTGTCCCCATGTTCCTCAAGGTTCTGTCCCTTCACGGATCTCCCATTACGCACGCACAGATCCTGGTGTAAGTCTCCATTCCTCTATGTTTCAGCAGCTGTAATAAACAATTCTGCTACTTCAGCAGCAGATGCCTGGGAAGGACAAAGTAAGCTTCTAACATTTTTCTGCCAGAAATAAAGCATGTAAGTTGCAAAAACGCCAAGAAATACCAAAAATACTGTTCCCCATTGCTAGAAGAAAGCCAAAACAATTCAAGTGGAGAAGTAACACCTGCTTTTGTGGAGGCTGAGAATAAAAAACAAGCAAAAAAACTGTTTCATTGGCCAATCCTCCTCACGCAACTGCTTCCCTCCCTGATGACAACTGGAAAAACTGAAAAAAGAAAATAGAGCCTGACTTTTCATCTAATCTGTCCTGTCATTTACTTGCTGAAATCAGTCCTTTTTTCCCAATCTTTTCAAGGGTCAGCATGTGAAATACAATGAGAACTTTAATTTATTCAAGTGATGCACAACAGCAGGACCAAGCAAACAGACACATCAGACCTCTTGCAGACATTATGCCCAGAAAGTGGTAAGAGCCTGGTGGCAAAATCCAGCTCTTTTCCCACTACAGCAGTACTTTGCACTGCCTTGGGAATCCTCAGAAGTCTTACTTCTCCTTCTGGATCCTCTCTGGATTGCAGGCAATATAACACAATTTACAAGCAAAGAGTAGAAGCATTTGTGTCAGCAGTTCTCAGGAAAATATATATATATATATATATATATATATATAGACACCATGCTCTAATGTTGCCTGAAGAAAGGCAGTACCCTTCACCTACGTACATGTGGTCACAGGAGGTCAGCCTGACCCTTCACAAACAACACGATGTTCACGGTGTTCTCAGTGCATCCTAGACCATCAGACTTCTAAGTCAGCCTGTCACCCACAGCCTTGGGTGACAACACATTCACCCACCTTGAAGTTTCCTTCTTCTTTTACTTTTTTCAATTAGGTACATATTGCAAAACTCAACTCCTTTAGGAAAAATTAAATACTATGCTCCTGAAAGATGCTGTAAGTAATACAATTCTCTAGCTCCCCCTTCCAGTGAAAAGTCTGTGTCCAGAATTAAAGAAATAAGAAGATACAGACTTCCACCACAGGTTTTTGACATTCTGGGGAGAATTCTTTTCATGGGGCTAGTTACAAAGCAGATCAAAAGTATATGCTCGATTTTGATCCTAACAACATAAAACCCATTATACTGAATCATTTGCCCATGGAAAGATTTCAATATAAATGAAACTATCAAAAATCTCCATTATACACATAAAGGGTACTATGTTATATACCAAAAAAAAAAAAGTAATATAAAGCCTACAGAGAAACAGGAAAGATAAATGAACATCTACCACAGAGGCTGGGCAATTCCTAAATGGCAAAGGGTCAGAAAAAAATCTTCAGGTTATATTGTGAAGCATTTCTATTATCTTTGTGATCGAGTAGAGCACAGGGACCACTATCAATAAATGTCCATACATGTTTTATAGTTTGGCTCACTACAGCCTATTTCAATTTTCACTGACTTGTTGAAGAAAAAAAAAAAAAGCAAGCAGTCTTGCCAGCTATACGGGAAGAGACTACTAAACAAGCCATCCTATACTTTGACTTCTAAAAAGACTGAATTTAAACCTTCTGAATTCCTGATACAGAGAATTACCACTATCTCCCTTCATGAGATAATAAAGAAACCCCAAGGAAACATAAACCATATGCCAAGTTAAGTACATGCTGGGACATTAGTCATGTCATTCTGTTTCTCCTTAAAATTGCTTTAAAATATTCTTGTCAGATAATCATAAAGCATCCTGAATTTTAAAGAAGTTGAAAGGAAAAACAACCGATTCTAAAGAATATGTTTCCCATTTCTAAATACAAGCCTGAAGCCACAGGGGTCTATATTCTTTTGCTAGCTCCGGTGGTCTTCAGCTGATATACCTGCATTAACTGAAAGAGAGTTACAGCGAACAAGCGCTGATAGAAGATAGCTCGCAGTGTGTTTTGATCTCTTTGCTCCCTTTTCTCCAACTTAATTCATCTTACCTGAAATAACATGTGTTTATTATAGGGGTCAAAGAAGCCTTTGAACTTTAGATGCAAAACCTTCTCTAAAATTCAGCCTGTAACACTTCACAAGCCTTCTGAAGTCCCTTACATAAAGCTATACAAGGATCACCTACACTTCATAGTCTCTTTTTCACTGATAAGAATCAGCATTATAAAACACTGACACTGTAATCTAAGAAACAGATACAGCATACGTGGTCAATCAGTCTGAAGTCTGTTCTGCCAATCCCAAGGTAATTGTGTGGTCTCAACCTCAAATCTTTTATTGCTTCCTTTCCTGAGAACATTTGTCAATGGCACACTATTAACAGAGATGTTTGACTCATGTCACCAGCTTTAATTCCTGCCCATTTGTTTCTAAACAGGCATGAAAGCAGCAGGATCAGACCACTCCAGAGTCAGCACTGGACTCTAAGCTAGGGAAAGTTATGAATGTACTTCACCATCCATTCTGAGATAGTCTCCTCCCTTTGCAAGCTGTTTTTCCTATACACCAGTTGCAGTTTCTAACAACCACCCAGACTCCAGATTTGATTGTCCACTGATACCTGTAAAGCAGTCAAGAAAACAAATCTTCACGGAAAAAGACAGAGATTAAAAGGAAGTGCTGTTTTTGGCAGGTTTTTGGACTATTCCAAAACAACAGAGTAAGTTGCATTCTCTTACCAACTTTACCACAGAAATTCTGAGCTACTTTGTAGAGAACATTTACCTTATGTGCCATTTTGTAAGCCCAAAGCCATTTCCAGACCACTTAACCTTGTCAGGTGCAATTATTTTGTAATCTAACCCAGCAGCACTCCACAAAGCCCCACTTGCAGTGCATCATTAGAGCTTGGGAAGGTGTGGTCCATTAGAATCATAGAATATCCCGAGTTGGAAGGGACCCACAAGGATCATCAAGTCCAACTCCTGGCACTGCACTGGTCTACCCAAAAGTTTAGGCCATGTGACTAAGTGCACAGTCCAATCTCTTCTTGAATTCAGACAGGCTTGGTGCAGTGATTACTTCACTGGGGAGCCTGTTCCAGTGCACAACCACTCTCTTGGTGAAGAACCTCCTCCTGACGTCGAGCCTGAACTTCCCCTGCCTCAACTTAACCCCGTTCCCGCGGGCCTTACCACTGGTGTTTATGGAGAAAAGGTCACCTGCCTCTCCACTCCCCTCGCCGAGGAAGTTGTAGACCGTGATGAGGTCCCCCCTCAGCCTTCTCCAGGCTGAACAGGCCCCAGTGACCTCAGCCTCTCCTCATAAATCTTCCCCTCAGGCCCTTCAGCCGCGCCGCGCCCTGTTTGGCCGCGCTCCCTGGGGGCTGCCTTGGAACGGCCGGGGGGGGGGCGCTGCTGGCCCTGCCTACGCCCCGTCAGCCGCCTCGCCAGGGCCGCCGGGCCGGGGCGGCTCCCTCGGCGGGCTCGGTGCCGGGATAAAAGCCCTGACCGTCCCCTTCCCGCTCCGCGCAGAACGCGTCTGACCCGCGGCCATCACCTCGGCAAGTGTAAAGTAACAGTAACAGGAAAAGTAAACTGTTTCAGTTCAACTCGTTCTGTGTGAGAGGCAGCAAACGCTCTCCAATGCAAAAGTCAAGGCAATGGCCAAAATGACAGCTTGTGACTCGCAAGTATTCCACTCTCAGATCTACAGGTTTGAGTACAACATTAATCTGTTGCTTTGGGCTAATTTTTCCATACCTCAGCCTGCGAAATGGAAAGACCAGACCTTCTTTCATCCATTTCCACTCCTTTCTTTGCACCCTCATGCAGGTGAAAAGAAAAAAAAAAGTTGCTACAACGTGTAATTGTCATGTAATGGTACGCAGCCTCTGGCTAACATGTTATACCCCTTCGGAATCCATTTTATCTTGGTGTCTAAGGATGCAGCACTGCCAAGTCAAGAGGCCTCTGAACAAGCTTGCTTGGCCACCAGAAACAGTATGACTACATTAATATGATATGTAAAGCTAAGACATTTCTAGCTAAGGCCGTATTTTGCCATACTGACATACCACTTGGCATACCGTATTTCTGCCACCACCACATTTAGCACAAATGATAGTCCTATCACATCTAGTATAGTAATACCTTTATAATTGCTAGAACATCAACACTGAAAAGAGATTGGGCTTTGGCTAGTGTGTGGAAATAAGGCTTGAACCTGCAATATCAGGCAGTCACTGAGCCACAAGTGTACCTACAGCATTGCCAAAAAGCGCACAGCAGAATTAGACCTGAATGCATTAAAGAAACACTAGTTGCAAGCAGCTGTTAAGAGTTGCTGTGCAGACTAATCATTCCCTTGGTGTCCCTCTTTGCCTGGAAAACTAGTGACAATACTTTCCTACGTGTATTGTTATTTTTCTCTAGAAAGGAAAATCATCATCTTGTTTGGTTTTAGTCCAATAAAACATACACATAAAGTCCCATGGGAAATCAGTGAAGTCTATGTTATAATGGTTAAATTTTAAAAAGGCACAAAAGGGGAGAAAGGCTTGATCTGGCAGAGTTACAAATATTCTATCCTGGAATTAACAAAGCACCTTTGTCATTTCTCTAAGTTCACTAATATACTTTATGTATCTCAGCAAACTTACACAACCACTTAGAGGTACGGAAGTGCTCAGGTGCTGTGCTGGGTAAGAAACAGCTCTTGGGGCTGTGCAGAATCAAGGATGATGTTTAGTGTCAGTATGCAGTAAGAAACAAGACCTAAACAGGAGGTATTTCATATTGCAGTTTTGTGCTAAACTAAACGCTAGTGTTAACTCAAATATCTTACTCTTCTTTCATTCATTTCTGGTAAATCTGAAATGCGTACAAATATTTATATATGATGAAATATTTGCTCGTAGGTATTGAAGTGAGAGACTTTACACCAAAGGAGAAAGAGGCTTTTTCTAGAGCTTGGAGGTTTTATTTCTTGCCCTTATTTCAAGTATGATAAGCTGATAACTTTTTGCCACTCATTCACTGTATGATTTTGGTTTTCTAGCAAAAACATTCTCCAAGGAGAAAATAATCCATTTCCACACACTGGAGATTATCAACTTGCATGTTAATTACTTTTCCCACTTTCCATTTTGTGTTTCATTATACCAATGCTAAAGCTATGATGTGTCCAGGAATAACCAGATTTCCATGAAGGACAGCCATGCCCTGATAAACATGGAAAAAGTGACTGAAATACATGATTTCCACTACCCAACGAGGATGGCAGCACACGTCTCTGACAGTAACACAGCTGAAGCACACTCACCTCAGAAGAAAGTATTCAGTGGGCAACAGAAATACCTATGATAGCATTCCAGGTACTTACCACTGTACAGGGAAAAATAAGCCAAATAGAAGCAAGTAAAAGAAATGCAAGTGACAAAAATCACAATTAATAAATCACGTGAAAAAAGACATGCAAAATAAAAAGTAAAACCATTGCTACTCTGATGTTGACTTTGTATTGCCTGTGCATTCTCAGACAGTCATTTTAGTCTGAAGTATCTGCTGATTGCTTGGGGGACAAAAGGGACAGGAGACTTAGAATTCATGTTATTCTTACCTCAATATTAAATAGATATGCAGGCAAGAGAACAGTTACCTTACGACTGTGCTTTCCGCCTCCCATACTTGCTTGAACTCCTTTGTGTTGCAGAACGTAGTAGTTATGGCCTTTTGTTTTGTTTTACTATATACATGCAGGTTTTAACAAACCCAAAACTTGTTAACTTATTTCTTAAGAGGTTCTCAATTTTCTTCAGTACTTGTTAAGAAAAGACTTATGAGAATACAAAATCTAAAATGCAAGTTTGGGTAATTTTGAGTCTTCAACTGTTTGACAGACAGGAAAATATTTGCAAATGAAACAAGTTTACTCAACATTCTGATTTTTCAGCATCATGAGGTATGAAACAGCGATGCACTGAAACAGCATCCATTTTGTTAAAAATATGAACTTCTCGCATTTTGCAGGGGAAATGGTTTTACTAAAAACATTTTGGTGCCACACATTACACTTAACCCCAAGATTTGAAAAAAAAAAAAAAAAATGGCCAAAAGGCCCAGACCCGTGAAGCTGGCAAAAATGTCATACAATGTTCTTTAAACTGCAACATCCTTTAAACACGCACAGTCCAATTAGAAAAGACACCAATAACCAGAAAATATATCTGAAAACACTAAAGGACTGAAAAAGTTACACGTGGTTTAAAGTCTCTTCTACTTACATTGTTTTCCACATTCTTTTAGTTCTCAAGCAGAAGAGCTGTTCCATATGTCTTTGTAGCCTATTTTCCATAAGCAGTTCCTGCAGAGTCAAAGAAGTCTCATTCTTTGATGGGATTACAAGTTTTTCTGATAAAGGCAAAACAGAAATGTAATATTCTTAGAATTCTGTAAGTTTTTTAAAACCCTGAAGTATACAGTTAATGGATTAAAAACTGACTAAATTACATTAAGTGCTGAAAATAAGAAGAAAGGGAAAAGTTTTCTGTCTGTTTGTTTTAAGGTAATCATGGCTTAATAGGAACCAGTCCCACTCTATTTACAGTCCGAGCATAAATATTACATCCCTGCAAATAAAACTACCATCAAACACAATCAGAATGATAAACAGTGAAGAGAGGACATTCATTCAGAATGGACTCAGATGCTTGATAAGCTGTTAATGTAAAATAAAATAAAATAGAAATAAAAAGTTGTAGTGCATCCCAACATAAAGCTATAAACGCATGAAAATGTTGCCATCCACACCTATAGAGGGTGGGCATTGCCTCACGCAGCTGTGACTCTGCCTACATTTCAGTGTGATCCTTGGTTGCATGAAGAGAAATAACCAGAGATCAGCAAGTGCTTGGGCTCATCTCTGAGGCGGTATTCTGACCTGTAACAAAATACTGCACGTGGACTTCGCACATTTTAAGGACACCGGAAAATTGGATAGGATGCCCAAAAGAGGCTTTAGGAAACAAACCAAGGGGCAAGGAATAAAAAATAGAAGAACTGCCTTCATTACATTTTTTTTCTTTAAGGAAAATATACTGGTATCAGGGCTCTTAAATCCTGCAGAATGACATTAACAAGATTACCTAAAAAAGTGATAGAAAACAAAACTCAGATAAGAAAAGAATAAGCCACTGAAATAACAGTAGAAACAGCAGGTTCCCTCTCCCTAGCGATGCAAGCTTCCTTGATTATGTCATCTCTACAACTGATTCTGTGGGCAATAAAGCAAATTGCCACCTGAAGTTGGGGCATGAGCTAATTAAAAACCTTCTCTCCTCTGTTGTGCTTAACTCTTACAACCACATACAGTTTCTCAGTGTACTCTCCAAACTACCAGCCATCCACAACTGTATCCACTCCCCATAGCTATGCCCAGAAAATTCCTCTGCTATTCTGAGAGTTCAAATTAAGGTGCTTCAGAATGTGCATCAAGCGTGTAATCTATGAGGTCTAAATATATATATATATATATATATATATATATATATATACACATACATCACTATTATAATATGCTCTAGCTTATATTGCATCTCCCTACCTTCTGTTTTCTTTAAGAATAAAGAAATGTCAAATTCCACATACTCCTACTCCGGTTTTTCCCTTTTACGATCGCCAAGACCAACGCTGTCTCAAACCAGTCAATGATCACAGAATTCTTACTGTTTTGCCTTTTTTTTTTTGTCAAGATCGCACATAAAAAAAAAACAGAACAATACTGTTATCAACATGGATAACAGAAGTAGACTTCAGAGTTTACTGTAGTGAAGGAAATGCCTCTGTTCCCCGTGTTCAACACAGCAACTACTACCATATAAAAGAGTTCAATTGTATGATTGTTGCTACCGTGTTTTTAAAGGATTTCTTTTCCCTCCCAGAGGCATCCGTGAAGTTTGGCCAATTCAGAGAGAGACCACCTAGATGTACAGAAACAGTAGCTTATTAATGAAATTTCTTTTAAAATCTCACACATTCAGATGAAGCTACCCAGATATTAGACTAGACCAGGCGTATGAAAGACTAAAAAGAGTTTATTTCCTGCCTGATGAGTTTACTTCCTGCCTGTTTTTTCAGCTAGCCGTATTTACTGAGATTCTGCATACAGCAACTACATTTCTGATGTCTCCCCAGGAGCTGGCAGAGGCAGGTCCCTCTCACAGCTAGAAAAAGCATGCTGCCAGCTGAGAGCATTAAAGTATTCCCAGCGGAGCAGAAGGGCACCATCTTCCCCTGTCCCAGTGGGAGTGTTGCTCTCTCTTTCTTGGAAAATGATTGTGGCAGCCTTTGCACTATGATGAGCTTTCAGATTTTTCTGATGTTTACAAAACAAACCTTACACAAGACAAGGATAAGAATTTTACATTGTCCAAACAGATCAGTTACCCTTTTATGTTGCTCACAGTAGTAAGAATAGCTAAAGCACACAGGAAAGCTCCTGCATCGTACTCTCAATACCAATGATGCAGAATAACCAAGCAGCCAACCACGTTTTGCAGAAGTCTTCAAAGGTTATCCCACATACAAGCAAATTCAGACTAGATGCGTCACATGAGGAAAACAAGCTCGGAGAACAGAGACAAGCTTGTCTTGCAAGCCTGCAACAAACTGATTATAAATACTGTGCTAATCAAAGAAGTGAAGACATCGTGGCTGACATTATAGTTAGAATTTTGGGGAATATTGACAGAATCATAAGCATGGCATACCCACATCCAGCTCTCTCACCCAGCACAGAAGAATTTGAGTCACCTGAGACTCTGTTATGCTCAGCACCATTCCTCACCTGACCTTTCCTTCAGTGGTTTCCTGTCTGGTCATTGCCTCTCTTCTTACACTGTTATCCATTCCCAGCTTCTTCTCCATCACCATTTTCCCAACTTGCAAGGGTCTTCTGGACACACGCCTTTACTCCTCTCTCTACGGTCCACTGAAGCCTCATACTTTATTCTCTCTTCAGTGATTTCTTCCCTCCTTGAGCATTCAAAGAGCTTTAACGCTGCCTAGTCCTAGGTCTAAAAAGATCAAAAAAATAAGCTTGCACTGTTATTTATTTACAACTTTTTTTCTGCCTGTGATTGAAATTTAAAATAACCCACTAGCAAATGACAACTACCACCATCTCCATTTAACAAAATGCCTGTTTATTTTCAGATACCAAGAAACACAAGGTAAAAAGCAGTGCTTCCAAAGCATATTTCAATGCTTTTTCTTAAGCTGTGTTAATATGATGTCCTTTATGTTAAATTACTTTATTTTTCCTCTGAAGGCTGTAATTATTTTACTGTTATGAGGTAGTCCTCACTCCTTTCTCACCCTAGAAATTACCTTGATTCAAGTCTAACTTGTCAAATTTAGTACAAGCCTGTTAGAAAAACATTTCTTTTTTTCCAGAGCAGTTCATTTCTTTCCATGACATAAAACTATAACAAAACAAACAAACAAACAAAAATCACCAGATTCTCTCTCTCTCTTTTTTTTTTTTTTTTTTTTTTTTTTTGGGTGCTTAGCTAAATCATGCCCTGAAATTAAAGGTATATTTTAGAGGGAAATATTTTCCTCTAAGCTCTCCCATGTGTTATTGCCCTCCGTCAGGCTGTGCCAGCTGTTGCAGCTGCCTCTCCAGCCTTCTTCTTCTTCACACTGCATTTCTGGTCAGTAGTTCAACAAAAGCATGTGTCTTTTTATGCCAAGGAGTCTGTTAGTGCAAAGAAAGCCTGGCCAGGCAGTACCTGGGGAGAAACACTCCTTCCTAATATTATCACTAACTGTGTTACCTAGCAGATAGTATTGCTTCTCTGTGCAGCCTTCAATAGATCTGATGGCTCCCATCTGCAATAGAACTTGTGGAAAAACCTAATATTGAGCTTTTCACAGAGGTGGACTTTGAAGTCTGGAAAGAAAAGCTACCAAGTCAGCAATCCTCCATGAAGCTTCACGCTCTCCCCAGGAGGGCACGAGATCAGTCACCCCAGGCTGGGGGCACTTCCCACCTTCTGTCCTCGAGGGCCACGTCGTGCCTACACATCAAACAGGCAGCGGAGGGCACAGAGCTGCCCCTTACTGGCCTGCTCACCTCAGCTGGCCCTGTAATTCCCGCTCTCTGATGTCAGCAGTACTGTTTCCCTGTCCTCTCAGGGAACACACCAGCACACCAGCTGGCTCAGGGAAGTGGCTGCCTCATGTGCGGGGCGCCTCAGGCAATCAACCGCCTCAGGCAACCAGCTGCCACACACTGGGAGCCTCAGGGAAACAGCCACCCCCTGCGGGGCACCCCAGGCAAACCACAACCGCAGAGCAAGCATCTGCCTCAGGCAAGTGGCCACCAAGCATGGGACACCACTGGCCAACAGCCACCTCAGGCAAATGGCGGCTGCGTGCACTCCCACCTTCACCCACGTGCCCGACAGCACTGTAGGAAATCAGTGAAATCAGCAACATTTTTCTTTTCACACCTGCAAAGCAGGACTTGGCCTCCCCTGTGCCTGAGTGGCCAAACCCAGAGGGTGCCTGCCTCTCCCCGGCTGCAGGGCCACCACCCGGCTCGGCCCACAAGTGACCTCCCGGCAGCTTTTTTAAGGCCTGAGGGTTAGCTGTGGCAAAAGGGAGCTGGGACTCTGGCTGCTCACAGGCTGCCACCTTCCTGACTGTAAGAGCAACAGCACATCTCCTCTCCTTCCTTCCCCGACCACCCTGAGGCCTCTATTATCAGCAACCTACAGCAAGCCACCCCCATCCAGGCAACTGTGCTCAGGAAATTCAGAGTGTGAAATTGGAAACAGAGAAATAAATTGTGGAGGTAAACTCCGCTCCCAGAGGCTACACCCATGCTGCAGTGATCACAGAGAAACACAGCCCACATCTAGGAGGAGGAGGAGCAAGCTGTACTGAATATTTCCACAGCTGCTCGATATAACTTAAAACGAGAAGCAAATCAGCTGGCTCCAAGGACAGGGAACTCGTATACCTTTCTCAGGCCATTTTAGTTAAATACCCCCTGTGACTGTAGGTTTGCTCATAAAAACAATCCCAGCATCAAATATTAAAGCCTTTCCAGGGAAATCTTTGACTTCTGTACTTACTACATTCAATCATTTTTGTTCCCTTCATCAGCACTTTTTAAATAATTAATAGCAGGTAAAAACTTTCTTTTACATTAATACCATTCCTAGTACTCTTCAAAGAGCAGCTCCATCAGATGTCCACCACATAGGACTGACCAAGTGACACACCGTGCTGCTTTACCTTTTACATTTCAAGTCTGAACTGAGGGCAATTGCTTTCCCCAGGTAAAACTGAAGCTTTCCACCCAAGCGCCTGCGAGACACTCACCGCCCCTGGGCCCAGCTCCTGAGGAGACGCGGGCATGGCAGCTGCCTTCAGGCCTCCACAGCAGGGCACAGCTGGTTCCGACAGCCTCAGCCCTTTGCATTTTCACACTTTTGCAGCACCGCACGTCCACCCAGGCCTCCAGTCGTCTTCCTCGCCTCTGCACCACCAGCAAGCCCTTCTACCAACCTCCTGTGTACCCCCAGTAGGGTGTCATGGCGCAAAGCCATGGGCTTCTTCAAAACCTCCTACAAGCACTTAAGACAGATTTCATCACTGCCTCCTCCTGCCGCCTCTCCCAGGTGTTTTCTGTCCTTCACCTTGCGTTCACCTTCCCTTTTAGCCTTGGCAGCTCCCAGGAGCCTGTTGCCATGGAAATCACCAATTACAAGCCTCTCCTTGGCCTCTCAAGCCACAGGAACCAGCCCCTGAAAGCTTCTTTCCTCTCGTGTGCACAGCCTCTCCTGGCTGTGTCCCCGGACAGCCCTGGTTCCATGACGGGGACCTCACCGGCTGCCCTGCAGAGCAGCCCCCTCAGGTTGAGCTGCGTCCGAATTCGTCCCAGTGCCACTGCAGGGCGAACCCCACGGCACGAGCATGTTACAGATCATCACACCATACGCCACAGCAAACTGCTTGTAATTTATGCCTGCGCAATGGCTGCAACATAGTTAAACATGTCAAATACATCAGCAAAAAAATCCAGACTGCTCTGGTTCTCCAGTTTGCCAATGCTCCGTTAAAAATGTTCAGAGCATTCTACTTAATACAATAACTACAAATTAAGCTGAAACAGGTCATTCTACCACAACAAACTACAGAAAATTTCCAAACAGAGAAGAAAATTGCCATTGACAACCTTCCCTATAAATTTGTATTTCATCTTTGTGCATATTTGATATTGCTATTGCTGTTAGTGAATTTTGTAAAAAGTATTCCTCCTTAAATTTAGTTAAATAACTTAATAGGGAGGAATAAAGCTATATTTTTTCAGCCTAAGTACAAATAATATTTTTTAGTTTCTTGACTAAAATGTCAGAGAATCGAAGAAAATGTTATTTTCAAGTCAAATAATGCTAATGCTATGCTACTAGAATAATACATAATGCAGCAGAAGAGATAAGTGATTCATATGTATCCACCACAATTCACTGGTAGGCCTTTTTATTTTTAACCAATATAGCATCTAATGGGCACAATAACTGGAATATGAACCCAAAGCTATTTTCGCTTCCAAGCCACTTTACAATGATGCTTTTGCAATTTAAGTACCATTCTTAATCCATTTTCATAGGCCTCCTATTTAATGCAACAGGATGAAAGTGACCTTAGGGACATTTTCTCCTCTCCATCGCAGATAATACAGGCTTAACTACGTGAACTCCAAAATAGGAAGATGGTTGCTTTTAGACAGGACTGTCTCAGTCCTAACACAGCAACATTTTACAGCCACTGAGGCGTAACTATGTATTTACTTTCCCAGCAATAAAATTTCCTACATTGTGATTGGTGCTGTAACTACGGTTTACAAACTCATACTACAATTATTTAATGTAGTTCCATTTGCAAAACCCTCTCTTGCAATTGACTAATAATAATTGAATCCTAATCTGAGCAAAACTTTCTCAATAACGGCTGTGCTATCATACTTCTCAATTATTTTGCAGTTAAATGCGTATTTATTTTTACCTCTGTGAGAACTTTAAAAACTTACTTTAAAATGATCACCTTAATTGCCAGTTACAAAAGCAACTTATTAACTTTTCTCCTACATTGAAATTTCCAAAGCGAGATGATAATAATCTAATAGCCATCCAAATGTGAGACACTGTCAAGAGGGAATAGGTTTTGTTTGCTTTTCTTCTTTAAGTTTTAATTGCCATAGAAAACCCTGCAAAGAGCAACATGCAGAAAAAAACATACAGTTTCATTTAAAATTATGCATTTCAGTCATACAAAATAACACCAGTTTGTCAAGCTGTTTCATTCACACACACGCAAAAACTATTTGAAAAAAAAGGAATCTTGAAGAAAGTATATATATTATATTAATAATGATTTCAGAAACTAATTTCTGAAACATATTTCTACTTTTTAATATAAATTATTCCTGTGGTTATGTTTTCATAACTGTTACACAACTGAAGATAATAACAAGTTATCCAAAAATAATGTATTTTATCCAATTTTATTTGGGGTAAAAATCAAGAGAATCTGCTTCATATCGAATTCAGATTGAATTTTCAGGGGTTTTGTTATCCGGCATAGAAAAAATAGTTTTATTAACAAGTTGTGTTTAAAAGATGCACATTTTTCATTTTTAAAGAAAACCAAAACACAACATCTTTGCTTTCCGTGTGACAACCCTGTGAGAGGACTGAGACATTGCTCAGGAGTTTCACACTCCTATCTACTATCCAGAAATAATTAAGCAATTATTGTGACCCACTAGTTTCCTGGGGAACAGGAATTGGTTTGCGCACTTTGACTAAGAAAGCATGGAAGGCAGTGCGGCTGTTGACATCCGTATCTCTTCCAGGGCTGGTACACAAGTTAAGTAAAACAAACAACACTTGCCCACTGAGCTTACCTCACTCATTTCCCTTTCTCTGAAAAACTGAATTTCAAAGCTCTGCAAATGTGCTGTGATATGGCAGAGAGTAAACATAGTTCCCAAAATCACAACAGGTATGTCTCGAGAATGGTTTGAAGTATGGGATCTCACCTCATTTCTGCTCTGGGGAGAAGACCAGCCCCCAGGCAGTCAATAAAACATATGCCCTCTGACCTCGGAGGAAGTAGCATCATGTCCTGCTTCTCATAATCAGGTTCTGGGGATTAAAAATAGATTTATCTATCTCTGTTGGCAATCACAGCATAGGTGTTAATCAGGGAGTTAACAGGCATGAATACAAAGCTTCCCCACTTAGCTCTTAAAAATCTATGTGCTACCAGTGAGCAAAACCATCTCTTTATCTTGACATGGTTGTCTGCCATTTGATACACTGAAGTTTTTAACAAATTGAGATGAAAGATGGCAGAAAACTGGGGTCTAAAATACCCCTTAATTTGGCGTTTGGTCAATGTCCCGCAAAAGGTTATCAAACAGGTCAGGCAATTTTCATGGACAAAGTACCTGCATAGCGATAAGCAGTGTGATGGAAATAGTGACAGAAAAAAAACATTCTCTTGTCACCCTGGATAAAGCTAGAGACATCCTTGTGTGGTTTTACTGTCATGGGATCAGAGATAAATTATGTATATGGCACAACACCATGCTGATTTTGAGGAGGGCATGGTGAAGGTGAAATGCATACATTCTGCTCATGAATGTCAATCTAACTGAAGCCTTGGAAATATATTGCTGACAGACTGCTAAGAAGCAAAAAGGACAGAAGACAGGTTGTCTGGTTGCTTGCCATGAAAACTAAACAGAAACTTCACTGTTCAAAAAACAATCAGTTCCCAAAAACATTTTTCGGGTAAAAGAGGTGATTTTAAAAGCATTCTTTCAAGGCTGAGACATATCAAATTCTCTAAGCGTCAGAAAAAATAAAGAAACCATCACTACTTAGACACTGATGCCGAATCATGAAGATGAAAATCAGTAATAAAAAATACACTGTTGGATGTGTTATTTCAGATGCAGTACTGGCCTTCTTTTTCTAGATTTTTCCAGTTCAAAGACTTGACAGTTCCCCAGACCAGTCCAATGACCTACTTCCTTCTTGCTTGGTGGAGACTGACTGTATTGCACAGCATACTGGCAAATGACAAATACTTATGCCATTTTTTAAAATGTAAAAAGCAAATGATGATGACAGAAGACAAAGCAAACATAAGCAGCTCCGTGAAGGATTGCTTCAGATTTATCTTCTGATATACAGATGCATATATGCACGCTTACATCTTTCCCTCAGATATTAAGAGGTATGTTCTTTGATTTTATTTTAGTTACGAGATAATTTCTTCACACACTAATAACTGTCGTTTTATGGCATAGTGGTAAATCAGTCTGGCCTTTAAGGTTTCTTTGCTGAACAGAAAAACATTTAATCTCAGAGGAGATGCCAAAAGGTCACGTGAATTCTGGTGCCGATACCTGTTTTCTGGCACACTCATGACCAGAAGAGCCAACTGTATTACATCAGCTGGCAGAACAGGGAGATACTGCTGCTTGTTGCCTGTGATCAGCAGCTGGTACAGAAATGCACAGGTCAGTTCTAAATGCCTGTAGGTCAAATATGGTAGCCGGAGATTTTACTGACCGTATGGGAACCATATACAGAGCTTTACGATCTAATATTACATTCACTATACAGCTTGAAAACAGACATCCAAGTACTGAAGCTAAGAGGAACGTTCATGTTAGTCCGAAAGGGAACCAAAGACAAAAGACTTCGGGCACCACAGGATGACAGCTCTAGAAAATTGGTAAAACTTTCAACACTGATAGATGCCACTGTCATCATTTCATACTATATTCTGTGCAACCAAACATGTAATTGTGGTATATACGATGCCAAATATCCCTTAAGAGTTTCATCTGACATGTGTCACTCATGTGAAAGGATTTCATAAAGTCATTGAATATTAAGCTGTACAAACAGACCCATGAATGCATTATCATTGGCAAAAGGTCAGGTTTTTATTTTTTTTTTCCTTATTCTCTATGCTGTTTCTCAAAGAGCAGAACCACCACTTTTCTCACATCAGGACACGTTCTGCATTAGGTGTTACTACTATAGAAAATATAATTGATGTCTTTTACCCTTTACTACAACTGAAAATATTTTATCCCTCACGTTGGAAACGCTCAGAAGATCACATGGTGTAGCAAAAGTCTTCAGATGAATCTGTGGTCCTTCAAACACAACACCAGTTCAAAAATCACCTTCTCAAAACACCGTATCCGTGTTTGATTCTGTAATGCAATGCACAAAACAAGACCTAGCTAGAGTTTTTTTAAAAATCCACCATTCACTGAACAACAAATTATTGTAGCTCATGGTAGAAGGTGTTGTTCATGTTACAGTGATCTGTCCACAAGACAGCACTTGGAAAAAAAACAAGCAGTAAAATTGAAACTCTAAAGATAACTAACAATGTTCTTTTAATTGTGTTACTGCAGACGGCAAATTTTCCAGTGTAGAAAAAAAAAAAAAAGAATTCTGGTCAATGGGAGAAATCTGTTTCTTCCGTTCTAAGAACATTATGTTCCTTTCCATTATAGGGGGGGGGGGGGGAAGAAAAAAGATTTAAATCATTTTGCACTGCCTGAGCTCTGTGCTCCTCCATGCCAGTGCTTTACAAGAATGAAAGAATTTCAGGGTTTTTGTTCTCCGTTAGTTGGAAATAAGTGACCTACGAGAAACATTCTGATCCTCCAGCAAAAGTTTGCATCTTTACTCATGTAAGAGCATGGAAATTGAAGCAAGAAAAGGGTAGGGGGGTGCTTATTTGTTTGGAGCATGCTGTTTAAGAAGGAGGCAGTATCTGTCATCAGCCTGAGGAAGGAGTAACGGAACATGCTGTTTAAGAAAAAGGCTGTACCTGTCATCAGCACGAGGAAGCAATACTGATATCAGCTAACTTGTTATTCATGTGAGCTGTATTTCTTTTGAAGTAAGGTTTTGTTACACTTCTTCATTTTTGACTCAAGCAATTTATCAAAACTCAGGATCCTGACAGTTATTTTGATTAGGAAGAGGCTATCACCATGTTGCCAGTTTAGTTTTCTGATGAAATCATGTTTACCGACATAGGATGTATGGAGTTCTGTTACCATGAACACAGGATCAAACAGTAAAATCTGTCATTACTCTCAGCGTGAAGCCTTGTCCAGCCCCAAATCAGACACAGCAGACTTTCTTCAGTGGCACAAACCCAACATCCCTCTAGTTTTTGCTCCTCAGTGTGCTCCAGTTCTGTGATGTACCCTGCTACTTCTCCCAGATGTTATTTCGGTACAACCCCTTCCTCTTAACCGTGCTGACATTAAAACAAAAGCCCCATTTGATTGCATCACTAAAGCCTTGCACGTCCTTCCCTTCTGGATGAAGTCTGCCTGGAGATTTCTGCCATTCACTCTCCAAAGCGGCTCGCACGCTAGAGTTGCTCACTCTGGTTTTAAAATTTGTCCCAGCTCACAAGTTAAAAATTGTGATGGGTATTATATGGAATCAAACAGTTCAAATCCTCACCCTGAGCATGTTTGCAGTGTTCTAGCTGGAGCAGCCATCCCCCAGATCAGAGACCACACGTGAACAGAATACAGGAAAAGCTAACAGAGCACCACAGAAGGAACAGTTCTGGAAAGGAAGACACCGACATAGACTTACCAAAACCATATAGGAGGTTCAGTCTGTTATGTGATTGTATTCAAAGGTTAAAAAAAGACTGACTTTTACTGGTGGGGTAGAGGGAGCGAATAGTCATGGAGAAAAAGAATAGTCATAGAAAAGTCGTGTCACATCGGCGGTACTCAAGGCACCCTGCTTTCTCATCTTGTGTACTAACAGAAGTGTTGGGTATCTCTCAACTCCCATCTCTAAAAAACTTCTGGCCAGCCTTCTCCTGAACACCTCCAGAGAAGAGAAAAGTCAGGACTCCTTCTGAAAGATGTTCCCTTTTTACATTACCAGGTTAGAAAGCTAACCTTCAACCTGAATTTTTCTTCAACATTAAACATTGCTTTGCTGTGCTATTCAAAGTATAAAATAAGAATGATGAGCTGCAATTCTCTGCCCTAAAGATGTTGCAAATTGGGATACCATTATCCAGTCCATTTTCTTTCCTTTATGTTAAGCATAACCACTTCTTTCAAACTTACTTATATTCTATGTTTTGTAAATACTGGTCACTTTTGCCACGATCCCTCCGATTTGCACACCACCTTATTACACAATGAAATATGTGGTTTTGCAAGAACACTTCATTGCTGACCTATATTCATCTGCTGTCCACACCCAGATCCTTTCCTGATGTTCACACTGCCTGGGCAGTTATTATTCTGCCTTTTTCACTCGAGCTTGTCCCTCATCCCTCCTAGGTACAGGGCGCTTTGAAAAGCTGAGCCTGATCTTGTTAATTTAGGATTTACTTTCAAATTAAGAAGGCCCTTTTGAATTCCAATTTTGTCTTCTATTGTCCTTACAGCGTAACAGCTTGATGTCCTCTGTGCATTTGACCAATTTAACCTCATTATTTCATTACCCAAGTCCTCAGTGAAAATGCAGAATAGAAACGGGGTGGTTTGGCCCTTAACACCCTCTCATTCTGGCACTAAACTACAACTACTTTTGAGTGGTTTCTAATCCCTTGTGTGCAGTGTTTTCATGGTGGATATATTTCCCTGTGTTGTATATATAGAGAGGAGAAAAATGTCAAAAGCTTAACAGAAGTCAAATTATATATCCCCCCGTGTACTATTATCCCTTGAAAGAAATCAAGTTAGTTTGACATGATTTGTTCTTCACAAACCCATAGGGTGGTGGTTTTATATTTTTAATCACTTCATCATCTTCAGCAGCTGATAAATTGACTGCTTAATAATCTGTCCCAGAACCTTTCCTGGGGCTGAAAGGCAGGCTGACTGCTCCACAGTTTCTCCAGATCAGTCTATTTTTTCCCTTTATTTTTTCCTCACTTTAAAATTTTAAGTGATAATGTTGTGAAACTTGACCTCTTCATAAAATCTGTTCTACAAAAGGCTAAACACGACTAATGTCCCAGAAAGTGATCTGCATATAAAGAAAAGTACTATGTATCTGAACTGTCCCCGGAGTTTCACAAAGGACCATGGCTCATCCAGTGAATTTGCCAAAAAAAAAAAAAATAGAACAACTGGGACTGCTTGTTTTAGTAAGAATATGAATCAGAAGGGACCTGCTGGAAGGATACAATGAGTGCACAGCATAAAGAAGTTAAACCAACTGCTCCAGTTAATCCTCCCTTGGTGCAGAACAAGCAAGTAAGCAATAAAACCAAAAAGCACACTTTTTAAGCATAAAAATCAAGCCACACGCATTCTCCTCAACTTAAAAGGACAGCGTGTGGACTCTTGTAAAGCCTTGCCAACAGTCAATAGTTAGGGGAAACGCCTAGCAGAAAAGATGAGACATTGCTGTAGGTAAGAGCCAGAAGCAAACGCTAGCTTTTCTACAGCACCAGTTTGTCATCTTGAAACCAAACCAAGAGCATGGTCACAAGAAACTGCAATTAACTCCAGGGTCTCAGCACTGCTGCTGCTGCCCCACAGCGCTTGCTGTGAGCACCAGTGGCTCACTCTCCCAGCACGTTCCTATATTCAGGCTTGCCAGCTACCTGTGATTCCTAGCTACGTGCATCTCTCCCTCTCCCCCTGCTTCCCAACAGTTTTGCTTTATGGTGTTTCATTTTTAACCATTTTGCAGCTGTATAACATCCGATCAGCCTTGACCACACTGGAGTAAATATTTCCTCCAGGACCAGTAAGTCCATGATGAGCAGAGCAAGCTGCCTAAAAGCTGCCGGATCTTACCTTTTCCTTCCCTGTCTCACAGCTTCCCTGTCTGGTCTGTTATTCCCATTTTCATGCATTCACTTCCACAACCTACTTGGCCTTTTCTGCTCCTACAGAATTCATCTCTTAACTGACAAACTGCAGTGAAGGACCTATTTAGGCTGGGACTGCACATCCATCAACATTACTGCTCACTCTCCTCTTTCTCCATAGCAGGCCACTTTTTATTAGTTTGATTAAACCTGAAAAAACTTTTTTTTTTTTTTAATATAGTTACAAAGTCCATCTCAGCCCAACTTTTATTTATATTCTCATTGTACTTCTTCCCACCAAGACATTATTTACTGCGCACTGCTCAAAGTTTGCTCTGAAGACAGAATTATTAATTTCCTTAGGGCTTTCTATAGCACCTGTCAGGGTGATATTAGCTCTTCATATATATTAGAGGCATTGTGAAATAAATGCCGTTTGACTGAGGAGTGACTTCCCCCACTACAGACACTTCTAGGCAAAGAATGAAGGCAAAGAGAAAAATAATGCCGGTATTGCACAGGAATTGTGTGCCCACACAGGACATCTCACACGCCACTTACTGACCCACGTATTGCAGCAGTGCTGTTATCTATTCCAAGCACAGCTACCACTGACCTGATGCACAGCTGCAAGGCAGCCCTTCTGCAGAGAAGCAGACTCCAGGGTCCCTAACGATGCACCACAGAAAAGATCACACAAGCAATCCTGAGAAAGGGGCTTAGGTCACACAGCTTGTTCCAGAAGAACACACTGACAAAGGCACTGAGCAAAGGCAGCTCTCTGGTGCACCACGTTCAGGGGAGCCTGCAGCACTAAGCCGTCTCTTGCCCTGCAGTCTCTGGCTACACACACAGCCTAGAGCACTGGTCCACTCAACACTGCAGTGCTTTGCTCTTTCGACTGCACATTCAATCGTCATTTTTTTTGTTATCTGCTCAAGAAATAGCTTGCAAATCACTTCCATTCTTCCTTCTTCCCTCAGCTGCTTCCTTCTTCCCTCAGCTGCTTCTCTCCGGTCTGTGGTTATGTAATTAAGGGCACTTTCCTAATGCTGCGCAGACACGGGGCTGTATTAAGGTTGCACGAGTATGCTGAGCCCCTGGCTTTGCAAACATAATGTCTTTGGTAAATTTGTGGTCACGTATGCCTATACCACAGCAGAATTAATAAATAATAACGCTTAGCAATTTCTTTACTTACTGCCTTATAAGAACACCACAAGTCCTGTGCCTTCCTTTCCTCTCACCTCTTTCTTTGCAGGCACACACCTGCAGGCTAGGTGGCGTGGGGCCTGCTTTCTGTTCCACAGTCCTGAGAGAGAAGACAGAGCACAAGATGTCAGAGAGCAGCACAGCCCCTGCAGCTGGGACCAAAGTTCAGACCCTTTTCCACACACAGTCCCCACACTCCTTTTTCCATGCTCAGCAGTTGCATTTCTTTCCTTCTCCTTCAGGGTACAAAAACACCATTGTGTACAGGACAAACAGGCGCCCAAGCTGGCGTGTGCTGTTTACACACAGGTTTCTGCCCCGGTTCCGATGCTCAGCCCAGTCAAGCTCTGCCAGTCTAGCAGTCGCAGTCCTGGGACCGCAATGCACCGCTACAGCTCAGTGTGTGGGGATGGCCACCTTCTGAGCTGTCTCAGCTTCTGCCTGCTGATGGTCACACATCCCTGTGTGCCCTGCTGCAGCTGGGCAAGGAATTCCATCTCACCAGGACAAAGCAAACCACAGCATTTAACCATTAATTTGCATTAAGCACTTAAGCATTAATTTAAGTATTAAAAATAGTAAAGGACGATTTTTTAAAAGGCCTGGAAAATTAAGATAAAAAAGGTGGAGAAAAATGAGCAGAAGTTATATTTGTGTGATAATGAGCCTGGTAGCAGAAAAAAAATGCATCAAAGGCAAAGACTCGTTGCTAAGCCTCTATAATGCTGGGACATTTCATGGGGTGAACGTGAAGGCAATCTGGGCTCTGGCTGGAGCTAAACGTGCCCATCAGCAGTCAGTGATTGAGATCACTTTGTCTGATCATCAGCTGTTGGCATCTGTTGAATAGGGATGCTGCAGTTTGTTTGTTGTGTTGTTTTCTGTACACTGACCTAACGTCTAGGTATTGCAACCAGTTAATGTATTTAGAAATTTGCAGAATAATGAGATTTAATCTTTTCAGTGCCCCAGTTCTAGCTGGAAAGGCATGTGTGGAGAAGCAACTGGCTTTTTCAAAAAATATCAAGGATTGCGTTATCAAGGTTTGAGTGCAGATTTTATTTATTCAAAATGGGTTTATTTTGCTAGAGGAAAAGGGATTTCTCTGCCTGGCTCCTGTAGAGTGCATACCCTTGAAAGATTAATATTTGCCTGAGGAATTTTTACTTTCCTCAGCTGGTGGCTTTGCTGTCACACCGCTATTTCTGAATTTCACTCACCACAGTAAGCAGCAGGGCTCACACCTGCCCTCCCCTCCCTGTTCCCCAGCCCACCCCTACATGGGCTCTTCAAGAGGCCGGAGAGATGGCTGGGGTGTTCCCCTCACCCCTAGGGACTCTAACAAGACCAAGTCCTTCAATTTCCCAGCACAAGAAAGAAGTTTGACAGGGACTGACACTGAAAAGCAGGGCCTTCTTTGACAGCCAAGGCGCATCAGGGATCAGGCCCCAGGGAGAAGCTGCCCAAGTCCTGCAGCTGGGCAAGTGGGCAGCCTCAGGCAGCACCCAAAGATCCTAATGTCAAGGCTGCTTGTTTCCTTTACAACCCTAATTACTCAAACCTATTCAAACCAGACAAAATGAAGGGTCTCAGAATGGAAAGAAATCCCTCATGATGATCAATACCTGCTTAAAATGCTTAGTTATCTCGCACACACCTTTAGTGCCACATCTGCTGTCAACTTCCCTCCATTTTAATCCTACCTTAGTCTGCAAATCTGAGTTTTGACACCAAAATTTTCCAGTCCACAGCTGCAGGGCTGCCCCCACCGTCGGCACACAGATAGCCCAAACCCAGAGGCATGGGGAGGGAATGGGTGGCTCACAGTACCAATGCATGGTGCAGCACATGCCACCAAACTCCCAGCAGCTGAACAGGGACCTGATCTCCATCAAAATTGTGCTCTGCCAACATTGAGCAATGCAACCTGTCTGGGCACAACAAGTGCACTACAGCCCTGCAAAGCTCCTGGGTGTTATTGTGGGTTCCTGATGAAATTCACCTGGTGTCAGAGTTCCTCTGTTTTCAACAGATTACAGATTAAACAGTGAGAACTGCTTCTCCAAGAAGCTGACAAGCTAGTGACTACAATGGTAAGTTATATTACTCAGATAACTGTTCCTAAAACATGAAATAAGAGGGCCATTTACTTTGGGAAAGTAAAAATCAAAAACCATAAACACCACAGAAAAATTACTTACACCGAGTGCTAAACACCTGACTTCTGTTTAGGGTTTGTGCAAAAGTGGGAAGTTTCTTTTGGTGGTCAAGTGGAGAGATCATCCTACCGAGACAGCAGTAATTAGCAAGTTCCTAGAAATAGTCCAAAACAGGTTTCATCTCTCACACAGTGATGTAAAGGATCTTATGAACCACCCCTTTTGGATGAAGGAACTGAGGCGCCTGAGCTAGGCAGCCTGCCCAGAGTCACACAGTGATTGCATCCTGGTGCTGAACAGCCCAGCAGCAGATTTACTCTAAAGTTTCCTGCATCCTCTCCACATTTTGTTCTCCCTGAATGTAGTGGTGAGTTAACAAAAAGGTATTTTACTGCTCACTGGAAGGATATAAGATTACTCAGCCCCTTGCATCATGGCATGTTTTTACTGTTTATTTCATCTGTGCAAGTTTCAAAAGCCATTGCTTTAGCAAGTCAATAAAAAAGCTGCCATCATTCACAGGTTCAGCCCCTGTGTTTGTCAAATCTGACAGAAGAAAGCTTCTGTCATTTACAGCGCTTTTCATTTTGTGTAGCCCTAAACACCAGCAGCTGGATTGAGGCTGCCTTTTCAGAGTTCACAAGGGACTTTTAGCTATGTCAGATCTAAGCAAGACTCAAAAACTATTTCTCAAAGCAAGATTTATTGGAGGGCTAGCATCTGATGACAAATGTTGAAGGAATAACAAAATCCTTTGTGTTGTGGGGTTTCTTGACCCGTTTACTAATGTTCATCTTTCTTCACAACTCAAAAGCACAGCTCTGTGTTTTGATGCATCATTATGGAAACAAACAAAGCAGTGCTGTTGCTTTTGCTTGTCCACATCAGAAAAAAATCAGCTGATGAACAAGTTAGCGTGGAAGTTGCCAGTAACTGCATTGAACTGCTTTCCCTATGCAGTCTTAACAGAAAATCTCTACCAGCTTCACAGTACAAAAGGAAGTGACATGCCTTCTGGTAGCTGACATACCTTGCACATACACCATCTTGCACTTAAACACTCTGACTTGTGATGTGATGACAAGGACAGTGACCACACGCAGTTCATAATTATTGGCATTTCAGTGCAACTTTAAAAGCAGAGAGAGGGAACCTGCCCGGCCAAGTGTGCTCAAGTTTACTGCCAATCGCAACAGCAGCTTTCCCCTAACATGCTCCAGCTCCACTGCGCTGGGGAAAAACAAAGAAGAAAAAAACCTGCAAGACTTTCTGGCTGTCTTATTCAGACAAAATTCCTAATGTGTTTTGTTGGGGACAACATATTTGTAGCTGAAAAGGTGGTTAAAATGTACTCCCTTGCTTCTACACCCTAGTCTCCCTTATCCACAGATATTTGAACCTGGTTTTCAGTGTGTGAGGACCTCAGTCTACTGTGACCCCCGCACTGAGGTGGCAGAGAGCTGCATGGGAGCAGTCTTTTGATTAGCCTGCGCTCCTCCCAACAGGATTGCTTGCTACCTTGTCATCTGGGTCACGGCTGGAATGGTGATTTACTCCTAGACTCCAACGATTCAATTTCGAAGACGAAGCTAAATCACATCTTCTCAAATCAGCTAATAAAAACACTCTGTTGTACTTCACCACTTTTGAAGTTCCTCTTGTTCCGTGAATACCTTACTGGGAATAATTCATCAAAATAATACCCCAGATTCAATCACAACTAATCCCTTTGTATAACACAGGCACACAGCAAAAGCTTCCATTATCTCTGTGTTCTTACATTGGTATCAGACAGAATTGTTTTGCCACAGCACTTCAGCTCTGACTAGCTCACTGCTAACTCTGAGTGTTAATTGGTTGCAATATTGCTGCTTTCTAGGTTTCCAATTTGTACTGGAAACAAACTTGTGTTTGTATTGGCACGTTAGGCATGCCATTTTTCTAGCAATCACCTTCACAATACAGTCAAACTCCACACTGCTACAGAAGCAAGTATCAAAATATTAAAAAAAAAAAAAAAAAAGAGATGTTTAGAATCCCTTCTTGGAAGGAGCTATTTTGAAGCAAGATACATGTAATACTTAGGGAAATAAAACTTATATTGCAAGCAGAAGCTGAAGCAAGAGAATACTGTTCCCCATAAAGATCCAAAAAGAGCAGGCACACATCAACAGAAACTTGCACAACCTGATTTTTAAAAGCTTGCTACAGGTGATTTTCAGACAATCTGTTCTTCAAAGATTTACAATTATACCTTATTTGTAAGCTGAAATTAATCCTCGTGTTCTCACAGGATGATACTGTGGCACCAGACCCCATTCCTAGGCCAGTATTTCGCATATGGTTTGCAGAGGGACTCACTGCAAAGCTAAGCACTAGTACAAGTTTTTACATCACCAAGTCCTCACGCTGAAGAATCAAAGGTGCATCTCGGGGCAGCAGCATTATATGCTTGGGTCACTGAGTGTGCTTATAGAAAATCCAGTATATCAGGTCCCAGTCCTGATCTTTGTGAGAAATAGGCAGATCTGAAATCAGAAAGTTGACTAAAATCTGACTGCTTAATTATACAGTGGTATAAGCAAGTCTTCCTCAACACACTCATAAAGCCGTAAAAATAAAGGGGTTTAATTAGCTGCAGTAATTATTGAGCAATTCATTATGAGCTAGCAAATAAGTTTTTAAAATCCTCATTTGCTACTATCAGGAAATTTGTCAACACAAGGAAATAAATTCATCAAAAAATTATTCCACATGAATCATCTGGGTAGCACTGGTAAACATATAACCTCTTCCCAATTTTATTAGCTGCTGCCCCGCTCTCACACACAAAATGCCAGTGATTGCATGTGCAATAAATATTAATGGTTCATAAATTAAATAGCATTATTCTTCTTGACATAACACCATTTTGCAAGGCCCCATGGAAAAAGTCCAGGCAGTTTGCTGAGCTCTCTCTAATAGAAGAAAAATATGTCTTTGTTTTTGTTTGTAAATGCATTTGTCAGGATTTATAGGGTAGATCCAGAAGGCAATTAAGGCGACATTTTACAGAAAGCTACCATATGCCCTCAAATAACAATAGAAAGAAAGTGTGATCTGGGAAGATGATTTAATTTATAGAATTACATTTACAAAATGTAGACACTTTCAGTCTGAACAACTTGCATGGAAGGAGCTTGTGCACACAGCTAACCCAGAATCTCCACAGGAAGCAAGCCGCATTATTCACAGCATCACAGAACGGTTGGGGTCGGAAGGGACCTCTGGAGATCATCCGGTCCGACCCCCCCCGCCAAGCAGGGTCACCTAGTGCACATTGCACAGGATAGCATCCAGGCAGGTTTTGAACATCTCCACAAAAGGAGACTCCACATCCTCCAGGTAACTTGTTCCAATGCTCCATCACCCTCACAATACAGAGAAGTTTCCTTGTGTTCAGCCAGAACCTCCTGTGTTGCAGTTTGTGCCCCTTGCCTCTCGTCCTGTTGCTGAAAAAAGACCGGCTCCATCCTCTCGACACTCTCCCTTCAGATATTTGTATACACTGGTAAGATTTCCTCTCAGCTTTCTCTTCGTCATGCTAACCAGGCCCAGCTCTCTCAGCCTCTCCTCGTATGAGAGGCTCCAGGCCCCTCATTATCTTCGTAGCCCTCCGCTGGACTCGCTCGAGGAGCTCCTTGTCCCTCTTGTACTGGGGAGCCCGGAGCTGGACACAGCACTCCGGGTGAGGCCTCGCCAGAGCTGAGTTTCATGTTATAGTATCCTACTGCTACCAGGGCTTCATCTTCACGTCCCAATAGCTGTGTCCCTTCACATATCACTTCCTAGAAGTCAGCAGCACTGGGGCTTGCACACAACCTCAAACAAGGCAGTGGACTCGGGTCCCTGCTGCTGTCACCCCTCACACAGGGAATTTCAAGGCTAGCCCAGGAAGAACCCACCAGAGCTGTCCTCCTGGGCTTGCCCCTGACAAGCAACATAAGAACAGGTGAAACAGGAGGGTGAGAGACTGGCCCCGTCCCCAGGGCAGAAACAGGAGTTAACAGCTTCTTAGTTTCATTAGGGCTGGCCTAGTAGGGTCCTACCAAATGAAGAATTACAGCATATAGGAGGGTGGAAAGCAAGCCAGTGGAGAAATGTAAAGAGTGATGACGTGCTTAAATTAACAAGGCTAGGAATTAATCTCAGTGGCAGTCTTTTAAACAGATATAAATGGAGCATAAGTGTTCTCCTTGGTAACTAAGCATGAGCTGATGAAACCTGAGTAAGAATTTCAGTTGTACAGCTACAAAGATAGTGCACAGAATGAAACAGCACCATACAGATATCCTGGGTGTAGGATGAAAAAACAATAGGCACACACTAAAACAACGCATAGTGCAGCTTGGACCACTGCAAGGATGGTGGTCTTGTCTTCAGGGCCTGGGGGGAAAAAATTGACCTTTAGTGAGGAAAGGGCAAGAGACTGAGTTTTGTTAACTGAGTCTCCAAAAAACGTTGTCCAAGATGGTGCAACTGTAGCTTGTATTTGTTGACTATGCATAGATCCCCTGAATCTGAGACTTCTAGAGATAGGACGTTACAGGAAAAAAGGTAAATGTAGTTAGATCTCCAGCAAAGATCTGTCACTGGTGAAAGAGCTTCAGTTCAGCAACGAGAATTAGCTGGAGAGTATCAACAATAAGACATGAAAAAGCAGTTCATTAAGCTTCAGGGTGAAAGAAGAGGGGCTGGAGAGAGGAAATGGATTGGAGGACGGCTGGTTTTCTTTTCAGATGAAAGAGATTATGGTGAGATCATATTTTAAGGGAAGGAGCCTGCAAAATGGTACTGGTTAAGAGAAGGTAAGGAAGGAACTGCAAGCTGATGGACCATTTAAATGCCCTGAAGTGGGTTATGTAGTCACTCAAAAAGTAAGCTTACAGTTGCTACAGTAAAAAAAGGACAGAGAATGCTGATGGCTAAGGTAGACTGAAACTTAGCCACTCGATCAATCAAGAGAAATGCTGAGCTCTCCCTGCCGATACCTGCAGCTCTGCTGATTGTCAGGATGGATCGAGCTAGGTCCCTGGGGAAGGGCCATGTCACCAGGAAGTACATTTGATGCAGACAGCTTCTAAGTAGTCTGTTCCTCATTTGAGATAGGACTTCAACCCGCTGGAAAGGCTGTGCTTTTAGTTAATACACACATGGAGAATACTGCTTCTTTCTCTCTGTTTAGCACGCACATAATGTAGGATGACATTTGCTTTGTCTCTCAAATATTGATTCACTACAGACAAGCTGAGTTGGGGATCAGCACACGTGGGAATGTGTAAGGAAAAGATTTCTCACCTTGGGAAAACAAAGAGGGATATCAGGTGTAGAAAACAGTGACAGAGAACATACAGAGGTACAGAGCCAAAGGATGCCTCATATCCAAGAACTCACAAGCACAAAGCCCAGCACTAGAAGATGCTAACAGAGGACACGATGCACTTTCCCTGGTGTTTAAAAGACTTCTGGTTGCACCAGCCAGTGAAATAGGAGTCCAAAGCATTGTCCTTTCCTGTAGGCTACCAGAAAGACCTCCGATGAGAAGGTACAGGTACCTGAGTAAACTCTACAGAGCAGAAAGCTCTTGTTCAATACAGAAGTGAAAAACTGAAGGATGCTCACACCTTCTGCTTTTATAAAGTAAAGCTATTTCTTCTGCTCACTTTACAGCAGTTCAAAAATCCTTCAGAGTAAAAAAAGAAATTTCCAGATGGAGCAAAGGGAAATATTAAGTGGCACTAAGTGTAAGTTACTTGGGCATTGTTTAGTTTCAGGTACTTGACAGTAAGTGACAGAGCTCTCCTGGGGCTTCTGCTTCCACCAGCTATACCGTGACCCCAAACTGGGCTTCAGCACTGCTACTTCAGCAGTTAATGCCTTTATAAATACCGTATTTCCATTTGCATTCGCTACCTGGGTCAAAAGAGTCATGCATTCAGCATACAAAGAACCCCATATGCCTCTGATATTAAGATCAGCAAGAAAAAAAAAAAAAAAAAAAAAAAAAATCTCTAGCTTGAAAGTAAAGGGTATGAAAGTGCAGAATACATGCTTCCTATAACTGCAACAACTGCCTGGCTCTGAACTGATGAAACGTGGCAATATTCAGTAATTTACAGAGCAACAATGACAAAACAGTAAGAGACCACACTTCCATGACCAATAAAACAAAAAAACACAGGCGGGGGTGATTTGAGATAGTCAGCCCAAATGTGACATGGGTATTTCTCCTTCCTGCTGTAAATAAAACATGCCGTGTCAGCCACAGCTGCAGTATATTTCATGTGGGTTTTGTTTTTAAGAAGGAGCCGGTACAGACAGCCAGGGTCCGTTTAGCCACAGGAGCTGCTCCCCACAACAGCCTTGCCAGCAGCTCAAGGGCAGAGCTTGCAGCTGGATGCCTAAGATAAATTGAATTCAAACAACCATTTCAGAAAATTACAGGAATTTGCTTCCCTGTGTCACAGTACTCCAGTCACAGAACTGGACTATGGACTGAAAGCGAAAAGAATTAACTTTTAATGTGTCCATGTGACCCTGATGAATAACTCCCTTTACGTGAAGACACGTCCTACAGACGGAAAGGTTTTTTCCTCACACTAAGGGTTGTTGTTACACACCCAGAAACAGGTTCCATCCCACAGCCCAGATACCAGTGCATTGACTCTGGGGTTTCACCAATACACAAGCTGGACTACCAGTCGCTTTCGGTTTTGAGGAAAGATTTTAAGGCCAGCGCAAGCAATTTCAGCGTAATGAAAACACATTAATACAGCAAAGGCTTTGTGGTCTCTTCCAGCCAACAGAGGAGGTATGTGCCACAGGGCTGCTTTACCACATCAGCCAGGAAGGTGGTTATTTCTCACAGCCAAGTAACAAACTAAGAGTGACAAGCTGCCACCTTAAACTGCCCAGCCTTTCCTACAGCCAGGACCTCAGCGTTCTGCATATTGAATGTGCTGTCCAAATTATCTACGGATTCACCAAGGCAAGCCTGCCTTGACATTATCTAGCCAGTGATTTAAAGGCAGCAGGAAATAAATAAGCAAACAATTCATGAAACCACAAATTTCCTGAAGCTATGAGAAAACTAGGTATTGTTTGCACAGTAATTACCCTGGTTCAATATCAGAATAGTCTTAAAATAAAAACTCATCTCCTTCCTCTGGTGGTGAAAATGATTAAGAAACTGTGATTTTCTTTCTTACTTATTTCCATGAGAGTTGAAATATTTCCTGTGAGAGGATGAAAAAGACAGTACTTAGCATGAAAACAGACGTTTACTTTCAAAAGATATGGGGAAGGTTACACACTACACTGCTAAAACCTGCTTGCTGCCCCTAATGCTCAGTATTTTTTATCCAAAAGTAGTGCTGCTGCTTAGACTATCGACTGCTCTCCAGTCACATTATTATACCCCAGGAATGTTAATAAAAACCCACAGTCATTCTGCTGAGGTCCATATTCAAAAAGTGGTCTTGATTATCTTTCCATACTACCTTAGTGTAGTTTCACAGATGACACTGATAGTCCCCATTTACGCGTGAGGAATAAATCCCTAAGACCATAACACTATGCATTTTGAAACCTGCTCGAGAAATTGCACAAATAAATCACCGGAAAGCAGTAACAGTGTAGGAAAATTCTACAGCTCCAGACAATGTGCAATCAGCTAACGCACACTGTGTGTATTCTTGTGCCTTCATCACATCTGACAAGTGTACAGTTTGAGATTGACAACAGAGATGGTCTGTTCATCAGGAACAGGGCAGGACTTATAGAAAACCCTCTTGAAAGCAAGCACTCCAGTTGGAGTGCCCAATCTCTGTGTCAGCTCCAGACCGGTAATATTTTTCTCTCTATTTTCTTGTAAAGAAACCTTTTCTTATAAGAATATTCAAAGAACTCGTGGAGCTGAGCATAAATGCTTCAGTTATAATACTTCTACTAAAATGACACAGTGCAGCTATGAGGAGAACAAGCACGGCTGATTCAGGATATAGCTACGTATATGGAAGTGCCTTTTGCCTCTACGTTACTGTGTCAAAAAGGGTCTAGGTCAACTGGCTAGCTAGCAAGGTTGGCTACTGAGACACTCCACTTCCCAATTCAGAGGAACAAGATTCTGATCACTCGCACTCTGGTGTATGGCTGAGAAAATATTAACTAAATCAGTGAAGGAAGTGTCAAGGTTTTATTGATTTAAGGTAGGAGAAATCACTTGGCACTACCCCACTTTTTTTTTTTATTTTTTTTTTTTAAAAAAACCTACCCCACTAGCCAGCTGCAGGACTCAAAATTCAGCTGCTCAGCAGAGAGGCCAAGCACTACTTCCACATTCATTGCAGTGATACCTCCCAAGCACTAGTGCATTCTCTGTATACTACAGAAAGCCTCACAGCACTAAATGCATTACAGTTGCAGCCTTTGCAGGGAGTAGCTTTCCTAAGAAGTGGCACAAAACCACATCTCTGCTAGGTGAGGGTATTTTGTTGTTGTATCTTTAGGAAGATAGAGGAAGAAGGTCTGCTCTGTCTCTCCATGCCAACATTGCCACATGTAGGCTCCGGGATCTCAGCTCTTGGGGTGGTCTCCACAACTGCAAAATGCACAAGGGCTCACCAGGCAAGAAATGTACTACTTAGAGCTTTTAGGCAAATGGGAAGCTGTGGAAACCTCTCTCTGAAGAGAGGCTGCTCTTTTGCAGTGGCTCAGCACCCAGGCTACTTCTCTGGGGGCTCTCCATGGTGCAGGACATGGGTATTAGACATGTGCAGGCACAAGGGGATTTGCCCCTTTGCAATGCCAGAAGTAGCAGCAAGCCTAGAGATGGCAAGAAAGGACCTTCAACTCTGCTGGCTTAGCACCAGAAGAGCTCTCTGTGGCAAGTCTTTTCTTGTGCTGCCCTGACCACGAGACAGCTCATGGGCAGCAAGCCCTGCTTCACCCAGTTTGAACAGGAGATGCTGAGAGGAGTTATACATATGCCCTGAGCCACGTCCTGAAAAGTCAGCACACCAGAGCATTACAGGGGAATGTGGCAGCCTGCTGAGGAAGGAAACGACAGAGTGGGCAAGCCAAAGGCCATCTGAGAAGATTCAAGCCCAACTTATTTGCAGACAACCCGCAGGCAAGGTCAGATGGCATTTGCAGGCGGCGTGCAAGAACAGCCTCCGCGGCTGTAACCGTTCAAGCAGAGGGAAGGACGCGCCCCAGGGACGCAGCAGGCCCCCCCACATCTGCCGCCATGGCCTGTGCCAAGAGCTGCTCGGGAAACTGTATCTTTATGGCTACTGACACTGACAGATGGGAAAGCAAGAAATTATTGGCCTCAGGATAGCAGCTCAGACCAATGCATGAAAAACACCCACAGAAAATCACCTTAAAACGCAGGAATTGGAATCGATAACTTATCAACACTACAGAGAAGAAGGGGAAAAATCCCAGTTCTCTCAGGCCTTGCGGCTCTGCTTACTAACTAAGGCTATTCTGTAACAGCCAATTTTTTTGCAAACCATTGTACTGGTAATTCATGCATGAGTACAACGTGGATTGCAGGCGGTGGAGGAGAAAGGGAGGTAACAACAAGAAGTGTGTCTGGACAGTATTTCATTTGTGGAGGTTCTGGAGCACCTCCACCAGGCCATCCATTTTCTCTGTGGCAGCCCAGAAAAAATGTGATGTCACAGGGTCGCTGTGAAATGTACTCCCAAGAGGAAAAAGAAGAGATGTTACTGGCAATGTTAAGTGAAGAGAGGTTAGAAAAAGATGAAGTCCGGCCTCTCTGTGTTGCATTGGTATTTTAACTTCCCCATGTATCACTTGATTCCTCTAAGCAAGTATTATGTGGCAGCTACTTTCAGAATAAATTCTCTGCCATGCTTCAAAAGCACAAAATTCAGAGAATTGTTTTTAAAAGAATTAATAGTGTCTGAAAGCTGTGCTTCATTTACAGTCTAAAGGAAAAACAAATACCTTATCAAAACTCAAACTGCATGCAATTTGATACACCAGTATCAAGTTAAAAATGAGCAATTCCATGCCTAAAGTAATCAATGTTCGCTTCCACTTTATGTTGAAGGTCATTTATGTGAGCTGTATTTACTCATATGAAGAGAGAGTATAAGATACACTTGCATGGAAACATATATTTTTTTAAATAGTTCTTTCCCATTTTCTTATTTTCACAGACATATTTGTTCAGTATTGCTGAGCTACGCTGCATTATGCCAGGGGAGGAAGGGACATGTCTGCTTTGCTCAAGTGTGGAAGCACAAACTCAGCAGGAAAGAAAAATAGAAAAAAAAGGATGAAAACAAATCCATTCTGAGCTGGAGTCGTGGGTGGGCTCCAGGATGTTCAGGTAACTCAGACAACATGCTGCTGCAACAAGGAAAAAAAAAAAAACAAAAAAAAAAAAACTGTACAGTGAGTACAGAGTGCCCTGCACACGCCATGGTTTTAGCCTCATGTTCAGTGTGACACCCATTCTGGCCACAGCATTCACCCTGATGGAGGATGTGGTGAGAGCCTGAGGCATGAGGTCGTTTTGCCAGCCCTACAGGATGGCAGGAAGGATACCCCTGGGCTCCTCCACATCTAAGCCCCATTGCAGCAGCATTGGGAAGTGCCACCCTTCCTCACCGGTGCGAAATCAAGGGGGACACCGGCAGGCTCTGAACAGCAGCTCAGGCACTGGCGCTGCTGATCCCTCCAGTGGCCACACTCTGGCCGGGGATGGCCCTAGAAGGAGCCCAGGTCAGGAGCTCCCAGGTCAGGCCCTTGGCTCACTCGGACTCTGCCGAGCACCAGAAGACCAAAATTGCACTCAGGAAAATTTCTCCTACCATTACCACTCACTAAAAATATAAACCCATCTCCCTGCCTGCCACGGATGCTGCGAGCTGCTTCTCGAGAGGTCCAAAACCCATCTCCCACCCAGATACTGATCTAGATTCTCTGGTACACATCCTTACGAATGTTCTGCAGAGAACAGTGGAACATGCACTGCAAAACATGAAGTAAAAGCAAACAGTATTTCTCTAATAGCGAGGAAGTGCTGCCCCCGTGACATTTAAGACAGCCTGAAGGAAAGCAGTGTCACAGCATTAGATTACATTTCCATGACAAGATGCACGTGGTGCCCTTGAAACGTGTGGCGCCAGCAGCTGCCTTCATCCCGTCTTGGTCTAATAGGGTGCTTGGCTGTTTTCCACCATGTCAGAGCAACTCTTAGCCAACGGTAAGTACTGCCTTCTGTGTACAGCCCAAGCCCCGAGAGGTACGTGACACGAAGGAATTCCTACGTAACAGCAACCACGGTGTTATAAATGCATCGGTGGCACATGGAGAAGCCGCATTTTGTAGCATTCAAGCACTTTGTGACCTGTAATGCTTTTTTTGTCTTTACTCCCTGGAAAGGTGGAAATACAGGTAAGGAAGCGCTGTTTCCCCCAGTTCAGAAGCAGAGAAGGGAGACATAGGACTACTGTTGCCCAAGTACATCTATCTGTATCTTTTGCCATGAGAATTCTTTGCAGATCTGGGCCTAAATTGCTTCACCATGTCACACCAGGCACAAAGAGTTGCTACTGCCTTTACTCAACCCCCGACTTTTCTTCCTTCCATGAGCCTATGGGCAAGGAGGCAGATTTTAAAGCCAAATAGAGCCCAACCTGACACACTCGCTCATGTAAGGGCCACTCACTATCCTCTACTGAACCTGCTGGTAGAAGGAATTTATCTGGGTAAGTGCAGGATCGAGGTCTCTTAACATCACATTTCTTGCTTGTGACAAGCATTTTTCTCCACATCCTGAGTATTTTAAGACAGCTTGGTGACTAAGAACAAAAATAAAATTCACCTCTGAGCTCCAAGCAATGTTATCACAGTACCAAGATTCATTTTGGGGAATATAATAGGGACTGAGAAAAAAAAAGAACTGTGCAAGAGGAGAGCACTGTCAACCTTCTCATCTCCATGAAAGAAGAGTGGTTCAACATTGACAGAGAAGACTCAGCACAATAGTAAAGCTATCTGAACATAAAGCTCTATTCCAATTTTTCCATGATGGTCCCTGTGGAAAATATGCATATAACTGGTTTTGCTGAGCTTGTGGTATTTCCTTCACATTTGAAACCTCTAACAATCAGAGGCAATTTAACACAAGTATATTTAGGTATATCATGTACTTGTGGCATTTCCTTCAAATTAGTTTCCCTCCACTATTATCAGAATAACTTGCTAGATATGTGACAGTCTCTGCTTCAGCACAGTCTAAACCTTAAAAATACAGGACTGTACTAGAATTAGGTCTTCGATATCAAACGCATCTTCAACAGACTCAAGTATCAGGAAGAGAAGTTAGCACCGTCTGAAACTAAGTGCAGCTGTCAGCTGCTGTTTTTCAAATAAGCCATCTAGTACTCTCATCCTTGGAAAAGCAGTGATACAGAGCCAGAGAAATTAACTGTATCCCAAGGGCTTGGGACTGAATGCTACAGTATAAGTAAAAATTGAAAAATACCATTTTTTTTCTTCCTATATTAACATTTAAGAAGGAAGAAGTAAAAGTTTTCAAAGTCTTGTTTGGGGAAATTTTTGGAACGAGACAATTGCTCAGAGGATAACTCAAAACAGTGAAAACTATTAACTTTTTTTTTTTTTTTTTACTGCATGTATGGTACACTTAGTTAATAATAAAATTTTTAAACTTGCACCACCATAATTATTCCTAGCAAATATCACCTCTTCTCTCACCTATACACCATCACGGCTGAGCGGGGTCCCAGGGGAGGATCAGAGCAAGTCGTGTGTTTCCTGCAGGTTTCCCTGTTCTGAGCAGCCCACCACACAGAACGTGTGCACGAAAACACATGATGTGAGGAAGAAATACTGCGTAGCAGAACACTGGGTTACTTGATATTGCTAAATAATTGGCCATTAAAACAAAGCAAAAAGCCAGTACTGTACCTGAGAAATGCCTGTTTGTCAACGTAATTCTTTGCAGTTGACTGATCTGACTGTATGCTAACAGTTACGGATCTCTGTAATAAAATATTAACAGCTCTTGTATACCCTTTCCACAAGGTAATGTAGTAAAAAAATGAGTGTTGCTCAAATATTTCCACGCTTTCTCTTTCGTTATTTCTGAAAGCTTACATTTCAGAAAAGCTGTTTACTACAGTATTATTTCTTTTTATCCAGGGGGTATTTTTCCTTTAAACCTTAGAGAATAATTAAAATTCCTCACATAGGACAACAGGAAGAAAGATTAGGGTCTGCATTTCAAATGCAGCATACTAATGGCATTTTTGGACTCCATAATAAATCATCTCCATTTCATGTAAGCAGGAGAGTAAATGCACAAAACCTCCATAACGTACATCCCCGTTTCCAAGTCCCATACCTTCACTCCAATTTTATCATTCCCCATCTCTTACTGACCCAGATATCTTGGTAATATCGATACAGTACTAGGGGGTGTTTATGCACCTCACAACAATCCAACAGCTCATTAACCGTAGTGATGCAGCAGCCTGCTGATAGCCACCGAACCACTTCAGTCTTCACCACGGCCAGTTGTCAGCGATATGTAGGCAGCCAAACACACATTTGCTCCGTTTCACTTCAGCATTCGATTTTATAGTTTCCATTTAGCACTGAACTGACAGGAGGGAAATGTTTTAACATTCGATACGAGGACCACTTATTTAAATACACTGAAGCTGCTTTGTTTCTGCACCTGACCTTTGGGTTATCTCATCTCTCCCACAGGCTTTTGACATTTATATTTGTTCGGAGTATCTGCAGTTTGCCCTACTGCAAACAGTAGGGTCACGACTGGATATTTCCATTATCTGGAAATATCTGGTTCTTTCTCAGCTTGCTTTTCTTCTTGCTTCTGCATAAAAAATACCATCAGCACATTTCTGTGTTTTTGTCTCCCCTGTGCTGTATCACAAGGTATCTATTGAGACAAATACAAATCTTGTTTCCTGGTTTGGGGCAAATCCAGTTCTCCTGATTCAGCTTCAGGTAAGTCCTAGCCCTCTATTAAACTGTGGGAGAGTGAAATGGCCAGGCTTCTGCTGTGCCTAATAGAAGTCCTGTCCCTGTTTGCAAAAAAAAACCATGCTGGTTTTCCACTTGAGACATTTCTTAACACTTCTTTCTTCTGGGAAGTCATTTTTCTTGTTCAGTCAAAAGGAATGTTTTCCAGTTTTCACAAATGGCAGAACCGAAAAAGAGAATAAAAGTTTAAGTAATAGGGAGTTCAGGTGCTTATTTTCAGAGAAGTGCGTAAATAAACAGAACCATTTCTTTTTTTTTTCCGACAGATATTCTCCCAAATCCCCTTTAAGTTGAATTTTCTGCTGTAATTCCCAGATAAGCATGCAATCAATATAAACAGGAATACTGTCACCCTCCATATGCTAACTGATGTGTTTTCTCTCCACTAACTTAAGGCTAGGAGAACAAGTACTCCTCCCCTGGGTTACTGTTTTGGTCTTCACAACAATGACAGCTTCACTAAGGACTTTTGGTACTTTGCAGCCTTTACTGCTGACCTCCATACTGATGTGTGCAATGGAACGGCTGTCATTTTGGGGCCGGCCTTCATGAAACTTGAGCTTATTTACAGTAGGATGAGGTGAGAGTGCCAACAGACTCCCATCTTCCTTCTGCGCTTGTGGGATGGCTCCTTTTCTGCACCAAAAGCATCACCAGCATCACACCAGCCACTGCAGCCCAAACAAAGGCACACGCACCACTGGGGCCAGCATTAGTGCTAGCTCAGCTCCCTAAAGCTGGTGCCAAGTAGACAGCTGGAAGCTGTGAAATTTAGTCAGAAATGTTGATGGAAGCTGCCAAAAAGACAGCTAAAAGTTGCTGAGTTTTTTCTTCCATCAGGGACTCAGAAGTTCCACTTACAGAAAGCTTAGAAGTGAGCCCAGCAATCCAGGGGGCTGGAGAATTTGACAATGTGGTTGCCTGCTAAGTGTTGAGTGCAACCACCACCCTCTGAGGTTACAGCCACTTTCCTGGTTATCCCAAGTGTTCAAGACACAGCTGGTCAAGAGAAAGCTGACCTCGTGTCACTCCTGAAGTTACCCAGCTCTGCAGAAGCCCTTAGAACAAAAACAAAAAACACCTCAGGATTTCCTCAGTCACCCACAGCTTCCCTTAGTTTGTGTCCCAGCCCTACACGTCTACAGAACAATTTTACAGCTAGAATCCATTTAACTACAAAATATGGGTCCAAGTTACTTGCAGTTTTTTCCAGAGCTTATCGTTCTGACATCATACCCACATTGCTTATCAGAAGGAGCAGAAAAGACAGCAATGAAGAAGAACAAGCAGAAATAGCTCTTTTTAAAAAGCAAATACCTGCATTTCTTCCGGATATTTTAAATGTTACTATTCTTTTTGCTAGGCATCCTGCTCACCTCCTCCATGCAAGGGTACAGGTCCCAGAGGTACTGCACACAGCGCCGCTTTATAGCTGTCATTTCTGATTAAAAGCTGCATGTGTATCCCACTCGAGCAAAGCTGGATTGCTCCCCAGGACTGCCGTCAGCATGCATAAGGCCTCTACAGAAAACAAAAAGAAAAAAAATAAAAATGAACTGCTACAGCTCTTTGCGTTCATCTGGCTCATCTCTGAACACCTAAATATAAAATGTTTATTGTCACTTAAGGTGAGCCCTGGGTCTCAAGCCAACAGGTTGGCATCCTGCAAAGCCAGGCACATATTTTTAATTATTGCCATCCAATAGTCTGCTCTGTTATGAACAAGATTTAATGGTTACACTCTGTACCTATTACCTGTTTAAATTACTCTTCCAGCATGCAAATATTAATCACTGGAAGAGGCAGAGAAACATCTGTACAAAACTACAAGAACAGAAAAATTAAAATGAACACTGCGCTAGCCATGCTTAGTGGAAACAAGTAGCACCCTGACTCCAGTGACGTTTCACCCTTCTCTGCTGAGCCCAGAACCAGATGACATTGTTCCAAACTTGTTACGCTATTAAACCAAACATTTCCATCCATAATCCTGTCCTGCTTGGGTCTTGATTTACAAGATCTAGATTTTACACACAAAAGCATTTTATTTTATTTAGAAAACCATACAAATTGCTTCTAATCTAAACAGCAATAGCAAAGGAAAAAAATACCAAGCTGCTTTGGTAATTCTTTTTCCATGGAACATTTCTTGCCCGGGTGATTCCAAGTGCCATTGCTGTTTCTATGAACGCTTACTGCTCTGGGGAGGGAAGAATGACTTTGCCTTCTGCTGGTACTGTTGGTTTTGTTCTGGACTCTTGCAAGGACTGTTTCTAAATCTCAGAGCTTCATAAGATCCTGTCTTCAAAGCACTGCAGCGTTGCCATCATTCTGTGCTGGGAAGTCCAACAAAACTAAAAGCTTCCTCAGAACTTTTGAAGAAAAACTTGGATTTGAATTTAAATGACACCATTGTCAAGAGCAAGTAACATTGTCTGATCTTCTATTTCCTTTTGCTCTAAATTCTCAGGTAGTCACATCCAGCTGTAGCTCCGACATCTCCTCAGCATGACACGGTGCATTTGTTGCAGCCAGCTCTAGGAGTCCTTTGGCAGCACAAGTCCAAGTCTCCCAGCCAAGGGACACCATAAGGCCCTCATGCTGCCACTGGCCATTCCCACCAGACAAGGAAGAAAAGTCAAAGCAGTGTTACTATTTGGGGACCCCCTTAAAAGAGGGATCGGGGTCATGAGCGTGCAAAGGTGAGGGCATGAGGGCACACATGTTTAGGATATGCTCAACTCTTGCACTTAAGTCTTGCTCAGGCTTCTGAAGCACAGGCGGCCTCGACGTGGCTGCTTCTTGACCTGGACAGCTCATCAGTAACAGAGCACCTGGTGAGTGCTCCCAGCCACGACCACACCAACTTCATTTCTACAGGTTCCTGATTGAGGTTAAGGTTTAGCAACTTGAATATGCAGTAGACTACACATTGCAATTCTTGTCACCGTACTGAATTAAGGATATCAATCTGCTTACTAAAATAAGCCAAGTTGCTGCTGAATCATTAAAACCACGCAAGTATTGGTTATCTCCTGCAACAACGTGTACAAGGAGTCCCAATACACAGGGGGATGGCAGTACACGCCCCTTGGCACTGACATTCTTCACTGCACGTGTGTTTGATTTTGGCAGCTGTTCCATCCTACCCGTCTTCCATCTTCACTCGTAAGCACATCCCTCTATGGATCCTTGAAACTGTACTACTGATCCCTCCTATGTATCTCAATTGCTCACCTGGATTTCCACAGCAGCTGTTTGCTCTTCTTGGTCTCCTCCCCCAGCTTTCACAGAGCTGGCTGGCAGAAAGCACCCCAGGCACTCCTGCTGCTTTCCAAAGCAGTAATACCCATAAATTGCAACGGATCCCAGAGGTAAACAAACAAACAAAAACATTTCCCAACACAACTAACTGAAAGCAGATCCCTCAAATCACCAAGCTTTTTTCTGCACCCCTTATTCAGTTCTCCTCAACTAATCTCAGAAATAAAAAAGCGAACAAAGATCCTCACGTTGAGCTTCAGGTGAATAAGAGCAGGAAATGAATTATGGGATGGCAGATCCTTCACAGATGAAGCCCTGCTGTCTGTTCTCATTTTGTGGTGCAGCATCCACCTGCTGCTCCTGGCCAGGCAGTAGCCGCTGCTGCACCACTACCTGTCATCAGAGAAGGGCAGCAGCCTCCTGTAGGGCTTGGAGGGGCTGACACGTAATGACAGTAATTCCTGTTCTCAGTTATTAACTGAAGTTGGTTTGCAATTTTCTTCTCTGGCCTTTGGTGTTTTGCAGCACAAGCATTACTGTAAGATCTCGTAGCACTGAAGTCTGACTATTATGGACTCTTATTTCCCCTAATCTGCTCCCAGTGTGGCCCATTGACAACCCTTCCGATGCAGCAAACACCAGAGGCATCTGTGGTAGCAGATCCCTCCCCGCGTTAACAGAGCGGTAAGGGATTGGATCAGTCTGATTTGGTGGAAACCACTGCTAAATAATGCTTTACCAAACCCCTGCCACTTCCCTGGAGTCAATCTGGTGTGGTTTCTGCAAATATCTGGGGCCACTAAGGTGCCCAAAAGCTGTGCCCCTCCCTCTCACATACCAGGACAAAGGCACATATGAGCTCTTCTCTGAGGGAGTCTCGGCACTGTGGCCTGGCTTGCCCAGCCCCTTAGCTGCAGGCTAGCTTTTTCTCCTGCGAGTTTTTATTCCCTACATTGTGCTTTGCTGTGTGGGACTTGCTGCCATGTAGCTTCCCGGCAGCTCCATGTGTCACCTCATTCCCAGAATTAAGCTTAGAAATACTAAACAATAACACTAGTGATCTCAAAAAGGGTAGTTTTTATGGGGTTTCATTCCGCTTCAATTTCCTAAGTAGTTAACAGCAATAGCAGGCAAAACCTGACACCAGACATCCAAACCCCACTGGCAGCGGGATCCTTCTGGGTAAGTCACAGTAGAAGAGAAGCAGGTGCGTTCTCCTACTCCCAAATCTATTTGCACAGCACCTCCTTCACCAGGGAGGATGTTATACTGAATCTACCAAATTGAATTCGCACATTTGGCAGGAGTTGGCTTGAGGTAGCTGGAATTTCAAAATTCCTGCCCAACCACATTAACTACTTAGCAATCAGTCTGGTCTTGAAATAAAAACACAAAGTTAGGTGCTCAGCCAACCAGCCCGGTCAGAAAAGGCTGTTTAAATGCAATTCCAGCCAGTCCCACATGAAGGGAACAGCCCTGGAAATGGCCTGAGCAGCCCCCATTTATGCAAATACCACCAGCCACGGAGAAGGGGTACATATGCTTACACAATGGTTTTCATCTTCGGCTTTTCCAAAACAAATAAAACCACCAGAAACAAACAAACAAAACCACAAGCAGTTAGCTGAGAGGTAAGCTTTTATTTTCCCTGATCTTAGAGTAACAACTAAAAATAGCCATCATACCCTGACAAGCACCCATGAAGAAAAGTATGTATTTATTTTAAGGCCCCCCCAGTACTAACAGTTCTCATCAGATACTTCAGAAACTTGGGTTAAAAGCAGATACAATTCCGCTTTTTGTTCTGAAACCTGTGCAATCATTTTAACTATTGTTAATAATATGTCATTGCCAGGTAGATGTCCTCACAAGCTATCTGAGACCTCATCTATTACCATCAGCTTATATTCAACCAAAATGAGATGCAACGACATCTGAAGCTGTACAGAGTTCTTTCAGCTGGGGGAAAAAAATAAAATAAAAGTGACTGAAAAGCAAATACTCATTTTCTTAGCTTTGTCTCTCAGCCTGCTTTCACTGTCTCCGTACCTCAAGGTCTCAATAGGTTGCAGGGGGGTGATTTCTAAATTCCTATAGTCCTCTTTGAGTTTCAACTTTAAGCTAACAAGAAAAGATAGATTTGAGCTACCAGCACTGCAAGATGTGGCTGTAATACAGCATCAACAGTCACGGCATTTTAATCAACAATGTTCCTATTCACTGAAGCAGGTTTCTGATCTTCAGCCAAATCATGCAAAAGAAAATTGCTTTCATACTCCCTGGCACTGCTACTTCTCAGTAATCCATTACTGCAGCTAAGCAGGTTGAAAGCCCTTTCTCAAAGGCATCTCTTCTATCCGATCTCCAGAGGAGGGGCAGAAGGGGCAGAGCAAGTCCTACGAGGAGCGGCTGAGGGAGCTGGGCTTGTTCAGCCTGGAGAAAAGGAGGCTCAGGGGCGACCTTATCGCTCTCTACAGGTACCTCAAAGGAGGCTGTAGCGAGGTGGGGGTTGGTCTGTTCTCCCACGTGCCTGGTGACAGGACGAGGGGGAATGGGCTTAAGTTGCGCCAGGGGAGGTTTAGGTTGGATGTTAGGAAGAACTTCTTTACCAAAAGGGTTGTTAGACATTGGAACGGGCTGCCCAGGGAAGTGGTGGAGTCACCATCCCTGGAGGTCCTTAAAAGATGTTTAGATGTAGAGCTTAGGGATATGGTTTAGTGGGGACTGTTAGGGTTAGGTCAGAGGTTGGGCTCGGTGATCTTGGAGGTCTCTTCCAACTTAGATGATTTTGTGATTCTGTGTGCGTGTGAAAAAGCAGCACGCCTCCAAGCCCACAGTCCCACCAGGGCTCCTTTACTCCTAACTGCTGACCCTCCCTGACAGAACGGCAGCACAACAGCCCCCTGGCTGGAAAGCCTTCTTGCCTTTTCACCCTGAAAACCGAAGGAAAAGCAGTCCTGCCAAAAGCTGAAAACAAGGCTCTGGAAGCATTATGCTCTGCAAACCCCCAAGAGCTGCCCTCTGCAGGGGCAGACCTCCAGTCCAGCTACTCGCACAGGTGCATACCTGAGATGGAGAACAGAAATCACAGTTTTGCATCCTGGACAGGGACAAAAGAACCCCCTTTCTCACCTGCTACCGATACGCAATACAATGCTGAGATGATGAAGAGGCAAGCAATAGCTTAGAGCCTAAATCTTCTCTATGATCAGCAAGTAGCTTTACCCGCATGCCAAGACAGCACGCAGCTGGCTCCTTCAGCACTTGTTGGAAGCGAAAAGCTTCATGATCCCGGGCACTTACCCCCAGTTCAAATATCTAATTTTCAAATGGCAGATATATCCAAGTGATGTTAGTACTGAGCAGTTAAACATCTAATATTTTTAGAAGAGAAGCAATGCACAATATGAAGGAAATACAGCATGGCTTCTTCTGACTATTTTAGTATTTTATCTTTAATGCATCATCATCACCCTACAACATATACTATTTTGGTTGAGTAAAAGGATTTCCTCTCTCAGTTGCATGGCGGAAAACAATATCTTCTAGAAGCTGTCTTTTCTGTCAGTGAATAATTCAAGTATTTTTTGCAGGGCACTTTCCTCTCTTCCCTGATCTTCAGTTTTGGTTTGTTGTTGGATTTTTTATCTGTGGGTTGTTTTGTTGCTATTTTTTTCAATATAAACTCATAACTTCTTGTTTCCAGTTTTTGTGCACACATGTATTTGCACCGTGCTTAGTCAACACCAAAGCCCAGCCATCACATATTGGCAGTCTTGGCAAGTCTTGTGGGTTCTTACAGATGTGTAGCTCAATCTCTCACTAATCTTTCAGCAGGACCATAACCTTTTGCACCTCTAGGAGAATTTTTACCCCAAATCCCAGTGTTACACACACATTGACTCAACAGCACTTCACAAAGCTCTGTTGGATCTTTCAATTTTCAGGAAATACATATAAATTTTATACCACACTGGAGAGGAGAAAACGATATCAGTTATAGACACAAAACTGAGAGTAACTGGCCACATGCCCAGATTGATTTAGGGCTACATCAGATCACTAACTGCACCCAAGTCACAATCTCTATGAAAACAAAAATAAATCTCTTATTGGAGTTATTAGCAGGTACATCACAAAAACAGCTCTTAAACCAAGTCTCCAGACCTCACAAAAGTATTTTTGGGAAACGTGTATTTTTCCACTCAGAATGTTGCTTCTTTAACTTGTAGTTGTGTCCCATTTTGAGCTTTCCCCTTTACCACGTAATGATGAACTTGAGAGATGCTGATACTCTGACACCCTCGGATTTCTCCAGGAGCTATGGCACCAGCACCAAATGCCACAAAGCCAGTAAATTTATGAGAGTCGGCACCACTGAGCAGCGTAGATCCCTTAAATTACCTGTTCCTGGCACTCTGAACTCACCCCCCCAAAATAAACTGGGGGCACTGCAGAAGCTTTCAGGTTTTGTCCTAGTAACAGCAGCCATATTGTACAGGGGAGCTGGGGATAACGATGCTCCCTGGAGGGGTTTCCAGGTCTTGTACATTGGCTGTGGTTCTACACTGCCGCATTTGCTTTCAGTTCAGGGTTCTTAGGCCAGATGCGTAAAAGACAATCTCAGCCTCATTTAAAGCTACATTCATCTCTGGAACCTCTGATCCACACACAGAGAAAGAGCTTGAAAGCACTGGAAATATACCCTTGCCAGTTGTGATAGACTTAGAGTACATGATGGATCACTGGAAAATTACCTATTACTGTGTGGCTTCTTGTTGTTATTGTTCCGTGGTTTGCTTTTTTATTTTTTAAACATTGCTATGTGTTTTAAAAGGTTGAAGACCGAAGTACTGGCTGTACAGAGCACCTCACATTCATTCTGAAGCAATGGGCCAGCGTAAGGAATAGAAGAGAAATCAAAGACCCTGCCATTTGCTGGATGTGCTGGCAGAGAACTTCATTCCTGACACAAAATCAATCCCTACATCCTACCTCTAAAGCAGATTCCATTACAGTTGATCCTTGGAATTAAAAGCCCTGTTCTTACTGCATGCTTTTGCTTCCAAGATGCCCTAGCTAAGCTCATGCGAAGCACTGCTCCATACAGACACGCTGTCGCCTGTTACCTGTTGTGCCCAATGGACACGTCCCACATCAGGGACCTGCACACAGCTGCAGCGAGGAGACTGCCTCAGACCCTGCCACGCTCATTTAACTTGACAGCTACATCTACAGCACTACAGAAGAGCTCCTCAAGGCTGATACTTCCAGCAAGAACAGCTCCTTGGCACGTCTTTCCTCCAGAGAAAAGCATTTTGGGCTGCAGTTCTGCTTGCTTTTTTCCAGTACTGGTGTCCTCTGCTTAAAGCTGTTGCTTTTCCAGTCCCATTGCTCATCACCCAACTCCCGATCCCACAGCTCGGGATTGCTGTGGGGAGCCCAGCAGCTGGCAGGTAGCCCTGGAGATGACAAACCCCACGGGGCACACCTGCTCAGCCAGGACGCACAGCCCAGGTTCGCACAGGCGCGTACGGCATGTACAAGCAATCTGTTCCACTCTGCTGCATTCTTCTCAATTTGCTGTAAATTTAAGCAGCTGCAAGACACTTTTAGCCATCAAATAATAGAGTCTGTGAGCGCCTTGCTAGCATCCACAGCGAGAGCTGTGCCTACCACTTGAAGTCAAATTTCTGTCTCCAGCAGGGGTTCCCCAGCTCGCTCTGCTCTGCTGCATCCGTTCCAATTTGCTGTAAATTCAGGTTATTGTAAGACACTTAATTTCAAACACAAAGATAAGCTCTTTTTCTGACATTCAAAAAACCACACAGGAACACGTAAGGCAGCTTACAGCAGGTCCTTCCAAGCTCATTTTGCTCAGGTACCAAAATGAAGCCAAGAAGCACCAGGGCTAACTTCCTGACAATACAAAAATCCGCAATGGTGCTTCTAACCATCCAGAATTCCAAGGGCTGTCTGCTTTATTGCTCTTATGCAATGGAAGGGATGACTAGAAAGAGGTGTTCGTACCTACCTGTGCTTTAAGCAAAGTTGTTACACGACTAACCAAATACAACAGCTGAGTTCATAAGCTCAAGCCGGCACGGCAGAGATGACCTAAGAATCTGTTAAGAGATTCAATTCAGAGAGATTCCAAACTAGCCTACAACGTGCACCCGTTCAAACTCAATCTGGATGGACAGAGGAGTTTCTGCTCGGTGCAGGTATCTCACTTTACTCAAAGCCCTCCCGTGATACCAACACCAACACACATCACACAAAGCGCAGGCAAATAAGCCACATATGGCACAGGCTACTTAGACGTAAGCACAGCCACCTGGCCATCACAGCATCGAGGAACCATGACAGCCTATTCACCACAAGGCAAGAACGTAGAGCTTGACACTGAAGACAAATGTGAGAAAAGCAGAGCATTGTCTGATCCTTTCTCCATGCTACCAAGCATACATCAGTGCTAGGTTTGTGTTTTTTTTTAGCATGAGTTTGCAATCCTAGACCGTGTTTCAATATATTTGAATGCATCATATATAAAGGGCAGCAATCAGACCACTTTAATCCTCAGTGACTGACGTAAAGAGTAACAAGGATTGAGGTGCTTTTGAAAACTAACATTGGCATTATTATGCTGTAAGCACTAAACAAAATACGGCACGAATTTCTCATCTTCCCTGCAAATCCTTGCCCGATTGTCTGCTGTCTGCATGGCCCCAAAGGGAACACAAGAGCCGTAAAGCCAAAAGAGAAATGATGGCAGGACGAGGTAGGGTTCGCCTGGCTATCCTCCATTTGTTGTACCAATTGTTAGTCTCCATTTAAGCATTTGTGCCACCGTCCTATTCAAGTTTTAAACTTTTTTTTTTCTTGTTAATAATTTGGCTTTTGCAAGCAACCAGTGTTGCACCACCACCAAAATGTCTACATCGTACCCAGTGGCTGGATGGAAGGGGTTTAATTTCAACAGCAAAACCCTGCAGAGGCTTTGCTTTATGCATCTAGCTAGCTGTCCAGATCCCACTCCCTGTGCTACAGCCACCAAAGAGCTGGGAAGCAGTACGTGATACTCCCTCTGTGCTTTCTCAGCCATTTCAGCTAAGTGGCTCATCAGGATGTAACAGCAGCTCCCTCCTGGCCCCTGCTGAGCCCTGATGGAGGGCGTCGCTATGTCCCCACGGCCCCGCTCTGCCCTTCGGGTCTGCCGTCTGGAAACCCTTGTGCAGCAGTGAGCCAGCGGCACAGACAGACACAGACTGTCGAAAAGTGTGGCTGTTTTCTTCCCTTTGACTCCATCTCCTGTGGTGCAGCTGCCATCTGCAGGTACCCAGCTCCTCTTTGGGGAACAGCCTCTCACAGGCATGCAAACAGCAATGCATCTGGCAGAAAAGCTTTTCCTCCCCTTCCACCTTGTTCACTGGTTTTCTGCCTCCCATCTGTTCATCCCTTCCCCGCCTCTCTGCCTTCTCCATGCGCTTGCACAGCCAACATCTATATTATTCCTCACCTCCACATACACCTCCCTCTCCAACACCATGGACTTGCAGTCTAAGCTGTTAGCTACCAAGCACCAGAAAAATGGTGCTCATCCCCTTCATGTCTTACCCATCCTCAATGGCACTAAGGAAACCAGCCACCAACGGTGCCCTCTTGACACTTCTAGTCAAGTAGGGAGCTCCTACTTAGCGCAGTATCATGAGGAAAAAGTCAAAATCCCCTAAATTAATTGGCATTTCATTTCCCTCCTGACCTCAGTGTTTGGAGCCCCTTCAAACAGCATCAGTTGCAGCTACACCCAGCATCTGCACCCCAGATTAGGAGCAGCGATTTCAAGGGACACTTCATTTGCAGCCTCAAAAACCTCCAAGACTGTCCCCCGTCCGAGGCCCGAGGGGAAGATGGCTGGAAATGAGGTCCTTGCATCCTGCCTGCTGCCTTAACCACTCCCTGATTAAGGATTAATCCCTCTCCAAGCATTGGCATGTTAACGTTACATAGCTCTCTCTTCTCGTTGCCTTTTTCAAGCGGGTTATTTTTGAAATTATTTACCTATCTATGGAAGTAAAGTGCCTATTTAACAAGGCACACACACCACGCTACCTTTTATCATCTTGTCAGCAAGCTGAGAGTGAAAACTGCAAAACACGGTTCTGTTAGAGGCAAGAGCTCATTGTCGCAAAGTGCATTCAATTACTTTCCCTCCCTACTGCAAAACTCGACTAATGAAACACGCAGACCCCAAAGGGAAAAGCAGGCCCTTTAGCATACCATAAAAGCAAACAAACACCGTCCCTATTTCCCTTTTAACCATCTTCCTACACAACCGGACGCACTTCTGGTTTGTTGCACAGCCAGACTCCCCCCTCCCTCAGCAAACATGAAAGCACACGATAGCTCTACAAACCTGCAGTGACACTCTCATCTTCTGCCTCCCCACCCCACCACGCTCCTCACGACAGCTCTTCTCGTAGTAACTTGGAAATACGGCGTATGGTAATTACCTGCTACCTCAGCTTGGGGATGGGAATGCTTTCACTCATCTTTGAACTTTATTAGAGCATCAACAAATTTTGCATTAAGAATTAGCAGAGAATGGAAACAAACATGCTGAAGTGCTTGTTTTCTCAGATGCACCCAACAGATCAACCTCTTGTTTCCAGTCCCTCTGCCCACTGCCTAAAAGCCATTGCTTTAGAGGAGGCAGCAGAGCCCTATGACATTTGTACCAATGCCTATTGCAGAGCCTGCAGTTTGTCCGGGCTATCAAAGAAGCATTTTAACTACTACAAAACAAAGTTGTTTGATTACCATTAATATTCAATAGTGGCAATGTGAAACAACGCTCAGCAGTAGCGCTGCTGCTCATACCTCATTCTTTGCATAATTCAAGACTTTCTTTTGACAGCGTATCAAGGCACTGTATGGGCACTGAGACAAACCTGACAGAGACTGTGAGAGCTAGAAACTCCTTACCTAATCTAACACAACAGCAGGCAATATTAATCTTCTTGCACCATTATCTCAACTACACAAGGTAACAGTCATGCTGAACACAGCTACCAGGCAAGGAGGGTATCAAGGAACGTGCCCTGCCTTCCACATCCCCAGAGCATCTTAGGGTTAGCACTCGTGCTCATCCACACGAGGATGAGCAGGCTATAAAAAAGAAAGAGGGAAAAAGGACAACAGCAGAAGCAATTCCAAAAGTGGGCACAAGAAAGGGAGACGCACACATCTTCAAAACCATTCTGAGCAGGAGAAGCACCAGCAGCCACATCAGCTGCACACAACACACCTGGGACACAGCCACTTCTACGCATTGAGCATCTGCTCCCACTGCTGCTTCCCACCCGCCTGCCACCAGGTGCTGACCCCAGCACAGCCCATTGCAGAAGCTGCAGCTTCCTTGGGCTCAGAAGCACATCTCTCGCCAAGGGCTGGAGGCAGTCCTGCTGGGGAGAAGGAAAAAGGGATAAAAAGGAGGGGAAAAGCAGGGAAGACTATCAGCTCCCTTAAACCTTCTTTGCAACATGCAGCTTTTACCTTTCCTCTCCACTTGAGCACGCACACAACTGCTCCCACAGCCCAATCCCTTGCAGGAGGCACACCCTGCCCACAAGCTGCATTACCTCCACCCCAGGACTCACCACCAACTTTGTGAGGCACAGGGATGCTGAAACACACGGGTAACACGGGCAGAAATGCCAACGTGGCTGTGAAGGTTTGAATTAAACCCTTCATGGTGGCACCATTTCAGTTAAGAAAAACATTTTAAAGCATGTCAAGTTTGACAAATGGTTGCAGTTCCCTTCAGTCACCACAACACCCGTGTACCTGCAGCTGAATCCTCCCGAAATCTTTGAGGCTCGCTGGCCCCAGCTGAGGGACTGCAGGGAAGCCCTGCAGGGAAGGGAGCCAACTCCCACCCTCTTGGAGTAACACCCACCACAAAGAAACTTCAAGACTTGGATTTCTGCACAAGCTCAGCAAGTCCAGCAGAATTAAATGGCCTTCTCAGTGAAAAACCCTGCTCAAACACAGGCTTGCCTGAGAGCATGGTAGCTCTCAGCTAACAGACCTCAGTCACAGGCAGGAGAGCACTAGAGACAAGCGCCTTCATACATCCACATCAGGTGAGCCGAGCAGAGCCTGTATTAATACTGACAAGCTTTAAATAACACCACTGCACAAAACCTCCTCTCCTAGACCCAGCTACCCTGAGTTTTCATCCAGGAATGCCAGCCCTCGCTTCGGGAGCAGGCGCTGGGGCCGGTGGTGCCCCAGCTGCATCTCCCCAGTGGTGCAGGGAGCCTCTGGGCAGACCCCAATCCTCCATCACCCCACTACCACAGCACCCAGGCATGGCAGCTCGCTCGCTGCCTGTCCCCAGCGTGGCAGTTCTGGCAGGTTTATGCCAGTTAAATATTAAAGCCTGAAGGACTATTTGCATAATTAAACATTGATCTCTCTCCCTCTCTGCATGTGCCTCTTATTCCTGTGAAATGTATTAATTCTGCCTCTGCCTTGGGACAGAGGCCCTGCAGACGTGATGTGGTGCCTGTCCACCATGGAAAAATATTTTTGAACCAGACAAAAGATCTTTAAAAAACACACAAAACTTTTAGAACATAAAGCCAAGGTGATGGGCCAGGGGCATTATCCTTTCTACCAGAGAACAAAGGAAAAGAAACAAAGGGACATGGGGATTAGCCTCCAGGCTGGCACAGAAAAGGGGATATAATTGCTCGGCTTTGCTGCTGCAACGCCCGTAATCTTCAGCTGGGGGTGTTCAGACAGATCAGCATGCCCAGAATAAGCAACACAATAAACACACCGAGCCAGAGGTATATTACAGAGCTGGTTTTCAACATGCTGCATAACCTACCAGTGGTGGCCATCAATGAATCCCCTTTTTTTGCTGAACGCTATTTCAGGAAGTGGAAAACATCCTAAAAGTACTACTGAAGTTAAATCTACGTGATTCTGTTGCCCAGGCAAAATTTTGGCTTTTGTCACTCTGTCACTAAAGCAGATCAAATGGTGGCACACATACACAAGACTTGCACTGAGACAATTGCACCCGATGGAGGTAAATTACTAACATCTCTCTCATGTACGGGTGCTAAGGGGAGAGGAAGCCAAGCTCATCTCCACGACTGAACCATCCAGCAAGAAAAATCTTATGGCATTAGTGGCACCTGGGCAAGTTTTTCACTCTGGAAGGAAGTCGTCCCAAAGCTGCAGAAGCTTGCAGCCACCCTCAGACAGGCATCGTCGGCACCCCACTGCAGCAGTGCCTGGCCCCAGCTGCATGTGGAAGCCATGCATTTTCCAGCTCCCTCATCACCCAGGTTTTGTACTCACCCATGGCCAAAGCATAACGGCTTTGGGGGGCATGCTGATGCCAAGTGGGACCGAAGGGGTTGGGGGCACTCCCAGACGGCCGCTTCCTTTACACTGTGCCAAACTGTGGTGGCAGAGGATCTCTGCACGTGCTGGGGAGGGCAGCTGCCAGGCAGGACGTGACCGCAGGCTCTCCACAGAGAAATTCAACAACAGACAACACCAGCAATGCCATATGGGGAAATGCCTTCAGTGTATGAGATGTAATTTTGAAATGAGCAATTTCTCTATGTAAATTGCATAAAAGCATCCCACGGAACGCATGAAAATACCTGCATACTCAAATTAATCGCATGCACGGGAGGCAACCAGGAGATAAATAACCAACATTAATATTCTGAGTTCCAATTGCTATCTTGTGCCACCGTAAGTTATTTTCACATTTAAATAACAAACTTATATTTAAGCTAATCAGGGTGTAACAGTTGAGACACAGCAGAAAAGTACCAGGAGAATCCTATTTTTGCTGCTAGCACTCACTGGTTATTCTGTATTTTCAAAAACTGTAATTGGAAGATTGCAACCTTTCCTCCCCCCAGCTATGAGACAAGAAAATTGCCTTTTTTTTTTTTAAAACTATAAAGTTACTTCATCTGAATTTTTACTGCATGTCTATCAGCACATGCTGATATCAGCATGTCTTTTGTCCATGTCCAGCTTTTTACTTCCCTTACGCGAACATATCCTGAGATCCTGGCAAATAATTGAGGGTTTTGTTCTGCCTAACATTTGAAAAATGCTTTCGGCCTTTTGTTTTGGTCCCTTCCTTAAAGGTCAGCAAGCATCACACCTAACTGGATTTGTAATTACTCTAGTGAACATGGCTGAATAGACCAATACCAATACATTTACAAAGGTAGCATTAAGTGTGCTACCGTCTGGTCTTAACGTACCAGGTATAAGTAACAGCAAAACTGGGTCATTTTTCTAGCGCTTCATAAGCCAAGATGAAGTTCATGCCTTTCAACTGGTTGAAATGGCCTTTTTATCTTCACAAAACGCTCTGGTTATTCCTCCCTGCTCTTCCTCATGAGCTGCAGGAGGATGGAACAAAATTGCTGATCTCCTCAAGCAAATAAGGTACAACAGGTCAGCTCGTAATTCAATATACCTCGCACATCACCTTCAAGGACCTGTGTGAATTTTGGCAGCCGTGCCGTATGCTGATCAGATTACCAGGTGACAGGCAAATCCACAGGACATATTTCAGAAGCCTTTCTGGAGGAAGAAAGCCAGACAAGTCGGCAAAGTTGCCAGTGGTGCACTCAGCGAGTGTCGCACGCAGCCAGAGAGCATGGTCTAGACCAAGGACAGGGTCACCCCCTCCTAGCAGGTAGCAGTATTATGTTCATAGATTTATCTTAATGTATTAAGGTAAATAAAGCAAGGAGAACCAGAAGCATGTGCACAGGGAACACAATGAAGCCGTTTGTGAGTTTTCCCCAGTACCAACACGATGCTGCACAAGAGGTGAGAGCCACCACCAAAATGCAGGGAAAGCCACCCTGAGCTCCAGTCTGGGGGCTACCAGCTCAGAAAGTCCCCTCTGACTTCTGCTCAGGGAAACAGCAGCCTTATGAAGTGTCGCAGCCATTGTCCTCCTCACCCAACTCAGACACAGCCTTCCTGTCCAGCAGCTGCTGCAGCACCTCTGCCTGCCGGGGATCAAAATCGAGTCTTTGCTTCCCCTGATTGAGCTCGCTCACAACCTGCTTTTCCTTCATCGCTCCCAAGACCCCAGTAACCCCTCGGGGCGCTGTGGTGTTTTTACTCGAGTGGGCAGCCGAGCTGCACCACAATCGCTCTCTCACTCCTCCCCTCCTCAAAGAGGAAGGGGGAGAAAAGGCAACACAAAGAGCTTGAGGTTTGAGATGAGAATGGTTTAATTAAAGGAAAAGGGAATGGGGAGAAAAAGAAACAAAAGAAGCAAGGCCGTGCGGAAGCACAGAGAGAAAGGAAAAAGTTATTCTCAACTTCCCATCAACGAGTGATGTTCAGCCACGTCCTGGGAAGCAGGGCCTCAAAACGCGTACTGGTTGTTCAGGAGGACCGCCCTCCCCCACGAGAGTCCCCTTTTATTGCTGAGTGTGACATCAGGTGTTATGGAATATCCCTTTGGTCGGTTTAGGTCAGCTGCCCTGGTGATGTCCCCTCCCCATCACTTGCCCACCCTCAGCCTGCTGGCTCTTGGGGGCTTGGGGGGAGTCCTGATGCTGTGCCAGCACTGTGCAGCAATAGACACAACATTGGAGTGATACCAGTGCTGTTCCAGCTACAAATGCAGAGCACAGCACTGTGTGGGCTGCTGCAGGGAAAGGTGACTCCACCCCAGACAGGCCCAACACAGGCGCCTTCCCATCGTTTCATACAGGGCTCAGCACAAAGGCCCAGGATGATGGTGGCTGCAACTGTGCCTTTCTTACCAAAGCTTCTGCGTGCTACTTGTTCAGCAGGAGGGCAGTGGAATATGATTTCCACATAAAAACAAATCAAGCAAAAAGCAGACATACCCAACTTCTGTTGGAATGCTTTCCCACTATCTTCATCTGTAATCAAAATATAATTTTTCAGTAGCATTTGCATTTCTCCTGTGAGAATGGAGCATAAAAGCAATTCAAAGCCCTAACAAAAGGAACCACAAGTTTCTGTGTAAAAAACAAATAGCTCTCATCCTGCTAAACCCCACAGCGACTGCAGATCACTTGATATAGTGTTTAATACAAATACCAGATTCCAGTCTTTGACTGAGCCAGGATAAAGAGCCCATTTCAAAAGTAAGAATATATATATATTCGTCCCCCATATCAGTATCAAGTGAAATGAAATAACCAAAGGAAATCATAATTTCAAAACCATGACTCTTGTCAGAGCCCAGACTAAGAAAATTATCAGTCAGTATTTGACTACTCATATTAATTTTATTGAGCTCACTGAAGACTGCTGCAAGAGTGTTAATACACTGTGCCACAGCCACACCACGCTCAGTACAGCTGCAGGCCCTGATGGGCTGTAACACATGGCCAAGCTACAGCAAAGGCTTCCAGGCTGTACCCGTTTGTGGCCAGCGCTCTGCCAACAAACCATTCATGCTATGGAGCCCCCATAAATGAGGCTCACCATTTCAGACAGGAGACTGCAGCTCCTGCAGCCGTCTCTGTAAAGCTCTGTCCCAGCCTGTCTGTACTGTGCGGGCCCTGCTCACAACCACGATGCGTTGTGGCTCACCACCCCGCACACTGCCTGCAGCACTGCCTGCGATGGCATTCCGGACAGTGACAGCACCTCTCCCCTTTGTTGCTTTTTTTCCAGCTGAGTTGCACAGCTTGGAATACCTCATAAATGCAGACACATTTGGCATTTACTTTACTATATGCAAGAAGTTTTGCCAAAAGGCTCTGTGCTTCCAGCCCGATTCCACACACCAGGAGTGGGTTTCTCCACTGCAAGCTTGCTAGCAAGGTAATTAAGCATTAACCCATGCACCAAATCTGGAACTGTGCAATTTCCTGTGTAACTTCCAAGCCTGACAGATATCAATTCCCCATAAGCATCATTAAAATACATTTACATAGTCTCCATTCAGTTATGTGAGCACTACATCTAACTCGTATTTTGTGTTAAGTATGCACATGCCAAATGTGATATTTACACATTATTTAAGTTCTTACATATCCCTGAGAGCTGAACAAATTAATACTTTGATTAACTTCACCATTTTCTCGTGTGTGATTATTTTCTAAAATTAATGCATTATTTAAATTTATTCAATAAAATAGCTTCTGGGGTGTTTCTTCTCTGGGTTGATTATAAGTTCTGAAGATCAAACATTCATAATTTGAGCTGTGCGGCTTTGATTATAATTGTTAAGGTAAATCACAGGGCGCTCCAGCTCTCCCTGGATTGGAAGAGCACAGGCGCATTCGCACTCCTGCACGCAAGCCAAAATCGACACTCAGGGCAGACAACCCAACCTTGACATTTGCTTTAATCAGACATGCAGCCAAATAAATTTAGACAAATGTTTGTGATAAGGGAATAGGAGGGGTCCACAAGAGCATCTTGAGCTAATTCTCTTCACATTGTGATTGAGCAGCGATAGACCATCTCTCTTCCTCCTGAGTCCCATCCCCGGGATCCTCCCCAGCAGCAGCATATTAGTAGTAAAACCCTTTAAGGGCTGTCTGAGATTTCCCACTACTCAGGAACAGTTATTAAAATGCACCTTGTTCTTTGTTTAATTTATAATATACTCTCTTTCCTACATGCCCTAAATAATTATGTTTTAATAGGTAATACAGTTCTACATCCTACTGCATGTTACCATCTCCCGCTGGGAAGCTGGGACATGCTCTCTAACAGCGCTGGCTCCCGCACGGTGCCTCACCAACGCCCCTGCTCTGACCAGGAGCAAGGGCACAGATATATGGCTTGTCAGCAGCATGGGCACCAAGGAAGAAACACGTACTTCACGTCAGCATAGGCTTTTATAAAAAGGGTGAGTCGTTCACAGTCCAAAATATGCGTTGTCATTCTAGTGTACAACCGAAAAACTACCAACAAAAGCAATTAGCTCTACAGAAGTATTTAATTCCCAGACACACATTTAAGTACTTAGCTATTGCTTTTTAATTGGAAAACGTGCTACCAAGAACATTTACTGCAGATTTTGAACTGACCCTGCCAACGGCATCCGAATAAATTCTTCCAGGATTTTCACTTACCATCACTATGGTACAGCTTTATTAGCAACAACAACTACGGCTTTATAAAAATTCTATTTTTAGAAATAAATTCTTTTTTTGAATAAAAATTTTTTAAAATATTCTTCTGGACTCTGCCTTACCTCAGATCTCAGAAACAGCCTTAGGTGTTTTGGGAAGTTTCACATCAGCTTAATTGTGATCTAATGCTGTTTAATGTAGAAAAAAAAAAAAAAGAAAAAAAAAAGAAAAAAATACGCTGGCTTGTTCCATCACATATACGTATCATCACATGGTGTGCATGCATGTATCTATTGAGTCACATGAACCGCAAAAGTCCATCTTTATTCCAGCACATTGTCTCTCTCAAGTTCCCCACAGCACGCGATAAATGCGCACATTCTTTTTTCTGACTACACCAAAGACATGTGTGCATTCTGAGTGAGAACGCAATAGATGATAGGAGACAAGTCAAAAAATACACAGAGGGTGGGGGATAACAGTCTATCCATTATTTGTTTGCTAACCTTTAAGTTTTTCTCAAGGACTAGAAACCAAACAGAGAATGATAAAGTCTCCTATATTTAAGTTCATCCAGATCTGTTTGAGGTTTTTCTGCGCAACAAACACAACACCAAGCTTATACATTTAATGTGCAGAGATTCATCTGCTTCTTAAATTCAAATGGACATGATCTTCTTCGTGCTAAACCTATCAGTTACATGACTTTGACAGAATACACTAAATAAAAGCAGAATTCAATGAGCAATTTTAGAACGGTGTCACTTGTATAAAACAACCATCAGAAACCCACCCTGGAGAAAGCACTGCAAGACATCCCAAAGGAAACCAGAAAGTGTCATTACAATTACTGAAAATATTTCACCTAAAAGGAGCTGACAAGTCCATAAGAACAGAGTGATGGCTTTAAGGGAAGGCTTCTCACAGACATTCAGATTTTTGCCATTTGCAGTGCTACTGTGGAGAAAGGAAATAGAGTACATTTTTTTCTGTATAACTTAGCCCCTACTGCCACCTGCAGTTCCCATAAAATGCACTCGCTGAGCATTTCCATTTCTAAGCAGAAGCTGCTGCGCACCCCAGGGTTTATAACCACGGTGCCATCTGAAACCAGGCAATAATACCAATCATCTTTTTCCCAATTAATATGTGGCTGCTTTGTGCTTCTTGTACAAGAGTGTGCCGCATCCTGCCCAGCACCCACCTCCCGCCCCCAAAACTCACAATTAGGTCACCAAAGTCAGCAGGATTCACCCTGCTGGGTTACAGCCGCAGCCTTGCAGCATTCGCTGTCCCTTTTTGTATGTGAGTTGTGGAAACTTTACCATACAAATGTTGGTGGCAAACAGCACCTGTACGTTTCCAGGATTTTTTTTCTGCCCTTACCAGACTGGTGTGAATTTCAGCAGGGCCAACATTTCTTCTGCTGCACTGTGCTCCTTGCTGCTCTCTCCTGCTGCGCACAGCTCAGTGGCACCCCAGAACCTCCTATAGCAAATACATACATAAATAAACGCCAAAATAAACTACTGCACTTGTAAGTAATCCAGTCATGGCTTCAAGCCAACCAATTTGCTAAACACTTACCTACACTAACATTTGCATTTGGCTTTCCAGCGCATCTGGAGAAGGGCCCATCAGCGGGCAGCACGCCGGTGGCCACATGCCCAGGGGAAAAGGGACTGGTCCCAGCACCTCTCATGCTAACCTCCTCCGAAAGCATGGCTTAGGGTCAGTCAAACACCACCCTGGGGCCTGCTGCAGGCCCAGCCGCTCAGCAGAACGTTCCAGAGCCTCCCGGAAGCGGCTGGGCCGCCCCTCACAGCTCTCTCAGAGCTCCCCTCAGGCCTGGGGCCCGTTCCTAAAGGCGGAAACACACTGAGGGTTTCAGATGCTCTCCAGCACATGCTCACACATCTCACTGCCTCAGGAATAACCACCAAACGGCACTGCTGGCGTGTGCGGGTGGCACAACCCCTGTGTGAGGCATGAAGGGCCTTTGCACAAAAAGGCTGGGCCTGCCTGCCAGCCGCCCGTGCCCAGTCACATTCACAGTCCTCTTCCCACCAGTTCCCTCTCTGCACTGAAAAAAAATCGGGAAATAAGCACAATGGAACAAAAATTGTCTCAACGTTGAGTTTGTTAAACATATTCTTGAAGCAGAAACCAAGGCTTCACAAACCTGCTCTTGCATAAACACCCATTTTATGGCAATTTACTTTGTGTTCTCAAGTAATTCTTTTTCTATCTTTTACTTAGCCATTTTTTCAAGTCATTAAGTGGCACCACTGAAGCTTCATAAAGATTTTCATGTATTTTATTGTACTTTTCCCCACTGTTTTAGCATTAACCTTGTGCTCACTCCACTGCTAAGCTGTACCCAGAAACCTGAATCCAAAGGCAAAGATCGTGTCCAGAAGACGTACAGAAAGCACTGACCCAAGGTGCCAAGGGGATTTATTAATTAAAACCCCAAATAACTGCAGCTGGCCCATCTAGGTGTATGCTTTTGTCTGTGGAGTTTTCAACAGAGAGAAAAGCCCTCCAAACAAAAAACTTCTAAATCTCTTACCACATGCACACAAATATGTGTATTAAAATAAACAGGACACCTTAATACTGCTAACAGCTGTAGCTAATAACGCATCTCAATGACAACAAACATCCTAACATCTCGTGTGATAACACAGCCGCCATGGCTCATGTTTGGGCTGTGGGCCTGCCAGAGATGGGGCTCTCCTCCAAATTACTGCCAAAGCAGCAGAAATCACAAGGCTTTTTTCAAAGCCACCCGTGTTTCCCCAGGACCATCCCAAGGCCAGAGGCCACCTTTCTTCTTTCTCCCTGTCCAGCCCTGCTGTACTGGGCCTGTTTGATGTGATCAGAGATGGGCTACAGCAGCCGGAGTAGTTTGAAGGTCAGAAGGACTTTTACATCCCTTTCATTTCTCAAGATCAAAGTTTCAGTGATAGATTTCTTAAGTCGGAGGGATTCATTTTGTTTTCCTTTGCAGTTTCATTAAAGGTCTATGCATTTTAATGCTCTTCAGCAAAGCCTACAAATTATAGAGCTATATTTATTATTACCAGAAGAAAACCCAGCTTTCTGCTGTTCTTCCTCCAAACTCATTCAAATTACCTTAAGTTTTTCTCTAACAAAACATGGAGACACTGGCACCACTTGGCATTAGCCTCCTGCAGCATAAATACATTAGCTAATGGGTCTGTTTGCAAGCTGAAACGGTCAATTAAATATACAGAAAACATCATCCGAGTGACAGTGCTGCCTCCCATTTAATCCCATCAAGGCATAGGCAAACAAGCTCATCATAGTTTGCTTCTAGCCCTGCCATCCTTTTAAAGCCAGAAAAGCCAGGTGGATTTTTCCCCATCCCCTCTGAACTGAAGAGCTAACATTGTTTAGGGCACAAGTGGATTGATTAACTTTCAAGAGCACTTATATAAACACCAGACACTTAGTCAATGTTTTTTTGCTCTTTTAGCCTTCTTGTCAGAGAGAAGTATAAAACTGCCTAAAAGGCACAGTATAAATTTACTTTCAATCTCTTTTCATAGTCTTTTCATGAGCAAAAAGTCACGAAATAGAAATAAACTTTTAACACCATTTCCAGACCTCTGTGTCTAGCACAGCAACAAGCACAGGGCTGCAACATAGCGGTTCAGCTGCCCCATAGGCAGAGGGGCACATTAGCAGGTGCCATAAATTCCCCGTGCACAACCCCATGGGCACCAGCACAGCTAACGTGGGTGTCACAGGCAGCCACCCACAAATGCAAATGCATAGTTGTCTTACCCACACAGACCAAGCTGGCAGGCAGTGTCTGGAGATCAGGGTCACTCGCCAACCTCAGGACAGACCTGTCCACGAACACGCTGCAGGGAAGCCTGAATAGGCAGCTGTTCCCAGGACTGGTAATTTTTCTGTTTTGTTTGCTTTTTCCTCATGATAACCAGATGAGCTTTAATCATTCTCTTTCCCATTTTGGGTCACTGCCCTGAGCAGCATTCATCCAGGAACGGCATGAGGGTACCGTCTCCGTCCCAACGCTTTAGTCTCCAAGCCACTGCAACATTAATCCTTTTTTTTTTTTTCCTAACAACTACTTGTCCCCAGGAATACGTTATTTAAACATAAATAATTTCTCTAGCAACTGATATGTAAACAAACATAAGCCCTGTATGGCCAGTGAGCAAGACCAAAACCTGCTCTACCCAATGGCCAGCCCTGGACCATCTGTAATATGGTAGAAGAGGTCTTTTCCTAGCCAAAGGGGAGGCCATAGCAGGCTGCACACTCACAGCTTCTCAATGCTGTGCTCAACAGCCCAGGCAATTGTTTTGCTCTGCCTTTCAATGCAAGACAGGAAAATTAAAGCAAGCTCATTTCACACAGTGCTCCGCTGGCTCCAGAAATCCCAGGACAGTTATAAATCTGTGCAGTTTTACTACTTCCGATATATCCTACCAGCACTGGATGTCTGCACAACAATAAATTTCAATTAGAAGAGGAACTTCTCTCCCTTTCTGGGATATTCTTGCACGCATGAAGATAGAAAGAGAAAAACTAGAACAAACTAGACTTAAAATAAAAGAGTATTATTTAAAGTTACTCAGAAATATTTACTGACCTTTATTTGAATTTATTACTAATTACTAGGCTAATTTTAATTGATGATTAGGGAGGAAACAGCATGATTTCTTGAGATGGCTGATACTACTGTACATTTCTAATTGTTGCCTGATTTTATTGCAGATTTCCAATTGCACATTTGTGTTATTGTATAAAGAAAGACTGAACATGAATAGACTCCAGAATATTTATACTAACGACACATGCAAAACATCCTGTAATAAGCAAACACCACAGTGCCACAAACACTCAGGATGTACAAGAACGAACTCAAAAAGTTTACCAAAAATAACGTGCCCTGCAAGTCTTACACAGACATTGATGAGCAAACTTATTAGGATAGAAGTGATGAGCAGGTATGTATAGTGTCACCACAGATACAGATTTTTAGGCACAAAAGACCTATTTCTCCAATATGCAAGACACCTGGTCACTCCAAATTAGCCACTCTAATGCTGCTTCCTATCTCAGTAGCATTAACCTGAATTCAGAATTTGCTGAAGTTCTGCAAAATACAAATCATACACTGTTACAATAAATCCTAAGAAAAAGCTAAGTATTGCTGCTTGTGAGACTACTACAGCTCTTGGGGGTGAGATGCCCATTGAAAATTCACATGTGCTCTTATTTAGGCAAATAAGGCACAGGGTTCTCCAGTCCTCCCCTCCCAACCATGCTGGTCCCATCTCAGCCACGGGGAGGACCAGGGAGCACAACTTTCCCACCAGGTACGCCTGGAGGCACTGAAAGAGGTGGCTGCTTCACAACATTCCTGCATTAGGCTGTAGCAACCCCTGTTGCCACACTGATACCTGTTTTCCTTGGTGCCTTTTTATTGATCATTCAAATGAAATAGTCTTAATAAAAATTAGAGATTTAAAGTTTATTCTACATACTGCATAGCTTTCCTAACAAAAGTACTACGTGTAATTAAATGACATATCTCCATCAGGACAGGAACTAAAATGGAGAGGACTACCAGAGATTCGCGCATTAGAAAACTAGCAGGTGCTAATCAGAAGGGTAATAACTAGCAGCCAAAACAAAGCCTAAATGCCAAAGATTTAATTCATGACGTATTTTCTCTGCTGTGCAGGAATTAGGAGAACACCTGTTTATGCTATCCTGGGACACGCACCCTACCAACAGAAAGCAGGTGTTAAGGTGAAGAAAAGGACGGGTGATAACTCAGCAGATTTAATCAGCATCTCCTTACCCTTCCACTCAGTACTGCACAACCAAGTTGACCTTCTCTTCAACCAGAGGTTAATGTTAGTTAGTTAGTTAGTTTATGCCTGCGCTGACCCTCTGAATTGTACAGCAGCTGCCAGGAGGCACTGAGCCATTGTCTCAGATTTAAGCACTGCTAGTTATAGGCAGCAGCCCAGGGAGAGAGCTTTGAATGCAGATGGAAAGATGTTTTGGTGTCCTGTTTTTCTCCTGAGCAGTAACAATAAGAGTTTCTTCTCCTTCATGCAAAAGCAGCTTTATTCTAGTTCAGAAACTGAAGCTTCCCAGCAGACTATCCACTTACCACCATGATAAATCAGAATTGAAGTGATAAAGGTCTGGGCAGAGATTTTTTTCTTCTTGTCAGTTTTCCTTCTCCATCTCAGTAGGCATAAGAAAGCAAACAATCATTAGCTGATCAGTTAATTCAGTATCTCACTAAAACTTTTCCAAAGTAGAATTCTGGTCTAATAACACAGCGAAGTGTTTTACTCAATAACTATAAATTAACGAGTGCAAGATAGTCACATGGGAAGCAGTTTTTTTTAGAAATTGCATATATCTGTCACAAAGTACGCTATAAACCCACTACGAGTGTAATTATTATATAATTAGCTGTGTTTGTAAATCCAGCAGTTTAATCATGTTCAATTAACCACGTTACAATTGGAACATTTGATAGTTAAATGTATTGTTAAACTGAAGAACACCTGGAACATGTCATTAATTCCACTTCCAATAAATTATCTTTAACTAAAATCTGTCACTAATAATTATTTTCCTTCCTTCCCAGTGTTCCACCAGGATTAAAATAATAAATAGCCAACTCAGATCAGCAGTTTGTTAATACATGATCACAAGAGCCTGTCTGCTGCCAGTTTTACTTTTCTGTGATATATTCATCAGCAGAGATGACCATCTCCTGCATAAATTACTGTTTTTCCTTGCTTTTAATTTTCATTTCCAAAAACTAATTTTTATCTGTATGGGGCTGTTTTATTATTATTATTACTACTATTTGTTCTGTGCTTGTGGGTGTGCATGTAAGAACTACCAAGTCAAATGTACAAGGTTACTTCTAGGTGAGGAGCAGGGACTTCTTTCAGGCTGGCCCTGCTCATACCTACACGCTGACAGTCCCTGAGGCAGTTCAGTACAGGGCACGCACGCAGCGCTCCAGGAAAACTGTTTCCATTTCTATGCTCCAAGGACTCTGGCAGCCTGCATAAACTGCAAAAAAAAAAGCAGCTGAAGTTAACTTCTTCTAGAGCTAAATACCAAGAAATTGCTCTGCAAAAGCACAATCCCCCGGAAAGCGCAGGAACTCCCCAGGACAGAGCAAAACAGTGAGGATAAAAAGGCAACTGAGCCCAGCCGCCTGCAGCTCCCACGTCAGCAAGCAGGCTCACTGCAAGGGTAACAGGAGCTGGAGCCGCTTTCCAGCTCTAACCTCAACCATCTGGGTCGGTGTACCCACCAGGGAACTGGTTGTGAAAGTTGAAAACACCTCAATCCCCATTAAAGCAGCTCAGGAATTCAACACTGGAGTTGCCATCCGTTAAATGCACAGGCTGGGTGACATTTCCTCAGACACAGCCAGGCACAAGCTCCTGCAAGTCAGAGCGGTCGCTGTGACCCCCCTGGGAGGCTACAGCTGCTGCTTTACCAGAAGGGCTTAGTGCAAGTAAAACTGGGCACACGCTTGGAGAGTTTCTTTACACCACCACTTCAAGCCTTTTGCTTACCAATTTAAAAACACAGACAGATATAAAAGCGAGAGGCCTTTGAAAAGCATCCATTCACAGAAATAATTGGAACGTTTTCAAGAGAAGAGAAACCTGACAATACAGCGTATACAACGTTAAATTGCAGGGTGTATCTTCAGGTCAAATACTCCTATTCACTGTCATTATTCCCAGTCATCGATATCTCCATTGCAACTGAGGCAGCAAATCTCAAATGATGAAAGGAAACAAACGTAACGCAGTGACAGACCGTTGAACTGAATGTCGTCTCATAGCCTTGAAATCAAGAACTCAGCAGACCTTAAAAAAGAGTTGGACGTTTGTATGAACAACAGCATACACTATTGTAAAGATTAAATTAGGGACTTGAAACAGATGAAAGGGCTCTGGAGCTGCAGCAGACACCCTGGTGGAAGGAGCGGGATGTAACCTCGCTGCTGCTGGGTCTCGTGCAGCAGCATTCAGAGCCAATTGCCACTGACTGTTGACACCAACTATTTATAGACCTGACCAACCACAAGACAGAAGATGGTGAAAAGAAACAGCGTTTTCTTTCAGTCTGGACACACATGCAGTAACTTCATTTGGTGTACGCAAATTCTACTTTCCTTTGGTGTGCTGGCAATATACCGCAGTCTCATGTAGATACAGAGATGCAAATTCCATCAGGCCTTTGATCACTGTGGATTGTATACTAATACGACTACTACTACTACTAATAAAACAATGCAAAGGAAAGTAGAAAATGATGTGAGAGCAAGCCTGCGACAACCAAGGAATGAGGTGCTGCTGATGCAGAATTGGAGAGTTAAAAGGCCTGTAATCTCCAGTTTTTACCTGGAGCCGTTCATCACAAGGACATGTAAATATAGCCAGCAGGATGTTGACAATGCTGCTACCAGGCAGCCCAACCAGTAAAGAAAAGGACAGCCCAAGTGACTGAAGTTATTGAGGAAGTTACTAATCAGCCAATGTACTTAGTCTTACCTGTCATTAGCATGACTGGGTTGCTATTACGTGGCAAGATGTCACTGAAGCAGTGTTTCTCACACTTTTTTTTTTTTTTCTTTTTAGGAGAAAAGCCACCAGTTGTTCTTGTTTTGCCTCTAGCGGCCTAAAAACAGTCCAGGCAAAGTTGTACTGTACTTTTAAAGCTACCAAAATTGCTCCAACATTTGTTTTCTGACTTATTCATCCTAACACCAGCTTATTTTCTAAACCAGGAGACCACACAGAGGAACAGGAGCACACCTAGTACAGAAAATATTGTAAATATTTCACAGCAAGTTAAAATGGGCTGACGTAATTCAGGATCACACTACAAGTACACTGGAGTTAGAAGCATAATGTAATTTCTACTCATCATTGACTTCTCAACCGTATTTCCCTTTCCCCTCACAAACATCTCCAGCTATTGTCACCTACCACCATCCTCAGGTGGGCACAAACAGGAGTCCCACTGCATAATACAGCCTGCACGTTCCTTCACCAACTTGGGAGTCTCAGTAGAAATGCTGCTACTACAAGAAAATACCAGATTTATATATTGTTTGCCTATAGCTGTGCATCTGTCCACTATTTTCAGAAATTTAACTCTAATGGAAGGATTGCATCTATCAAAAATCAACTCTAAGAAATTTTACATCTCCTGTAGTAAGTGATGCGAAGGAGGATGACCTTCACAATGAACTGCTGCTAACTCGCTGCATGGAAAAAAAATAGATCTCTTGCATGCTGTAATACACGATACAATTATTTGCCTCAAGCAAACTGAAATTGAATGGCAGAACCAGCTGGTTACAGATGGTAGTGTGAAAAGTTCACCTCCTCCTCTCTCTGCTGCTTAGCTGCAAGAGTATTAGTCAACAAAGCAAAGGATTATTTGTACTTCACTGTTCAGATTAAAAAGGATAAATTCTAAAAATGAATCTATAGCCTTCACTTCAAGTAATAACATCCAGTGCTCCAACAAAGGAGGAAATAGCTTTGAGGAAACATCAAATGAGATAATGAAAAAGATCACCGAGATGAGCTTAACATGAATACTGTGCAAAGTTTATTCTTCTGAAAAAGGAACTCAACCCCTACCTTTATACCTGACTTGATTTAAAAAAAGATGGGGGAAGGGGAGGAGGATGTTTAGATGAATTTCTGGCTGATGAGAAAGTAAAACAGAGGATATTTGCCTGCTAGGGAAATGCTGTTCCACAGCAAGCCCGTCATCAGGATATCCACAAAATGAAAAAGGTGAAACAAGAAGATGGTATGACCTGGAAGAAAAACGGGAAAGTATTTTTAAATATTTGCAATTAATATTCTTCTTGTAACTGATTCTGACTGCTCTCACTCACCAGCACCATTATTGTTTTTACTGGGTAACCGAAGGATTAAATTCTAGAGTAGAATAGTGCAGCTGGAAGAGACCTTTGAAGATCATCGAGTCTGACTGTCTGACCACTTCAGGGCTAACCACACTTGACCAAGGATTAAAGGATAAAGATTGCATAATGACAGTGAAATGGCATTAAAATGTAGGTGGGATAAATGAATATTGTTTTTAAGGCTTTTAAGGTTTTAAGGCTGAAACACAGGAAGAGCAGGAAGATGCTGAAGGAAAAAAAATAAAGACTTCAAATCAGTTTAGAGACAAACAGAAAGAAAGGCAATTTCACAACTAAGTGCTAAAACACTGAAGACATTGTTCCAACACAGAAACAGATGAACAGTGCAGATGCAACATTATACTCAAATTTCTACACACAAATAAAGCACAGGAGAAGAGCTAAAAGTGATAGTTAAAGATGGGGATGGTGAACTAATGTGTATCATTAAGCCACTTAAATTAACTCAGCTCCGTGTTCTTTTTATGGAGAAATGGAAAGCAATAGATAATAGTCCCACACTGCATATAGAATTTAGTAGGGCATTCCTACCAAAAATGCTTTGTCTTCATTAAAACTAATGGGAAAGAGTTGTTCTAAATGAAGAACTTCTAACTTTACAAGTCCAGAAATTGTAAGGGACGATACCTATTAAAAAACGCTGCCATTTTGATTTGCTGTGACACATACAGTAACAAAAAGTAAGGAAACAGGTGGCTTCCTAACTTTAGCAACCTGTGAAGTCTACTACGCTAATCACATTAATCCAACTGAAAATCCACTTAATAAAGCTATAATTTCTCTATTTATAAACATATGACTGGAAAAACACTCCCCATCCTCCCCCAATAGCACCTTTTTTTACCCAGCAAAACGTAGAAAGGATATATAAAATAAAGTTAAAAATGCAAACCACATGTTAAACTCAACTTAAAAGATAAGAACCAAAAATGGGAGTTGATGTTTCCCTTCATATTCTCTTTTGGATGCTGGAGATGAAGTACCAAACCATCCCAAGAGCCTACACACACAGAAAGAACTGCAGGTGCTATAGATGAGTCACGCCAGGGCTACTGAAAAGATCATTCACTTCTTTTTGGGACATGGTCATCAATCCACCATATTCACAAAAGTCACCCTAAGTAAAGAAATCATTAATTCCAGGTGAAATGAAGCAGAAATAAGCACGTTCAAAATGCAAATGATCTTTGTTTCCTGGTTTTTGTTTCCTGTTAATCCCACCCAGCCCCTGCAGGATATGGAATAAACAGCAGAGGAAAAAAGCTCTGGTATAGGCTAATTTATTTAACGTGGCAGGAGAAAGAAACAGATTCTTACCACATAATCCTTCAAAATCCTTCTGCTCCAGAGTCTTGTCTCTGCTTTGGGAATACAACTTTATATTGTTCTATTCCATATTAAATTTTATTTCTTATAATAATAAAAAATAAGTGAACAGTAACAAAAGTTGTTGTTTTTTACCATATCCCTGCTGACACAATTATCTTTAGAAGAGGTATAACTAGTCACTATGAGTGTAAATGTTAATGCAACAGAAAGCATTAATATTATTCAAGAAAAAAGTCAATTCAGTTCCTCACAGTGAAACATTACAAAAATGATGAGTAAATAAATGATAAAAGTTCGCAGCATATTCTACAGGCTGTTTGCCATCAAGCTGCAGCCCCAGAAAATAAATATATGCACACGCAATCCACCCTTATATCAACATTATCTAGGTGTTCTGATTACCAGTTGATTTTCACCTCGTGGGGACCTAATCTGGCTGTTTGTAAAGCACACAGAGATAACCTATGTGCAGTACAGCGCGGCACCAAGGCAGAGCAATCCACATGTGCATTTATATTCATACGTGCATAAAATGCACACATACTTACATGGGTGCACTTATTTGCAGAACTATTATTTAACTGTGAAACTTGCTCAAAACACATGAGCTCTTCAATAACCTTTTCCTTACAGATTCATTAAATAATAGACCAAAATCAAAATGATAAAATTCTTCGAAATTCCATGGTGAACGTCCTGGTGACAGCAGCACTCTGTAATACAAACAAACTTTTTTTTAAATAACAAAATTGTGTTGGCTGTGGTAACGGTAACCTTTATGATGTATCTATTCCAACATAAATATATTACATGATAAACAAACTATCCTCCCCCCTGAAAGAATGTCACATGGGAAATTGATATAATTTTGGATTATATATTATTACATATACAATATAAGACATGTTCAGTAATTTCCAGTTCCACATGTACAGCTAGAACTAATAACCTTTTGACTAAAAGGTTACTCACTCTGGCCTTTAAGTGCCCCTTTTCCCCATCTTAAAGGCTTGACACCATTTTTCCCAATATAGTGTTATTTTAACTTTACATGCCTTTTCATGTTCAGCTGTATCCAAAAAATATTGCTTCCCACGATGAAAACCATTTATTCTGCTTTCAGATCTCCTATTCAGGCTTCCTATGTTAGGCACACAAAGACCAACTACAAGAACATCTTTGGTCTCTTCACACGGAGGTATACTGTAATTTACAGGCAAAAACCCAGTAGAGAAAATTAGCATAGACAGGATTGCCGTTACTTTTGACCATTACAGCTTGTGTGAATATGTAAGGCCACCTAAGTTTTACATCGTACGCATCACTTCAGTTGCAACATTTTATTACCTGAAGCTAGCAGTTATATTTTGTAACATAAATTAATTGAATTCTTCATTTTAAGAAGCCATAGAGAAGTCCAAACATCAAAAGTATGATTCTATTAAGTCACTACATTAAAGCACTGGTTTGTCACTTCTTTCCTCACAAACTTTGATCAACTTTTTCCATCTTGTCAACTTGCCTTCACATAAAACTGTTCAGCATCCTATAAACAGCATCATACACAAGTCCTCCGACTTTTCCACTTCAATGTATACAGCAAGACTCTGCCCTTCAGCTTTTAGAGCACCTTCTCAATGGAGGCTTCATTTTTTCGGCACAGAGAGACCTTCTGAAACTTAAGTGCTTTCTTCCAGCTGGTTTGCCTGTCAGACAGGAAAAATAATTATTGAAAAACAGATCATGTCTTATTTTTCTTGTCCAATTTTGTAGGCTATTAAATGTGAAAAACAGAATCCTTTTACTGTACGCAGTATTGACGTGGATTAGGGTACAGTACACATGAACTGTGGGTAATAAGACTGAACTGATTAAATATAATAACAACCAGATAATTAACATACTGGCACAAAGAAAAACCATAAGGAAAGCATGTGTTCTTTTTTATCTATATTAAGCCTCCTTTGTTCTAAGTTAATGATTTCTATGTTACAGGAAATTCTTTTAACTTTTTATTATTTAAAAAAATAATTCTTCTATGAAGCTGTTCCCCAACTTAGCAGATACACCTGTCATTTTCTATTTTATGGTTTTTGCCTGTTGAAACAAACTAAACTTTTATTTCCCATTTCAAAAGATTATTTAATGCCTATCTACAACAGCAAAATGCTTTAAATGGCTCTAACCAAGGGGACTAATAATGGATTAAACATTTCCTCAAATACACATTAATTCTAGATTATATTCCATTACAAATCATGACAGAGAAAAAGGTGCAATCCAGTAATTTAAAATACGTCTAGTTGGTTTACTCTGAATATAGGCATGTTATTGAATGTGATGTCCCTGATTATCTTAGATTGCCTTAAGATTGATTTTCTTTAAGCAAACAGAACAGTATTGATTTACATAAAATTTAATGCATGTATGTGAAGGCGTCTAGCCTTTTCATCTTTAAAAGCCAAGCAAAAAGAATAAATTTCATCTCCACTTAATGTGAGAGAAAGATGGCTTTTAAATGTTCATGTGCAAGTCCATTCAGGCACAACCTAAGCAATATGTGCTAAATCATGGTTTACACAAGATTAAGGGAGAAAAATGGAAAACAACAGAAAAAAAAAATACTCTGCCTTTTCATTTATAAGCACTCTGTATTTGGGACTCTGAAGATCTTCAATGCTCTCTGCAATTGGCTTGTTCAGTGTTTCTGGCAGAAGGAGAGTCAGGATTCCTGCTGACAGCCCACTGATTCCAAACACCACCAATGGTACAGAAGGGCTGAGAGATTTCTGCAATTAAAAATCCGTAACAGAAAAACATCACAATTTCCTGCTCTTAAAATGCATGAGCCATGTGAACTGCAGTCAACACTGAAGAGCTAAAACTCTTCCATGTGTGCAATTATCCGTGTACTAATAGAACAAAGAAACCCAATAAATGTCATTTCTCAGAAATAGCTTCATGGAAACTTTAATTGTTTACACGCTTAAAGCACTCAGCTACAGAGTGGGCCTTAGCAGTACGGGAAGCATTCCATGATAATCACTTCACTAACAGATGAAATATTAAGACAACACAGAGTAACTAGATTCTTTCCAAAAAGGGTAATACACTAGGTACTTTTAAACATCTTGTTCATTATTTCTAGGAGCTGATTTATTTTTTTCTTGAAAATATTTTTTCAAGTAATATAGATGTACGTAGCACCAAAATGAGCAGCATGCTTTTGAGAGAACCTAACACATTTGTTATATAAAAATTAAAATCAGTCTTACCATAGATGGCACAAATGGAGCCAGAATGCCTCCAAATCTGCAAGACATGGAACAGACACCCAAGCCAGCATTTCTGTTTCAAACAAAGGATGAAAGATACGTAGCTTCAGAATACAGAACTGCAACGTGTGGCAGCACTGTCAGAAATGACTTGCGTTTTGTTTAGTTTGTTATCAGTAGACTGTATAAAATTAAAAAGAAGGAAGTTTTTAAAGCACTCCAGCAGTTACTCCAAGATCTTCTACAACTGCTAAAAGGTCAATCCCACCCTTTTGAAATCCCAACAAAAAGCACTCCTTCACAACAGCTTGAACAGAGCCAGGTTTTCCAGCCTACCTACCATACAGGGCAATACAATTGGACATCCCCTGTGCTGGATGGACAATGATTTCACAATTTGGCAGGACCTTCAGACAGAACAACCCAAATGGTATCTCCTATCTCTTCTGTCGCCTCAGGTTACACAGATGAAAAGTCAGTGCTCACCTCCAAACAGAAAACAAGTATATGCTACCATGAAGCTTGAAAACATTTGGCCAAATGTGTCACTGTAAACTTGCTCAATTCTGCACAACCCTCCATTTTCAGACAGGTTTGAAACAATCTTATCTAGACTAAACAATAATCAAAGCATGGCTAAGAATGGCAGGACCCTCTTCAAGAAATGGACACAAAGCCCCAAAGTCTTTCATTTGCTGATCAAATGCAAAAATCTTCCACGTTTGTATCACCCCTAAAAATCTTCCTTCAGAGACTGACACTGGCAGCGCTCATGTGCTGGACAGCAAGAAGCGGCTCACAGCAGCTGTTCTCCTTCCCACTTCGCCCAGTTTCTTCCTCTCACACGACTGAGCTGAGCTTCTCCCCCTCAGCCCATTTCCCTTCCCTTCTCTGAACACAGGAAGACAGCGACAGGATAAAAGACAACAAGCAGAGAGGTGACATGGGTCACCAGAGCACCACAGCCACCCACATCCACCACCCTTCCTAATGGCCCTTTGCACAGGTTAAGGGAAACAGATGATGGAAGGAGCTGATGAAAAGCTAGTGACTCGAGTGTAAAAATAAATAGAAAAACAACCGATTCTCTCATCACATCCTCTTGGGAAAAGGAAAATAGCAACCCACACTTCCTCACTTTGAAGCAACATCGATCCAAACCCCAAAAGACAACTCCTATCTCCTCCCCTCTGTCAAAATCCCTAACAGATGAGAAACTCCAGTTGATAATCCAAACCATTCCTTTAGGAGCATCTGTCCCACAAACCCTAAGTCTGTCAACATCCAGAGATATGCCAGCTTTTTTCCTACTGAGAGAAAGCATGGCAAAAGGTGATCATAAAAACAAAATATTTTGTTTGAATTCCAATGCAAAAGGAAAACAGTTGTTAAAAGACTTTGGGACATAATTAATTTGGAACCCTTCATAGTTTGGACTACGCAGAACAGTGTTATGGCAACCCAGAGGAAAGATGCGTTCCTTCTCAAGAGCTGTTGGAGGCATTCAGGAGGAGCTGAGCTGCTGGCAGCTGCCCACCCGCCGCCACTCTCACCTCGGCGCCTCGCTTTTGCCCTGCTCGCTGGCAGCCCTGCTAAACCTGACTCCCGCCTTCGCTCCCACCACACCACAGAGCACAGCACTGAACTAATGCCAGCCAAAATAGCTCTACAGCCAGGGTAATCACATCAGCCCGGGGCTTTGCTCAAGCCAATTAGTCCTGCTGCAGCTGCCTGGCTGATTCCATCTGCCACGCAGCGCTCCTCTAGCTGTGCTGCTCAGCCAGCGCTGCCTGCACAGCGAACGGCCCCGCACAGATGCCCAAGCCTGTTTGCTGCTCGCACTGCCTGCTCTCACACTGCACTGTGCTTACCAAGGACTGCTCACCACAACGCTGCTTGCGGAGAAAGCCAGAGACCAGCAGGGGAACCACTGACAGAAAAATAAAAAACATGTTAGCTTCCCCGCTGTGAAAACAAGCATATACGCTTGCTGATGATATCCTAGGCAGTTCAGTGCCCCCACTCCGATTGTGCACATTATGTACGAGGATAGCATAACTTTGCAACCATTTTCTCCTATTATTTTTGTCTGTATTACTAGAGCTATGATTTAATTCAGTTTCCAAACACTGCAAGATAACCCTCCTTTTTGTTCAAAAGCACAACAGAAGCGATGCTTTCTATTTTTAACTTTCTGTTCCCCAACAGGTATTCTAAAGACACATTAAGAAGGGAGGAAAAAAGCCCCAAACATGTACACACTTCAGTTTGCAGCACTTCATTTCTAGCATGAGATGCATTTCTCATTCCTCCACGTACCAAGCATCAGTAAAAAAAAAAACATGCCTAGCATGGTCTTCATGCTTAGAGCAATGAGATGGGTTAAATAAGGAGCTGTACTACTGAAGGCATTTAACTTCTCTGCAGAATATCCAATTGGAAAATCCAAAACCAAACAATGTATTCCACCTCCTCTCTTCTACCTTAGAAATGGGACATGTCTCGTCGCTTGGCCTGGCAAGGCTCCCTGCCGGAGGAACACCACGGTTACTACAAAGCTTTACAAAGACCACCAGATGGTGCTGATGTTTTACCTTAAAATTAACCGCTTTCCCATCACTGTTCTTGCATTAACTCTAATATTTGTAGTTAATTAAAATACCAGAGAGATAACAAACACATTTTTAAACGTATAATGTGCCACATGTGGGGAATATTCATACTGTCTGATGTAACAGTTAAGCACAATCTGTCTCAAAGAAGCTGGTGATTTTCTGAACTTACTCTTGCATTTTCTCTACTAGCGTTCCGTATCTTTGACACGCAGTTACTTTTATACCACAATATTAGTGCAGATTCTCACATGAAGCAGCAATTCCACAGATTAACAAAGCCAAACCAAACAAACAAACAAAAAAAACCAACAAACATCCTGATGACTAACATCTAGTTTCAAAGATGCTGAGACACTACTGCAGTTCTAGCTAGGTATGAGTTAGGCACGTACAATACTTGGCCCTGAACACCAGTGGAAGGCAATAACATCAATTAAAAGAACACAGTGAAACAAAGAAAAGCTGAGAAATTAAAATCAGATTTGATATTCAATTCTCAACTCCAGAAAAGCAGAAGGGACAGTAAACAAAAACAATAAAAATAAAAATGATAATTAAAAAAATAAGAAAGAGACCTTAGAAGGACACAGAAGTTTGGATTGAGACAATGTAAGCAAACCTCCAAATCCAGTTTCAGTCAGCATGCCTGTGACTTGTGCATTAAACCTAAACCTTTGCCAAGGATGACAAGCTGAGTAGCTAGCAACAGCCAATCCACCTCCATCCTCACAAGTTTTATTGCAAAAACTGCATTCACAGTCTAGCTTATGCCTCTGTAACATATGGGAAACGGTGAACTTCAAAAGCAACAAAAAGCCAATCCAAGCAGTCTCCCACTCTCCCTGCCCCTTCCCCACAAAGGCGCTAGTTTCCTGGAATCAAATGATGGGTGTCACCGTCTTTAGAAATACTTCTTAGATGCTAGAGGATGCATCTACCAGCCAGGACACCTTCCTACTCCACTCAGCATTTTGTTTTCCTGCTCTCTGAAAGGAATGCTCAACTTCTGAAACGTGCTATTTTTCAGCAAGTCGTGCAATATGGCTCAAACTCTGAGCACGTACTTGGAGTATCATTCAGAAAACCACTCGGAGCTGAGATGGCAGCTGAGGATAACAGGACTGGGAGGCATTTATTTTCCTGTCTCAGGTTTATCTTGGGACAAAAGGAGAGAGCTCAGCCTTACAGAGTTTGTTAGGAACTCGAAAAATAAAGTAAGGTTTTAGCCCACTTGTTCATGAATTAAATGTTATAAGGCAAATCTTTGCCATGCAGAAAGTATTAAATGAGTTGCATTATGAATACCTAATTAAGAGATAGATAAAAGCACTTGTTTTTCAAGAGGCAAACAAACATAATTATGTTGGAAATTTAAGTACACAGAAGCACTGTAAATAGTCCTTACTGCGCATTCTGTATTTATAATTAAGTTAGCATACACTTCCACCACATCATTACGTGCAGTTCTGCAACCTGTAATTTTACTTCCCAAATCAGTAGCATCAATGAGAAACGTGGCACCTAGCATTGCAGAGCATGAAGGCTGCTTTGTTTTTTGTTTTTGTTGTTTTGTTGTGTTTTTTTTTTTTATTACTATTATTATTCTAATTCAGCCGTGGTGGAAATTGCCAGAAACCGCCCCAGAAAGCACACCGCTGCAAAACACACACGTACCAGGAGAAGCCCTTTCAAGCCGAGCCAAACTGTCCCAAAGAAAGAGCTCCTATTGATATTTCAGGTAAAAATAATCACACCAGTAATCGGGATCACTGCACATGGAAAGGACTTGAGTTTACCTACAAGCTCTGTTCAGTTACCTCAGCACTGTTGGGTAGAGTTCAGATGTATAAATATAGACGATGTTGAAAGCAGCGCTCACCATCATTTTTCCACACAAAGCTAACAAAGTGGGACTGAGGAGCAAACCTTTAAAGAAAAAGGAAATAAGTTCTAAGCATTTACATATAATTATATAATAATATATAATATGTATACATATAAAAAGTATACTCATATATAAAATATCTTATAGAAATAATATATAGTCTGTTTTCTTACTCTTTTTATACAATGTTGAAAGCATCCAGTCCTTTTTAAGAGACTTTCATGCAAAAATAATGTTTCATATCTATGTTTTTTTTTTTCAACCACACACACAAATAACCTATCTCATTTCTTCCCAACTAGCCTAAAAGCTAGCAGAAGAACAAATACGTGAAGGTATATTTAGGGACAAGACAAGCACCACTTATTTATTTATTTATTTGTTAAGGGGTGGGTGGATTCTGAAACTATCATAGCTGTAGAAGGAAATGCCTCCAGCTCCGCAGACAGAAAAACTTCACTACATAATTGCATCTTTTGACAAGCACAAGCAGACAATAAAAGCTCCTAGACTAATATATTAAATTAAAACCATTACAACTTGATTCACCTCAAAAGCTTATCTGCTCCCCAGGGACATCCTGTAGGAACTTAAGAAGCAGCAGCCCTGTAATTCTAAAGAATGAATGCTAACGCAGCCTCGTTTACTCGTAGACAACCCTTTAGTTGACCAAACCAGAATGGATCTTCTAAAGTTCTGAAGAAACCTGATTTCAGTTACTCTGCCTTTGGATATGATTATGTTTGTACTATCTGTTTTAATAAGTAGAGAATTTATTTATTTTTTGTTAAATTTGAAAAATGATGAATGCTCTCGCTAGGTGTATTTCAGATTCTCCTCCCCAGTGCTGAGTTCAGCGTATGTTTCATTTTGGATCAAATGATGCTAAGTAATCTGAAAGTCGCATTATTGCTTCTCTGTTGTTTTTCCTTGCAATCTTTCCCTTAAATATTTTCAACTCTAGTCATCTGGTCAAATCAAATTTTATTTCAACTGCAGCAGAAACTCATTTGTATGTAAACTGAAATCCAGAAGCCTGATTTAATTTCTTTGCATGATGCATTTTTGCAATTCTGTCCGTAATTCATGCAAAATAGATATAATATTGTTCACCCAAGCTCTCCTTTTACCCAGTAAGAACTCAAATATTACATACAGTTGCCAGATGCAAAGCTGTGAAGCTACTCTTCAAAGCCTTGCTGGCTGCCATCAGAAAGCTGGGACATACCTTTTCTTTCATCAACCAAACATGAAGCAATGAAGAGATCTGTAATTCTCAAATGTGTTTTAAAACACACTGTTTCTCTCCCAAGGAGACTTAAGTTAAACACTGTATATCCACATACATATTAGAAATATAGCATTAATGCACTTACAAAGTTCTGGTCTTACTATCAAAACAGAAAAAAAGAGTCTGTCTAGACAGAGAAATTAGCACCCAGAAGCTCAGGAGTGAATTTAAAGTGCACTTTCTTCTCCACATTCACTCCCCCAGGGGAGGCTGAAGGCTGTCTGCATGGGGAATTACTGCAGGATTAGAAGCACACTGAAAATTCACTGCACGTCAGCATCCTTTGTAAGTAAGCTCAGATATTTGTTGCATCTTCCTCATTGCAAAAATATATTTTGCAACTCCTACACAACACTCCATTATTTTCTCTACATATATAACACCACTAGGCAGGAATGCACTTTTCTCCTTTGGGGATTCTGACAACCAGTTATTTATAGGTCATTTGCTAGATCCAGCCAAGCATGTCAGTGCAGCTTCTTTAACATTTCTATTTTATTTTGTGTAATATCCTCTCACTTGAATTTCCGGTAGTAACAATATGTACAGAATTTTGTCTGAAATACTGCAGTTGGTGCAACTTTTTCAAACTTTGGTCAAAGACAAAGTTGCAAGTTCTGACTAAAGTCAAGCATTTGAGTTTATTTCTAAAGACTGATCTTCCATTAATTGATCTATAGGATTTAGGGCAGCAAAGTGAGGTAAAACGGTAACAAACAGTGCTGATGTTTAAGAGTTTCAAAAACAGGAGTTAGTGATTAGGGTTTGATGCCATCCATGTCACTAAGTCTCATCTGCAGTGCCATGATGTAGATTCTCCCTCCGGATGTCATCTTTATCAGAAAAAGCTCAGTCAAACAGCACTTTAGGACTACAGGAGTCTTTAAGTTTACTTCAGAAAAAGTATCCACAAGGAAAAGGGTAGTCCTCAGCACAAAAGAAAGTACCCAACACCAGCAAAGGCTGAGACAAAACTGAGTTAAAGAACTGGAAGTTTTTTTTCTTCAGTCAAAAGCCTGTCAATGAAGGTCACCAAAGGTTACGGTTGTGTTCAGTACAGCCAGGTAAATTCTAGAGTGAGTTAGCCCTGGGCTAGGAGTGTGCTTTGGCTACTATAGTATAAAGCCGACACAAAATGGAAAAGTCTTTCTGCTTTACAGCAGCTTTTGAACGAAAATAATATTACAGCTCAATTCCCCGCCCGCTGCCACGCTCCCTCAGCAGCTCCCCATCCGATATTCCTGTCACTGAACCCTCACTGCATCCACGGAAGTGACTCATCTTCATCATGCTCAGAGCTGAATTTCTTTCTGCTTGAGAGATACAGATCATTCTGGGCCAAGAACCAGTATTACTCTTACCACAAAGGAAAATAAGAACTTTTAATGGGATTAAAGTTGACTCGATTGAAAGAAAAAAAAAAAAAAAAAGTCCTGGAATTTAGCAGTTCTTTATCAATTACTACCCTATCCTTATTAGTCACTACAGCTTTTCTTTCTTGCCTTTTTTTTTTAAAATATATAATGAGAAGTACAAACAGGGAAGAGATGATCTCAATAAAAGGAACAACAAAACGTCTGAGGATTTGAATTAACGCATGCATGGCAAATAGGATTACGAGGTATTTTTTTCTTTTTTTTTTCTTACACTTTTCTGCAATTGATTTGAAATGGATGCCAGACAGCATTTATATCTGTTAAAGGTAAACACAGCCTAAGAAACCTACTTTGTAATCATAGCACTGCTGCTCTGTGGTGTTAACAGACTGGTAAAGTTAAAACATTTCTACTGAGGCAATATTATGAAAAACAGAATCTGAGGGGCCACTTCTGTTAGAGTTGTTTCGACCTACATTTTCAGTGGTTAAGGTACTTACTAGCACAGAACAAACACACTCAAAATGGAAAGAAACATGAAAAAAAAAAACCAGTGAAGGTAACTGATGATCACAGAAAAAAATCATCTTTTGAGATCAGAAATATTTGATGATATTCTGTTACCATGAGTTGTCCTCACAACTGCACGTTGCTGCAGTACAAATACAAAGCTGAGAAGGACAGCAAGCTTCTTGCCATCCCACAGCTTCCATACCACAATTCCAACCTCCATTTCTACGTTCCAAATACAAAATAACTGTTTGGGGTTTTTGTAAGCTTTAATGGGTTTTGGTTTTGTTTTCTTTTTAAGTGATGAGTTAAGCTTTTAATTCAGGAAAGTGTTGATTCATGTTTCTAAAAACACTGCATGCCACTAAAACAAATGTAAAATTAACCTTGCTGTCTCGTACCATCAAGATCTAACTAAATTATAGCCCTGCAGTCTTGTTATTAAAAGCAACATTTTAAGGTAAATTAATTAACAGGGATGAATGAATGCAGTGTCAGTATTTGAAACTGAACATGATAGGTTGTTCTGACCTTCTGAGAGCAAAGAGCTTGGAGTCAGACAAACCTAGTCAATTAACAGGTCCTAGTAAGGGCTAATTATGTCTACAAGAGGTTAAAAGCAATACAGACAGGACCTTGGCTACCTGACCAGCCTTGGACAGGAGAGTCAGGAAATATTCATTATTCAAATAAAACCTGACAAAACGATGTAACAAATACCTGCTTTGGCAGCACTACATACTTACCAGAGTTTTTTGGTAAAAACATAGTAAACATACAGGCAAATCCAGCAAATATCAAAAAGCACATCATAGTTTTACGCCTTCCAGACCTAGAAGGAAAAGAGCACTCAGATAAAGATGGAAACAAAGTCCTACAGTATATTTTGAATCCCTCTGCAAAACACCAGCTGAAACAGCAACATAAGTAAGTTATACACCTATCGTACCACGTTAAGTACTTAAAATCCTACACTGTTTTTCCAGCTCTGTGTACCAAAGGCCTCCCACAAATGCTTTCCTACTTCTAGATGTTTTTTCTTAAGAAGAACCCATCTACTTCAGCAACAAGAATTCACAGACTTTGTTTTTGCCACTAAGAGGTATCACAGTGCATCCACACAAACATCATAATAACTTTAAAAGTACTTCTTAAGTTTCTTAATCTGCATTTTTACAAGTTGACATGAATATATGCAGTTACAACAAAGTAAAACTACGTCGTACGCTTTTTCATTTAACAGTATACATGCAGAAATAAGTAAAGGTGGTTTCTACTACCTGGTGTTTTAAAATAAAAAAGAAGTAGACAGGATAGAAAGACACCAACCCATCACTACATCTCCCACACTTCAATATTTCATAATTACCTGCACAGGCCTATAAATACATCCTTAGCATCAGCTTGCAGGCACATACAAGAACTATGCCCGCTTGTTACTTCATTAATTCTCACAGCTACTTCTAACTGCTATCCCTAATTAGAAGAACTGCAGTTAATCTATAAGCAACTAAGTACTTATTTTTAAAATCTTCTAAATATTTTTGCGACAGCTGTACTTGAAGGAACTGTTCACTACAGCTGAACAAAAACAGAGCAGCTGACTTGCCACCTTTTTTTCCATTAAGTGCATAAAACTACCTATTCCTTACCTCAAGAATCAAAGAAAAAGCTTGCCACGTAAATTAAAAATTTCAAAATACAAAGAAATTAACATGTAAGATTTGTGCTGTTTGTGGTTTAAATGCATATCCTTGGGTTTTCTGGGCTTTGGGTGAAGGTTGGTGTTTTTTTAATTTATTTTTTTGCTTGGCAGAGCCTACACCTTCTTTTACTGCCAAAAAAATTGTAAATGTGATATCCTCACCTTGAGGTCCTTTTTCCACTGGTCTCAATGAGACCAAGACACCATTACAACAATGCTCAAACTGAAGGTTAGGTGAAACCCCGGGCAGCACTGTGCCCTGACACTGACCATCCAGCCTTTGGGGAAAAAAAAAGTGCCCAACCAAAGGATGGCCTCCAAGCACTACAAAGTATGAAAAGACATGGGCATCAACCATCCATGCCTTCATGGCAACTGAACAGCTCACCCTTCAAATGTCTGTTTGAAATAATTAAGTAAAAATGAACAATGCTGAAAACTTTGCAGTTGTAGTTTGTAGACTTTGTAGTACATCAAAGTCACTCTGACCAAAATAAGTAAGACGTATATACAAGCTATAGATAAAATAACTGAACTATACATATTTTTTCCATAAGGACCAAACTTGTTATTTTTAATCACATTAATCATGGGAAATCCCATGCCTTGAATAATTCAAACTAAGAACAAAACTAAAGAACGGAAAAGGTAGAAAATTGAATTCCCGTTTCAATATCAACCCCAGAACCCCCTGCAGCTGACTTAATCCATAAAGAATCACCTGGTTTAGAAGAACAGTGAAGTATCTTCCCAAGGCAAACGTTAACATTTCTCTAAGCTGTCTACAAATATATGCAGAAAACTAGGAAATAAGTTTTCCTTACCAAGGTTTCTCAATAAAGAACATGCAGAGTGGAAAAGCCGGAACTTCCACAAGACCGTAAAGAGCCACATTTAAATAAAGATTTCCTCCTAATTCACCAGCATTTAAAGTTAGCCCATAGTATACCAAGCTGCAGACATACCTAAAAATAACCATAAAAGTTCGATTACAAGCATATCTAATCTTTAAAGGTTAAGATTTAAAAGGCAAATTATGCCAAGTTATACATTAGCTATTTTCAGTTAATGCATTAAGACGAGACTCTTAATTTGCCCAAAAGGAGAATTAAGACAAAGAGAATAGTTCCTATTTAAGTAAACTATGTGAAAGGAAAAAAAAATGCTCATACACATGCACAGCATAACTTCTGGAATTTTCTATGATCTTTGCTCTTTTCTAGGCTAGTTAGCTGATCTTTCTCTCCCTGACATTTTTTCCCCAAGTTGCAAAAACAAAACCAGCACCTCATATGCTATCTGCGTTCTATATTGCCCCCAGTTTTCCTGCACTGAACCACGTGTTCTTGCATCTCATTTCTTACCCTTATTCCAACTCTTACTCCAGATCTCTATTCCACATAGTGCTTCCTAAAACTGGCTCAAATATATATCCTCTCAATTTCTGCTTTGGCTTCTCATTTCACTGAAAGTAAATATTATGTTTTCACCAGATTATTTCTTAGCAGGCTTTGAGGCAGATTCTAAATAACATACTGAAACTGCAACAGAAATAATAATGAAACATCAGCTTCACAACACAACATTGTAGATGTTTACTGTCTGCCCTCATTAACCGACAGATTTATGATTAGTTTGAGGACAGCATTTTTAAGAGAAAATGATGAAAATCTTAACAATTTCCTCATGTCTGACTCATTCACAGCATCTCAGTGTCTTGGTATGACATACCAGATGTACATAAGTATGATGGTTCGCCACCGAAGGACGGGGTGTTTTACTAAGTTTAGTATACCAGGTGGCGATTCATCCTTTCGTGAAGTTCCTGCACTTGGTTTTAATTTTAGATTTAATCTTTCTTTTCCATTACCAAGGGCAATGTATTGCATCACATCTTCAGCTTCTGCAGTTTTCCCTTGGGAATACAGCCACCGTGGTGATTCTGGCAGCATACTAACAGGAAAGAAAAATCAATGATGACAAGTTTGTTCCTATGAGCAAAGCACTAATCAACCTCCCTGTTTTGCAAATCAATAATCAAAACAAAACAAATGGTACCAATGCAAAATTCAGAAAAATACATTTTATTTACACTGTTCTGCCTATTAAATTCCACATGCTCTGGTAAGAATACACAGTTAACTTTATAGAAAGATTGCTGGAAACGCTTGTCAAAGCACTCAGTCGTGTTGAGACGAGTTTAAATAGAGAACCTACTACACTAATAATGCTTTTCTTTTTTCTGAAGCTCTATCAGAAGTATACATGGGATATCATTTGGTGTTTTAAAAGCGTATTTTCTAACCAGACAACGCTTGCACTTTCAGTTTTTTAAATACTGCTATATTTCGTCATCTTTTTTACAATAATGTCTATGTAGGATTTCTAAATAGGAGAACACAAATGCAATAGTGATAGAAACAGACACAAGGGACCTCAAAACATGCAGATACACGACATCTCACAGCAGAAATGCAATTCCAAGTGCTCTCACTTATTTCCCTTAGCACACATGCCTGTCTTAAAAAGTAATTCTAAAAGCCCTCCTCCTCTAGGAGCACTTCCAAAGCCTCTCAAGCACTGAAACCCATCTTTGGCAGGAGGCTGTGGTCCTGGCTGATGCTCCAGCTCACGGCCTCTGGCAGGCCTTTCCTTCCCCAAGCAGATTTGTAATCAAGCTTTATTAGACAGCTGGCATACAGCTGCTCTTTGCAACGCTGGCTGCCGTGACTGTAACAGCAAACAGAAATGCAGGCTTTTCTTCCGGGTAGCCCTGACCTTCTGCTTTGTTTAAAAATGCTTCCTCCTTCACTACATGATTTTCTTCTGCTTGGTTCACAAAAACGTACAGAAAAATATCATCCTTGTTTACACCACTCTTCTGAACTACGATAAGAAAAACAACCGTTTAATCAATGCGTAATTTTTATCATTACAATGCACGTGAGCTACTTACAACGAAAGAAGAAGGAAGATGACTCCCGGAGTATTTGCTACCAATGCCAGGTGACGCCACTCTCTTACACAGTAACCCAGTAAAGCATAAACAGCAATGCCAACCGCAAACGTCAAATTAGTTAACGAACCTGGAAATACAGGACCAAAAAAGTGACTACAGATACCCAACCAAACAAACCAAACTTAAGTAGAAACCTTAAATCACTACCCCCTGATAGATCAAAATAAAATAGCACTAAAATCTTTACAGTGTCTGTGTAGCACTCAGTGAACCACGTGGCTTAGGTGTATTGTGCAATCCTAATGACGCATGTCTTTGTGTAACTGGGTGCGTGGGGGAAGGCGAGCAGGGCCGGTTTCCTTTCAAAAATAAAAGGTGGTGCACAGAACCCATCAAGAAAGGAACAGAAACCTACAGACCAAAGAGAAAACCCAAAGACAGGAAGGGGAAGCATTGCAAGTGATTTATTTAGGTCTTTAAGATAATCTTGAATAGAGGTGGCAGGCTGGAACAGAAATTGTAAGCAAGCTATGAACAGACAAGGACTGAGGTCAGTACATAAACAGCTGCAAACCCGAGGTACGCTACAGCAAGCTTCTGATGAACAAGCGTGAATAAAAACTTAAAAAACAGAGGGTCAACTTCCATTCCAAAAGCCTACCAACAAACCTTCTGCAGGCTAACACAGGAGGTCTTGTACTAACCCAGAAGCTCTCAGCTATCGCGCACACAGCCTAGTTCACAGGCAGCACCTAGGAGAGCTTCTTTACCACTGCTGAGCAGCGTTCAGCAGCTTCCTCTCCTTCAGCCCCTGATCAGTTGTGCAGCACCTCTTTGCCAACAGCTGAGCGGAACTAGAATAAAGCACCTAAAGTGACAAGCGGCAGGAAGCGGGCTGGCTCGTCGGTCCTTCGGGAGGCTGGCCCTGCAGGGAGAAAGGCTGGGAAGAGCCGAGACAGAGACAAGGGCGAGGGGGAAGGAGGGGCGGGAGAGAGATGACGTGAGTCAAAAAAGTGAACCCGGGAGAAGAAAACTCAGTACTTGAAAAAACACAACTGAAACGGAAAGCTATCAACAAACCACAACTGCCTCCTACATCCCCGAGAGTCCGGAGGAGAAATGAGAAAATAGCAGAATGAGGTAACTGGAGAACAGAGAGAAACACGCTCACAGTCACAGCGAGTCAGCACTTGGACCGAGTTTTTCCCCATGCTGCGCTAGCTGAAAAGGTTTTTCAGTCCGAGCTACTTCAGTTTTACAACAGCACAACACGCAAGTGTTAAATTGACTTTAAGTCTTGGCAGTGGCATAGAAAAAGGACATTGAAAAATACTGGACGGGGAGCACGTCCAATAGAGGTAAAAAACACAATCATTTTGTGGCGCAGAGAAATTCCAAAGAACACTTGGAAGAATATTTTCCCCAGATACTGTACTGCACCATTCAGAACCGGCAGGATCTGCCTTTTTTTTTTTCAGTGCATTGCAATGCACAAATACAGGAAATTTTTGCAATCAGCGTACCCACTTAAAAACCCTACTTTTGCTATTTATCAGACAAACCCAATCCTACGTTTCTTATTTAAGCACAAAAATTAGATCTTCAATGAATTGGCATCACGTTCATTTGACATGCTAACTAACTTGATACTTGGAATTTTTAAATTTGTAGCAAGTAAGGTATTGACAGTCAGAACAACGCTTGGCACAGTAATAATGATTAAACATTCCCAAATCCCACCTGTAAATGACCAAAATGATTTTCCTACATATTCCTGTGTTAGGACAAAAGACACAAGAGCCATTCCACCATTCACAATTCCAACAAAGAACCGTGAAACTGCAAATACGCCATAATTTGGAGCTAATGCTGTAACGTACCCAAAAAGGACATCAAAAAATAGACCTGCAGAGAGAATAAAATAGCGTTAGTACTTACGCTACACGGCTTCATTTGAGAAGAAAGGCAGAAATCACAGTGACTGCAATGAGTCTACAGTACTCATCTCTCACATTTGGCTTTCTGAAATCATACTACGTGAAAACTACGATCATCTCCAAGTCTTACACTTTAGGTCTACAATAACAAAGATAATGTTTCCTTGAGACGATGTTGTAATTTTAAAAACAACCCCTTTCCAGCTGTTGCAAGTGCAGCTGGAAAACAAAATAGCAGGATCTAAGTTACCAATTCCAAAGAAATTCAGATTCTCCCCCACCTTCTCCCAGAAAAGGGGATTCTTTTTTATTGGGGTGCAAAATGGCAAGGCAATGCATGCAGCACTGTACTCAAGTAGCAAAGTCATAGCAAAAACTGGTTATTTTGCATCTGTCACTGATATTCCAGAGCCCACTATGCTGCTGTTGTTTTGTTATCCATGAGAACTGTTATCCATGAGAACACTTACATGAGAATATGTTACACATGAGAACGCTTCAGCCGTCTTACCTGCAATATACACTGGTTTCCTGCCCAGTTTATCTGACAAAGGGCCAAACGTGATGTTTCCAATAAGCAATCCAGCAAAAAATAGGGATGATGCAAGGCTCACTTTGTAGGCTTCTTGTTCAATTAGATACCACTATCAAAAACAATAATAATAATTGTAATAGAAGAATTTTCTTACTGTCGTATTAACAGCAAGTTGTTGGCTTTCTCCAAAACAAGGACAACTACCAAAGTTCTTCTGGTGCCATTTCTCATCACTTTCTTTATATCCAATTCAATTTTTGTTCCAAGTTTGCTGCACAAGCCAGCATTAGTATTTTTTTCCCTCCCTAACAGACATCTCCCTCTACTTTTCCAAGAAATATCATCTTAATCTATGCTTTTGACTTGGTAAATTTAATTACTTTCACCTCCACTCCCAACGTTTGACAAAGTAGCAAGTTAAAATTAGGATTTTTTCAGTTTTTAAACTGTTCAGCCATTTCTACATAAGCTTAGTTATTTCAACCAACAAGTAATAAAAATTATTCATTAACAAAAATAAAACATGCTCACGATTTCAGCCATAATTCCTGATGTTGTTGCCCTGCACTGTACACGTGTTGAAGAGAAGCAGGAAAGGATTATGGAAAGATGTCCTAAAGACAACTTGTTTTATAAGAACGTTAAGAAATACGTATTAACTACTCATGGATACCTCCTAGTATTTGGTTGTGTGCACACATTTATGACCAAACAAAAAAGAGTTAGAAACAAATGATGGGTTTCTTTATAAAATGTACTTTCTACCTCATGAAAAGCTAAACTGAGGTAGTATAAGCAAAAGGAATCTGTTCTACTGAAAAGAACAGCATGGACTGACAATGGGTTGGAAATAGTAGGAAGCAAAATATGTCCTGGTGGGGCAAGGCATGCAGCTGGCGTGTGCAGCCCCCCTGCTACACACGAGGAGATTCAGCAGCAACAGAAATGCGCTGCTGGGATTACAAATATTGCTCACACCTTGAAGTTGGGAGAGAAGGGTGATCAGAATATCCCAAGTCACGTTCCAGGAAAAGAATCTAACTAATTCAATGCAAAGCCTTACAGAAAGAAATATTTAATAATTATTTGTAATGTGTGAAGAAACCGGGAAAGGGGTTGAGTATTCAAGCCAAAACAGTGTTTTGCTGACTTTTCAGATGATATCTGCAGTATTTCCTTTCATGAAAGAAAGAAGGATCCTAATACCACTTTGTTTGAAGAAATGAAAGGATTAAAAAGGGAGACGGGGATCAGGGAAGAGGCATATGACCAGAACCCTACCCAGCATACCGCAGCCTCAACCTTGAATTAATACAGATCCCCACAGATTATTAGCAATTTTCAGAAACTTGTCATTACAGCAACCTGAAGAAACCTATGCTTTCATTCATCAACCCTGGCTCTCACAGCGGCAGCGCAGAGCTGAGATGCGGCTCTGTCCATTGCACCGCTCTGGTAACCTGTGCCCTGCCCGTCCAGCAGCCTGCAAGACAGCAGCCTGCAGGAGTAGGATGAGATTTAACAGCATTCACTTTATTTGAATATGCCCAATTTCAATGCTTCCAAGTTTTGGAGTATTTTTGGATACTCTGGGACGGTAAAACTCCTGTGCAGCAGCACCTGCAGCTCCTTTCCTACTACTGTACCTCCTTGGTATCGTATGAGATTCCACCCTATCATGGCAGATAAAGATGTAACTCACAAAACTTACGTTTTCTTAACTTTCTGAGGAGGCTTAAGCAATAAAATATTCCTGGGCACAAATCCTCAGGAAATTTCATCTGGGATAAAAATATCACTGTGCGTCCTTTCCAAGGCACAGAGCACTGCTGCCGTGAGTCCTCCTCCTCTGTGCTAGCACGCCACAGCACACAAATTTCAAACTCTCAGTTCTCACCTGCAGTGTTTCAGGCTGATATGAGACAGAAAACAGCCTTTCAGGTCCTAGATATGGTTGTAAAATTCAACTTCTCAAAATTACAGGATGATTTCTGCACCAATGTAAAACCTTTTCCTTAACTCACCTTCCCAAGTATCACTTGTTAAATAAAGCGGGGGACCGAGCTGATGGCAATCCAAGAAGCAATTCAAACAACTGCACTTTCTAAAAACAAACTCTGAGCTGTTATTTACAAAATCTTAGTTATGCCAAAACTGATTATGATGATGATTTCTTGAACCAGATCTTAAGAGCTCCTCTGAAGTTTTGTTGAGCTTCAGAGCAGAACAGTGCAGCTGTCAAGCCAGAAGAGAACTGAAAATATTTATGATTTAAACTCCGTAATGTCAGCAAAATACAGGAAATAAACTTTATAAAAGCAGCTTCCTCTCAGAATATGACGAGAGAAGATTGATTTGCAAACTGTTACTTTTGCTGCTTAGTATGAGACTGGGAAATGCTCGTAGTTTACCAAGTCTGATGTCATCTGTGAAGAATGCATCTTTTAAAAGAATGTATCCCGTCTACTTTATTGGCATAAAAGGAACTGGTTAAATATTTGTCAAAATTAACTGCAGCTTGCCAACACAAACATTGCCAACTTTGCAATCACCAGAGCAGACATCCTCTAGCTCTTCAAAATCCATATGGCAGTTTGATTTACTTACTAGACCATTAACATCCGGCAAAATGTTGGCCAGCATCTAAGACATGAAAACATATATGCACATTTATTAACAACGTAATAAGAAAACTGAGTAACCAAAATGAATGGGAACAGTTTTGTTTGTTTGTTTTTAGTCAGTCTTCAAAATCACTACGTTTTTTGGAAATAGGCACGCTGACTCCTACGTTTAAAATACAGTATTAGATTAAATTTGCTTTTTTTCCTGATTGTAAATTAAGCATTGCTCCGTATCGTGCATCCTGCTGACAGTCTCAAATTGAAGGGTGATTTTGGAAATCACGCTAATCAAGAAAATCTGTTTCTGACAGCGGATATGACCCAATATTGTATCATTTCTTCTTATTTCTTAGTCATTACATTTTTCCAAGATAAACACTACAGAGTCACTTTTGTGATAATGGGAAGGAAGCAAAAATTGGGCACCAGCCACACCAAGAGCTGTCCTGCCTTAGCAAGTTACTGACAGCCGCTCCAAGAGCCCAGCCAGCAGAATTCTGACAGTTCATGCTAGAAGCCAAGCCACCCACACAGTCTTTTTTCTGGCACTGGCAGCGATGCTTAGGTCACTCGCACTTCCCTGACTGATTATAGCCCAGAGACCAGCAAAAAGGAAACGCAGCCTTCTGCGTGGAATTCGCAAGGCATGAGGATGAAGGGTCAAGCTGCTGTCCCACTCAGCAAACTCCAGTCTGTTCCAGCTCCCACTCTCACCGTACATGAGAAAACCCAGACAAGCAGTGCATAAACTGCCCTTTCGTGCTCGTTTTGATCTTTAAGAGGCATCCTCTCTGAGAAGCTAATTCAACAACTCCAGGGGAACGCTTAAAAGCATAGCACAGATTGCACAGACATGGCAAATTGAACATTTTCTTGGTGGAAAGAGACATTAGGAGGAGCTCACGCTAAATTCCAGGGTTATAAACAATAGTCAAATGATTATTCTCATTAGCAATGACTTTCAAAAACATGTGAAGATGAAGAAAACTGAAAACAAAAGAAATAAAGTTTAACAAACTTACTAAGCGTAGTTGTTTTACGCTAGGAAAATTCAACTAATAATCTAATAATATACTTTCAGTTAAAAAAAATAAGAATAAATTGGAAGATCCCGATGGTGGGTTCCAGTAATTTTTAATAGCACAAGAACAACATTACACTAAGCCCTGCTCAACTTTCTCAAGCACTGGTGGCCTAGATCCCAAGAAAAGAATAAGCAGGCGCGACGCAAGTACTTGCCTCGGTTACGATGGATGTGAAGTTGCTCGTGAAATGGATACGCTTGGCAAGCTCGGCTTTGCTCGCTGGAACGCCTTCTTGGTCTATGTGATACTCAGGCATGGCTCCCACAAGCACGATAAGCATTGACTGACAAGCCACGTATACCTTAAAACAAGATACACATCACTTACCCCGAACAATCCCAAGGAGAAACCACCCTTTCTGTTGGCGTACTGTAAGCTTTTCATTACGTTAACAGCGAACAATGTCCCTTCATTCGGCAATGCAAACCAAGCGCTATCAGCCTACTGCATTTAAATCCCCAGGACACGATCATCAGGGCAGCTGGAAGCAACACGCACCACTCCAAAGTTACTGATGCACCTTGGCGACTGCTTCATCTTGCTTCATCTGTTCCACAGTTGTTCTGTCTTCTTCTTGCTGTTTTTTTAGCCAGGGACAGGACAGGAAGGCATTAAGAACTTCAGCGTAGTTTCACAGCTAAGATTTAACCCTAAGGCCAAGGTTCTTTTTTTAAAAAAGAAATCTTTTTACTTACTTTACTCAAAGAATACAACCTGCAGTGACAAGTCAATGAGCACCAGAAACGTAAGGGAGATTTTGTGCATTTGTTTTTGAACTTCTGCTCGTTCTTCCCACTGCAGAGACTGAAACCCTGACCTGATCACTGGGAAAACCAGAAAGTTCAGGAATAAAAAAAGGTCCTCATACAGAAATCCCTGAAAGCACATTTACGAGCGCTACGGCTTTCACGTTGTGAACGTCTTCCAACTTGTGTGATTTTCTCCTTTTAACTTAAACTGACATCCTGAAGTCTCGGTGATTGTTTTCGCCACGTTACCATCACTGGGAAAGTTCTGAATTTTGGGGTGGTGGGCTGGGATCGATGGCTCCAAAGCCGTTTTATCACACACTTACCTTGAACGTACTCGGAGAAACAAGTTCCGCATGCAAACCCGCAACCCACCAGCACCACTTCCTTCCCCCCAGCAGCGCTTTAATCCAAATTGCAGAACCGCGCTGACAGGAGGAAGCCTTTCACAGAGGAGCTGGGAGCCACAGATAAAGGTTTGCATACGGCGGTGCGGGCGTTATTTAAAGACAGCACCGCGAAACACCAGAAGCGGTGAAAGCACCAGCGGCTGAAGAAAAAGGCGAGCTTTTTTTCCACTTCCTTCCACGCAGCACAGCCGCGGGCACCGCTCGGACAGCGGCCGGGACGCGGCAGAGGCGCCAGCGGGGGGAGGCAGGAGGAGGCCGGGCCCGGCGCTACCACCGGGGGCTTCCGAGGGCCCGCCGCATCGCTCGGCCGGGGACCGGCGGCCGGGGCAGGGAACGACCGCGGGGAAGAGCGAGAGGCGCGGCCCGGCCCGGCCCTCGGCGGCTCACCTGCAGCAGCACGAGGAAGGCGGTGAGGCGCCGCTGCCCGCCGCCGAACTCCCCCGCCGCCCCGAAGGCCTCCTCCAGCCCCGCCGCCATGGCCCCGCGGGCCGCGGCCACAGCGCCGCGCTGCCGGCCCCGCCTCGCCCCGCCCGGCCCGGCCCCTCGGCCCGCGGCACCCTGACGGGATGGGGCCGGGATGCGCCCGCCACCTGCGTGCTGCTGGAGCCCGGCAGCGGCTCCGAAGCTGCTCTTAGGGGAGAGGAACCCTCCCGCTGCCGCGATGGTCAGAGAAGCAGGATTTAGTCTAGCTGCTACCACCGTGCAATTCTGCCCTGCACCCTGCTCCCCGGGCCACTGGCTCGGGCCAGACCTGGGAACCGGGCACCTACAACGGGGCACTGGTTCTGCTTGCTTATGCCGAACTGCCTACCAAAAACATTCTTTCCCCGTGGCTTTCATCCGGTTTCCGCAGTGGCACTGAAAAGGTCCGTGGCCCAACCCTAGAGGCAACAGAAGAAACTCCAGTTATTGAGGTTGGCCCTTCCAGCATTAAGGACAGACACACTGCTTCTTTTAGCTGGATCTAGGAAACAGAGGAGCTGACAGAAAAGCATGTTACGTGGCCTTCTTTGGTGCAATAATTTATTTCTGGACTGTAACACACGTGGTTATACCTGTATTTTTTCCTAGCATTAAGTTTGAGATTGCAGCTTTACTGTTACACTACCTTTATACAGGTGTTTTGTTGCTTTATTAAGCCTCTCTCTTCAACCACATGAAAAAGTCCGTTTCCTTTGAGGCAATAAGCTAGGATGATCTCCCCTTAGCTTTCTTAGTGCAGGAGAATTAAAATTAATGGGGTTTGGCTGTGTGTGCCATGCAACCTTGTGGTTATGTTGGCCAGGAAGCGTTAAGAGAGGGTCAAAGTACTGCTTACCTTGGAACTCTGACAGCACAGATACCAGGGATTTCCTAAACCCTTTCTGAGCTTCCTTACCCATTTTGGCACTAAACATTAGCAGACAGTAGCGAAATCCTAGGTTTTATCCAAACTCCATATTCTCTCTACTCCACCTGCTTTCATGATTCCCACGTTAGCTCAAACAGAGCAGTCTGTTGCCGAACCTTGACAAGCACAGGTAGACCTAATCATGGCAGGCTCCCGTTTTGCTCCTGAGTAGAACATGAAGCATGAAAATAATTGTGGAAGTCTACTGATTTTACAGGACCTGCTAGGTTTCTCCTCCTGCTCAGTCATGTGTTCCCAGCTTACTGTGGAAAATAAAGAATGCTTAAGGTCTCTTGCATAAAAGAGCCCCAGACAGCTCTCACCATTGCTGCATCTGCTTCTCCTTGAACACTTCAGCCTAGGACAGAAGTACAGCAGAATTTTAGCATTACTACATGATCATGTTTTGAGCAGGTCTGGCCAGCATCACGTTGAACAGATGGAAAACAACTTTTAGGCTGCTTTCATCAACGTCCCTTCTACACGTGAAACATCAGGTGAACAAATAAAGGAAAAAATCAGCATTGTTTTCCAACAGCCACAATTTCTTCAGTAGGTGGGGGGGTTTATACTGCATGAACTGTTCAGACATTGGGAATTGAGTCACTGCAAGGTCCCTTACAGACAGCCTGTGTTTCTAGGATATACTTTCATAATGCACAGAACACAGTAACTATAAATAGTAGTTAATGAATCCTTGCACAAAAGGTCCAGAAAACTAGGTTACCGAGTGTTTTGTTTGGGCTTTGCTAGGGATGTTAACAGCTTACTAGAAGTGAGATTTAAACAAGGAAAGGCCTAAGTTCTCCCATTCACTGCCTCCTCCAGTGTACCAGAGAACTCCGTTCACTAGGAAACACAAAACAAAGTCTGTTTTTTGGCACAAGCATGATAATGCTGCATGAAAAAAGGCTAGCATAGAAAAAGTCTTTAAAAAGTTTTAATTTAAAAAAAAAATAATCCAACACTTCCCTAGGAAGCCATACTCTTTGGGGAGATTAAGCATCTGATTTTGACTCCACTCTGAGAAGAACATATAATGAAAATATTTAATGCTACTGCATTTCGAAGTTACCTTTAGCAGGGTAAATTCAATTTAAGTCTAAACCAGCATCAGGCTCCATGGCAAAACCTCAAGGACAGTTTAGTCATACTTCAAACAGTTTTAAAAGTCTCCTCAAAGTTTAGATAAGCTGTTTCAGTACAGGAATCATAATAATAAAATACAAATTACAGAGTGACTGGTTTGTAAATCATAATTCAGGTAATAAAATATCCACTGCATCCTGCTCAAAGCAGCATTTATTAAAGACAGCATCAAGATACGTCAATGCATAATGAAACTTTCCCTCCTACAAATCTGTAAACAAGTTGACAGCAAGGTATTATTACAATATAAAAAGTAAAGCTTACATTGCATTTTTAAAGCTACTAACTTCAGTCTCAATGTAGACAGTCTCTGGTCTGTAGCATTTAAAAATATGAGTTCTTGAAAAACGTTGAAGTATTGCCTTTGCGCACACGTGTTTTTGTAGAAAAATACTTTAAAATACCAACTTCCCATTAATAAAACCAACACCAAAATAAAACGCATTTTTTGTTATTAACAATGTGTTAAATACATCTAGCACTTACTCCACTGCTCTGCTTAACCAAATTATCTTGTGTTCATTTTAAAATTCATTATAATCTGCAAAAAATATCTTGGATAATATTCAGTTACTTACACACAGCTAAGCAATTAGCATTAAGTATCTAATATTGGCAATTACCTTGTAATCAGAGTCCAGCCTAAGTTTATATGCAACTGAGGCCATCAGTTTAAGCCTCATCTCAAACTGCGTATTTTAACATGTACAGTAGGCTCTTGCTAAGAAGTCTGAGTCAGTTAAGATATATTTTGGAAATACTCCAAAACTTCACAAGAAATATGTATTCCATTGTAAACTACCTTTAATACCTATATCTAAGCTTTTCTTTAACTATACTAGCATTTGTTGGTAGCAGTCAGTCAACTCTCAGGAAACACTTTGTCAGAATATTCGATGTGAACAGGTAATTGAAATTCCAAAATCAAAAAAGTTGTTAAATCAAATTTTGATGTCTTAACTTTTTTCCAAGAAGTTTACTGGCAAAAGCTAGAGGGATGACCTTTGCAGTTGCTAAGGCAAAAAAAAAAGTTTGAAAGTTCTCTGTACACAAAGCTTAAGATAGCGTAACATTTCAAAACCAGACTACACTAAATTTAATGTGCAGAGAGAAGTCTGTATCATTTGGATGAAGGCTAGTTATGCCATTGTGCCCTGCCAAGCATCAGCTGACAACGAACAGCAAGGAAAAGAAAATCTAAGATAACTATAGCGAAGAAGTTTCAGGATGAATTCAAAGATCAAAAATAAGCTGGGGGGAGAGAGGGGGACACTTTATAGCAGGCTATTAGACAAAAAAAAATAGCTAGGAAAACACTGGATGAGTTATCAGTTAAGACTGTATCTGCAAGAACACATACATTTACATGCAAACAGTAATTAATATGAATAATACCGCCAGCATTCCTAGTCCCATGCATATTTCAGGAAAGGGGAGAGTTTATTTAGCCTGTCACCACCTAATTAGCAAGTTACATTTGTCAGAAGTTACAGCCTTAAGTACGTGTCATTGCATAAAGCAACTTACTGACCATGAGATTTCTAGAGCCTAAACTTCTGCTGAGATGTCTTCTAGCCTTGGGAGCATGAAAGGAATCCAACCCTAGAAACAGGATCTACGTGAACTTGAAACTAGAGTTCTGAAAGAAGGGCTTTCCCTGCTCTTTCACGCAGGATTCTCATTTGTAAAGCAATGACGATTTTATTGCCATGCTTACTAATTAAAAAAACATTATGAGTTAGCACAAGATGTGGCACCAAATGCTCAAGGAGGATGCTCATCTGGAGAATAACTCTTAGAGATTTGACTCAGTGTCCAGGTTATTCTAATTTTCGAGGAAGGGCAAGATGCAAATACAAAAGCCTGCTTCCTCTAACATCTTACATACCATAACACACAGACAGACTTTCCTGCTTGGGCGTTTCCTCCATTCAGGGAAGCAGATGAGAATTGCAAACATTTGTGGGGCAGAAGCAATGCACCACACCCTTTCTGAGCACTGCCCTCCACTCCTCGCACCCTAGGAAACAGCTCCTTATAAAAGCTAACTCACAAATTGCTATTTTGGTTAGAGGACAGGATTTATGCACTATACTAATTTGGGAGAGAGCAGGCTTCCTGTCATCTTGCATGAAATGATTTCTTTGAGTAAAGCAAAGCAAACTTTGGCCTTCTGATCCCATATAGAATGTTGCAACTTCTTCCTAAAGCATTTACCTTCCATGGAGATGCTAAAAGCACCGTGCCAGCAATATCGGTACCTCTGCCCAAGGCTTTTTGCTTATAAATGCCTACAATCACAATGCCAATACAGACCAGCTGCATTTTGATCCATAAAATTCAAACCCTGGCCCAAAGAAATCTACGGAAGACTACTTCAAATGGCAGTCTATATTAACAGGCCATTAAGTGCCCACCAGCAGCAAACCTGCTATGGCTGTAACAATAAAAAGGAAACACCGCAGCAGACCCTTTAGAAAACGTTTAGAAGCACTGCAGTAGACTTGCAGGTGACTGTCATACCTGGGAGAAAGTTTAAGGATTGGAGTCTGAGATTCGAGGATAGGAGGGACAACACATCATTCTCCTTTACAGAAAATTAACACCATATCTCTACCCTCGCCAAGTAATAAAAAACTATCTACAAAAAGTGGATTTGTCTTGCCAAAATCCACAGTAGAAAGCTAAAATCAGCCTACTTCTCAGAATTACAGAAAACTGAACCAACAGGAACCTCAAAAGGTTATTTTGACAAGTCCCAGCCTTGAATGACATTCCAAAACTAATCTGTGCAAACAGTCATGCCATGGACACTAGGTTATAACATGGCTGAGTAAACGAGCTAGACTTTCAGAAAAAGCTATTTGTATGTAAATATTTTACTAATAACTTTAGCAATAAAATACTACGCTGCCAAATTTAGAATCCACATGATAAGAAATATACACATATACATAGTCTAAATATATATATATATTCTTACAGAAATGCAGAGCAAAACCAAGCCAGGGCCTGAATCATCTATCATACGTGCCACCACGACAGTATGACTTCTATTACAGTTGATGGGCTGCTCAGATCCCTGAGGTCTGTCACCAGAATTGCTACAAGTTTTATTTACCACAATTTTAACCAAAAACTGACAAATCATGTTACATCTTCTCAGCTGAAGGGGGAAGAAAAAAAAAAAAAAGAAAACAAAACCAAAAGAACAGACAGATAACCCCGCAGCCCTTTAGACACAGAAAGGCACCTGATTATATTGTTAAGTGTTAGTTGCAATTATCTACAGCATCCTAACTGTACTTAAGCAATCAAGTTATAAAAAGACCATGAACTACAGAATTGCTGGCATTCAAAAGATAAGTCTAACCTACCTAAGGACTAACTAAAATGACATGTGCAGCTGTAAATCAGTAAGTGTGCAAAACTACCCAGTTTTGCATAAAGTGCTAAACGTACCCCCATTTTGCACCTGTTAGCATTATGCAAGTTTGTTAAGCTTGGACATATGATGTGAGAAGATGATCTTAAGGATATTCCCTGTCTATCTCACCTTTCCTTCTCCTTCCTCATATCATCTACTGTCCTTTAAACTATGTTTTTAAGTACACATAGGCCTTCTCAGGAACTGTAGTTCAGAAGAATATTTCAAGTATACCTGTCTTTCCGTGTAAACTGAAGGACACTACGGGTTTGACTTCCACATTTTCCAAACATTTAGAGCTTCTGCTAATTCACTTGGACTTGTAATTATTTCAGTCTGCTCAGTACCTCTGGAAAAAGTCAAGCTGTTTCCTGTTACTCGTTTAACTCTTACTTAAGAAGTGATGAAATTCATCCTATAGCTTCTCCAGATTAAAGTCTAAACAACAAGCAATTACAGAAAAGCAGAATAATACATTATCCAATCATTTAGGCTCACAAAACCAAGTCCTACCATACCTATTCATATATACCCATTATATGAATCATACACAGATCTTTAACACTTGAAGTACTGAATTCAAGTTGTTATAATACAGCAGTTTGACTTGCAGGCATTGTGCAATAAACTTAGAAGTATACGGTGGGTCTCTTCTTTACTCTGTATTTCAGTGATCCATACCGTATCTGAGGGGAAAAAAAAATACAACTTAAAAGAGTTAAGGTCACTTCAGACAGAAATATTTACCTTTCCACTACTCCAATATGATAAGTGTCAGTAAGCATGCTTTGGGCACTCCACAGAGTCAGGGAGATAATCTGGCTCTGACTGAACGATAGACATTTTCAACAGAATTGGGCAAGAAGCTGTTCCCAGAGTTTTCCCCCAAACTTTATGAGATTCCATATATTCATTTATCCTGATGCATCCTTAAGTTTGTGACACACACAAATACAAAGCACTTTGAATCCCACGTACAAATCTTCTCTTTGTGGGTTACAAGTCAAAGCAGGCCATATGTCTATGCCAACTAATAATTGGGAATTATCATCTTCAACCATTAAAACAGCAGATGCTTAATATGCACAGTCAAGACACTCCACTGCAGGTGACAACACCATTATCTACACTGCTTTCAAGGTAGGCCATTCCAGGAACTTGGTATCGATGGTGTCAACATTAAGATTCCCAGCATCTGTTTTCCCTTGCACAGTTAATTTCATTCCTGAATAACTTCATTAAGCACCCCGAAATACAAAAGCTTCAAGCCTAGATATTGTTACCACACATATTTCCTTCTCCATTTCACATTCTATAACCCAGTTATCATTGATAAACCCTCCAAGATTAAGATAAAAGTTAAACTCTAATATTACTAAAAATGTCAAGGTACCTCTTTAAAAGTAAACTCAATGCTTAAGAAAAATTATACTTGCCTCTTTACGGCCTTTAATAGTTTTCACAGATTTCATGCTCTGCGTTCTTCGAAGGCCTCTCTGAGCAAACATTTCATCCTCGGAATGTGTCCCCTCCACCTCATCATCTGTTTTATCATCTCCAGGATTTTTTTCCACTGGAATTTTGTAACCTTTAAAAAGCAGTTGCATAAAAACTTTAATAAAAAGTACCCGTAACTTTTCTATTTCTAAGAAAGCCGTACACACATCCATCTAAAGAATATGCCACTCTTCCTCACGCTTCAAACCAACAAGGCATCTAGCGATCTGCCAGGGGCAGCACATGCTGCCATTTGTGAGAAACAAGCCAGTTCATTCCATGGGTACGTAATGCAGCAGTCCCTTACCTACAAAAGTTAAACCATCAGTTTGGCACCATGTTCTGCTTTACAACGAACTACAGAAAAAATCACTGGTCTTCTTGAGAAGTACTTAAGATTATTGGTGACACTGCTGTTTGGAGGCTATTCTAGGGAGAAAAAAAAAAAAAAAAAACTTGCAGATGGATGAAAACCCTTCTTTGGATCCCCTGCCTATATTTTATTTTATGTGCGCCCTATTGTTTTCCACGGCCACTACTAAACGTGCTGAATAACACTGATGACAAGACCAAGCATCTGGACAAAAATAACCTCTTCACATTCAGTATAATCTGTTGTAAATTGCCAGAAGAATATCTACTTTTACAGTAAAGGCTACTAAATGGGACATTGCTCTCCACCATCCCTATTATGAACTACAAAATTGCTGTGTACTTAAGCACAGGCAGATGTATTAGAGATAAACCACTTTATACCTTTTACAATCTATGTTGCATTTTAAACTTAACTTTATATGTTTACTTGGTTATTCCTTCCTTTGGTGTTTGTTTTACTATCTCATAGTGAAGAACAAACCAGAAGGTTTCCAGCTGTCCAGTTTATTGTCCACTTGCCTCCTCATTGCCATTCCCATTAGAAGTTCTATGTGGTTTTCCATTCTCAGAGGATTCCCCCCAAAAGAACAGATTTGCTGATGTATTAGCAGGAACCATGAAGTATGAAGTTTCATGTTTCCTTAGAAGAATGTTTTGTATTAATCCCAAATTGCAAAAACTAAAGACTCAGTTCAGACTCGATTCAAAGCAGCCTTCGAAATACGGAAAGAATTCTGAGTCTCGTTTTATTTCTCACTTAGAGATCACTTACACGTCTCTTAACTGTGCTTTTTGATTTTGTTTGACCTGTCTTTAACCCCAGAAGAGACATTAAGATGAAAAGTGGCAAGCCTAAAACAAAAGTAAGAACACTATGTTCTTCATGATTTACTTCTCAGTTCTATATAAAGTTGATCGATACCAAATAACTTTTCTTCAACCAGCCTTCTTGCCTCTCCTCAAACAAATCCTAATCTTCCATTTCTCCAATTTTCTGCCCCATAGAATCAAATCCTGCTCTTTCACTTCTTGAATTTACTGGCTGAATTCAGTTCACACTTATTAAAAATTAATATCTAGAACTAATTTTAGATTAGTATCTTTCTTCATACTTGCATCTCTCAATGCATTTTCAATACCAAAGTTCATTTTAGACAGATCCAGTGTGATTTATTAAGGGTTGCTTAAATCCTGCAAAACCACAACCAAGGTTATTAACAAACATTTTCACTAGAGGGAGCAAACTGCTTAAAAACGTGCTGGAAAGATCCTCAGGGTCTAAAAGCCAGGACTCCTCAACTTACACATACAAAGCTCCCAAATGTAATCTGGTCCCCTGGCAAGCTCTACTTTTGAAGGCCATCCCAGAACCTACAAGGTGGAACACCTAGGGACATCTTTTAGACACTAAAGGCAACTTTATTCATAACCAATAACCACTCCATCTTAAAACAATGTTTCTTTAAGCAGGTTCTTTCTTTTCTTTTGGTCACTGCATTTTTTCCTGAACTCAGAATCAAGCTTACCTAGCTCCGCAGCCACCCACAGCAGACTTGCCCCTCCTGCCATTCTAGAGACAACCTGTCACGGCCTCCAGCACATTTTCAATTAATCTTTTCTTAAACATGGAAGCTTTCAATCATACCTGTTACTTAGTTATTTACTAGGGATGTTTGCAGTGGCATGAATACTTATCTGTAATTGTAACACCCCATCTGATTCATCAAAATGACGTTTGCCTTTTTCACAACAGCCACCCCATGATCAAAGTCCTTCTACAAATGGGTCTTTTCAACTGGCTTGTACAGGAACAAAAAAATAACATCCTGCTACATAGCATCTCCAACTCCACCAGCGGTTGTTTATTTTTCATCCCTAATTTAAAGAAGAATCTACAAAGAAAACTGGAAAGGTATCCACTAGATTTCGGTCCAGGAGTAGAAATAGTTAAAAATAAAGTATCTATAAGAAAACATTTTGACATGTGAGATTGAATGTCACAATCAGTGATTATTTACACAGTATAACCTGTACTTGAGTAGTTTTCACTGAAAATTGAATTTTCAGCACTTTCAAGCTGCTTCAGAGAAATAACTAATGGTCTGTTACTGAGGAATAAATAGCTCATGCACAACAGCTGCAGTGACATCATCCCGAACGCAACTCTTGGTGAATTCATGGGCTTTTTCCCTGGGCAGTACTTTACACTGACTTGCACAGGATACCTTCTGGGCTCAATTAGCAATTCAGCACAGAGTCAGTCAGGTGGCCATTTATTCCTCAAGAAACACTGGGCTACCATGTGATTCCTGGAATGCCTTGTAGTCCACGGCCACCACTTCTCCCCAGAACGGAGAGGTGGGAAGAAAGGGCAAACTTAGCTCTGTTCTGCTTTCTTTTGGCCATCTCCCTATTTCTTTTGTGAGAAATACCAACCACTTTACATTGTACCCTCTCCGTTCAAGAAAGTACAGTTGACAGTCTTCCACAGAAGCTTTTCTTTAAGCAGCACAGGCTCAAGAAAATCTCTGCAAAAGCATGTTGGTCACTACACACCACCTTTTGAGTGTCAATGTGCATTAGTATATTATGGCAATTTCATGCCTTCATTATTCCTATCACCACATGTGATTTTACGTTTTGACCCAACGATGATTGCAGACCTGCTGAATTCATTGCCATTAATTTTCTCTTCCTATTTATGGAATTCCATAAATTTTAATGTTTAACTTTTTGTCCATTTGTCACAGAAATAATACACAAACACTTTTTTTGTTGCTGTTACTTCCAATTACGTGTTCCTTTGGCAAATTGTTGTTGCTAACTGACAGAGACAGGAGAAATTACTAAACTGTCAGTGGCTGCAGAAATAATGCGCTGGGGGGGCAGGGTGCGCCATTTGTTAACATTGCAATATGTCTTAAGCCAATTCCATTCAAATATTCAAGAATTATTTGTGGTTTTTGCTTTTTTTTTTTTTTTTCCATTTCTAAGTGGGGTAAATTACTCTTGTTCTTCCTGATTTTTGTCTTCCATGTATTGTTTATTAGCTAGAAAACAAAATTCCTTTATTTTAGACGGATACTTACCTGGAGGTTCATTTGCAGAGGCTCTGGTTTTCTTTTTTGTTTCTGGTAATGTCTGATAGGGCCTCTGTCCCACTGGCTCGTCTCCTTGTATAGAAGTCAAATCATGCATACTGAAACTTCTCAGTTTCTCAGTTATCGCACCCTGACTCTGAAACACAACAACAGTATCTTTGAAAACAAAGCAGAGGTTCTAATTTTGATGTTAAAGTTGGCTTGATGACTGTTAACTCCATGTTTCTTTGTCACACTACAAAATTCACTGAACATAAGCATGCAATAAATTTACTTTTGCTTTAAGTATTGCTTTTACCCAAGTTTAACTGTATGTGAATTCTAGCAGAAAATGTTACAGATAAGCTAGCCATTTCATTACAAGTGTCTCAATTTACTCCCTTACTCTGAACAAATAGAGGCTTTTTGGGTGAGGGGAAGTGTTTGAAAGAACAAAAACCATCAGAAGTACTCAGTTTGCTTCAATCATGGTATTTCTCTAGCAGTGTTAGGTAGCACGACAGTGCCTTTAACACTTCCATTTTAAGAAGTGCTGTTGAAGATAAAGATAAAGATTTCTGATATTTTCTATTTTACTCTCCATAGATTTTAATGTGCATAGGGAAAAAAAGGGTTAAAAAAATAGACTCCGAACCAGTAACTCAAGTAACTGAGAAACTGGCAGCACTACAAAAGCTCTAGGTCACAGAAACCTGAAACCACAAACCAAAGAGGTCCTGCCTGGACTACAGGGTAGTAGGTTCTCTGACTGGTGCATCCTTACTGACATAACACTAACCCAACACCCAATACTACATTCAAGGATAGCTTAACGCATTTGAGCATTACGATTTCTTCTAATTGTTTTTGTTAACGTCTTTTCTACATGGGAGATAAAGAAAGTTCCCCTTTGGAAAGGGAGGTCATCAAGCAGCTCTTTTATCCTACATCATATGATCTTATTATAGCATTAAAGATTAATTTAAGCATGTAAGCAACTGACACAGACACATTACTTAGTATTATGTTAAAACAACATTCAATTCTTGGGCATATGAAGCCAAAAAAAATATCACAATTTCAGAGGATGGTTGACCAACTTGTGCATGAATCCCACCTTGAGTAAGATTTTATTTTGTTCTTGCCAATGAGAATTTCTACTCAAGTAGAAATTCTCATTTGAGTGCTATGTTAGGAATCAGCAGCAGGTATTTGGATACAGTTCCACACACCTTCCTCAGCAACAGCGTGAAGCAGTTCTTGCACCACTGGCCCCAGCTATTTGTTCCCACTCTCATGCCAACAACTGCTTGCAGACGGTAGGCCAGGACGTTAAATTATTTCGTGTTAAAAATAACCATGTAAAGCGAAGAGAGTGCAGCGATACTCCTCAAACTGGCACGGCCACCAAAGCTTAGGGGGGAGGCGGGAGGGGGTAAGGATGTGGCTGAAACCTGATATTCATTTTCTAACAACTACTCACTAGTACAACATGTAAAACTAAGTGCTCTACGCATGCAAGAATAATCTAATTTAATTCTTACAACACCATTCATACCCCACAATTAAACAATAAAAGAAAGGGGATTTTATGAGGGAAGCAGAAGCCTTTGCTTTATTTTTTTTCCTCTTTCTACTGCCAATTCTCAAGAACACAGCTACAGCTTGCCTTTAAGTTAAAATGCACCACTGCGGAGTCTGTAGACACTGTAGGGTCTGTGTATAAATTACAGACTCTGAAGTTATTTTTATTTCCTAAAAGGACTTATTTAAGGCAGGTCTGTCACTACAACAGGAATCCTGCCCTTCCACTGCTCCAGTTCTCGTATCAGGAAGTATTCGCACAGTAAACTGACTCACAAACCAGCTGTGTTTGAGGGCTGACAAGCAGCTGCAAGGATGCTAGAGAAACAGAGAGACAGGGCTGCTTCTTTTGACAGCAAGAACAACCTTCAGCCTCTGCTGTAACACACAAGCCAGTTATCAGTGTGTCCATTGCCTGACCCGATGCTACTCGGCTCCAGCCTCGATCACTGAGCATTGATGAATGCATGAAATGAACCCCGTCAGTTCTCAGCAGAATCTGTATGAATTCAGCATGACTCTGCTCACTTTAAATCTGGCCAGAATCTACTGTAACATCAGGACAAAGCCTTGATTTGGTCCTAAGCAGAAGTATAGGAAGACACACTTGCTTACAAGTTGCACAGTGAGTTCGCTCATCATGCCACGTACTACAGGACAATCATTTTGAAATTGTATAGGGTAATGCAATTAAGATTATAGTAATTAACATGCTAAGAAGAATTCAAATTACAAGCCTGTATTTCTTATTCTGCATAGGAGACGCAGAGGACTAGATACTAACCGTGAACATTCAACCTTACTTTTCAATGCATATTTGGATACAGAATTGTTTTTCGAAGTGGAAGAAAGTTCAACCAACGTGCCCTAAAACAACAATGCGCAAGCACTAAGAACTTTGGAAGGATACCAGGGACAAATAAGAGACGCAGCAAAAGTGCCTGAGTTAGAAGAGGAATGAGGGCTGCGCAACCACCGCTGTGCTGCAGTCACACTCACACTATGCCATCTGCAGCAGATACCTCCTACAGCCCCTCCAGTCTCCTGCTGCCAGGAAGCAGTTTCCATCTCACCCCTAGGAAGGTCCACCCCAGCCAAATCGAGATCAGTTTGTTATCACCACACAGACAAAGAGGACATATTTCAAGGGGAGAGGGTGTGGGTGTGTGCACTGTTGTGCTATGTTATGTTTGTGTTTTGGACTGCCGTGCTCTTTCATAAATGCTGATACAGCTCTTAAGAAGATTCTTCCACCCTCCACGCACAAAAGGAACATTCACGTCTACAGTCTTATTATGCTAAGACCTTTGATATCTTGCTTAGAAAGTTCAAGTAATTACTGGCCACAGGAGTCCAGTCACACGTGGGGAATCTCCTGCCTCCAGTGCTCATTTTCACAGCTTTTTTTCTCTTGAACATTGAAGAGATAAGTGTGAAGTTTGTTTCTTAAAACATACTAAGCCTTCTTCAGAGACCACATTCATTACTGGTGATGCATCTGAAGCACTAATTAGAGCAGCAGTGGGTTTCTAAATCTAGTTTTTGATAAAGATAGCCTACTAAAGGGACCGCTTTCTGAGACGACTTGGATTCTAGCAAGCTATTAGCATGTAGTCACAGCAGCTGACCCTCATCTAAGAAATGCCCTTCTCAACTTTGCTATTAGGCATGTATTTTTATAATCTATACACTTAACCCAGGGAAGTTGCTGTAAACAGACACCACACAGTGTCTGCCTCGGGGACTATTTTTTGTTGTTTAAATTGGACTTGCGCTCCCTCAGCGGTCAGGATCACTGAACAAAGCTGCTTGGCTTCACGGGACGAGTGCCGAACGGCCTCTGCATTCACAGAGCTGCTTGGAGCGCCGGCGCTGCAAAGCCGCGGGGTGCAGCACCCACATTCCCAGCTGTTCTCTCCCCACCCTGCTCCGGGCTGACAGGGAAGGACTTCTGTTCCCTCACAACCCGCAGAGGGACTGCTGGCCCACCACTGACCTCTGCAGTGTGCCAGGGAGTCCCAGCAGGGAAGAGTGATGAAAGTGGGATGGCTGGAGAGCCGAGCTGCTAATAGCGATAGCGGCTGCGTGCCACAGCTGGCTACGGGGTACCTTCCTCTGTCACACACTACGCAGGAAGCTCGAGCGAGGCTATTAGAATAGCATTAAAACAGCAGAGAGGTAGCAGATTCAGGATGACTAAGAGTCATGCAGAAATACAGCCATCGAAATAAGAGTTATTCTCAAATAATTTACACATGAACAATATTTGTGTGACCTTCTTAGGAAGTACGGTATGTTTCACAGCATAATGCTGGTGGTGATAGAAAAAACAGTCCTCCCTAGAAGCTTGCAAAGTCAGAATTTATGTGTTGGCAGAAATTGCAGCGTACAGTTAAGCTGCATCTCTGAAGATCTGGAAAGCAGATGCATCAAAATACAAGACATATTGGTGGAACTGAGTATTGTGACAATTTCCAAAACCCCCTATAAAACTGAGCTGGAGGAGCTCCAACAGCTTTCATATCATTAAATGCACCTTGTTGCTGATTCTTTCACACCTTGATTTTTCCTTAATTACTACACAATAAAAAGTTAGCCTAGAGTGTGCTTCATCTTTAAGTACCCTGAAATCCAGATTTTTCAAAGATTTTTACTCTAAAATTAACATGACAGTAACACAATTTACTTTTCTAATGTATACTATTTAGCTGGTTTTGAAACACTGAATTTCAGCTGGTGTAGATTAACCAATACATTAAGGAAAAAGTAGCTTTACGGTCAAATTGTGTTGTCTGGACACAAATTTTATATGAACAGGGGCTAACTAGCAGCAGCTAAAAATATCAGTATAGGAATGTAAAGTCTAAGCCACAGCTCCTGCCAATTACATTTCAACTTTACAGCTGAGCACTCTTGAATCTATGTCAAATTTCAGTAGACTGACCTGTCTGCTTCAGCCTTCCCTACATAGCCAACTAGCCTTTCAATGCTAATCCCATTTTCCTTTGTCAGTCCTTGGAGAAGTCAGTCTTTCCCACTTTTGTTCTTGAAAATATTCCAGATTTTCTAAGCGATTTTACTGACATCCAGGCAAATTTACTCAAGTCAGAAAATATAAAGATCCTAGCAGCATTTACTTGAACACATCAGTGAGCAGAGGATTTCTTTGGACCTCTTCTTATCTTTAACCTCCTACATGCTCTACTCCTAATTTGAGATCCAGTCTGTCAGAATAAGCATGCTTGCTCTATTAAAAAAAAGCGATAATGAATGTGTCTCCTTCTCATCAAAACTGATCCCACTAATAGCATTCCATTCCTGAAATACTATAGCATGCTCCACCAGCTCATGCTGAAGGGATAATCTTTTCACCTGCTGGAGGCAGCAGTCAACTCTTGAAAAACAGGGAACAAAAATCAAGAACACGTGCATTGTCTCCATTTGCTTGCACAGAGCAGTCACTCTCAGCTTTTTGGAATGAGAAACTGAAGAGAGGTTTAACGTGCCAAAATAAAGATTTTCAGAGAGTCTCTTCTTTCAGTGTTTAAGTCACGTCTATTTTAGGTCTCTGGTACCGTAGTAGTTGTTTTGCCCAAGCATCTCATCTGCACCGAAATAATTCTGTACAAATATTCATGAGCGTGTTAAGCAAGTTTTAAGAAAATGGAGCAGGCATCCTGCCAGTCACAGCTGAATGGCTAAAAAATCCAAACATGGATGACATTTAGGCAAAAGTTATTCATACTTCAAAAGAAACTGGGAGGAGATATTTGCATTATTTATTTTACGGTATATCTGTAGCACTAAAAGAATTAACAAGGACATATCCAACCTTAGCCTGTCAGACAGACATGGGGAAAACATAGAGCTTAACTATCATTACAGTACCCATCATAGTAAGTTATGATTGCTGTTTGGCAGACAATTTACCTTTTTAGCATTTTAAATAGCATAGTTCTTAAAAAATTTCCCCGGAGTACTTTGAAGATGGTTTTGTTATTATTTTTGTTTGCTTTTAAATAACCTACTTTCACTCTGGATACTTTCATTCCTCTAGAGGTATACTCTATTTCATTCTACATTACTTCATGCCTCAAGGTAACGCTAAGAATTTGAATAACAAAAAAAGGAGCCAGCGATCAAATTGAATCACGTTTTCAGTATACCAGGCTCATTGTACTTATATTTTAAAACAATGTTTTTTTTAAAAAAACTACCATCCACATACATCTTTAAAAGGAGAGAAAATGAAGAAAAGATACACGGGGCTTTCCCCGCATCTTTTTGAGATTGTATATGAAAATCAATTTTTTAAAAGTGAGTTTGATTTGTTAACTAGAAATTTAAGTTAAATGCTGGCCGCATTTCCTTGTGATGAGGAGACCTCATCGCAGTCTACAACTTCCTCGTAAGAGGGTGTCGAGAGGCAGGAGACCTTTTCTCCATTAACACCAGCGACAGGACCCGCGGGAACGGGGTTAAGCTGAGGCAGGGGAAGTTTAGGCTTGACATCAGGAGGGGGTTCTTCACTGAGAGAGTGGTTGCACACTGGAACAGGCTCCCCAGGGAAGTGGTCACTGCACCGAGCCTGACTGAATTTAAGAAGAGATTGGACTGTGCACTTAGTCACAGGGTCTGAACTTTTGGGTAGACCTGTGCGGTTTCAAGAGTTGGACTTGATGATCCTTAAGGGTCCCTTCCAACTCAGGATATTCTATGATTCTATGAACTGTCACAGCTTGGGATCTCTACAGTGCTTTCTGCTATCTACTAAGAGTTTTCAGTCCTGTTACTACGAATGCAGCAATTCCATTTATTTACTACAGGAAAATAATCCTGATAGTCTCAAGACTATCATTTAGCTAGGATAAACACATCTTACTTTCCACACTTTTGTTTTAATTGAGTATTAGGGAGGATACTCAAACACTTCTATGATTCTGTGACATACGCTGCCAAAAAATCATCATGCTAGTCAGTTCTACTCCCTGCTGTTGGGCCACAAGTTGCTCATAAGCTTACTTAAGCGCTTATTTTGTTTTCTTAGACCCAGAACCCTTTGAAATGCAACTGAATGTTATGAGTTTTGTACAAACTTGGATCTATAACAACCACAGTTTACTTCATGATTTAATGGAAATTAGACAACAAAGCAAGAGTATGCTAAGCAGTAATATGCAAGTTTATGCTTAGTGCATTAATTTACTAATTCAATCAGCTAGTTGCAAACAAGTTAATTGTGTCAAGATAACTTATCTGTGGTAGTAATCTATCATGCCTTATTTCATATATGCAGTTACCTCAAGTTGATTGGAGAAAAACAGCAGAAAGAAGCCAGAAATCCTTTAAACAGTTTATCAACAAGAAAGCACAATGGAGACAGAAGAGAAACAATGGTCATCTTTACCACAAGCCTGCATAGAAAATTGCATGCTATCTTCTGAATTACAGTAATCTGATCCCCATCATTGGAAAAGTAACTACAAGCCATCTTAGACATCGTATGAGAACTACAGTGTTGCAGCCCTTACATTGTGTTCTAGGTTTTCAACACATTTGCAGAATTCATCTTTTTATTCAGGAATGGCAAATTACTGTTCAGTAAGTATGTCAAGGACAAAAGCAATTAACGCAAGCAGAAGGTTACCTTTACGGCTGCTGTCACTGCAGCAGTTGCTGCCAAATTCAAGCCTTGCCTTCCAAAATTCACCATGGTCTCATAGCCTCTTTCTTTGGCTTGTACGATGTACTCATCAATCTCCTAAAGCAAAACATACTTAAGTATTAAAGGAGTGTTTGTATAGGAGGCATATTACCCACACAGTATTATTTTTCATCAATATGGGAATACAGAAGAGATCCTCAAAGAAATATTTAATGGAACAATTACTCTTGCCTTTGTATACTAATCTTCCATTCACTTAAACTCTCTCATTCTAAAAAGGATTAAGTCTGATCAAACAAGAAGATAAAACAGATTACTTTTGTCCAACTCAGAAACACTGCAGCTATGTAACAAGTTCCTTTCACAGAGCAAGCTTAAATTGCCAGACAGATGTTGTTCAAGAAAAAAAAAAAGCTTCAGAGGCCAGAACTTTGACACAGTTAAGTATCAAGGACAATACAGACATGACTTTTCTCTCTGTGTTCAATTCCTGGAGTTAGAGATAAAAACTTCAACGCAATTCATAATAGCTAGCAAACTACAAGTTGGAAACTGTTTGCAATTCAGCCTTCAGACGGTCAAGATGACATTATTGTTCAAATCAGTAGCAATTATGCCAGCTACCTGTTTTACCTAATACTGGTCAAGCCCTGCACTAACCCTTTGTTAATAAATACTCTGTTCTGTACTGTGAGGTTTATCAGCAGTAGTCTTCACACCTTTGCTACTTGCTCTTTCTACATATGCAATACTGAAAAAGAACTATGCAGATTTGTCGTACTTTGGCTAAAGCTAACTATCCCGTAGCCATTCTCTGGCTATTTTCTGTTGCAGATTAGTCCTCCCTTAAACTTCGGTGAAAAGCCTCTCATCACATCCTTTCACTTTGCTCTCCAGAGTCACCAACATCATTAATCCTGCGAAGTTATATTACTTTGGTATGCTCGAAAAACATGGTGATATGAAGAGTTGTTATTCAACTGTACTCCTGCTTCTGCATGGTGAGCAATGCACATGCTCTTCTAGTAGAAGCATTTAACTGCATCACTTCCACTCAGCTGGGCTCCCCAGTGTGCACTGGGAAGATCAGGGAACAACACTATGTTGGTGCCTCACGTCAACAGAAAGTCACAGACTGCTCATGCAAGTTAAACAGAGGCATATATATGGACATTCATATGCACTTTTCTAGTCCAAGTTCATGCTGCCCTGCAAGCCAGTAACACACTGATCTTTTATCTAGCAATGCTTAGCATTTCAGCATATGGTATTTCCAAATCAGGCATTAAAAATATGATAAGTTATTTCTTACCCTTTCCTTAGAAGAAAGAAGAGGGTGCAGAAATTTTCTGTAGATTAAACTCGCCCCTCTAGTGTATGGGGAAAGAAGCCAAATAACAAAAGCTATCTTCAGTTCATAATACAGTGGAAACCTAAAGGCAAGCCAGAAGTTGCATGAAATCAACACCAGGAATAAGACAACGTACTAATTAAATCAACAAGAAGAAATCTCTTCAAAAAACAATTATGTATTAATATAAAGGATTCTTCACATACAGTAAATTATATTAAATAACTTAAACAATTAGACCTATGGATTTAGTTTATGAAATATACTGTCATCTGCAAAACATGGAAAACATCTGCTTTGCATTACACAATCATAAGAGTAATCATAGTCTATACTTCTAAGAGTTTCCTTTCCCTCCTCAGCTTCTTCAGCAAAGGTAGAAATTCTGTAGTCACTACTTCAAGCAACAGCACGCAGCAAGCTTCGAAACAGATGTTATTCTTCATACACACTCCGAAATCTTCCACTGAGGAAAAAAAGCTATCTAAAAGTATGACTCCTTTATAAAAAGTTATAGCAGTACAAATCAAAGAACATATGAAACAAATATAGTTACATCCAGAATTCATAAAAAGCAGGCTCTTACCAAGAGACTGTTAGGTCTGTTATTGTCTCAGTAACTGTATAAAGAGCAAACACAATCCAATACATCATCCAGCGAACCTGAAAATTAAAACACTATCATCAGTAAGAGTTTTCATTCCACCTTTACATAGAATGCACAATGCACTTTACAGTCCATTAGTTCAAAGATGTCAAAGCAAGAATTTCAAGAGCGTCTTGGCCTGCATCAAGTTGATTTCAAGAGAAATCACAGGAAGGTCCTAAGGGTTTTCCGTTCCTAGGAACTGGTGGCAGCATCAATGAGCTGAGTGAAATGCCTCGATCTCCAGGGTCACAGCCTCAACCAGGATGGTTTCACGGATTTGTTTCTGCTGCTAGAAAGCTTTAATGATGACAGAAAAACATTGTAAAGAGCCAGTAGATTATCATAAGCATGAAGTGTGACTCCCAGTGTAGCACTAAAGCGTATTTCACTCTTCAACATCCATCCATGTGATGAATGTGTGTTCTAGAACACACAAACACACACACACAGAAGTGTCAGTAACTCAGATAGTCCTTGCTTTCACTTTACCAAATCCATTATCCAGCTAATGCAGCTATATTTTGAAATTAGGTTCTACACGTGTGCTTGGCATTATGGTGCTGACACTGGAACAAGGCAAGACAAAAGCATTTTCATGGAACTTTAATTCTATTCATATGCCAAGAACCACAAAATTCTTGTTAACAAAAGAACTTACATCTAAGCATCTTAATGCTCCAGGGTTTTTTTTATTTGTTGGGGGTGCTTTTTTGACTATACATCACTGTTTCAAAATCAGACAATGCTCTTAAAAACAGAACATTAAAACTTGTATTTTAATAGCCATTTGATTAAATCTCTTATTTTCTTGAACATTTGTTCAAATCTTGTTTTCTAAACTGACTACGTATTTCAGAATAAATATTATAGTAGTTCTGTGCATTTGTCTTTTCTAAAAGATCAGTGGCCAAAAAACCATATTTCCAAAATAGATCAGTGCAAACCACTACTGCCTATTCAGTTGTTACTAACTGAACACCCACACGCTCTTTAAATTCTGACGTTATCTATACTTAAAACAAATGAAAAAGGAAAAAGCAAAAAGGATTAAAAAAAAAAAAGTAACTCCTGCAAACCGATGCAGTAACTTACTTTCTTTTGCTATATACAGATTGCTCACTCCTCTGGTATACCCACAAAGCATTAACTGCCACATTTGCAGGATACTAGTTCAAGTCTTAAATTGATGTTATCCATTTGACATAGCAATACACATAGACATAGTTCCCCCACAGAGGATGTGGCTCAGATTTAATCTATACTTCTAACACTTTATGTGTGTGGTGAACTTAAGTCCGAACCTAACACTACGCTCCTGCTTATTTCACAGCTGTGCATTAAGCTTTAAAATTACTTCCTTTGTCACAGGACCCACTTATCTTAAATAGTTTTCTGCATTTCAATTTGAAAAGAAACTCAGTCATGTGATGACATTCTTCACTTCAGTCTCTCAGAGGATTTAGATATTTCAGGCTTGAATAAGCTAAGACAAAAGTACACAACAGCTGAAGTCATCTCTGACAGGCCATGTGACATTTAGACTGGTGACCCTCCTATGAACCAGAGTCAACACCTGAAATAAAAATAAAGTTAGCAACCACCCTTGCCCCATCATCTTAAACACACAAATCTGCATGCTTAAAATGCCCTGAAATACTGACCTTTTCAAAACATTCTACCCAAGGCATTAAATCTTTAATCTATTTATCCAATTACGAACAACATTGGAAGTGGAGTTTCTCTGGGGATGCTACGGACAGTAACAAACACAGCAGAAGGGCATGTGACATCTGCCAGGAGTCCTGGGGACGTCTGGGCACAGACTCTCAAAAACTCAGGGCAAATTATATTCTAGTACAACTAATGCATTAGGTAACAAAAGCATCCCTGACGAGTGAACCCAAGTGACTTACAGTGGTTTTCATACCAGAAAAATTAGGGGGGGAAAAAAAAAAAAAAAAAAAAAACAGAAGGTCACTGTAAATATTTTGACACTGCCCTGAAGAGCATCAGCTGCACTCCTCTTAAAGATAAAGTCAAAGAAGCTTTCATCAGGTTTTGCTTTTTATGTTAAAAGGGTGATTACAGATTTGTTTTGCTGGTTGTTTTTTCTATCAAGTGTAAGCTCATCTTTGTTGGCTTTGGCTGAAGCACAGCCTTTCAAGTCAGGATTTTGAAGCCAAGAATTGAGAAGACTGGATGGTAGACTTCTAAACTATGTTTCAGATCCTTATTACAGGCACTTCGGTGTAATATTGTGAAAAGGTTCCTCAAAGATTTTAGTCAACTCCATTAAACCAGGGTAATTAAAAGAACAAATAAATTTCCTCAAAGGCGCAAACCCTGATTTCTAGAACTAAAAGTACACGTCTTTTAAATTATCAAAAATGGAAGCAATAAAAGCTCAATTTTTAAGAAATTTCTGTGAACGTTTTGTTGCATCATGACAGCAAATATATATATACACATCACATCAAGATTCCTTTTTTTGTTGTTCTTAACTGGTGGAAGCAGTGGCTAAATCCAGAATTTCACCCTGTTATAAAGCTCTTGCAATTCTGCAAACAAAAACAGATGGTCCTGAGCCACACACAGCCCTGGAAAGGAAGTTGGGCTTGGGCCAGAGCATAACTGGCAGCGGAGCCGTGCCATTTGGACGGCTGCAGTAACCTCTACCCTCTTCAAAGAAAGCGATCCAGCTGGGAAGACGAGACATTGATCATTCTAAGATCTATCAGGACACTTAACCTAACCAGCAATGCTGTGGTAATTCACTGAGCAATCATTGTCACTCCCTGCCTATGAAAAAGGCAGCGTTGCACTAAAAAAATAAAGAGAGCTTAGAAACAACGTGATGCTTTTCATTCATCTAAGCCCCATGAACGTTCTGTATGCAACGGCAGATGCAGGGACTGGTCAAAGACCACAGGTCACTGGAAAGTATTGTTTTCAAATTAGATGGAAATACACAGTTGGAAAAAAATACAGTTCCAGGTCCTACTAGCAGTCTTGTCGAAACAACAGACATCTCAAAAAAAAAAAAAAAAAGCTAAGTTACAGCTGTTTTGACTATTTGAGTCAAAAACTCAGCATTCAAGGACGTTTAGTTTTTTGAAAGTGTATTGTTAGAATCAACAGAAACCTGAAAGTGATTGCTTGTATGAGAGTTCAAAACTGGCATCCTCTACTAACCCTGTAAATCCCTTTTGAAGGCTCAGGAAGAAAAACAGGATTTTAAGCTCTTTGCATTTATACACTTTCCTGGCAGGGTAAAGCAAACAATGATACAGAGGAAATTCTCTTCTTATTTTCAATGATTTTTCCTCTCAGAAGCTTCCCTGTGGCAAACAGTAGCCCTACGTGCACAAATAAGGTCTAATCAGCTTGCACACAAAAAAGCAGATGTATGTATGAACACTATGCTCCCTTTAGAGCCTTGATGGAGTGGCCTGGCTAAATGCAAGAAATACAAGAGGAGGAACAACATCTACTGCATTTTGCTACTGCAACAAGTACAGAGCAGCAATGTTACGTACCCAGATAGCAGCATTAGGTCACAGCTATAACTGCCAAATTAACATAACCGATAGCACTGACTCCCTGCCCTAAGTCAAGGAGCAGAATTAAAATGGATGGAAAAATAAAAAAGGTTCAGGTGAGAATACATGTTAGTAGCTGCATCAAATGAGGCAGTAACAAAGTCACCAAAGCTTGCAACTGCGTGCCATTCCTGTGTTAATCATCATTGTTCACATCCAAAAGTACCCAATTTAACAAATTAATTCTGACCTGCAAAAGTATCTTTCCCCATCTCACTCTTCTGGTTGTTCTGCTTCTTTCCTCCACATCATCTTATCTAAATCTTTGAAGAACGATGGATTAACCAGGGCTACCCTCTTCTCAGATGGATTTTGAACCTCTTGTTGACTTCTATGCCATGACAGTTAAAATGCTGTCACTGTTCACATCATCAATGGGAATCAAATCTGTAATTGCTTATGCCACAAGTGTTGGCAGAATTAGGAAGCTTTCCCCTTCACTGCCCCAAATTGCATTATTTGGTAATTCCACTGAAATACAGCTAACACTAAGGTTTATGCTTTAAAAACCTCCTCTAAAATATCTAGCATAGCGCGTTGGATGCCTTTCCATATGAGTAGTGTGACAAACATTAACCATTATCATAGGGAATTAGAACCATCTTCTTTGGCATTCTGAACAGAAACCACAGGACGACCATCGCACTTGCACAGGTTTCATATCTAATTCTGAGACAGCTGAATTCACCTTTCATATATTCTATCGCACTGCATCATGAAAATGTCACTGCTATATTTAATTAAGCAATTAAAAGGAATGTGACTTACATATTCCTTCACATTTTTTGTCTTCACAGCTTTGTACGAATAATATGCAGGATACAGCATCCCAAACACCAGCCTATTGGAAAACAAAAAGAGTTTTCAGAATTTGTTATACTATACATAGCTAAGTAGCGACAACGCTAGTGTAAACTAACCATCTTATAACCAACTCTCATACTTTGAAATAAAAATCAGTGTTACAGGTTGCTTGGAAGAAGTTTAGCAATATACAGGAATAAAAGCAATACCAACAGAAAAGATCGGATGCCCCCGCAGACAGCAGTTTCCTAGGGCTGCCTCTAGCAGTTAATGCAAAACCAGGAGCTCTGCTGGTTTAGCTGCAAGCAAAACCAGTCCTGCAGTCCTGTCCATACCAAAAGATTGCTTCCATCTGAAAATCCTCTAACACACCTGAAAATCCTCTAACCATTCTCATAGGGGATTAGAACCATCTTTTATCAGGTACCAGAAGATTCTTCAGAAGCAATCGTAACACAACACAAAGAGTTAAGCACTTTCAGCTCCTTTTGCTAAAACACTGCAAAGCCAACACGTAGAAATGGAGGCACGTGGGAACTAATCCCACTTTGCCCAGACAGCCAATTTCTGCTATAATTCCTCAAACATAAGGTGCAGGGAGCAGGGTGTGAGGGTGCCAACCAATCCATAGCGAGAGCAGGATCAGAAAAAAGATCTGCTCTAACAAACGTTTGTTACAATACGGCATTTTCTAGGAAAAACTATCTTGGTCACAGACTGGTGGCACTGCTCTTCATGATAAATGCAACAGCTGTGGTTGCTACCTCCTTGCAGGAGGTCTAGATTTTTATTTCACCAGTCTGCTACACTTTGTGAAGTCAGGCAACTGCCTGCCCTTCGTTCCTAAAGCAGCAGTCACAGAGAAGTCTGGCTACATCTCCGCACCAGCACTTCCAAACCGCTCAGCAGGGCTACGTGGGAGAAATCGACACCCCTCAGGACACCCAGAGACCTTCCCCAGAAGTTCAGAACTCTTAAGTAATTAACTGCTCAGAGCTAAGTGGAGGAAGACGCATCACACAGTATTCTGAAGACGATTCCACCTGGGGAAGACGCAGCACGCCAGATTTGAACTCATACTGTCAAAGCTTACCAAAGTAAATCACCAACTAAAATTTAAGGTTTCATAAGTGTGGCAGGTAGCTTTACATCAGTGGTTCTACCTGTGGAACCACCACAGAACACTAAAAAAAAAACTGTATGTTGTGTTTCAGCCCTAAAGAAACTAAAAATTCTAGCCCAATTTAAGTATTTTTAGAAAATTCTAAAGAGAAACTCTGTAGCAGAGCCTGTATCTTCTACAAGGTGTTACTTATAAGTACTGCCACGTAGTATACAAGACCTCAGAGTACATTGTGAGTTGCAGTCTGATACACCCCATCTTCCAACCTCCTCTCTGACGCATAGGCAGAAGTCTTCCGCTTGGTAGGAACTCTATTTCAAATACTTAAATAATCCCCAACAGTTAAAATACAGTACTTTAAATTAAAAAAAAAAAAAAGAAAAAAGAAAAAAAGAAGTGTAGAATTATTAACAGCAAAGGTGAGACACTTTCTTCAACATCAGATATAGCAGGATAAGAAACACATTCCTATTAACTCACAGGAAAGCTATTGCTGGGCTAGGGGGGCTGTTAGTAGAGCTCCTAATGTTAAGCTTCAAGTGCCACACGTGAAAGAGAGAGGAGAAAGTTAGGAAGGAATATTTGCAGGACTCTTTCTGTTTGAAAGGACCTTGTGAAGTCATCTGGTCCAATTTCCTGCTTAAACCCCGGCTGACATCAGATTTGGACCAGGCTGCTTAGGGCTTCACCTGGTTAGTGGTGGAAACTTCCAAGGAAAGGTTTCACAGCCTCCCTAGACAACCTGCTCCGAGACTTAATGGGCCTTTTAGCACAAACTGTTTGCATAACATCTATTTAGACAAAGGGATGGTGTATGGCAGATCACTTAAGACAACATTAATACCAGTGGGCATAACCAGAGCATCACGGGGGTAGTTTGCCATCTGGACCTGGACGCTCAGAATTTCACAGTCTGTGCTAAACCGAGTTAGCGGAAGATGGGTCTTGAAGCTCTTCGACAAGAACAGGTGAAGCTGCTATTCCACCGCAGGTGAGCTTACCTACACATTCCAGATGTTGAAATGCCTCTTGGAAAAAGCCCAGACTATTTGAAATCAGCACAACCTGTTGAAGTCTACCTAAATACAACTCGACTTTAATCCAAGCACCTTTCATCCTATGGCCAAAAAAAGCAACCATCAAAAAACCCTGAGCGGTTTTATTTCTGCTGGCTAGGAGATCTTGACACCACCAGTCAAAAACCTCACTTCACCCAAACAACATGAGACCTGGAAACAGAAGTAGCATTATTAGACCCAACAGCCTTAATTTGGACGAACTTCTGTAGACAAGAGCTCTTCCTCTCTTCTTGGTCCCTGGGTAATACCCTGCTCAGTAACCCATCAGCTCTAATGCCTGTCACCTTCCCTTCTTCTGGCTCAAACTATAACCTTTAAGCATCAGAGATGAGGAAAGCTTTATTAAATAATACAACAGAGAGTTTATAAGCGTGGAAATGCCTTTGAACAGAAAAGACAGAAGAGGTTCCTGAATGTCATCCTAACTGCCAGATGCCATAATTATATGCCAGCAATTACTGGTCATCTAAGTACGTCTCCCAGATTCCCAAAACCAGTCCCATGTTATTTATATAGCTACTAGAAGACTGCACATGTAGATTTCTTCCTATGAAGCATAGGAAAGAAACAGTTTGAACCTTTTTCTTAACAGATTTTGGTCTGTAGTTTTCAATTCACCCTCCTGTCAGGTAACTATTTAAATAAAAGCTTTTTAAATAAAAGCCTGATTTTATTTTTAAATTTAAGCAGTAATTTTCCCCATTTGACATCCTATAAAATCTGCTGGAAGCCCATATTAGGATAAAGTGGATTTTTTTTTTGAACACTGGTTTGGAAACGACCGATCTGCAAGAAGAAAGGTTATTACAGTCGCAGTGAGCTACTGTAAGCTAAGCTAAAGGCAACCTCACGGGAAAAGAGAATTGTAACTAGCACAAGACAAATACGATAGAGGTAGCTAGTTTTTCCCAGCTAGCAAGCCTTGGTCTTACTCAAACCTGGTCAAGTCAGAAAAACACCAATTGCTTCCTACTCCACACGTAAGTGACTTGTTTGTGGCTGGGAACATTACAGACCTCACAACGAGGATTTCACATGGAGCAATGTTTGTTATTTGGGAAGTGTACTTATTTCCATTATAAAAAAGGAGGGAACAAAACCAGTAAGGCATCATCTACAATAACACTAAACTTCCAGTAGTCAACATCACACTGATTCATGGCTCCAATAAGATCCTGGGAGCTAGTAAATCAAGGTGGAAAAGCCAGCGAGGTTATCAGCTTTTAGTATTCACTCAGAAAGAAATCTTCTGGAATTCCTTTTTAAAACCAAAGCACTGTGTAACACAATACGCTGTCACTTACTAGTGTTCAACGCTGCCGTACAATGGAAGCGTTACAACTTGGCCACTGATGGAGGAAAACCAGAGTTTTCATCTCTTTCCTCCTCTCCCCAGAAAATGGGTGGATAAGACCAAGAATGAAAGACATCAGCACACTTAGCTGGTAATAACAGGAACCAGTACGGTTTTATCTCTTCCCTAGAGCTGACATCAAGCATGGCATGGCTCCTCTGTCAACTCTGGCATCATTGCCTCCTTCACACGGAGTCACCCAGTCTCAGCTCAAGCTACCAGACACGTTAACAGTAAAAAAACCCCTCTCATCGCCAGGGAGCATGGCTGAAGGTCAGCAAATTCAGACGTACCCTCCATCTATAAATCACTGATCAGTGCAGAGGCAAGAGTAGGAGAGCTCAGTGCAGCTGATCGAAGACAGAGGCAGAAACACACAGAACAGCCGCGGGGAGCCCAGGCACAGTCGGCATTGGCGACAAAGCTACAACAGCAGGGCATTTTCTAATACTTCTCGGTTTGCATCGATACCCCTAAAAATCTCCAAGTTGTTAGCAGCACCTCCTGCTACACGTTATAAATGCACTCTTCCTCTGCTGTTTTTACAGTAACTTCGTGACACGCTTTAAGGACATGCCCAACTATCAAAATAGTTGGCTCTTCAAATTTAAAAGCTTCAGTGCTATTTTTAAAATGCACTTTGTATTTCACAGTGTACACGAGCATGCCGCACTAACAGAGCGGATAAGAACAAAGCCAGCTTCCACAGATGGGAGCAGATTTCAGCTGAGCATGATGTCATTTGCCGTATTTCACCAGCAGATATATGGATAATCCTGCTTACCAACGTAATTTCCCTGCCAGTTGTACGCCTAGCTATTTCAGCTCTCCAGCTGTACTCAGCAGCTAGGGGAGCGTTCCTCGTTCGGTACAGCCACCTCCTTCACAGGCGTTCTGCTCATTTCAAGAGACAACGTTTCTCAAATATACCAGGAGATGAAAAATCAGACCAGGCAAAACCAGTGACAAACCCTTGAAACCTGAGAACGAGGCATTCGCATATCCACACGGTGGTGTAAGACAGTAGGCTTTGTGCATTGTAATACTTGAAACAGCTTTTAAGTGCACGACTACTTAAAACACCCATTTCTGAAGTGAAGCAGCTGAGTTTGCATCTGACTGATAACTGGAAAACAAAGCGGTCACCTCTACCACACTGCTTTAGCACAAAACATACTTAGCCTGGCCAGTAAACATCACTAAAGCTAATGTCTAAAATACAGACAGAAATAAAACGAAAGCCTCCAAGTCTCTCAGAAGGACTACTTGCCTCAAGACTCCCAAAATGCTAAGCCATTAAGCCCACGGTCCATTTATGACCCAGTCAGATCACATGGCCAAAGAATTACCAGGAGCAAGGAAGTGTCTTTCTGCATTTCAGAGAAATAAATAAAAGAATCAAGTTCCAGACAAGGGACCCAACTATTCCCTACGATTACAAGCTATTCAGGACACTCATCCAGCGTAAGATTCTTTGGGGACAGCACCATTTGCTAAGCTCCCTAACAAGTCTGGTAACAGATGACACTGATTTGTCCACCCACTGACAGATTGACGATCTTGGCACAGGCTGATACAGAGCCAGACATTTGTTAATGTGTGCATCTACAGTAGAAATATGTACCTACATCCTGGAGGATCACTTGACAGCACTTGGCAGGCTGGAGAATGGAAGAAAAAAAGAAAAAGAGAGCCACCGTCTCCATAAAACCATAGAAGTGAATATAAATCCTCGATACACTTTGCTGGCCCTGTCCATTTTCCCTTCCCAATATCAGTCTGCACCTGCAGTTTACGACAGGAGCATCTTCCACCCCCTCCACGAACAAGCTTTTCCAAGAGATGGTAACGCACCACGCCAACACCGGGGTACTGTAGGCGGCTCCCAGCTGTGCCTGGTATCGAAGCCGTACCTGTACTGCAGAACTGCATCGATGCAGAAACTGGGCTAATGTTGTCAGTATTCCTTTGCTCCTGCTACAAATACTATTCCATGTCATGCTTACAGAGTTTAATTTAAGCAAGATTCCTTCTGAAAGCAAAAATTCTTTCTGGAAAGTAAATAGAATGAAACAGTCTGGAGAGCAACGCTGGCATTTTTGGCTGGCTGTTCTCGATCTTAAAAAGGAAGATATGGTCATATTTCTGTCTGCTGAGGTTTCAGTCAGCACGCACTGGAGAAGCAGTAACTCATTTGCTCAAACTACACGCTGCTACTCATAAAAGAAGAGCAGTTAAGACTTCTCTCATTTTTTCCTCTTTTTTTGAGGGTGGTGAAATTTAAGTCTAATTAGTTGTGAAAAGTTAAAGCTGTTAAATGTTTGTGTGGTACACATACTCAAAATAAGGCATAACGAGTATTTGTAAGAATCCTAGTCAGGAAAAAAAAAAAAAAACCACCCTACAATTCAAAGGACAAAGCAAGCCCCTCGGTCACCCCTCCCCGGCACCCCCCGAGGATTACGACTGGGTGGGCAGCGAGTTCGGGACGAAGCCAGCTCTCGCCTCGGTTTTCACGTGGTCAGACAAACAAAAGCTCAGCCTGACATTTTTGTCCTGAATGCTTTTGAAAGGCACTACGCTAAACAAAGGCTCATCTCCAACACTGGACAGAACGGAGTTGCATTTTGCTACTGGACAACGTTCAGATACGTGACGTTAGCCATAACATGCTACATTAAAAGAGTACGTACCCAAGTAATTACACATGATAACTTGGGGTCAAAACGCTAGTCTGTTACAGGGAGGGGGAAACACGATAATAAGCTCCTGAACTTCACACCGAGTTGCATCCTATTTTTTCCTTTTTTCTCCCCCCCCTCCTTATGTGAGGGCAGAGATATATGGAGGCGAGAGGGGGGCGGGCGCAGGAACCGCATAAATCTGTTGAAAGAATGCGTCTCTTAACAGTAGCAAACCTGAAACTCCTCAGCTCCTGGGGGAGACTGCAGTTAACGAAAGGCAGGAATGCGATCAGAAACAGATCTGTTAAAACCTCCGTGGCACTCTTATAGAGAGAATATCCCGACAAGCCACAGGAAAAAAAGTCTCAGGAGTTAAAGAATATACCCCCAGAAGCACTGACAGGTCTGAATAAAGCGCATTCTTGAGCTGAGCAAGCTGGCTTTGGAGCAAGCTGGCTTTTAACCTTTCAGCGTAGAAAGCTGGAATCCTCCTAACAGCTGCCAGCTTCTTCCAAAGCACAGCATAACCCAAACGAGCGCAATTACTCAGCCAGGCAGAAGTCACCTACAAGTTTTAAGGAGGAAAGCGACTTCCCTACCGACCCCACCAGAAAGTCAGAGATTGCTGTATCAGAAGCATTCGTGAAGTGCCAAGTATAATAACCACAGGCAGTCCGATAGGAGCCTGTTAAAGCCTTTCTCCCAGTACACTAAGGGGAGCCTGGAGCTCTGTACCCTATGCACTCATGCGTGTGGAATGCTCTTGTATTGCCTTACACCAAAATAAGCAACCTGTTGCCAAATACTCTTCAAGTTCTTTCAACGTGGAAAACAGCCCTGCCTGAACCACGGAAGTCTAAAAGCAGCACAAAAACATAACAAAAACCCCTTCTATAAAGGAAGTTCGGTGCTGGGACCCGTACAGAACTACTGACGTGCTCACACACCGGTAAGGCTGACCGCCTATTTGCATAGGCTCGCCACATTTCTCCCAGAGAAACCAAGACCTAGATGCCAAGAGGACTCTGATACCTTTAATTAACACATTTGCTCTGCAGAGAAATTTCTTCGAGCCCAGAATGAGGGCTTTCCCTTTCCTGCCACTATCACCTATAATTCACTTATAAATGCATTCTCTTAAGAATTCCCATATGCTCAGAGCTGAAAGCACTGGAAACTTGCACGGTATTTCCGAGGTTGCCTGTTATTCATCCCACTTGCTGCTAGAAAACCATAGACAATACAATACAGATCAAAGAGAAGTCTTAACACTTAACTGGATACCTGCACCCACGTGAGATGTGCTGCCTCCCTCAGAGCGAAGCAGCTAGGAATTCCCAGCTCAGAGCCTACACGTGGCTTGCAGCCTACTAGGCCAGTTCAGCCAGCCAGCAACACGCCCCAGATACGAGTTCCCCGAGCCCCACTCTGCCAGCAACGAACCTACTGCACGCACGTTGCAACAGCTCTCTCTTAAGGGCCTTTGGCAGCAAGGACAGCATACAGCTGAAAACCACTCCCAGAGCAAAACCCAGGCTGCCCCTCTTTGTCCAAGTCTGCCTGGACGCTGCCTTTCACAGGGACACGCTGCATCGCTGCTCTGACAGCACAGCTCTCCCCCTCTCTGTTCTCAGGGCACTACCTGTACGTAAACCCTGCGAAACAACTCACCTCTTGCTCCAGGGATCAGCCTGGACATACCGTCACCACGCCACGGAACAACACCTCTCAAATCCTGTTCAAAGAGAGCCCCAAAGCCCAACAAACCCAGCAGTATGGAAAACTCGAAAAAGCTCGTGCTGGAAAGCAAACAGAAACCGTAGTAGGCACAGAAATGGTTATTCAAGTCTGAGTCACTGCTCCGCGTGCCTACCTAATAATTGATCCAACAGACGTGTTTAACTACTACCCAACAGCATCCTGAACATCCCGGCACTGCTTCCTGTTTACACGCTTACTAAGATCAGCCATTTATGCAGAACACTCAGCAGGTGATTTCGTAACTCCCAAGCAGCCACGCAGAGGAACCGAATTTGTCTCTAACATTTCCACGTGATAAAGAGTCAACACTGACGGCCTTCGATACGAAGTCATCCTTAGTAAGTAGCTTGAAATCTCTCACCTAGCTCTCGGCTCAAAAGCAGAATTTCATCCCTGCTGGAGATGCACTAATTTCCAAAGCTGCTCACACCTACTGAAACTTCAGATAAGCCATCTTTCTTCATAGCTGCCTTAATACCCCCCAAACTCACCTCCTGCTGACTGTTTGCCACTGAAGTGTTTACGGCCTGAGAGCAGCCAGCTGTGCCCTCAGACAGGAGCATGACTGAGCACCAGGGACTAACCAACAATTACGAGAGGCCGCATCTGCTTTTCACACAGCTCTCACGACAACCTGACATGACTTTGTTCCAAGTCAGAGACGTGTTCTTGCACTAAACCGTGCTCTTCTTTTAATAATCAACTCGGACTGTCAGCTGGATTAAAGATGCCACTTAGTGATCAGTTGATCTTTTTTGTTGTTGCTGTTTTGTTTTTTTAAATCAAGCTAGCCTTCAGCAGATGTTTTCTGTATTTAGCACACGCGTGAAAAAGCTTATTCCATGGAGTAGGTAAGAACACAATTGAGATTAGTATTATTTTCAAGTTCAAAGATGAAAGCTGATACCTACACAGACGTAAAATGAAACAGTCACGTAGCATAAGCTCTATTTTATAAAAGACTGTGCTCCAAGACACGCATTATCATTACAACAATTCTACTTAACGTTTGAAGTAGCCTGACTCATAAACGTATCTAAGTCCCAAAGCAAGATAATTCAGTATTCTGTTGGAGCAATTTCTTTCAGTGCTAGGAAGAAGAAAATTTTGGTCATCTGCAATTTTTTTTCCAGCAATAACTTTGGCCTATTTACCTTAAATTATATTATCTCAAGATCAAGCTGTGGAAGTCATCGCAGTAACCCTGTGCACAATTACACAACACGGACGTTCAAGTCTCACCTGCACGAGATGGGGAGAAATTCTTTGTATTGAAGTGTTCAAGCATGTTTTCTTCTATCATCTCAAGAGCTGCATTAGGCAAAGAAGTGACCTGGCATCCCACGCAAACCATGGAAGTTCAATTACCTAGAACTTCTAATGCCATTGATATTTTAGGAAACCAGACAATATGCTCCCAAGGTCGGTTTATTCTTACTATTTGGGTACTCTAAAGCTTTTTTCTGCTTTGGAATGTGGTTTTAAAGCTAGCCACTGTGCTGGAGTTTCACCATCCTGCCTGAAGCTCAGCTGTGGCCTAGACACATTTCCTCCAAGATCACAGAAGAAAACAGAGTTAACAAAAAATGGATCAGCTGGAAACTTGAGAGAACGTCACTAGTTAAAATGCACAATCGTGTCACAGCTTTCTGCTGTTAGAGTATCTTCCCTCGACATTCCTGAAGAACCATCAACATCAAAATGATTTGCTATAGGGAGCTAACGTTTAAGCTAGAAGCGGTCCCAACTAAGAATTGCTTCTGCTTGTTCCAGGATAAACCACATTTTATTTCTGAGCCATTTGTAACTGAAAGATAAACCACACTGCACGTAGCCATGCTTTTACCATACGGATGCCTTTTTTTTTTTTAATTTAAAGCATTCAACACTGCTACAAACCTCACAATATGTGGAACACGAATCCGTGTGCTTGGTTTTAAAGAAGAAAGCAAAGTTCATACCCTGAAGGACAAAATGCTCCAACTTAATCATTAGACATCTTATAACCTAAAGATGCTGTTGCAGACCAGCCTCAAGGTCCTGCTTCTTCCAAGAAAATGCTACCAAAAAATACAATGATTTGAGCAAAGGAAATGGATGCAACCACACAACACCAATTACTGAAGCAAAGTAAATCTGTCTCATCTCTTCCTCAGACAGCTATTTTTCACCTTCGACCATCAGGAGTTACTTATCTCTATATTTTTGCCTTAAGGACCCTGATGTCCAAACAGTTTTATTAATCTTATCAAGACCCAGAAAGGTATTTCTGAAGCCTCTTCGAGCATTCGAAAAACAAACTTTGCCATTGTACACAGGAAAAGGCTTCTTCTATGAAATTTGTATTTGGCAGATACCGCTGAGATAACATCTGGACTCGTTGTTCCTAAGTATGTGTGTTTCCTCAATTAGAACCTGTGCTTAGAGACACTCCGAATACTGCCAGACACCCAGTTAAGAACAGACAACATGCAGAACCTCTAAGGAACTTCTTCATGTAGCTGTTTTAGTAGCTTCCCCTTAAGGTCAGAAATACCATGCTAAAAAATAAGTTCATTTCCTCGGTCCCGAACCCCACTCATTTACTGACTTCTCTTTAGAGACGCGTGCATTGAATTGGTTTGAGGGCAGATTTTGTTCCTAAGAAGCAGCAGCGCATAGCACGTTAACCAACCGGAGGCTCATTTCTGAGAGGAGGATTCAGTTAATGCCTGACTGGCAGCGTATCGACAGGCCAGGAACCCAGAAGATAAAGTGAATATAAGTGTTCCTTTTCAGAAGTGTCATTTGCCATCAGTGACGGAAAGATAATTTGCCCAATTCACGTTATCTTCTTTACACAAAGATAAATTCCACTTTGAAGCATTGCAGGTTAATTATTATTCAAGAAGCACCACCCCTGAAGAGGTACATGCTAAATTGTGAAACCAACACTGTTTAAATGGCTTCTCTGGCAACCTAATGACCACTAACGCCATCCCTAAAACTAGGTGCTTTGTGTTTCTGTGGACATACCGTCTTCTAAATGAACTCCAAGCTGGTCCCTGCTGAACAATGTGAACAGGTCGGCTTCTTCTATGGCTTCTAAAACAGTCTAATCGTAAATATGCATAATCTGAGCAACAGTAGACTTGGTTTTAGACAGACATAAGGGAAACCACGTGTTCTAGAACTGAGTCCTCGTGTGGAGAAAAAAAAAAAAGACTGGCAGACAAAAGTGAATAATAAGAGCACAGTGCCAAAGAGTTAGGTTCTCGTTAATGTTACAGCTTAAGGTAATGTTATTATCAAAACTAACCCAGACATCCCTAAGCTAGTGACCATTTTCCTCCTTCTCCTTTACATGGTTTTGATCAATGTGTTAGTAAAGGAGGCGGGGGGAAGAAATAACAGAAACCAGACAGTTGTGGGAAGGCACGAGCACAAACTGTTTTCCGATTTTCCCCTTCCAGCAGCGCAAGTTCCAACAGCTCTCTTTATTAGCAGAAGAAAGCAAAGCATTATGTCAGACTTCTCACTTCAGGAAAGTTCTCCTTTTGTGGATCCTTGCATTTTAATGCTGAGTTAAAAGGCTTTTTAAAGGAGCTGCAGCGCATTAGTTTTCAACACCAAATGCAAGGATATGCGAGCAGTATTTCAGAGATGATTAACACAGGGAAAACATTCACCTATTTAAACCTCCTTCCACGTCAAGGCTTGCAGACCAGCCACAGAGCACCACAGAAAGCAAGTAACGCCCTGTTATTTCGTCGGGGATAAACTCAGCCAGGAACTATCAGCAAGGGCTCAGCACACAGCGAGCCTCTCGGGGGTGTTTTAACCCCACCATGTCTGAAAGCATCGCACTGGCTGTCCTGTCGCATCCAGGCTAGCCATGTTTCAAGTCAGGCTGGTCAGCAAAAAAAACTGCAATATATCTTTCCTACCGAGACTCTTACATACCCAATCTCATTTATGCATTAGTACATTGCTACAATCTATTTTGGCAAGCCTGCAAAATTCGAAAGATTCACAACAGATCATACTGTTTTCTGCTGTAATATTTTCTTCTTTTTGTTCCCTAAGAAACCCGGAAGGGCTACAAGGTGCTTCCACACAACGGTGGAGGTTTTGGAATTTCAGAAACAGGAAAAAAAAAAAAGATCAATAATGGCAGAGAAAGCTCTGCACATGAAACGCCAGAAACAGGGGTTTTGCCAGACACCTTTTAACATATATTTTTGAAGAATTTCTGATCAGGGATTAAAAGCGTTAATCCAAAGCAGTTTTTATATATTTATATGTATATATATGCACATATATATATAAATACCAGAATTCAGCCTGGGGCCTTCCCCAGAGATGTCCTTATAAGAGCATATCAGGGGTTGGCTCCATGTACAACATAACCAGCAAAGCAAGCTGCTCCATCTACGCTGCAGAACTGCTCGAGATCCTCAAATACGCTCTGACAGAGCAGACACTGGTTTGCAGAACATACAAGAGCGGAGGTTGTTTGTTTTAATTAGAAATGTCCTTTTGTGCCAGACCATGCAGTTCTTGGTATTCCTTTATCTGCAATGCATAGGACACAGATGTGGATTTCAGCACGTTTTGTAACAGAGCACATGCCAAGATCATTAAGTAAGAATGTCAGACTCCGCAGCACGCCTCTAGTTGTGCTCCATCTGTTTCCAGCGAGCTGCAGTTTGCCATAGGCTGCGAGCGCGGACCACGCATGCTCTGCATCTGCAGAATGCCACGAGCACGGGCGAGGAAAGAGCAGCTCGGCTGCACAGCAAACATTGACACAAGGAAAGGTGTGCCAGGCAGGCAGCGGGGACGCTGATTTCCAGCAGGCTGCCAGACCTTGTTTGTCATTGCGCTTGCCTGCAGAATAGGTATTACAAGTCAAGATTCGCGAGCGGACGCTTTTTGCTGCGCGCTCAGATTTCCTAAGTGTGAAGCTGAGCTACGGATAGAAACATCCGTATGATTTCATTGCTCAGTTATATAGAGGATTTTAAACTTCCACATAAACTATGTATTTAAACCCTAGACTTGGATACACTTACAGATTCCCCACGATAAAATTTAAGGCCCTTTAAAAATTCTGACACCTTGTTTGATGAGAGCAGCTGCACCGTTATTACTGGAACGAGATCCAGCACAGGAACAAATAAGCAGCAACGTGCAAGCGAAGAAGGCAGCTCCAGAGTACGGTTTAAGCAGCCTGGCAATATGCTGACGCCGAAAACAATGCTATTTTCCTCCTGCAACTTTTCATTCTCAACATGGCCCCTAGCAACTAGGTGACAGCAGCACGAGCCGGTTCGGTTCACTGCCACTAATCCAAGTGGATCCTCTTTCATTTCAGTCGACAACCAGAATCATCCTGCGGCCGCACCACTTCTGGACCCTGCGGAGAGCAGAGGGTGAGGGGAGGGCGAAGGGAGGATGGCTCCTCCCAGTAACAAGCTGGTTAGATGTCTAAGCACAGCATTAGGAGTCAAGGTAACTGACACACGGAGAGATGGCCATTTCAGCACCCCTCTCCATCTCCGTCACTCACTGTGACGGCAAATCCTTGCCCCCCCCAAGTGCAGCTGCAATTTATAGGTCTTGACACTGCAAGGCATTCAGCATCCAACACAACATTCTCCAGGCTTCGGCTGGAAGCATCCAGCCACAAGAAGTGCAGGCCACAAGCAGCTCTCCCACAAGCGGCCCTTCTGCCCCGAAGACTGGGCTGTATCTAGCTCTTACTTCCACACGCCATGTGGCAGTGTCGTTACCCAATTCTGCACAATGAATTATTGTTGCTTCAAGCAACTGACAGCAGTTTCATTAGCCAACGTGAGTGAATATAGTTTTGTACTTGTTTTTAATAAATAAACTTTGTATTCCAAGAGCAAGATATAATGCAGATTTACCAAGTGTGCACAGCTACGTAAAACACCGCTGCCACTCTACAGCAGAGATTCCCGATGACTGCGCCATCAACACAGGAGCTATGGCTTCAGCTGTGCTCTCTCAGATGCCTAGCAATTCCAGGGGCAGCTGCAGGTCCGGACATTTCAAAGAAAAATAAAATACTAAAAGCAGAATAAGACAATGCCTGGGAAACTGTGAGAAAACAAGCAGTTCTAATCTGTCGAGCAGCAGAAGCTGAAAGGCCAATCAATACCACTACTTATCTTCAGGTCACCTCCCCTGTGCCCCAGTCTTGGTCCAGCTTCACGTGGCTATGGACTATTCCAGAACCAAGGAACGCTTGCTGGCTCGTTTATTTGTACATCTCTTGCTCACTGCAAGGCTCTAAAACGCAGGTGGGGAACACAGGCAGAGAGAAAAGCAGCTACTAGTAGCTCTGCAAAATGCATTCTCCTGGGGCCTACTACAGCTCACCCCTTCAGAATAACTGGAGTGAAAAGAAAATGAACTTAAATACAAGGGCAAAGAGCGCTGCAAAGCAACGCAGATGGGGAAACTTTAGTTTTTAAGTGAGGAGGGGAAAAAAGTTAACAGATTACAGCAGACAGTCTGCTTCAACAGATTGCAAGAACAAAATGGCCATCTACTTTGTATTTAGGATGCATCACATCTTTGCTTGGCACAAGAGAGGAGTCTGATCTCATCCATACCAGGCTGTGACTGACAAGTACTCAGTGTGTTTACTATTAAATACACTGTCTCAGCAACTGATGTGTACACAATTGCTCAGACCCTACAAACGAGAAGAATGAGCAATCAAAGCAGACTAAGTCAGACGCAGGCTGTATTAGAAGCTTACAAAACAGGCAGCCACGAATTTAGAAGTCCCCCCCACTGCTGACCAAGTACTTGACAAGGTGTCCCATTTTGAGAAGCTTTCTGAGACCCTGAAACAAATGGCTAACTTTTTGTTGGTTTTGGAAGTACAAAAAAGGAAAAACACTGCAGTAATCATTCTCAGCACTGTTGCAATAGCCAGTGCTTTAGAATTAATAACCTGTACTTACTCTAACAGCACCCTATAGAAGGAAAACTTTAAAATGAGAAGGTATCCTAATTACGTGCTTCAAGTCTTTGGCTTCTTGACAGAAGAGAGGACACACCACTAGTGCAAGGTATTGCACATTGATATGCCCAAGTACTTGGAGAGCAAAGAGAAAAAAAAAATCATCAAAGCCAACTTTTGCCAAAGATAACACGAAGCAACGAATTTTAACCACTCCCCGTTCCCCGTGCATGACTCTTCAAGACAATTCACATGCAATTACGAATCCTAATTCTCTACTACTTCTATTCCCTACTTCCTTAAAGTTTTAAGAAAACTATTTTTAGTGGAGTTGACCAACCCCAAATTACAGACTCTCAACCTGAACCAGAACTGAGTTTCCTTGGCAAGTGCGCCTCTCAAAAGTCCCCCGTGTGAAAAGTCAGTAGAGGGCACTGTGACACACCCACAAATCCACATTTTGCTGCTCTTTTGGCCCTGAAAATAGTAGGTCAGTCAGAAGAGGAGGAATTCTGCAGCAGCTAGAACAACCTCTGCCCCTTACTAGCACTGGTGAAGAAAACAGGTGCTCCTGATGGCTACACGAACACGACAACAGGGCTTTCTGGAGTTGCTACGGACAGCATACGGCTCTCATATACAACAAAGTCACCAAGCTCAGATTAAAACGCTAGAGTAAGTAGGAGAGAACCTCTGGTCTTAGTGGCTCCATGCTGGTTAAAAGCATTTTCATCTTTCTTAAGGGGGGTAAGGAAAAGGTAGTATAATTCTTTCCGACTGATGACACGCAAGTCAGGGAAACAAAGCCCCTGGAACAGACGAGAAAGATACCAGGAAGGAAAACAGATGGAGGAAGATGGCATAATGAACACTGAGAAGAGAGGACAAGGAGGACAGCCTCAAGGCCACTTGACTGAAGACCTCTTATGTCTCACAGTCTCTATTTAATTTCACCTTCCCTTTCCACATGAATTTTGCTTTATTAAGCAAAGTTAAACAACAGTCTCCAGACTGCATAAAGTCCTCTCCTGGCAAAGTTAAACAGACTCCAAGCTGCACGAAGTTGTCTCTCGGATGCACTGAGCACCCCCCTCTTCCTGGGCAGAGGAACACTGGCAAACTGGTTAAATCCCACAGCTGGGAAACAAGGACACAAGGAGGTGGAGAGGATTTATAAATAGCATTAAAGACTCCCTTTTTAGCAAAAATAATTAGCACACAGAAATGATGGAGCAACAGCAACCAGGAAACCCAACTGCATAATACATTGTCCTTTATTATCTCTTGCAATAGCAGGCACTCCAGTGCACAAATCGATCTTCAGTCCCTATGATGCTGGTTTGGCCCACAGGGGACTTAGTTCTCAAGATGCAAATACAATCCTTAGTGGTTTATTTCACTGAAAAAAAAAAAATAAGCAACAAGAACCTGCTCATTGGAAGTTGAGGTGCTCGGCACTGCCGATACCGCTTTTACAGCCAGTGCAGTTTAAGAAGTAGTTAAACCAAAGGTTCGCTGGTTGGGGTTTCTGTTCCCAAGCAGAAACAGGTTCAGCAGCTACATTTGACTTCCAGAAAGCATGCCTATGCATCTCCCCTCCGGTGCTAGGTATTGCCTGTGGGAAGAGCCCGCTGACAGCACGAGCGAGCGGCAACTCTTCCTACAGCCCCTTCCAAGTCTGCCAACCCCAGAACACCCAGTCCTCTCCATTCAGCAGGTCTCAGTTACCTGACAAGCCTCACGGAGGGCAGTGGGAAGGCAGAAGGATGCAGGACTGCTACTCATCCAGGTGACGAGATGGCAGCAAGGAAGTGTACTTGCACTGCGAGAAGGCTTCCCGACAGGACAAAGCTTTCATGTGCAGTGCCACCCGACAGCTTCGGGAGATGTTTGTCACCAGCAGAATGGGGCAGCCCTGGTGTTACCCCGTGCTTTGGGTCAGGCGCTGCGCCCTGCGCGGGGCACTCAGCGCCCCGTGGGCTGCCCTGGGAGCGGGTTCACTCCGCTCGCCTGGCGGAGGCTCACAGGCAGGGTAAATCCCACCTCCAGCAGCCCCACGAGCAGCGGGGCCAGCACGGAGCACGAGGGAGGATCACCTTCCCCCACGTTACTCCACATTTATCGCGAGCGTTGCTCACATCCCAAACAGCAACACAACCTTCAGGTCCATGAAAGGACGGCGCGACGTACGAGGACGAGAGCAGAGGCTCCGCGGCTCACCCTTTCTCAGGAAGGCGACACCTTCCCCCGCAGCTCACCGCCTACCTGCGAGGCCCCGCTGAGGCGGCAGCAGGCGGTACCGCCGCCCGCCTCCCCTCAGCCGCCAGCTCGCCCACCCTGGCCCCCTCCTCACGCCCCTCGATAGCTCCGGGCCGCGCTTCGGGGGGCAGCGGGAGCCGCTCACACCCGCCGGGCACCGCCAGCGCCGCGACGCCTCGGCTCGGCACAGCCCGGCCCCGACCCCCAGCCCCGTCCGCCGGCGGCACTCACACGACGGCCCGGGAGATCATCCAGGACACCATGGCGGCGGCGGCGGCGGCCGCGCGTCCCCTCCGCAGCCGGGCCCCAATGGCCGCGGCCCCGCCCGGCCCGGCCCGGCCCCGCCC